>CM045587.1:1850058-2576875 GCA_024721215.1 Cheumatopsyche charites
AAACACGATCCCCATAAACTTGAAAGGAGAGATCCAGTCTCCCAAATTAATCAAACCCCCTCCACCCATCTTCCCCTAATACGAAAAAAAAATCATATAACCTTCCGCATGATAAATATCCAGCATCGCATCCCGAAAAATCCACCATACGTGCATTCACCCAACTGCAATGTTATTTTTCAATAAACATCGCCCAAAAAAACTAACAGCAAACCCTCAGAATTACGATTATCACAACGCGAAGCATGCGTGCAGCATTATATCTACTTAGAGTGGGTGGCCCGGGGGGGAGGCGTCCGCCTTTCGGCTCGTTCATTCCGCGGCCGTCCGTGGTCGCCGTCGGTAGCGCTGTCGTCGTTAACGCGTCCGTTATAACCTAACTTTCAATTAACGGTATCGTCGTTACGCCCGTTTTCGGCCGCGCTGTGTCTCTGTGCTCCCTTCCGGCTTTTTTTCCACTCGCTTCGGCTTCCGGATTCAACCGGAATATGGAGACTTTCTACGAAATCGTCTCTGGTGATCTGAAGGAGCTGTGGGATTCAGATCTGGATCCGGTGAGTTTGGAAGATTTGAATTTGGCGCCGAGTTTCGTTTCGATTTGTGCAATTTGTTCGATCTGATTTGAATGCAGCCTGATCTGTCTCGGTTTGGCTTAGGGGAGGGTGGGGAGACTTGATCTGTCTGGAAGACTCGATCTGTCTGGGAGACTTGATCCCTCATTTTGTTTTTTTGCCTATGATTTCTTTTTGGAATATCGTAATGGATGAATCTCCTCATGCTCTCTTATCATAAAAAAATCGAACAATATGTGTGTTCATATAATGATCAAATACCTGTTTGAATTATGTTTTATTTATAATTACTCTCGAACAGGAAAGTTCTCGTGTTAAATTCGCAATATTCATACATACATTTGTGGAAGTTGATTCGTTTGTGATTTGTGATCTGTACACAGCATGATTTCAACACGATGTTTTATTATCTTTTCATATCAATCAATATGTTATATGTAGACAGTTATAATTATATAATTGTTTCGAGTTTGCGTTCCATGTATCGAAATTTAATTGATTGCTTGGAAATTAATAACTTTCAGCTGAAAATCATTTCTTATTAAGTGTGGTTAACGGTGATAAGTTATGCGTAGGTACTTAGATACATATTAACTGTAAAGTGAAATGTAATTTCGGTACTGAAATTACTAGGCTCTAACTAATTAAAAATTTCATCTGATTATTAATAGAAAAATAATCGCCTTTTTGTAAGTCACATTTTTACTCACATACATATATCTGCAATATGTTCTATATTTTTATTATAGTGATGCATAACCTTATTTACGGAAAGTAAATTGTTTAATGTTTTGAAAATTACTACGTTCTATGAAAATCGTTCTAATTATATAATCTATTTATTAAATATTCAGCATCACTTCTTTAGAACATGCCTTTCCCCTATGTATTATAATATATGTATTGTTGTTGTTTTTTGTGGGTAGTGCATGTTTTGATACAGTTAATTTGTGGATTTGTATTGAATTTTGTATTAATAACAACAGTAATTTATATTTTCATAAAATATATCGAGTGAAAAGTATATACTACAGATGTGCATTACAATCAGAGAGTCGTAAACTCAATTCTAGTTGATAACGATCGCTATCTATGATAAGAGTCATATAATATTATATTTATTTTTTCATCAGATACGTTATTTGCTTAAATATGTACATTGATCGATGAATTTTGCTCGATAGCTTTTTTTTAATTCAATTTCGTTTTTGTCGTTAAAGAAAAAATTAATATTTCGAAATTCGTCGACTTTGAACACAATGATCTTTTCTGCAGTTCGACAAAAATATTTCTGCATAAATAATATTTTGGTTCGAATTTCGTTGAATCGTATGAAATTTCAGCTTTTATAAATTGTAAATGCATACGTAGTATTTATTATTTTTTAATATTCTTTTTACTTTCCAAGTTAGTACAATTGATGCAATCATATTTGCATCATTCTTTATTTATATTTATTTTTATCACGTCTTATGTCGAGATAGGATAGAAATAAGGCCCTAAATTAAAACAAAGAAGTATAATTTTTTTATATAGTAGTTTTAGAAATGCAGTGAAATTAAATATATTATGAAATTGTGATTTGAAATAGAAAAAAATACCCCTACGATGAAAGTCTATCAAACAAATGACCCGCATGAATAATCATATAAGTACGTTTAACACATTCATGAACATAAATTGGACAGATTGTTTTGTGAACGAACTCTCTTTATTACGAATTCATTTTTATTACACCGATAAGTTAGACCAGATATGCTACGTTTCATCGTACGATATATTTAATACATTATATTGAAATCGTTAAAAATTTCTCCATACATGCGGGTAGCCGTTTTTAGTTGACGATTCCGCTAAAAGTCGATTCTTGTGTTATATTTTATCTTATATAATTTATGTATGTAAAAAAAATGTGTTGATATTTCGATATTTTGCACGTGCGTTTTTACTAGTGCACGTTATTTAAATAAAATATATCTTTCTACGTTTTAAAATACGATATACCGTTTTTATTGTATCGTAAAATTTGTTTTGTCTTTCGACGTAAGTAATGAAAAAAAAAATACATATTTTTATTTCTACGTAAATGTTCATGCATTAATTTTTTATTGTATTATTATAATACTTTACTTTTCTATCTGTTTTTATTCACCGATATAAATGCATGCATATTTTATTAAATAATAGGATTTTTTGTTATTTTAAATGACAGTTTCATCAAATGTTATTAAAATATCAATTGAAATTGAAATTGCAAGTAAAATGAAGAAAAAAAAAATTACGTAATAATAAAACAGATTTTTTTTTGGTTTATCTGATACTAAATTGATTTTGTACAATCTAAAATATAGAATTCGTTGAAAATAGTTTTTTAGTCGATTATGCATTTGATGAACGTAGTTTCGTGAAAAAAATGTTCTGTTGGTTAAATATTTGTATATTAAAAATATTCCATTTGTTTTCGAAACATATTTGGCGATTTTACAATTTTATTTTGTCAAAATTTATATTTTCACTTTTAAGATCTCACGTTTTGTTAGATTAGATTATTTCTCGATCTTATGAAAAAAATTCAAGATAATTCTACAAATATTAAATCATAATTTGTTAGTTTTTATCAATATGTGTCAAAATCATTTAATTTGCTTATCTTAATTAATCTGATTAGACACAATTTCAAGACATATGTATGTATATATGTATCTTGATCTTGAAAAACCCCTGTATATAAAAAGTAAAATATATATAGCCTCATTGTCAGATGATTTCGATTTTATATTTTTATACATTCGAGGAATTTATCTAAAATTTATTGCTCAAATTTCATTTTAAACGGCTCATTTAGCTTCTTTGCCAAATTGAAATCATTACATTGTCAGCTATATTATGTAGCCTTATTCATAATTAATTCATTGAATTTCTTCGAAGAGATTTGAAATTTCTGTAAAATAATCAAAACACAAGAGGTATTTTAAAATAATGTCATCATCTTCGAGTCATTGACTCTCTTTTTTGATACACATTATGTGAATCTTTGATCTTTATTACAATATTTATACGAATCGTTTATAATATACACAATTGAGTCATATTTGAACAACTTTCTTCAACTATGGCGACATTACTTCATTTCCAATCTAAATATGACGCAATTATTGTTTTAAAATTCATACTGACTCACTGCAACAAAATAGCAGTTTACATTAATTTTCAGTTAGACTTATGATGAGTTAAAAGTTATATAGCTACTTACTGTACTCAATATATACCTACTGAATGAAAATATAACTGTAATTTTAGTGTTCAACATTTATAACGTAATATCCATTGAATTAACCTTCATTCAATTGAGTTGCATACATTTCCTTGACATTTCGCACGCAAGAAAGTAACAGTGTCCTTTCGACGAAAAAGTGCATGTTTTATATAACACTTAGAATTTTATATTGATTTTTTCGATGAATGTTCGGAATTTGCATTCTAAAACGTTTTCCAATATAAAATATGCATTAAAATCGGAAAGTTTCCAGCGCATTGTGGTACCTATCATAGAAATGCTTTTGAAAAAGCAAAATTATTCGCTTGATTCGTTTCTTTTTCACTTTTCAATCGATTTTATTCAATAGTAAAAATTCTGTATACAACTCGTTCATTTATTTATTTTTTCAAATTTGAGTTCATTTATCTGAATCAATATTGAGAATTATTCGAAAGTAGATTAGTCACAATACCTTTTTTATGGTTTCATTCAGGAATATTAGACGTGGTAACATTGTTAACGAATGCCGTTAATTATTTCTATTCATAGATGTTGTGAAATACGTAGATATCATAATATGTACTTCAATATAACAAATTTAATCGATTTTGAAGAAAATAATTTCATTTTAACGCCATGTTTTTGAAGACACTTAATCGATTTGAATAATTATTCAACGTATTAAAAATATTGTGAGAATTAGCTTTATTATTTTTTCTTTACATTTAATTTATTTTTGTAAGAATATATAATAAAATACACTTTTTTCATTGAATCTGCATGTAATCATACTTGTTGAGCACGGTTCATTTGATCCGTTAAGTGAGAACGGTATTTCGACGTACAGAAACTTTTTTCTTTCTTGTCTGTTTTCGAAAAGTATTCGATCTACATTAAAACGTGTTTAAAAAGTATTTATTTACATAATAAAATATATATTAAATATTTTATATCATAAAAAAAAATTCTCACAAACGTACAAATTGCACCTCGATACATTAATGAATTTCATTTTGTCGAAGTCTAGTTTTGTAGGTGGCATTTTCGAAAATGTTCGCCTTTCAGAAAGTTTTCTTGTATTAAGATTTTGGTGAATCAAGTTTTATCAGGGCTGTGCATCAGTTAAAAAAATCGAGTAAGGATTTAAAATCATCGATTTAAATTCACATCTTATTTGTCTATCTCTCCAACTACATATTTTTATTAGCGTATTGTGCGAAGACGATTTCAAGACAAATAGTTAAAATAAGCCCAATTTTTCATCGATTTCAAAAGTGTAATTTTTCAGTCTTACTTTTCATAACTTCATTGTATAAATCTGATTATTCCCTGATAGTGCAAATTCATTAAATTATTTATTTATCAATCGACTTCTCTTTAATGTCAAGGTTGTAGACGGTGAACCAACGGGTTTTCCATTTCTCATGTCAAGTGACCTATTGTCGATTGAGTTTTTCTTGCGAAAATTACCGTTCGTTTTATACAACCGATGATTTTTGAGAGAGTCCATAAAATGTCAATCTATTATAAATTAGATACTCAAGCCATTTAAAGCTAATCATGATTAAGTCAATTTTTGACGAAACTTAGACTTTAAATGTCAAAGGATTTGGTATAATCATAACTTTCTGCGTATTCTTTCCTGAATAATTGATATAAATGTATTCTTCAGAATTTGAATGTATCATTTATTTTTGAAGCTTTTTTGATTCATTATGTACTCTAATATGAATCGATCACGATTTAAGCTTATTATAACCCGAATTTGTATGTTTTAATTCCTGAAAATGAATCAAGACTTAAAAAAAATGCATCTGAATATGTTCGATCAATTTTTTCTCGACTAAGTAGTCACATTTGATTCCAATCGATAAAATACTTCGATTATGTATAAAATTTGAACCATTAAGCAATGCTAGCATATCGTAATACATATTTGATTATTTTCACATTAGACAGTCTATCAATAAATTTCCGATTGACCATTCATGAGACAGTCTTATAAAGAATTCTGTACACAAACGTTCATGAAAATTTAACCGATTTGTATGCAACAAACGATAGAACAAAACTGTATCGAAGAATTGAAAGAATCGCCGTCACGACACGATTTAATTCCTTGATCAGGTGCATATCTCGAGTCTGATGACCCTTCGAAACCTTTCACCTTTCATCATATTAAAATTCCCCTTGTTTGTTAGGTATTATAGAAAAGTGGATCGAAGTCGATTTTCAGATTTTCAGTGAAAAATAAGCTATGTTTTATTTCTTGCTTTGTTTGTTCATTTGGCGTAACGCAGTGTTATAGCAGTTGTGTATATAATATTATACATTCTGTGAGACTGGAAATTTCGTCGTTTATGTAAAGAATTTTTTTCAATTGACACGTAGATGGATTTATTTTTTTTGATAAATGTGTCTGATTTTCTTAGAGTAGGTATTATTTCAGACGGTATCTCGGTGTTTATCATTCACGACGAAGTCGAAATTTTTCGTATATTCCTATAAGTTAAGTTTCGTTTAACGATAACCCCCAAGTGATATCGGTAACGGAGTCATGACTTTTATTTTGATTTATCGAAAATTGCCTTGATACATGTTCCACTTTCGGTTTTCATCAAAAAAAACCTACGAATTTTTAACTGCAATCTCATAACTAAACTAGAGTTTACTATGCAAGTGTTCAATATGAAAAATTGATCGATAAAATTAATTTAAAATTCTCTTTAGACTTGCAATTTTTACAAAACATTCAAATGAATTCATCTATTATGCTTTCGCAACTTGTACAATTTTTATAAATAACTTTATACCAACAGTTTGAAAAAAAATGGCCGAAAATAATTGTTTTCGAAAAATTAATCATTATATTTGAAAAAGTAAACAACCTTGTGAATGACATCGATATTCGAAAGTGGTACTATCGATAATCGGTATTAGGGGTTAAATTTGTATGAATGTATGTATGTAAGTAAGTAAGTAACTAAGTATGTAAGTAAGTTTGTATGAATGTATATAAGCCTTAAGATCCAAATTAACATTTTTTTTTCAGCTTCAAATTAAATGCAGTGCAAAGATGCTATGTTTTGCATCATCTGAAATTCATGCTTGATGATTTTCCATACAAAATTCAGTGCAGACAAACGTACAAATACACGTTATTAAAATTATAATATTGATTTAATTTAAATGATGATTATTGCAAAGTTTTCGTCCAATTGTGGTGCACGATCCGAGTGCACTTTTTCTTTTACATCGGTATTCGGGCCGCGTCTATGACTTCGTGCAAATGTCGTGAGAAAACGAGTGCGCCACAAAAATACCCATACACGCGCTCTTCACATCCACATTGTACATCTTCAACAATCGACGATCTGTGCTTCTCAAAATTTCATATTTAAAACGTAATGGAGTCTCGTATAACGAGCATAATTCGTTCCACAATATTATTCGTAATGCGAGACGCGAAGCGATATTTTTCGAACGAAGAAAAGTCGAGATGTTGCAAATGTCGCCTCATTTTTTCACTCTTGTCATTCGTTATGTGAAATGTCACTCGTTATGCGAAATATCACTCGTTATACGAAACATCATTCGTTAAGTGAGTGGTTTGTGTACATGTCATTAATTTGAGTTTGAAATAGTCCGTTTTTTGTAAACATTGTTTTTTGATTAGATTCACAAAGTTTGATTTGAAAAGTGGCGCCACTACAATACATAGCAATTTGAACCATATTCATTATTAATATAAGCACATTTTTTATGTACATCAACTAAATTCATTTTTGCTTCAGTGAACCACTAAAACTAGCTGAATTTTTGTGTTTATAAAATAGTTTATTCGCATATAGACTAAAATAATACTCGAACTCTTTTTCATTTTAATTAGATTCTATCTTTATTTTCATTCATCTGTAGGTTAATTTAAGTTTATTCGCATATACACTAAAATAACACTCGAACTCTTTATCATTTTAATTAGATCCTATCTTTATTTTCATTCATCTGTAGGTTAACTTAAGTTTTTTCCCATAGAGTTTAACGCTGCGAGTTCGCGAACGCGCCACGACAACTGTCAAACTTTACAGAAAATAATCAAAATCTGACTAAAAAAACTGACTTTTCATATATATTTTTTTATAAAATTTTGCTTTACACTATAGTTGACATTTGAGAATATCTTTTACAGTCAACCAACGAAGGAAATGTATGGTGCAGAGGCGTACGGAAACAAGACAAGTACCGGCCGTCGGTTCTCATACGGAACGGTGCTCCAATTAACGGTTTAATGTCCGCAATTAATCCTCTCTTCTCAATTTGCAAAATATGCACACTGATTGTGGCTGTGTGTGAATCTGATCCAGAACGAATTTTGACTGATTCGCTTTTCTTTCGACCGAGTTTCGTTTCACGAACATAATTGACGACCGAAAAGGCCTAGGGGTACAAGTGACTTCGAGAAAAGCGCGTCTAAAGTCGACCATGTATTAGAAGGAGCTTGAATGATTTGATGATATATTGAAGCACAGGTTCCGAATTCGTTTATATCTTTTTACCACCAAATATATGAGCGATTTCTGTACATAAATCAATTTCGGCAAAAATGTCACTCGTACCCCTTGGCCTTTTCGATCGTCAGTTGAATGTACAATACTCGTTTCGTTAGCTCATTTCTCAGGGTTGCTAAATTATTGTTCATTCTGAAAATTTATCGAGTCTCACTTGATATTTTTAAGGAATCTCACTTTGTTTTGTTGCGACAGTGTGATTTTCACACGGTTTGTGATTCGATAAAAACATTATACGATGATTAAAGTCGGTTTAGTTTGAGATTTTTGGGCAAATTCTTGATTATGAAATCATGCTTTAGAATATTTATATTGTGGCGAAATAAATAATACGAACACATGTATTTAAATTGGATTGAGTGGTTGCTTTTGTGACATTTCGTGGTGTTAAGAATTATGTATTACATAAACTTATTAAAGCTGAAACATCAATACGTTATGTAAAATATAATTTCAACATAGAAATATTAAAACTCACTTTTAATATATAATTTATATGTATAGTAATTATCCATTAATAAATGATAAATTGTGTTTTTAAATTGATTCAAATTTCATAAATAAGTATATCAAGGGCTGGCCTTTTCACTGCTTCAATGAACTAATCATAGAGTTATAGTAAATCCTCTAACTATGAACTCTCAAAAATCCATCTCTGCCCTTCAATTGAACGAATGTCTTAATTATTATGTAACACAGTTACAAATTAATAAAAATCATGAACTGAATATAAAAACATTTTGGTATATTGCTTATTTTTTTCATATTATGCTTATGTAGAATATTTCTTCATCACCATTCATTAAAACACTAGGATAAGACCAGTTTGAAGCACCACCATGGTCACGACTAACATTCGATCATGGTGAAAGTGAAAATGGAGCAAAATCTCTCTATTCACATCCGTAATATCAGACATTGCAAAAAATATATAAAATGCTTCATGATCATTGTGGCAGCTCACTGAAAATATCGAAATTATCTGAAATTCAAAAATCATCCAAGAAAACCATCATCATCATCAGCATGTATCATATTTATTATGCATCTTGCATAATTCAATATTATAATAGTATGATATAAACGAGATTTCATTAACGATCCATGTTAAATTTTCCTCATCTACATACGTGTATTTCGACGAAATAGGTCAATGAAATCAAGTAATTTTCCTAAATCGAGTTAATTATTTATATTAACTTGTACTGAAATTTATCCCATTCTCTCTCCCAATACTTACTCGACTTTGAGGGCATTTTCCCCTAAAATCACTCGATCCCATTGGCCTATTTCGTCGTCATATAACACATACAAGTATACTAACCTATTTTGCTAAGTATTCAAGTGTGATACGTTAATCGACATAGATGATTTCCATTTACTACATATATGTTTTGATGGCAAAAAGATATAAACTCAAAATCTCACACTCTCTCAATACTCATCAACTTTGAGGGCATTTTCCCCTAAAATCACTTGTTCCCATTGGCCTATTTCGTCGTCATATAATACATACAAGTATACTAACATGTTTTGATATGTATTCGAGTGTGCTATGTTAATCGACATAGATGATTTCCCCTATTACGAGTGCGTCGATCTCTGTGAAATTTTAATCATTATAGCAGACTCGTGACTGTCTATCGGTAGATTTCTATACTCTGCATACAAAATGGCTTTGTAACGTATGTGCTATTTCACAATGTAACCTTTTTAGCACACCAGTCTAGTTTTTTATTCATCCAGAATTCGCATCGGCCACATTTTCACTTCATACATTATTCTGGTGTAAAAATAT
This sequence comes from Cheumatopsyche charites, assembly GCA_024721215.1. Taxonomy (NCBI): domain Eukaryota; kingdom Metazoa; phylum Arthropoda; class Insecta; order Trichoptera; family Hydropsychidae; genus Cheumatopsyche; species Cheumatopsyche charites. Next base: position 1,860,256 of record CM045587.1, read on the forward strand.
CAGATTCGTACGTAACTCCATGAATAAGTCGTATTCGTTTCCACACATATGCAATATGACAATTCAGCGTTTTTTTTTCGTTCAATTTTTGCTGCATCGAAAGTTATTCGTAATCACTATACTCATGAAAATATGATTTTTCTGTAAATTGCTCATAATAAATACATTTGAATGCGTAATGATTTTAGAATTTGAAACGTGCGTTTTTGTTCATGAGTTCATAAATTTTAAATATTTAACATACACAATCAATAATTCTTTAAATAGGATTTTATCACAATCAAATTGTTAATGTATAAATACGTATCATCATTATGAATGAAATATTACAAAATTTCAAAACTATAATATATTAATAGATTTTCGAACTAAAAAATCGTGATCAGACATGAAAAATCGACACAACAACTTTCCAACAACATTCGCAAAATCACATATCTTTCTAATCGAACACATTCACTTCTATCCTAAGCCGATTCATAGCACACCCTTTCGCTAGAACAACTACGAAACAATCTTTCAACGAAGTGTATAAACAAATCTATTCTAGATTTCTTCTAATTAATTCAATACAGACAATCGGTCAAGTCCGATTCTTAAACGTCTTCAATAATAATCAAGAAAGCGTCACGATCCGGTGCGTATATTGATCTCAATGATATTGCACTGGACCATTACGATAAATCATTCGGTTCAACAGTCGAAAAAAACCCTGATGGAGACAGGATAGGCGATGATGAATCGTCTGATGAATGTGAAGATTGAAGAATGTGCGATATCGTCGATGACTTTCTAGCAGAGCGTCGATCGTCTGGTGGAACTGTGAACGTTCAGCGAAAAAATATGAAATTCGTTTTGTTTGAAGTGCGAAGTCTGCTATTATATATTGACGACTGAAAAGGCCAAGATGTACAAATGACTTCGAGAAAAGTGCGTTCAAAGTTGACCATGTATTAGGAGGAGGTTGACTGATTTGATGATATGTTGAGGCACACGTTCTGAATTCGTTTATATCCTTTTGCCACCAAATATATATGAGCGATTTTTGTACATAACTCAATTTCAGCAAAAAACGAAACTCGTACCTCTTGGTCTGTTCGTTCGTCATATTTTTTTTAATTTGTTATGTATTTTTACTTCGATATATCACATTTGCATGTTCGTGTATATTGTACAGTTTTATTTTCATACTGACTATTGTCGAGATATTTCTGCACTGATATTCATCATTATGCAGCTCTATAATAGGAACATATTATTCATACCAAGAATTGTTTTCAAAGCGTCAATTGATGCTTTATTTCGATGAACTAATTTCATTATTGTCGAGGAAAAACTAAATTCACTTAACGCGAATCGCCAGAAGTTCCTCGAATCGATTCAATCGTAAAACGATACCAACACATATATTATTATATAATAAACAAAATTTATGAATAAAATCGAACTTTCGACTAATATTAGATGATAATTCGAATCGAAGCTGAATTAATTTGCAATTTTGAGGTTCAAGTTTGAGTTCGAGGCGAACAAACGAGTTCGTCGCCCCCGCTGTACATTTAGTGCGTACAAACATTCTCATATAATTTACGCATTTATTAAGCAATACTTTTGGCCGAACTGTAGTAAATTTGTATTCAAACAACACCGGTGTTTTTGTGAGTCATCGTTTTGCACAATTTTTGCTATGTCCGACATTCCACGAGGTGCAAATTTCGCGGAAAAATTTTCGAACATCGAAAATCGTTCGAATTTCTCAATTTCAAACTATTGCTTTGAAAACATTTATCATATTCAATAAGGTTTGCGTTTTCGTATTGAGCGATTAAAGTGGTAATTTATTTTTTAACACGAGCGATTTCCTTGTTTTAATCGCAATGTTAAGTATTATATTTAGACCTTACGAGAAGTATTATATTTTGAGATTAGCTGTTAACTTATCTTTTTTCAACTCTGCCGATATTGTTAATTATACTCTATTTATTGTGATTTATGGCTGTTTAAATTGCTAACTGACGATTTAAATACTGATCCTTGATCAATTGCCTCTATTCTATTCAATGTTCTTTATGTCAATGACATTGATTCTGTTCGAAGAAACTTTTCACAAGTTTTGATAAGACTTTAACTAAACTATTATTTAGCAAGCATTTTTTTATTTATAGTTTGGTGCTGTGAGTTCGTAAATACGCTTTGACAACTGTCTAATTCTAAGTTATAACTCAGTTACAGTGAAAAAAATAGCCTTTGGATCTTTTCAATAATCAGTCAGCAGTAAAAATTGATTATAGCTGTTAAAAATGCTCAACTACGATCAAGTTGTTTGGTGGTTATTGAAAGTCCGGACCTTAATAATTCTTTGCGGTATGATAAAATCAACGATGACTCGTTTAGGTTTTTACGCCATGGATCCTTCACACACATCTTTTGATCGATAGATCATCGGTAAATAGAAAAGATTTTTTTAGTGAAGGACCACGTTTCGACCTTTTGAACTCTGTGCCGGATCTTGCCGCTCACTCGGGAAAGTAAAATCTTAAATGCGGTTTTGTTCGATTTTTTTCTATTGAAAAGTCTGAAAGAAAAATGAAAAAAAGGCTTTTATTTGCGATTATATCTTACGCATTTTTGTGTTAATGGATTTTTTCGTTGACATTAAATTTTCAAAATAACCCTAAATATGTACATAGTTTATTGTATTCAGATTTTCATCGAATATTTACTATCGATCAATTTTTTATTAATTATGAATAATTTTGTTTTTAATTCAGTTGATAGTCTGTTTAATTTCTAAAACGTGTATCAAATTTTTATCATCTTATACCCGTATAATTATCTTGAGGAAATATTGTGTGGAATAATATTTAATTAGGTATCTCCCGAAAAAAAAACTTGAATTGTTGTGTAATTTTAATTATTGACTACTAATTGCAAATCAATCATTCTTATCATTTTAATGTGAATGATTTACAATTATTTGCGAATTTTATAAAGTGTGCAAATTGACCTCGCGATTCAATGTTTCGTTGCTATAACATACCGAGATAATTATTTCTCTTATGTTTTGAATTTTGATATTAAGTAATTATCATTATAGTTTTTTTCATTGAAGTGATAAATTTTCATTAGTTTTCCGTGAACACGATTAATAATATGTATTTGTGAATTTGAGTTTGATTTACAATCGGATTATTTTTTTTATGAAAAGCAACATTAGATATTTCACGATGACTTAATCGTCATTCAAATCACCTTGTGTTGACTGCCTTATCTACGATTGTAAATTGTTTAATCATATTATATTTTAGTTTGGATTCAAAATTTTCAAGATGCGCCATTCAATATCAATTTGTGATGAAAATTCAATATTATATCAATATGTTTTGTCTTGAAAGTGTGATATTTTTTCCTCAAAGACTTTTAAATGAAAAAATAAAATTCTTGAATACCTAACGGTATAATACGAGTATTTGCTTCGGTTTTGCATTAAAAGTTGGGCGTGTCTGTAGCCCGTACTCAGCACATTCTTTACGATAAGTTTTTAGTTGTGAATGAGTCATTGTATGTGAAAGTCAAATATTTCAATAATTGTAGTGATTTTGAATGCACATTATAATTTTATTGATTTCAATTTCCACAAGACATATAAGTTTCTTTTCAACTACGTTATGTCGAATATTCTTCCTGAATTTTCTGGGACGTAATCGGTGTTTAACAAGTGTCCTGTACGAATAATATTTTATAGATAGCAGTAAGAAAAATAAGATATTTGAAGAGATGACTCAATCTCAATTAATCTATCTTGAAAAAATAAAAACCTAACTTATCTATCACGAACTAATCTAAATTAACTTTCGAGTAACTTGTCGATATTCTATTGCACAGGCATCAAAAATATTGATTTACTCGATATATGAGTATTATGGATTTTGCCTAGCAATTAAAACCGACGACTGTCGAACTTCACTAAACTAAACTTCCACAAATGTTCATCAAACCGGACACAACCTTTACGAAGCAACTTTTTGTCAGTCTATTGCTTTTGATTTGGTTGCAAACTTGTGAAAACGCTCTTATCTGAAAAAATAGTAAAATCTATATATCTATGGTAAGATAATAAATATTTTATATAATGAATTTAGTAAGCTAAATGGCTATAACTTCGTTATGTATAAAACTTCGTTTTTGTCTACCAATATTGGCTATGTTTCTCGATATCAAACAATTCAAAAACTTTTGACTGACATTTTAAACATACCATTATTGCGATATTGCTCAATTTATCCAATATAAAGAACATGTGTCGAAATTAATTCCAAAGAACACTATTTTGACTACTACACCACTACTCTGACTCTTCTATTCCACTACTCTGACTCCTCTACTCCACTACTCTGACTCCTCTACTCTGACTCCTCTACTCTGACTCCTCTACTCTGACTCTCCTACTCCACTACTCTGACTCCTCTATTTCTCCACTCTGACTCCTTTACTCTGACTCCTCTACTCTGACTTCTCTACTCCACTATTCTGACTCTTCTACTCCTCTACTCTGACTCTCCTACTCCACTACTCTGACTCCTCTATTCCTCTACTCTGAATCCTTTACTTTAACTCCTCTATTCTGACTCCTCTACTTTGACTCTTCTATCACACTATTCTGACTCTTCTACTCCACTCTGACTCTTCTACTCCACTACTTTGACTCCTCTATTCCTCTACTCTGTCTCCTCAACTCCTAACACCTCAACTCCATCTCCTCATCTCCGGAAAGTGAATGCCCGACCACGAAATCGGTCCATTCCACAAAGCCTCGAGATTCGCACGGACGAAGCACTTGTTCTTCGAGAAGAGAAAGCGAACCTTTCTCCCCCTGACCTCAAGCCACCGTTCACTGTACACAAGCCACAGTTCCCGAGGCTCGAAGAACCCTTCACTTCTGCCTCCCCCTGCTCGAGGAGTCTTCCACTTCTTCTTCTTCGACGTAGCGGTACTCGAACGGGATATGCGAGGAATGTGGCCGTCGTTAACAGTCGGCCGACGACCGGTCGAGCTAGTATCGAATACTGCCCACGAGGCTTCCCACAAGACCTCGGTCGCTGGACGCAGCCTTCGGGAGAAGGTCACCGTCTCGTCTGGACGAGGGATTAGGACTCTTGAGTTCACTGAACTCCATAGAGCTAGGATTCCATCTGTTGACTGTTCTCGAGTGTTGTATCCGGATTTTTAAAAAGTCAGAATTTGTTTTGTATCGGAAATATCTCGTTTCATATAGGTAGTCTTTCAACTATAAATTCTCAAAAATCTATGTGAGTGAAGAAATATTGGAGATAGATTGGAGAAAGAAAGGAGTTGCTCACGTGGAGTTATGACAGTTCGTTGTTAAATATAAAATAGATATATTATTTGCGTTCGAGATGTAGATACATCTCAGATATAACATTTTTTTTCAATTTTGAATAGCTCATGATGAGAAAAAAATGATCGAAATATGGAATCTACAAGTACATTTGAAATTTTCAAATTTCACCTAATTACACACTTAAAAGGTTATGGGTCATGTGCACTATTCAATTTGTCGTCCAATTAAATGGTCAAAGAATAATGAGACTGAATATACTTTTGGTTTTCTTCTTCTCGTTTCCTTACTAAAAGCATCAAAAATTAAATCAATTATGTATTTGAAAAATGTCATTGATGCCAGAAATCGTCAAATGACATAGACTTTCAGTTCTGCCAATTAATAATAATATAACACTCTTCATAATTACGTAATTTAGGTGATCTAAGTATTCTTAATCCACCATAAACTGTATTGCATTGTATTGATTGCATTGAAACTATTTTCATCGAAACATAAATATCCGAAAGGAAATGAGTGGTATAAAACCAAAGGTATCCCTATTGTCTTTACTCTCCCCTAGTTTACGATAAATTGTACTAGGAATTTCATTTGAATGCCCAGCTTTTCAAATAAAGCATTCAAATGAGTCAGTTTATAGTTTGTGTAGTTAAAGTTCACATTGCATCGATTCTTCATGCACATATTCCAAATCATCTATGATATTTTCTCTAGTTTTTCATTACACTATCAAAGGCTATATTCTGTCATAAGATTATATTAAAATATGTACACTACTACATTATGTTCTCTTATTTAGTATCACGAGTTCTTTACTTTTATGATATCAAAATACGACTAATATCATACATTGTTCGAAATATGGTATTTGACATTTCGCGAGAAGAAAGGCCGTGGGATGAGATCAACTTTGCTGATGTAAGACTACATTCATTATTATACATACGCACGATTCTCATACACATCAATAAATAATTTCTGTACGAAATCTTATAGTATCTATACTATCCACATACAGTTTTTTATTTCACTTCAATAACTGTTCCATTTTCATTGTATTTAATTTCGATATTAGATTTTTTATTTTGTTTCATAATAAATTGTTCTAATACGTTCATTTGTTGGGTTTTAATTTACCGTTCAAATCAATTAGCAATGATTGATAGGTACTAAAAGAGTTTTGTACAATACTTATTGATATAAATTATCAACAAGATATTTTTTTTCGTTCAATGAATTTATTCACCTTAGAACCAGTATAAATTTGATTTTTTTCATTGTATAGGAAATTTATGTAAATTGAATCACGAACAGGAACACCTGTGTCTCGCAAATTATTTGCATCTATAAAGGACAGGCGAAACTCGTCTAAATTAACACAGTATTCCATTAATGAAGAGTTAAATTCCGGATAAAGGAATAGGAGAGAAAAACCTATATTTACTTAAATATTAAAAAAAAAACTTAATTTAAATCAAAATTAAAAATTAAAAAAATATATTTACGTAATATATGCATATATTATACACATAATCATTTCAATATTGTAAGCATGAAATTTTCCAATATGTTCATATACAAAAATTAGATTTTCCCGATCACCTTTTTCAAGTATATTTTATCTTTTTTCCCTAAGAATTTTATTTTCTTTTTAAATAAAACTGTATGTATCCATATATGATATATATTGAATACAAAAATTTTCCTTGAGTATAAAATATATTTATTGAGGAAGATTGCATGTACAATTTCATTTATATTAGGTGCTTCAACTGTCGGAAAAATGTCTTTAATAAGCAATTTATTTTCATTAATATATTTCAACATATTGCTTACGTATAATATATTATTTAAAACATGTCACCCTCAACAGAAATCGATCATTTTTGTCGAAATCGGAAAACGCCAGCTCGTGCAAAATTTCGTCAGATCAGACGTCCGTCGCGCCGTTTTTTCGCTCGAACAATGAAAATTTTCACATTTCTGAATTACAAATTTCAATTGTTGATTCGCAGACAATTCCATTGTTGGCATTTTCTTTCCTATGTGTGTAAATATATATATATATATTTTTTCACCTCGCTTATCTCGACACGGAGACTGCGATCGAGTCGCGGCGATTTTACTTTTTCCCTTTTAGTGAAAGCGGTCCGTTGAGCGCGACAAGATTTTCCACTTGATTTATTTCATAGAGCGTTTTACAATCGATGTCCGAAAGAAATGCGATCGATTGCTTTTTCAGACGATGTCTGCTAGACGGGAACCAAAAATTCGATTCTGGGTTACATTTGACGAGAGAAAAGGCCAAGGGGTACGAGTGACTTCACGGTGATTTTAAGAAATGCACTGTCGATGTTGAGCATGTATTAGGAGGAGATCGAGGGATTTGATGATATATTTCGGCACGCGTTTTATATTCGTTTATATCCTTTTGCCATTAAATATGACGACTGAAAAGGCTAAGGGGTACAAGTGACTATGCGGTGATTTCTAGAAAAGCGCGTTCAAAGCTGACCACGTATAAGGAGGAGGTCGAGTGATTTGATGATATATCGAGACACGTCCGAATTCATTTATATCCTTTTATCACCAAATATATGAGCGTACATAGAAATTATTCCTGTACATAACTCAATTTCGGAAAAAATGTCACCTTGATCTTTTCCAGTCGTCATCTATGATTTGAGCCGATCATTTTATGCTTAATTCCATATATTGAAAAAAAAAATAGAGCTAAATGTGGTCTTAAATTTATTGAATGATAAAGATATATCGGTTCGTTTGTGTGTTTATACTGAACGGTTTGTGTGGCATCTATCAGCAGCTGGGGTATCAATTTATGTGACTCACGCGGTGTGAGTTGTTTGATGAAGTTATTTGTTTTTTTCATATTTGCCTTTATGGGTTGATTTTTGCCATCAGGTTATTCTAGAGACTAATATTTCTTAACACAAAATTAAGGTTATGAAAACTGCTGAAAAGTGGAAGTCTAGGCCCTATTTGTTGAGTCAAGGAAAAAAAAAGTTGAATTTTGTTAGGCCTGTATAGTCATTACAGGTTTTGCAACGTAGTATTTAAATAGACTTATTTCGAAGAAATATACTAACTCTTTTTAAAGGTTGCTCATTATGTAAATATTTTTCTTTTTCGTCATCGGTATTTTTATCTTCATTGTGATGTTACGGGGTAAACTCTCATGCTACAGTAGAATTAATCTACAAAAGCAATGAAATGTAAAAAAAAAAGTATCGTACAACCATAAAATTTAAACCAATTGTAATATATTCAACATATCAATCAATGAGTGTATTTATGAGAGTAGGTGGTGGATAAAATCCTTACATATTTACATTTTCTGAAATAGATTTTTCGAATATTCAATGTAATATAGTAGATATGCTATAATATTACACAGAATGTATAACACTTGCTGAAACCGTCAACTTATATTCGTTCAGACGAATATTTTAGATGTTTACTCAAGTGTATTTTTTTCTATTCGTTCGGTTGTCATTTTAAGACATTTAAGGTCATTTTTTCCAGCATTGAATTTTCTGTGATGAGAAGTATTTTTTTTTCATTAATTTTAATAGCAATATTAATAATTTATAACTTTTATTGAAAATTTAATTTAGTACCCGTACATTGTTATCTAGTTCATCTAATATTTTGAACATATGTACGTGATATAATAACTAGAGTATTATATCATAATGCTCATCAATTGATTTGATAAATAAAATGAAATTTGATCATTGACATATTATGAGTTATGTGTGTGTGCCTATGAGATAAACTTTCTTATCAAGTTTCATGTCTAACTCACCTACATGACGGGTTTTTTCAGAACATAAATATGTATTAAAATTACAGCAATCAAAGACTTATCGTTAGTATAATCATAAAGTTTTATCGAATATTTTTTCAGCATAAACCTACATAATGACTTGACAATACATATATTTTTTCACAATACAAATAGTAAATTTCTTACATTTTCATTGCATGATTTATAAGCATCGATTAACGTTCAGTTTTTCTTACTACTTGTAAAAATTATATTTTCATTGGTCTTATTTCATGATCTTTCGTACAGACGTAATATAAATCATTAGGTGCACTTTTATCATACACATGATAATCAATGATATAGAAGTTCAATGCATATTTCATGAGCTTCGGATAAACTCGTTCTGAAACCGAAACGACATTCTTTTAAGTCTCTCAAGAATATATGCACAAGTCAAACTTGTTAAATAATTCTACAGGTTTTTCTTATTCGCCAATATTCTAGACTTAAGAAAAAGAGCGATTTTGGTTTTGAATACTTCCTATTATTTAACATGAGATTCTAGAACCTGAGGGAAATAATTGATAAATATGAATTAAGTTTTCAAATATATTAATTTATTTATGAATTTAATACTTAATACTTTAAATCTCGTAAAAATATTTCAGTCGTGATTCTATATCACGATAATCATATCATTTTCCTGTGAGTCAATATAGTTGTATGTATTATAATAATAGTGCAAAGTCTGTTCGTGTGACGCTCGGGTCATATAATTTGCTCTACATTTCTGCAAGGAAGATTGCATAAAATAGACGCAGATAATATAGTATATACATTTTATAACCAGACACGCGTTGATATTTTCGACTGGTGGATTAATTCACCCAAAATATCAACTGAATTCAGTTTTATTTCTGTGCACAATCGGCCTGGAACCTTTGTACATCTCGTTGTGTGAATCTAAGCGGATTTTCACGGAGTATGTGCGGTTGCGCAAAATTGCAAAGAACTAATTGGATTCGCGTCTATATAATATACCAGAAAGCACGATTCTGTGGCCGACTATGATGAGACTCTTCTTGCATCACGGTTCGACCAGAAAAAAAAAATGAGGATTGACGTCGCATTTCACGCGAAATACTCTCGAGTTACGACATCTTTTCACTATGACTTCACAGACACATTCGTATATAATAATGTGATTCGTGAAATATTTTTCGCTTTCCTTTCGTTTCTAGGTTGACTTTATTAGATAAAATATCGTCTGTCCAGCATACGAGGTGTATTTCGTATCCCTTTTACGCGGTTTCACTCTTCGCGGTCGGAAAAAGATTTTCTCAAATGCTATATAAAATATCAGAAAAATCTTTTGAAAGCTTACAAAACTTTTTAGAGTACTTAAATATATCAATTTGTGAAGAAATTCCTTCAAAAACACTGACGATACTGTGATATATTTTCGACAATTTTTCGATCAGACTCACAATCAGTATGGGGAGATATTATATCTTCGGAGGATGACCATTTTCGATTCAATTGGATCGAAATGAAACCATTCTTTGTTAAAAGCTATACCTTTTAACTTTATCGGAAATTAATTATTTCATTTTGTAGATTGATGCATAGGAAATTGAATGATATCATGTTTATTTCGAAGTGTTGATAAAATTTGCTTTCAAGATCTATTCTATGAACTGAATTCTTGATAGATTATATCAGTATTGACGATGTGGGCAAAAGGCGTGCATCACGATTGAAAATCGTTTCGTTAACTTATATTTATGTATTGTAAATCACAAACCACCATAATGTTCAATTTACGTATTGCAAACATTGATGGAAAGCATAATTGTATTGCATTTCCACGTGAAAAGTGGGATAATTCCATATCTAATTGTTCAAATGACACTTTTCCATATTTAAGATTTTATTTGTATACAATCCCTTTTTTTAGTATTCAAATAATAAAAAATTGAATGCGAAAATAAAACATTCAAATATTTATACAATTCATTTTTTTTTCATAAATTGACAAACGAGTGTTGTTGCTTATTGATAACACGAACTTGAAGTGTGAACAATAATTAATGAAGTGCAATTTATTCTAAACAATAAGAGCATATTAATATTCTAATAATGCTTTCACAACGCAACAAATATTTGCTGGCTCGAAAAGTAGAATGTCAACATTCTTAACATAACAGATATGCACAGAAACACGTGTATATAATGTAGATACATTTGCAGTATGAATTTTTATTTATCTTACCTAAATTAATATAGAATGTTAAATTAATAAATATCATCGAAAAAAAAACAATTTTTATTGATTAGTGTAAAATTTTTAATAAGATTGTTTATATTATTTTATTTGATTGTAGTTCAAATAAGTGTATAGATTATTGCTTGATTTCATTCATTTTTATAAGCATGCATAAAATTTGATACATTTGCTTGTGCATTGCAAATTCATTGAATCAATTATCTTTTACAACGATCCTTATTTATTTATAAAATGTTGCATAATATTTTCTTTTGATTTTCTTTCAACGTTACAATCATGTAATTTTTTCCCCATATAACATCATACATGCCTTGGAGCAATTTTTACCCAATAAACACGTGGTGGTCGACCTTCTATGAAATACCGACAATCCTATTGAGGTCATTAATTGTTAATAAGTGAAAGGGGACGTATGGGTTTGATATATCTACTTAAAGAGTACGAAATGGGGTCATTTCAAATAAGAAAATATGAAAATACATTTGGTTTTCATTCATTTAAATTCAGATCCTATCTTTTTTTACATATGTAAATCTTTGAAAATTTTTCCCTAGTAAAATTTTCCTAAAATCACTATTGAATTAATACAGTTCAATTGAATTTTTCAGAGAATTTACGATATGGTGAATCAACTTGTATAACATTATATGTATGCTCATCTTGAGTTTACTATTAAATTGAAATGTCAAGTGTAGTGTCTTATCAATATATGAAATATTTCATTGAGGATATTCTGATAAGATTATTATAAACAATCATATCAAATTATAATGCAAAAATTTAGTATTTAACTGATTTATGTATCTGATTATGATTTAATGCATTTTTCAGACTATTTCCGCAACTCTGAACAAATTAAAGCAAAATTGAAATCGTTTCTAATTGAAGGCTTTTACTTGGTTTTTAAAAAAGTTTTCATTACGCTCATATTTTCAAATAAATACTTGAATGGATTTTTTTATGAATTTCAGAAAGTTAATTTTTTCGCCATATTTTTCATTTTGTACAATTCAACTGTGTCATCGTCTGCAAAGTGGTCACCTTTCTATTTATTGATGATCTCGTTGTGTTCTTTATGATCAATGGCCCGTTAAATAGCTTCAGTATTATTTGTTTGTCGTTTTGAAAAAAATCTGGAATCGTATTTGCTATCGTCTATTATGAGGAAAACCACTTCTAATTGTTTTATTTTTTATTAATGAATCATCAAAATAATATATTTTAATTTATCATGTTGTTAAAGATATTCTTGAATCAATTCAATAAAAATATTTACATTGCGATCGAGTTTATTTAGGTACGAGAAAGCCAAGATAGTCCTCAAAATTCACCGCTTTTTTTCCCATTTACACCAAGGAAACTTTCACTCTTCACAAATTAAATCAATCAGAACATGTTGCATAATAAATTAGTTCTAAGAAGAAGAGCAACTGATAGTCTGAGACCTGAATCTAGATCAGAAACCAGAAAGTTGCTCTAACGGACGTGTATTGCCTACGCAATGTTTTCTTCGTTGAAAGTTTGGGTATCTTAAATCAGTAATGATCAATCTGTAATTTAATTAATAGTTTTGCAAAAAATCTATATTATTTTTATTTATTAATTGTATAGAAATTTCAGATGTTTTTTCATATAAAAATTATGAAAGTATTGAACTTAATACAATTTGACCAACGCAGTGATTAAAGTACTTATCTAAAATGCATTTTTGCATAATTTCAGGAGTTAGTTTCTTTTGCTTCAGTTAATGATTGTTATATCAAAAAAATATGTAAGATTAATATAATGATTTTTGATAAAACTGAATTTTTCAAATCTGTAAAATTTGAAACTCGATATACAATTTTAAAACAAAACTGATTGATGCTAGTTTAGAAAATCAAATCATCATAAAACGCGATACTTGAAATATTATTTAAAAATTTTAATGCAATCCAATTAAATTCTGCAAATTGAACTTCGATCGATTCAATAAAAAAAGGTTTATCCACACTGTGTTAGACTGCAAAGTGTTTTGAATAGGTGAAAGTGCTCGATTTTCAAATACGTGCTTGCAATTTTTTGTACTTTTGCTTTATATGCAAGTACGTACATACACTTAGTTAATGTTTATATACATATTACACATATATAATATATTCTAAATGTCTCTAAGGTGACTGGTTCGAATGTGTGCTAAAAAGAGAATTGTGCAACAGTGCAGCCGATATGAAATTCATGTTCTACTTTTTTCACGTTTATCGTGACTTATCAAATGTGTTACTGGGTTTTGGTTTTTTTTTTCCATTCGATATTAATCCTGCTTTTATTGTTGCATAAATGAATTCGAAATAAGATTAGATTACCATGCTTAAAAAGTACAGAAAATTCAATTTCACACAATGTGATCTTTCGATTTTCATTCCTAGCGATGAAATCCTCCATTAATTATGAGCTAAATGTGAAGTCGAATTTTCGTATTTTGTTGATAATAATAAGCTACTGATATGATCAATTCAAATTGAAATTACTTCTGAAATAAATAATTTATTAGCAGTGGCCCAACATTTTTTGTTATTTAATGACATTTATCTTTATTATTCAACCAAAAAAATCACACATCGAAACTAATGACTCTAACAACACCTAGAGCTTTGACATTTAAATCTCATTTTTGTCAAAAAGTGAAATTAGTCACGATTATCTCTGAACGTTTCTTATGATAGTAAATTACGATTTTTTATGAATTTTCGTAGATTGCAGAAATTTCTCAATAGGAAATATCGAAAAATGAAGAAAATTTTCGATTGAAAAGTAGAATTCCATTCGAGATGTGCCGTTAAGGTGGGAATGCACCCGAACTAATTGGCGACTATAAGACGTGAAGAAGCGATGTTCTTCTTCTTCTTGCAAAGCATTTTTTCAACGTCTTCTTATTCTTTTTATTTCATTTTTTTCTTCATCTCTGAGTGAGAGAGACCGGCTTTTCTCATTGAAGAGAGTTCGACGGCCGAGATTTTTCACATTGTTTATTCTCTTTTTGAATTTGCTCCAAACACGTTCTACGGAATTGTCGATAGGAAAAAAGTGTTGCGAATATTTCGTCGGATTTTCATCGTCTTCTATTTCGATTCTGCTGGCGAAGGTTCGATCCACTGTTAAAAAGTTAAATTGGAAAAATGCGTACGAGTCTCTTTGAATCAGATACCTACATTCTGAATCAGGAAATGAGCATTCGTCCTATTTACTATCTGTTCATAGTCGCATTTACTGGGTAAAATAACGACTGAAAAGGCCAAGGGGTACAAGTGACTTTTCGGTGAATTCGAGAAAAGCTCGTTTAAAGATGACCATGTATAAAGAGGAGGTCGAGTGATTTGATGATATATCGAGGCACACGTTACGAATTCGTTTATATCCTTTTACCACCAAATAAATGAGTGTGGATAGAAACAATTCCTGGGCGTAAATCAATTTCGGAAAAAAATGTTACTTGTACTACTTGGCCTTTTCGATCGTCATATATTGTTGTTTGAATCATATCTTTGATGTTTGAAGTTTTTTCAATGCTATTAAGTCGTTTTCTAAAGCGAAATGAATTCATGTATTATGATTGTATTGCAAATTTTGATTGTGAGATCTTCGAAAACAGTATGTACTGATTCGGAAAAAAAGCTAAAACAATCTTGAAAAACTTAAGATATTTTAAGCTATTCATCAGCACATATCATCATGCATTATTTATAAATAAACGATTAATCCATATCATATGTAATTCGAATTTTTCTAAACTATCAAAGATGCAGCGTTTTCTGATACTTGTTTTATTTCACGAGTGTCGATATTTTCTGTTAAAATGTTGTTATCTATCAGATTAATCGTCAGAAAGATATGAAATTCCCACATGTGCATAGCATATATTGTTATCATGACGATACACACTACTGTAAATACGTTCAATCGAATCGAATGATTAAAATTATACATGTGTTTCGAACTCAAGTTCACGACCCCGCGCAGAAAAAGACTTCCAGTGAAATTTCCCGATTTGGAATATGCAAGAACATTCCAATATCCAAAGCCAATCGTGATATTTTCCACTCTTTGAAAAAAAAAGAGATTCAAATGCCAAATCATCTGATATTTCTATGTGTGAAATATCTTTCTCAATAATAAAGATGATTATGAAATGATAAAATTTGTTTGGCCACCAATCATTTGTTTCAAATGCCAATTCAATTCATTAACTCTAATGCGAACTGATTACTTCCGAACGAAATTTAGTTTAAAGCTTCGGATAAATGCATAATATAATAATAAAGGGATTTAAGGGAATTATGAAAGATGCATCAACTAGTTAATTAATTTTTCCTCGATTTTTTATGAAATTAATCACATTTAGCTTTCAAAGACTCATTACATATTCTTTCTGATGATGGTACGATGAACCTAAATCGTTTGACAATTACCAGAAATAGTCGCCAGACCGGTAAGGTGAATGTTGAACACTCACATGTTCACGCATATCGAAAATTATACCTGTCACGAACTGGTTTAAGAAATACACATATGAAAAAAAAAACATGTAAATTATTCTAACGAAACGATATTCGAATGTGCAAAGGCGAAATGTTGTAAATATGCGATGTCGATGCTCCTCATCCATTTTATGAGATAACTTCAGTGCTTCGTTATTCGTTGCGCAGTTAAAGTTAACTCGAGTTCAAATGACTGGACTGTACTGACTTTATATGTATTTCCTGTGCGATATTTCTGAACCGTGAATAATTCAAGTCATCCGCTTTATGTAATTTCGATAATTTCTCGTAATGAATCCGAGGAATTTTTTACAATTCATTCATATGAAATGCGATGCGTTTCTGATCGTTTTCTTTGAAAATACATGTATTAAATCGTGATTTATTCTGATTAATACGTCAAATCGTTCGGTATAGTAATAACTTTCTATGTGTGTAATATACTTCGTGAATAATAAAGATTAAATGACAAAATTTGTTTATAGAATAATTTCAGAAGATGAACTGATTACTTCAATAGCTTATTATAACGAAATTTAGTTCTGGACAAATGGAATAATAAAAAGACTGACGGGAATATCAATAATTTTTCTAGACTTTTTGTATTGAAGTTAATCGCGTTCAGCTCATAATAAGATGTAAATGCTCTTCATATATTAAGATATATTCAATTCTAATTAATAGACTGTAAATATGTAATAATCACATTCATCACACGTGGTCATAATATGTTCATCATTGCGTAGAAGCGAGTTCATTCGACGAAAGTGCATTCTGTACATTATTTCTATAGTAATTACGATATGCGCAAAACAATGGCGACTTTTCATTTATTTTACGGTATACTTATCTCGTTTCATTTTCCGGCTCGAAATCGTCTTCCGGCTAAATGTCGTGATCAGAATATATTTTTCATTCGCAATATAACTGAATTATTGGAAATGCATGAATATTTGCAAATTAACGGTGATACAATGACTAAAGATTCGTTCCTTTGTATTTTTTTTTAAATATCATTAAACGTATGAATCAATCAATATGAATACAAGTTAAATATTATAAAATACTATGCCTGACTTTAAAATTTTAATTTTTCAAATTGATTAGTAGAAAATGCATCTAATAGGTACATTAATTAATACTGATTACACGTTTGTTTATACATAGGTACGGAAATTCATATACAATATAATATTTTTTCCGTGGAAAGTAAATTTAACATAATCACGAAATTAGGTTTATAATATTATACTGTAATATGTTAAAACACTAAAAAGTTTATGATAAGTCATTTTAAATGTGGAACATTATACTTTTTTCGTTTTTTCCTAATAAACATTTTCGATAACATTATACTGGTTCGTATTTCCGTTTGAATAATGCAATACATATATGTAGTTTGAACAAAGATACTTTATATCTTACAATTAGTTAATTATTTCGTCGGTTCACCTATTATCCATGTAATTTTCAACGATGTTGATTAATTAAATTTTGTTTTCGTACATTATGTTTATTTCTCAGAACATATGAGTGTACATAGAAGGATTATCATTGTAGATAAAAAAAAAAGATTACTAAATGTTTATCTGTAAATTTAACTTGAATTCTGTAATTGTGAAGCGATCATAAATTACTTGGAAAGTCTAGAAAAATACATAAATAATGAATTATTTCCTTCCTCAAATATTTTTCTGAACCGAATAAACAATTTAGCAACACCACTAATGATACGTTAATATAATAAGACATTACGATGAATTGTCAAATCTTGAAAATATCGATCCATTCAGCAATGTATATGTATAAGATGAATGGACACATTATAAGTCGATGTATAATATAATTAATATAAGCACAGCGTTATTTCGCCGAGCACACTCTTCAAAGAAGAAATGTTGTGACGTACCAACTCACCCCACACAGTATGGAGAAAAAAACAAACTGTCATCCAAGATGCTAAAATAAACTCTGCGATGTTTGACGTCGTGGAAAAATTCAACCCTATTGCCTTTTAACGTCATCAATTTGGCAGTTTACTTTCTTATTTTCTAGTGTATTTTGCAGATAATAATTTGTCAACGATCGAGTTAAGTAGAGCGGAAGTTATGTACCATGGCTTGAATGGTTGGTTCACCTACATGAAAAATTATTATTGTGAATGGATGTTTTATCTGCAAAAAACACGCGTTCGGATTCTATTTTGATATAAAATCGGATGAATGAACATTATTGTACGTATGTAGATTGATCTGTGTTTAATGATATGTAAAAAAATATGTAAAACAATCGAAATGTACTGCATGTTGTTTGGTTGGCAATACTTGGAGTAATGAGTTTGTTAAGCAAATGAAAGAATTGGTGTAAAGGATTGTGATTAAAATTGCGAAAAAGTATTGAATGAATAGTAGAATCTTAGTCGCGATCAACGTTTAAATAAATCGCTCGTTTATTTAGAGAAATATTAATAATAACACTAGACTGTTAAATGCTTTCACCAGATATAGTTCACAAATAAAATTTGTGGGAATTTCCAAGAATTGACTATAAATTTGATAATACTACAAGGAAAACGCTCATTTTGATCACGTTTCACAAACAGATAAAATATCAAATACTTAGGTACAAAAACTTTGCCAAATCGAATCATAAATGGATGAATTCTTAAATTAGATCCTAAGCTTATAAGCTTAATAGTATTATTCGATAATTTCACATGCATTCACTTTTTCATGACTGTTACTGTACATAGAATTGCATTCATATCATTACCGAGTAAATGCGATGTACCTATGTACGGAAATTCACTTGTCAGACTTGTTTTTGAAAGAAAAACAAACATTTTTTTTCCTAAAACGAGTAGTATTTGGAATTCGTATCTTTTCGAAACTACACAGTACAGATATGTAGTCATATCGCTTGTCACTAAGAATTTTTTTTTCGTCCACTTTTACGTTATACCTTTTGCATTGTTTCGAGTCGCATGTCGATAAATTCATTCGACATTTCCAAAAAAAAATCAGTTTTTTGTATCGTTTTCGTTGAAATGATCACTTTTGAACGCTATACGTTTGAATTTGCATTACAATCCGTTAAGTATGTCGACTACACCGTTAGGAATTTGAATGTTCTCATCGCGTTTATTTGTCGATTTTTCGCCAAAGTTTTCTTCTAGATCCAATTCTTTCTCTGATTCATGAAAAAAAAAATTGAATTATTTTCGTACAAAATGTTCTGATATTATATTGTTAGTTTTTAATGGAGATGATAAGGCTTATCTGCAAAAATTTTAATTATAATCTATCGATCGTTTTAATTATGACCCAGTTTTCGATAGTATTATTCCTAAATAGTAATTATTAGCATTTGTATTCATGCAGTAGTTAATGATAAAAAAAATGTATGCCACTGTGTATTTAGCGAGCATTGTGAACTATCACTACACTCATGATAAATCTGCGGTATGATAAATGCGGCATGATAAATGCGCGGTAAGAATAAAGTTATTTATAACAGTATAATAGATTGCAGCTCAAACGTCATAGTGAGACAGACACACAGACAAATTAGGCTATTATTATATTAGATTAGATTAGATACACATGTAAGTATATAAAGTCTCTTTCATGATTTGGAAAACTGCACTAGACACAATATATATTTTTGCACGTGGCCATGCGAAAATATTATGCTGGTATCATTTTATGTTTACGTTATCAATATTCAACCAAATGTTACGTTACGCACATATGATTAGAATATTACTCGTGAGTAATTAAAAAATAGTTGAAAATAATTACCCGCTGGTGTTAAATGAAGAATCTATCATTATACACGATTGTCGCATGTGTATAAAAATTAAAACGATAATGCAATTCTTTCTTAGAAGACACTTTTTGCTTCAGCATCAAAACAAATTTGCGATGCATTAAACTGCCATCAAAATTATAAACGTGCGATGGAATTACTGTTGTTATCTCAACACAGGATTTCTAGTCGAACGATCGCCATACATACACAGGTTTTATGATGTTTTTTTCCCATTCAATCATTTTTATTATCGATATTTGAATTCATTTTTTTTCAGTGTAATTTACTATATGTAAACATATTGAAATGAACATGAATTTACCTCTATGTACATATAATATGTGTGTATTATTATTTTGTTACGTTTAACGACCTTGCGCAATGTTCAAACACAAATCATAATCTGGTAGAAATTTCAGCTGAAATTAAATTTTTAAATAGGTCATCATTATTTGCATTTATGACAGTTTCTAAAAAAATCAATAGAATATGGTACAAATGAAGTTTATTGATTTAATTAGTTAAATATTGATTTGAAAATTCTGACATTTTTGCTGAGACGTGTTAATGTTTCGGGATGTTTTGAAATCATGTATAATTCAAAATAGCTGAATTTCGAGATAAGTATGATGATCATAAGGGTTGTGCAATATATAAGCCATTCGGTGCATAAGGTGATTAACTCTATAAAACTATAAAAAAACGAGAAAAAATATATAAAAAAATATATTTGCTATGTGGTAGTAAAACAACTTTTTAATGGTGTTTATCTATACTATTTACAAAATATATACATTACTCATAGAAAGTTATGACTATACCAAGTGTTTTGACAATTAAATCTCATTTTTTTTCAAAAAGTGGAGTCGATTACTTTATACAGAGAACGGCCATAAGCTGGAAGATATAACCATGCGGGGAAGATGACCATTTGAGAGATATGGCCATCTCTCCCGGAATCGCACTATATAATAATAGCTATTATTTCAACTGAAGTGCATATACCTTCATATTCCCCATTTTTAACATGCTCATTGTCAGATCCTCGAAGAAATCGAAAACCTTCGATCCTCAGGCGTGGCTGGTGCTGTACAGTTATTCGAACTCTGTTCGACTTCAAATTCGAACACCTGTCCGAGTGTATTGTTTGTATAGCGTTTATCGTCGTTGTGTTGTAATACGCGTTGCGTTACACAGAAGAAGCGGCCTTCGAGAGTTATGCAGTGGACTGGTGGAGAGCCTTGAACTTGGCCGAGACGGTGTAATATCGCTGTTCAATTCGAGCTTAAACGACGACTGAAAATGCCAAGGGGTACAAGTGACTTTGTGGTGATTTCGAGAAAAGGGGGTTCAAAATTGACCACATGTATTAGGAGGAGGTCGAGTGATTTGATGATATATTGAGGCACACGTTCCGAATTCGTTTATATCCTTTTGCCACCAAATAAACGAGCGTGCGTAGAAGCAATTATTGTGCATAACTCAATTTCGGCAAAAATGTCACTTGTATGTCTTGGCCTTTTTGATTGTCAAATGTTTTTATTCGAGAAAATAGCGATATTCGAGCTCTTGAGTTGATTCAGTGAAAGTATTGTGTAATATTGTATCGTCAGATTACAGGATATCGATGTACGAATGTATTTTTTTTTTATCAAGTGCTATTTGGGAAAAAAGTATTATTTTCAAATCGAATTTTATTTTTATATGAAATAGTGTTTCTTAAACTACTTTTATGAATAGTTGGAAAAAATGTTTGGACATTAGCCGCTGCGGAATGGCAATTTTTCTGTGCCTTCTCGTTGAAAGTTGCCGCA
The DNA here is from genome assembly GCA_024721215.1 of Cheumatopsyche charites. Classification (NCBI taxonomy): domain Eukaryota; kingdom Metazoa; phylum Arthropoda; class Insecta; order Trichoptera; family Hydropsychidae; genus Cheumatopsyche; species Cheumatopsyche charites. The sequence continues at coordinate 1,881,836 of CM045587.1, forward strand.
AGTAAAGACTGTTTTTACGTCAACTTATTCAAATCAGTTTTTAAAATGAATGTAAACTTCACACAAAGTATTCTCATTGAGAATTGTCTGTTTTTGCTAATTTCACATTCTTTTTTAACTTAAGTGACTTCATCAGCAGCAACTATCTAAAAGGAGCCATAGAAAAATTAATTTATCGCCTCTACTAATATACGAGCACTTTTTCCAATTACTTATGTAGAAAAGTAGCTTAAAAAATGCTTTTTATATATCTGAAAATAACATTTGATATGAAAATAATCATTTTTTTTTACAAATGTACTTGATACTCGTATTACTTCCTAATTATATTTCAACGAAAATTTCAATATTACTTATTTTCATACATAAATCGATTACTGAAATATATATAGGTATAATGTTTCCATCAAATTGCAATGGAATGTGGATATATAAATGTGAAATATACTTTTATGTTGTATATAGTGCGCTATCTTCTTTGGATTTTATCCATTTCGTCGATGTTCAAACTCGTTTTTATTCAATTTTACGAAGCGAGTATCGTGTGAATGTTTTAAAGTTGGAAAGTGAGTTCGTCGTCATGTTTTTTAATGAGTATGCTAATCCGAAGGAAGATAAAACTTAATTCTGTCTTAAATATAACACTATTAAAAATATTTACCGACTTGTCAGAATAGATTAAAAAAAAGTATCTCTGAAAACTGCTTCTAAAAAAAAACCTTCTCTGACAATGAGCATATTTTTTCATAGTTAATTGATTTAATCTCGTATATTTATGTTGCGTTAAACTTGATTTTTCAATTTGAATTGTTTGATGAAAAAAATAAACATCGAAACTGATCATTTCATTAAAGCCTTTTTTTAACAATCTCCTTTACATACCTAACTATTCATATATAAAAATCAATTTCTGTGTATGTAATCAATAATCTCTCGAAAGTCAGAACAGATTTCAATCAAAAAATTTTAAGATGTGTGCATATTTTGGAGAAAACGATGTATTTTTAGAAGTAATCGTCGATTTTCTTGAAATTTGAACACTTATCTAGTGTTTGAAAGATTGGACGTTTCAAATATAATATTATATTTTATTAGTTTTTCAATAGTCGAGCGATTTATACGTTTTCATATATTGATAAAATGTTATGAAGGCGGTTTAAACCCTGCTTCCAATCCTAATTACATCCAATTATAATTGGATGATCTGGGAACATACCACTGTCAAGACAATTAATATATCATCCCTATTTAACATTTGTTATCATGTGAACTTAATAATTTGAATTTTAATATTTTAAAACCCGCCTTTTCTATAATCGATGAGAAAAAATCGTTTTTTCCCCCAAAAAATAAAAATCAGAATCAAACAAATCGAAGTCTCGATCCACGCCGATCACAACAACGAGTCATTTACAAATCCACTAAAAACCACCTTATATCCTATGCACAAAAAACAAAACTGGACGTCGTCGACGACGCTTCTATTGGAAAATGAAAATCGAATGAAAAAAACACATTCTCTTTTTAAAAAACGACATACATACAAGGGCTTCTCGCTTGACCATGGATCGTAGCCGGGGCGTTGCCTCACCATTAGGTTATTCAACTTCTGCACAAGAGCGGCTCGCGAAGATCATCATTCCGGACAAACAAACCGACACATGAGTATTTATTCACACACACACACATAAGTATATGATAAGGTTCCGTTAGTTAATTCGGAATCACCGTGCCGTGAGAAGGTTATTGAAGTCGAAATTGATAGTGCAATTATGAACACCTGTTGGTTCGGTGCGAAATCCGCGCGAGGTTCAAAGTCACGGTTCGTTAGAAAGTCGATCTCGGAATGTTTGATCGCTGTCGATGGAATTGTGCAGTTTGAATCTGTGTGAATTCAAATGTTATGCTAGGGGAAATGCTCATTTTTTCTAGTTAGATTATAGCTAGGAATTATTTCGTTTTTCATTTCTAAAAGCTGATTCATACTGAGATAGTTGCAAGTCAACTTAAGCAATACAAACGTCTTATTTTATGTCTGGGAACTAGCCTTAAATGCGAGCACTAGAGCGAAACAGGTAATAATTTCTAGCTAGAATTTAGTTAGAAAAGAAAAGCGTTCCCTTTGCAATACATCTATGGTTTTGAAAAAGAGCGAGCCTGGAATTAGGATTGAATTTCCTCTACAAAAAAATAGATATTTTCAATAATATTTTGTTATTTTCTTAAATTGGTAAAAAATATGTACTGCAGTGAACATTCAAATCAGTTTGATGTTATTCAAATAGATAAATTCAACGAAATAAATTATGTCTAGTTCACAACAAATTTTCGATTCAAGATCACGGTCGTCCATTCACACCAATGTGTTTTTCGCTCGATGAATAATTGTGTACTTACATACGTTCTGTTTATTATCACTCTTCAAGTTTTCAGTGATGCGAGTGATGCATTTACATTGACTCACGAAAGTGTTGAAATGGGAAATCGCTACATGTATTCTCAATTTAATGTATAATATTTGTAAAAGATGTGATTATTTAATTGAGGTTTGAGAATTCAAAAGGATATAAAAATCTTCAATCTTAATTTATCGATTGATACATATTATAACTTTAATTTGTACTGTTCTCCTATTATATATTTTGGATGTGATCGAATATCTTTAACACGAGTTAATAATGTTTTTCTTTTCTTTACAGACGATGCAGGATGGATTGGACGATGAGGCCGACATGCAAGAATGGTTTTCAAAAGATACAAAATCAGCAGTAGTACTACATGACCGCTTAATGACTGATGCAGCTCTCGGTGCACTCCCCATAAAGACAGAACACTCATACAGCCTAAATTCAGATGGTGATTCAGCACCCCCTTCACCTGCAGGCATGCACTCTAGAGTCGATGGTTAGTAAAAGTTACAAATTGTAGATCTTTTTTCAATCAAAAGACTGACTTAACAAGTATAATTAATTTTATTAGATATGGAAGATGAATGCTATCCAGCTATACCTTTACAAAGTGCATGGAATCAAAGGCGGGAAACTTCTCCGGTTAGAACATCAAGCCCTTCCCCTATATTGGCATTTTCAGTTAAAAAAGAACCCCCCAGTCGACCATGTTCACCCGAACGCAGTCCATCACCAGCTTCTACATCTTCAGAATCACATTCAAATGATGATAGTAACATGCATTCAATTGATTATGTTATAGATCATACGGTAAGAAACATGGAATTATGTAAGATGTTAACAGCTACTTGAAATTAGAAATAAATATATTTTATTTGTCTTTTTCATAGACTGGAAGTATTCATTTACCACAAAGTTCATTAAGAAGAGGGACACAATTACTTCTTGGTGCACCAACTCTTGCTTCATTACCGAAATTAAGCATAAAAGTTGAACCAAACACATCCTGTAAGTACCTAGTTGTGAAATATTTTATTCTAAACACATAGAGATAAGTATTTTAAAATTATTTTTTTTACAGCATTTGGATTACCTCCAACTCCTCCATCATCACTTTCAAGTGAAGATAGTGAAGGAGCATTATCACCTACAAGAGTAGCTCCATCACCACCTCCAAGTTCTCGTAGAATTACTTCATCACAACTATTTTCTCCCCAAAATGCCCGTCAGCCAATACATACTCCACTAATTAGCACACAACCGGTATCTAAATATTTCATCGTCAATAATATATATGTATGAAATAGTTTCTACATGAAACATGTTTCTATCTTAATAGAAAGGGTCAACGGGGACATTGATTTTAACCGAAGAAGAAAAACGCACATTAATGGCAGAAGGATATCCCGTACCCACAAGACTTCCATTAACAAAATCAGAAGAAAAATCATTGAAAAAAATACGACGCAAAATAAAAAATAAAGTAAGAATTCTATTTGATAAATAGATTTTTTAATAGAAATTTTGCTGAGCTATATTACAATTTTTTATGTTTTTAGATATCAGCACAAGAGAGTAGACGCAAGAAAAAAGAGTATATGGACCAATTAGAGAGAAAAGTAGAGATACTCTTAGATGAAAATTCGGATTATCGTAAAAAAGTAGAATCATTGGAACAATCCAATGCTTCTCTTATGAGCCAACTTGCTGCGCTTCAGGCTGTTGTATCGCGAATGAATAGAAAATGAAAACTAACTTCATTGGATGCTTAAATGGCATAAAACTATCAACTGTGCAGTTTGGATAAAATAAAAAGAATTATACAAATATTAATTACATATGTATATTATATGAAAAAAAGTTAATATGACAATTATATAGACAAGAGTAAATACATAGTTCATATTGGAAAAGAAGCTCATACTGAAGTCTATGATATACCTTGTTGAATACATGTACGTGAATGTATTTGGAATTTTTGCGAGAAATATAATATTTCAGCGAAGTTAATTTATGAACTAAGAAGATCGTAATTTACTATCCATTCTCTTTTAATTAATTATGGATAAAAATATTTTTTATATGTACGTATGGCAATTTTTGTAAATACTTCTGTTATGTGTAAAAATGTAAGTGTGTATGTTTTAATGTGAACTTAATTTTTTTATGATTTATTTGTAATTTTGTTATGAGTCTATTTATGTTCCCATTCCATTTTTGTGAATTACATATAAGAGTTTGTTTTCTTTTTTAAGTATTTATCGAGGATACGGTTATATTTTTTTAACGCATTTTCAAGAAGATGCTTATTTACATTATTATTTTTATTCTTTCCTTGAGAAAGTATTTCGATTAAAATGCATTTAGTAGTACAAATATTTATAAATATTTACATCTGTAATAGTTGAATTCGTAATGAAATTTATTTCTTTGTAAAAGAGATGCCTTCATAAATGAATATTGAATGAAACAAACATACAAATTACCTAGTTTTCGAAAATACGAAATGTTATACACTAACTTTAATAAGCTTTTGATATTGTTATCTAGAATTTCAATTTCATTGCAAAGATTAAAGATGTATTGTTTTGTACTTATTATGAGTGTTCAAATTATTCATTATTTATTTCTAAATCCTGCCAATTGCATGAAGCAATAAAATAACTAATAACACTTAATTCTCACAAAACCGTAATATTGACAGAAAAAGTTCATTTTTATACATCTGGGAATGTTTATAATAAAACTATTTAATTTTTAAGTTATACATACATACATATTTTCATTTTTTTTTTCTATACAATTATTTTTCAAAAACATTCTTTTAAACCTGACAAGATTTAAAATTGTCTAAATCATTTAAATGACAAATAATATAAAAGACACCGACATACATATTTATTTATTTGTGAATAATTTGTTCCTATTTGTATAGTTAGTGAGCAACTAACATTGTATACAGATGTCCATTCAAGTTAATATTTAAAAATATATCTACAGAATGTATTGTGTTAAATAAAACATATTTATATTATTTAAATGCTTACGGATAAATTTTCTAAGTCATATTGAAATTTCAAAACACATATAATGTTTTTCAGTCATTTTATTGACTGTTTAAATGATTTTTGATATTCATAAATTTCATATTATTGTTTTTAAAGAATGTATGATAGTATTTAATAGCAACATAAATTAGATGTTTTAATTTTTGTTCATTTTAATCATGAAGTTTTTTTGAAAACATTCAGTTTTTTTTTTTATCAATTCGGTACATAACGGTATGTATTTAAAAGGTACGATAAATCTGCTTACCCTGAAATATTAAAAATACTGTAGGACCCTGCGCTACTAAGTTGGGTGTTTTTTGCATCAAAACTATTTAGAGGGAAACAAACTTTGTGCAATTGCGTTGAGATGCACTCTCTCACTCTATATAGCTCATATGTGGAAAACACCCGAATTCGTATCACGGGGTCATACAGTAATGTAATTTATTATATTATATAGCCATTATTAAGAAAATAAAATTTAACTCATATATGGAAATGTTTTTAGAGATTTAAATTTTTATGTAAATATTCATATATTTATGTCTTCTGACTGAAAATTATTAATATATAAACTTAAAGATGTCAAATGTGAAAATAAAATGTACTTCTGATTTTTATGATAGTACCTATATATTTTATGAAAAGTTTTTTAAATGATTCACTTTATTCAAATCACGTTTTAGCAAAAATATTTATAATATAATAGAGAAACGGAAAAAATATTTTTTATACACGTTTATAATAAAATCTATCTATATTTAATTGTGAAAAATTAATTTCAACGCCAAATAAATGAGAAAACCAAGCAAGTTTTAATATATATATATATATGTATGTATATGTAATATGTGAATATAATGTGGCGAAAAAAAGCATCAACTCTTATTTATGCATATAAGTCTCACTAGTTTATTTTATGAAGATCTAAATGTGTGACATTGAAACTAAAATAAAAATCTTATGTTACCATAAAATATAATGGTTTAGATTTTTAAAATGAATGAAAAGCCTAAATATTACGATGGTGTGTAACATATTTGTCAGTACACGAATGTTGAAAATTTTTATCATGAACGATGTAAAATATGATATATGAATATATCTATGTATTTATTCATATGAAATAACATTTGTGTGATAATAAAAAGTCAATGTATTGTTTTTCTTTTCATTAGAATTAATTGTGTGTACAAGTGTTGTTTTGGGTATGCATTTTACTCAAAAATATTTTTTTAGGGGTTGAGACATTACGATTATAAATGAAACAATTATTTGACAGGGTAACACGTCATTGTGTATATTAATGTGAAAAAATTAGGTCATATCATAGTTTTTAAAAATAAATTTTTGTGTTATTTCTTAAAAATGTATGACTTCAAATTTTTCTAATATTAGCTATTGTATTTTACTTCTGTCATAATTAATATTATAATTTGAGTGCTGTTTTTTTTTATCCAGACTTGCATTTGGAATATGATAATAAAAGTTAGTTGAAAATAATTGAATTTTTATTTTTCTCCATAAATTATATCACAGGTGGTAACTAGATTTTTAGAAAAACAATACTAATACATATTTTTCAGCAAGAATCTATTCTTAAAAAATAATATTGTGTATTCTAGTCTATCCACAATATAGTTATCTCATTCAGGTTTGATTCAATTTTTGAAAAAGAAATTATTCAATATTAAATGGAAATTGTTGAAAAAGAAACAAAGAACCTTTATAATTGTTGGAAACACTAAATTTTGAATATACAATTTTAGAAACCCTTATTTTCGTTATAAATCTGAATGAATTTACATTGTTTTAATCTAACATCTGATTAAAAGGATACCATTTTTTAACATATTGGACTTTACGTTTTAGAAATGTGAAATTATTTCATTAATTTTCATTTATTATGGAAAAAATATCATATTTACTTGAAATGTGATGCAAACGATAACATAATAAAAATTGTAATACACAATCTTTCAATTCAATTATTATATATTATAATAAATATAAAAAGAAGTAAATCATAATCATAAGAATAATATAAATGCTACATAGTCCATTAGAATATCTTTACACGTAAAATACACGAACTTTAGAAACTGTTATTAGAAGATCACCATCGAAAAATTTTGTTTCTATGACGACATTTCCACTGAAAAAGAAATTATGGATATTAGCATTTATTACAGTTGAATTTTCTAAACATAAATTGAGAAACAAACTTTAAGACATTGGCTGGCATCATTTGAGATTCAGGCGCAGATTCTATCACAGATTGCCACGTATTAGTTGAATTGGGAATTACAAAACCAAATTCAAAGAACCATTCCTCCATGCACCGTCCTTTGAATAAAACTTTCTAAAATATAGATACAGCTAATAAATTAAGAGTCAAAGTCCCATATGTATGTTTAAGAGAAAAACTGGGTAACTTGTTCTAGTCGAAATTGTTCCATAGATTCCACCGACGTGAAGTTCATTTCTCTCGAAATTATTCTACATTTTAAAATTTTTTTCGGCACTCTCGCTTCATGCTCCACATTCGGCGATGACATATCTTCATTATTTTGCCATATTATTTTTCCTATAAAGAAGATTACACAGTGAAAAAGTGTTAGATATAATGTTATCAGTGAAAAAAAAAAATTCTAAAGCACCAGTATCAGCGTCTCGCAGATTCATCCAATTTCTAATTGAAAATATGATAAGGAGTTCATATTGAATAGTAAATTTAGATGAATAAGTTTAAGAATGAGTCGAATATATAAAATTAATATTGCATGTAACAGAATACATAATTTAATAGATTAGATGATCGCGACTAATTATTAATGAGGTGATCGGAAAATCATGCTTAAGTGTCAGTATTTCGATAATCGGTTAAGCTGCTTAGCATTATTTGAATCTCTTCTATAGAATTTGATCATTACAAGCGACGTTTACAGCTAACTATCTGTTAACCGACGATCGAAAGATCGGGCACGATGAAGCGATGATCGTGATCTATATTGAAAAGGATACACTTGAAAACCGTTGAGGATCGTTTCGGCTTTGTCGGCTGTCATTTTTTATCGCCAGATCTTCGCTTAAAATAGACCTATTCGACCAAAAGTGTAAAACGTGCGAACTGACAGTTACGATTTTGACATTTGTCATTTGTGTACATGTCACATTCGGTAGCGTTAAGCACTGTTGCCATAACGACAAAACGAACGAGACGTCACCATTATAAAGACAGCTCTGCAATAAATTTGAAGCGAATTTGTAATTTTTGTAGAACTTCTTTTACCATTGACGGTAAAATTTTGAATTTTGTTTAAAAAAAAATAAAAAAATGTAACAACGCAGATATAAAATTATTTTGGCGCGAAATTTAAAATAAATAAAGATTACTAGTGAAGAACCGACCGAACTTTGCACAAATTGAAACTCGACATTCGATAAGTGACACATTCACATGTATATTCTAGTGTTAGACTGACAGCGGCAGGAGAGTGGAATTTGAGGAACCGATCGTCTGATCTATCGATCGATTGATCGACCGATTGACCGATCGATCGATCGACCGATTGAGCCGCATATGAATGGCGACCTGGCGAAACGACTCCGTCAACGGGGAGTCCGTCGACCTGAACCCGTCGGCGATGGACGATCGAGGAGTTCCCGGAGGCTTCGACGGAACTTCGGATCAGGTCCGTCAGCCCTCTCTGTCTCCGGCTTCCGGCCCGCTGCCTCCGTTGGCCGATCGAGTTTGGGGCCCGGTCTTTGGAGTTTGGTCTGCAGGCTCGAGAATCAGGATTCTCCGTACATGCACGACGCTAGGCTGCTCGCGACGAAAGTAGCGCTCGAGCGGCACTACATGATCCCACCGATCAGCAATTACGATCTATTCGCCGGACACAGCTTGCTGTCCCACCACGTTCCGCAGCACCAACACCAGCCGCACCATCATCCGATGTCTCCCGAGCACCGGCCGCCCCAGCCGAGCCATCTGCATCCTCTCGCGTACCGACCAACGTTGGAGACCGGGTACGGGACGAACGACCGTCGAGCCTACGAGGAACCGGACAGGAATTTTGCGAACCCGTTTGAGACCCCGAGGTCATACGAGCTCCCGCAGGCGACCGAAGCGCCGACGGTCGACAACTACTTGACCAATTGGCCCGGCGACCCGTCCGGAGTTTACACGCCGTTCGGACACAACTTTCTCACGGTGCAGACGAATTTTTCTCATTCTCAAAATCTCGACAAGGAGAAACGATCCGAAGTCGAACCCGGCCCGAAGATCGAGACGCCGGCCGGCGACCCGATCATCAAAAAGAGAATAGTCGCCGAAGTGAAACCGATGAGACCTTCGTATTCGGCCGTTCTATCCAAGTCTCCGAAAAATTTGTCGAACACAGAATCGAGCAAGAAAACTAATGGAAAAGAACTCAAAGGTAATGCGGCGCGGTCGAACCTTTCCAAATCGGAGAAATCTCGTTACAACTCGATCGGCGAAAAGCCAATTTTGGATGAGAAAATTAAAAAATCGGACGCCAAAAGAAAAATTATTCAATCTCAGCCATCGTCGGGAAGCGACAGTAGCGAAAATACTGAACATAAACTTTCCAAACCCAACCGAAGATCGTTCGGTCCCACCGAAAATATTAACAGAAAATGGGTATCTCTTGACGATTTGACAAATGAAAAAGCATCTACCAATTCGGAGCAACATCAGAATAGTTACATTGGAAACAATTCCGAATTCATTTTTAATAACGTGGAAGAAAAAAATTCCAAAAGAAAAGCAAAGAAAACTCTTCCCAAGTCTATGGATAAAACCGAAGAGAAGACTTATTCAGTTGACAACGATGAATTTGACAATCCGGATATGTTTATTTATCAAGAGACATCGTTTGAGAATGATAAAAATAAGCGAAAAGCAAAGGATAAGTTAAACAATTCTAAATTAGCTAAGAACAATTCAGAAAAAGGGAAGCGTAACAGTCAATTCAAATCAAAAAAGGCTAAAGGAACCGGTTATATGGCTTTGTTTCAAACATATCTCGATAGTTGGATAGCTTTGATGTTGAGTTTGATGTTTTGGTTTTATAATTTGGTATCGGACGTTTTTCAAATGAGCATACATTTATCTGCTGATTTGTAAGTTTTTATTATTACATATATTCAGCTATATTTCACTGTCTTATATTAAACAATCTTTTTAGGTGCTCTTCAATGTATACTGAAACTTCTGTTCGAATGCAAAATGGTTATTCTTTATTCCGAGAAAAGGTTATGAATACTCAGTGGATATGCAATATTGGAACGTATATCGACAATAAAGCAGGACACACATTCTTAGGTTTTTGGAGAAAATTAAAATGGTTCAAAAGTATGTAAATTTCACACAAAATCAAAACGAAAATGTAATTTTTTTTTTATTGATTTATTTATGTTTTAGCTAAACCTGAAAGCGAGGCTGATAATAGAAAAAATCACACTAATATTCCGTTGCCTTCGACCGGGGAAGAGGCAATGAAAAGACTTTTGGCGTGTAAAGGAAAAGATCCATACAGGTTAATTTTCTGTATTATTTGTATCACAAGCACTCATCAATTTTATTTAGATAAATAAATAAAAAAGTATTGATGATCATAAATTATCATGATTTTAATTTCTTTGTATATTCAGTGAATGCCCAATGACCAATTTTAGTTATTTTTAACCGTTTTGATGACACTGATAATATTGGTTATTCAACTGTATGAATGGTAAATATGATACTAAAAATATATATAGCATTTTAGGTGTCGGCGTTCAATGCACTGACGATGATATAAAGAAATATTATCGTCGACAAGCGTTTCTTGTACATCCTGATAAAAATCAACAGCCTGGTGCTGAAGAAGCCTTCAAAATTTTGCAACATGCTTTTGATATGATCGGAGAACCTGTCAGCATAATATATTTTTAATTTTCTATTAACATTAAATTTTGAAAGTATTGAAATATCTTTTTCTCTATGCAGGAAAGACGAGAAGCTTACGAACAAAGAGTATTAGAATCTAGACACGCCGAAGCTGCTCGTTCTGAGCTGGCCGATTTGGTAGCAAAATTGCAAGAGAAAGTTCGGCGTGCAGCCTCTACGATTCGATGCAGTGGCTGTTCTCGAAGACATGCACGGACACCAACAAATCGTCCTTGCTACGCAGCACGGTATTGCGCTCAGTGCAAAATTAACCATTCTGCTAAAGAGGTATTATTCGTCTCTATGACAGTGAGCTGTATATAGGAAAATATCCATGTAACATTTGAAAAATGGACAAATTTATTTTAGGGCGATATATGGGCTGAATCTAGCTGTTGGGGCCTTATTTGGATGTATTATGCTTGTATGGATGGAGCTGTTTATCAGATAACGCAATGGGCTTCCTGTCAAGTAATATTTTCATATTCGCTTCCGTTTTATTATTATTGTTGTATGTTAATCTCTGTTTTTTATCTTATCTTAGAAAAAGAATTTGAAGCATTTAAAAGCCAATACTCATCATGTACAATATAGGATTGTTCACGGTAATAAACCGCAGCAAGGGAGTGGAAATAAAACCTCTAGTAACAAGTGGGTCTTTTCTTCAAAGTTTAAAATGTTGGAGTGTTTTTTAAATAAATATAAAATTATATCTGATTTTCAGCATTCATGATGCTGATTTCGAAGATTTTCTTAATAACCTTTATACTAAAAGTGGAGTACAATCACACGGTGGTAACACGTCAAGTAAAAATGTGCCTCAAACGAATGACTCAATGAAAAGTAAACGAAAAAGCAAAAAACAGCATTGATGAAAAAAATATAATGTTATTCTAAAACTTACTAACTTTTGATTTTGTTTTAGTTTAATATTTGCAATGTATAACTAGCCTTGCTTTGTGAAATTTGTATTACACATTAAATTATATTGTAAATATTTTTTTTTCAATTGAATCACACATGCATTCACTCCTCATACACGGTTCAGTCATCGAACAAATTGTAATATGTACATACTTACATCAGATACGATCGGTATAATTCATATTTATTGTGTTTGAACAGTTGATAAACAGACCCCGATCATGACATATGAATTTATTCCACATCGCATAAAAATATTGATTCCGAACATATAGAAAACTCGTGTACGCACTCGGTAAATATTTCAACTTGCAAATTTTTTTCATTAATTAGCGAGCGAGGCTGGCTGGCTGGTTATCGCCGTGCAGAAAACTTGGCGAATTCGAAGGAGCGGTCTGAAACGGAAGACTTTCCAGTTTTGGATTTTGCGAACATTAATTTTGCAAATAAACAGGCGCGTTACTTTCAACTCTGAAGAGCGGCCGGGGGTGGAAAGTTGATGAAACGCTACACGACCGAACCCCCGGCTCCGGATCCGACGAAAGTTCGAAATATGATTTATACATATTTGAGAGCCGAGGCGAGGGTGCGAAATAACGTCGTTTTCGTCTCTCGATTAATATTGTACTTGATAACCGAACTCCAGACGCGAAGATCTGGAGCGATCGCTCCTTCCAGCCGCTCCGTTTCGACATATCTAACGAGCTGTGTGCACATAAGTGTGCTTTAACGATTTCCATGAAATTTTGTAGAAATGTAGCCATATTGTAGATAGAAAGACAGAAATTGCAACTCTCGAAAATTTCCATGAAAAATTAAGTCAAAATTCAGCGAATTGAATGGATCCGAAGTCTCCAGTAGTGGCGTCCATAGATTTTTGAAATGCGTAAATGAGCTGCTTAGACTGTGCCCTTTTTACCGGCAAATGAAAAAATTATGAAACGTGTTTGATATATTTTTTTAAGTTCTCTCCAATTTATCGATGTTATAAACATACAAATTTCGTTAATAATCAACTACGGATGCGGTTAGTTCGTATTAGATTATAGAATTGATTAATATGGCAACTGAAATAAATGAATCATTATTCGGTGGTTAAAAAAATGGCATTTGATTATTATTCAGGATAGATATTTCACATAAAAAATGTTATGACTATACTTGGTACTTCGATATTTAAATATTATTTTTGTTCTAAGGTGGATTTAGTTACGATTAGATCTGAACGAAAAAGTTTGAAAGAAAAATATGTAAAAAATACGATCGTTTAATGAAAATTTGAAATATTAGGTTGACGCTGGGAACTTTTTGAATCCCATGTAAGATTTCGACTCGAATCTTAATATTTATATTGGAAAATAGGCACAACAAGATTTTACTAAAATGAAATTATTGTTTTCTCTTAAAAAATTTGGATATTAAATATATGATACATTTGTGTTTTATAGATTAATATTGGAAAATAGGCACAACAAGATTTTACTAAAATGAAATTATTGTTTTCTCTTAAAAAATTTGGTTACTAAATATATGATACATTTGTGTTTTATAGATTAATATTGGATACATTTTCACATCGTTAAACACGGATGTTTCGAGCTTCGGAAAATTTCCATATCATATCCAAGTGTGTACTGAATTCCATGTTTCCTCGGTTAATGAAATTTTAAATAAGTACATATAATTTCAATCAGCATATCGATTAGGAAACGTTTGGGAGCAAAATTCGAGGAACGCGTAAAAAGTTTCAAAGATTCAAAACTATGTATTTAGATAATTCAAAAATCATGTATTTGTATGATTTTAGTTTGACAGTAAATATTATAGAATGATAATTGTGCAACAGAATCAATTTTCTGAAGTTTATATAAATCATAATCGAAAGGGTTGATATAAAATTCACGATTTCATGATCACATTGAAAAAATTCAATTATATATTATATCTTTTGAAAATCAAACATTCATAATTATTAAAGATTCACAAGATTTCTGCGCGTCTTGCAAGTTTCGCCATCGAGCGTGTTTTATCGAATCTTATATCGCTTATAGCTTAATTTAGAGTTATTTCGATGTGTTGCTAATTATTTTTTGCAGTCTGCTTCGTGTATCACACATTAAACGATCGTGATAGCTCATTTATATCAATTGAACGAGTAACTTTTCTCCAAAGCTCACCCTCTAGTCTGCGTGATCAATAAGTGGAAGTTTGGCGAAATTGAGAACACGCACAGAAGCACATTTTCTGTCTATGTAAGAAATGTCGATTATTGAGTAGAGTACTTTCTATATAATTTAATAAATTTTCAATTTATTATATTTTTATTAAAAAAAAATATTGACAAAACTATTTTCATTTTGATACAAGAGATCCTTTTGAAATGTATGAAACAGTGTATCAACTACTTAATTATTTCAGGATTTGAATTACAGTAACCTTTCATATAGAACGATATTTTATTATACAATCGAGATTACTTCTATAGCGTGATTTTTGAGATAGTTCATTAAAAAATGAGCTCAAAGTAATTAGATTCGTTAATAATTGTCGAGATAAATGCACAAACGTGTTCGATGAGTTTTTCAATTTTTCATGAATTATAAGCTTACAAATTTTGTTTATAATACGCTATGGATGTGGTCAATTCAAATTAGAGTACAGAATTAATTAAAGTTGCTACTGAAATAAATGATCTTTATTCCGCTGGCCAAACTAATTTTGCCATTTAATGGTACATATAAATCTTTATTATTCGGCAAAGATATTTCACACATAGAAAATTATAACTATACCAAAGTGCTTTGATATTTAAACGTGGAATTATTTTTTTCGTTAAAATTTTATTTGAATTATATGTGATTGAAATTTAATCCAAGGATGTACTTCTGAAGCTGGTCGTGTCCTCCATAAGGAAAATACATCCACGACCATTTCCACCATGCTCGAGGGTCGACTTAGTAAAAGTGTGATATACATACACACACATGTTCGAAAAGTTGACCTTTTTGATGTTGATTGCGAAATATATACGAGATTCATTCATTAAAAGTCGAAGAACGCCAAAGGGCGTGTGCGACTCTCCACGTGCACGGCTCGGAAAAGAGACCAATATAAATGGAAATCACCGCGTGTAGTTGAGTCAAAGTGAGCTTTCATGAGAGAGTTTTCACATTGTGGATATGTGTGTTCGTGTTATGTATACGTATATGGGGACACTTGTCTATATGTGCATTCTAAAGGACAGTGTGTGTGTGTTTAGGGCGTGTACAGGCCCTGGACGTATTAATTGACGCGTTCAATTCGGGAGTCTAGTGTATTTTTTATTTTTTTATACTCAATTATATGCAATTATCATTAATTAATATCGTTCACTGTACAGTGAATACAATTTTAGTCATTAGGCCAAGTTCTGAAGTGTAGGTAAGCGCACACATAGGTGTCGCTAAATAGTTTGAATTTAATCGAAACTTATAGATTTACTTCCATTACAGGCCTAGGCTCAATTGCACAACCATCATCAATCGATATCATTCACCATACAGTGAAGAAAATTCGCCATTTTAGGCAAGACTATTCTGAAGAGTAAATATTAGTGCACATAGGTGTCACTAAATAGTTCGAATTTAGTCGAAACATGAAAGGTATATGTGATGATCGTTTGCGGAGCCGTTTTGTAAAGTGCTAAATTAACACTTTTATTCAAATCGAATGAATCTAAATATTCGAAATAAATGACCGAGTTTCCATATCAATTTTATCGATTAAGAAAAACGACATTTTTGACTCTCGCCAAGATACGACTCGAACTCACGCATCCCTAGTATGCTGAATCGACGCGGCATGCACAAACGCTAGTTTGTTTTTCTTGACAATTTGATATTTGGGTTGTGATTCGATCTGAACTGATGTTTTAAAGGTTGCATAAAGTCTAGTATAATAATAGCGCTAATTTGATACTTTATCTGATCGTATGATGCTCGGGTTGCAATTTGCTCTACACTAATGTTATGAAGATTGCATAAAATAGGGGCAGATGAATCTCATGAGTTTATTCTTATCAGACGTGTTGATATTTTAATAGACTGATTATTCGTACGATATAATATAGTCAGGTTAATTTCATGGGTAGGTATAACTTCGCTAGATTTTCTTAAATTATACATGTATAAGCGATGATCTTTTCACTTAACTAGAGTTCGAGTATTTTTTTTTCTATTCTAGAAGGAGCTTTCTTGAACTCAATTACTAAAGCATAAATAACTAAATATTATTTCATAACCAAAATGCAGTGTTAGTAATTAAATTAACGAGTAATTATAAAAATCTTCAGTGCGTCAAATAATATGACCGGGGACTGTACTTAAGCTTGTACATTTGATACTAGCTTAACGTCGGTTTGTTAAATGACATTGAGTCGAATCAGGATAATCAAAATAACCAAGTTACTCGTGTTTTAGATTTGTTGAATTTTCTTAAAGACTGCAAAAAAAGTAAGCAAAAATGTTCGGTTTAGTATTTTACATATTTACATACATACATGTATTGACATATTTTAGTATTTTATCAAGTTCTAATATTTGTTGATTTGATAAAATTGAAAAATATTTAATAGCAACTCGGTTCTAATGTAAAAGTATTTTTCAAAAAATGTTATATTCGGGTAATAAGTATGCAGAACCGTGGAAAATATTTACAAGGATATTCAGTTCAACACTGCAGTCCTCAATTTGGGTTTACATAGCTCCCAAGAGGCGACTGTACATTTTTCAACAACCTGCTATATTTTCGACAATATTTGAGAGAAGAAAATATCGCTTTGGATCAAAACATAAAAATATGAAAAAAAAGCAAATTTTGATACTAAAAAAAAATGTCAAAAGTCAAATATTACAACGAAAAATGCTCGAATTATAAAACTTAACCAAAAATAAAATAGGTTTTTTTATACATCGAATATGCTTTGTATCGGAAAGTGCAACTTGTGGCTTACACACTACAAAACCCTCTTCTTGTAGGTTGTTAAGTTGAGTAAGAGTTTATACGTAATTCTAACCGACTAACTTGTTCAGAACATCAATATTGACAAAGGGTTTCCAGTTCAAGTGTTTCTGTACTTGAGATGCTTGACTGTCAATAGTCTCGATGATTCAATAATAATTTCTACTTCATTACGCTTTATTCATATTTATTATGTACATATATTGAAAATTAAGTAGTGTACACATAAGTATATGTAAACATTTAACATCTATGATTTTGATATGTTTGGAAAATTTTTGTAATTCATTCGGAAAAGCGTGTGAAGTGTAAATATGCTAGTGACTGGGATTGATAAGCTTATGAAAAATGAATACAGTGAAAAGCGCATATTATGCATTTTCGTATTGGACTTGAAACGATATTGGAACGAAATATGACGTGTATGAACATAATAATTGTTATATGTATGAAGGATATTTGAGCCGTTTATAGCTACATGTGACTAACCCCACTGAACAAAGAGTAGAGATAAAAGCTGAAATGCTTTTCATAATTCCTTTCATTGTTCGATTTTTCTGAAATTATAAACTTATAAATTTTGATTATAATTAGCTACGAATGTGGTCAGTTCACATTAGAGCATAAAATTAATTAAAATTACTTCTGAAATGAATGATTTATTATCCGGTGGTCAAACGAATTTCGTTATTTATTGATCTTTATTATTCTGGAAAGATATTTCACATGTAGAAAATTAAAACTGCTTTGAAATTTAAATGAAAACAGAATTAATCACGATCTGTTCTGAACGGCTTTATATGTAGTGCATAAAATCAACATGAATTGATCAGACGGAACGTAAACTTAATCAGAGTACGAAAGATGAGATAGTTTGCCTTTAATCTGATGAATTTGCATTCGATCCTGTTTAATAAATTGGTAATCGAATTCACTTGCATTTACAGAGTGGGTAATAATTCGTTCTGGAAATTGAATATCCATTTGCACTTCAGCAATCATTGTTTATGTTTGAATTTTGTAAACATCCATTTGCACTTCCATTATTCGTTCATACATTCGAAATATTGAGTAATTTATCGGTGGGATACATTTGATAATTTTAATAATCCTTATAGGCGTGTCATTTCTTGGAATACGATTGGAAATAATTAAAGTAAATTGCTCTTTGATCGCTATCCGCTCATGATTTACGGGGAATATAAGATTTTTTACGATATTATGGCAAAAGAAGAAAATCCTTTCAAGTATTTCCATCGTCACTTAATAAATTTATTCCCGTTATGAATAAATTATTCAAATTTTCAGATAAAAGCGACAGACTCTCCGCTTGATAACCGTCAAACGTTTCGGAAAACACTTTGAGTTTTCTCCTTTTTCTCTAACTCGGTGAGGTTTTATACTTCTTTTTTTTTCACTTCATTCTTCACCAACAATACTAGGTGTTAAAAGTGAAAAGCGGAAAGAAAAAAGCGGTTGATGTCACTTACAGAAGTTTTCAACGGGGAGAAAAACAGACTTTATTTATTTCTTTGTATGTATGACTCTGATTGTGTGTTATAAAAATCGTTAAATATTTGATTTTTGTTTCGAAACATTATGATTTTTTTTTAATTATTATCTCTAATAACTTGTAAACATTTTTATTCCATATAATTTTTCATATTGACTTTTCATTTGTTAGTGACCCACATGTTAGTTATCTTGCATTTTTAATTTGTTATTTTTATTAAAAAATGGATAGTAGAAAAACTAATAATTCAAATAAATCCAGAAGAAAAACGTTTGAATTTAAAGAAAGAAAAGACAAGTGAATTTAAAATAGAACTCAGTTTGGCAAAACGAAATGAAATTATTGTTCTTTATAAATTAAAATAAAATAATTCTAGAATAAGGGTTGAGAAGAAAAGTAGAAGAGGGTTTTTTTTAACGAGCTGGTCAACATTTAATTGAGTCGAACTCACACTTTCACTGAAATCAGGCCAGTGAAGAAAGTCTTTCGGAAGATTTTTCTCTTTTCTCACAAAAACTGAAAAAAACAAATGATTGAAATTACCAATAACTTGTGCGTATGAAACAGAATAATTCAATATATGTATTTTAAGTCGCTCCAGATTTATGCGCGATTCACGCAAGAATGCTGCGAAACGCTAGTATTATATGAAAAGACATAGCCCAAAAAAACCTAAGCCTGGTGAATACAAAATCTATCTCATATGATAAGCATAATTGAGTAAATAATTAGTGCACAGAAAGCATAATCAAAATACGTATTAATAAAACAATCAGTAAAATTAGCTTTTGTAGTTTAAAAGAGTGCAAAGTAGGTCTTTTTCGAAGTGATAATTGTAAGCAGAGACCACCAGTTTCGAATTATTTGCTCTATTTCAGCTATATTCTGCAAGAATTCGTAAATACGACATATGCCGGTGCATCGGTAGACTAATACACTTATTACATGCATGTGACATCGACTTGCGTTCACGCGTGAATCACACATGAATCAAAAGCGGAATTTATGCAAAAAAAAAGATTCTAAATTCGTACCATATCTTAAAACTAACTGCGTACAAATAACCGGGATTTTCTGTAAAGCACAGTCTACACTCGTCACAGAGCCAGTGCCGTATTCGTCGGGGGCCCGTAACGGTGACGATCACGCGTCTTTATACCTTCGAGATGCACTTTCTCGAAATCACCGTGAAGTCACTTATACCCCTTGGCCTTTTCAGTAGTCATATATTCATGCGCGATTCACGCACGAAAGCCGAGAAACGCGAATGTGAAAAGTTTCTGCGCATTTGCGCTTCGCACTCACATTCGCCGCGAAGTTCACGCGTGAATCACACACGAATCAAAAGCGGAATTTATGCAAAAAAAAAAGATTCTCCATTCGTACCATATCTTAAAACTAACTGGGTACAAATAACCGGGATTTACTGTAAAGTACAGTCTACACTCGTCACAGAGCCAGTGCCGTATTCGTCGGGGGCCCGTAACGGTAACGATCACGCGTCTTTGTACCTTCGAGATGCACTTTCTCGAAATCACCGTGAAGTCACTTATACCCCTTGGCCTTTTCAGTAGTCATATATTCATGCGCGATTCACGCACGAAAGCTGAGAAACGCGAATGTAAAAGTTTCTGCGCATTTGCGCTTCGCACTCAAATTCGCCGCGAAGTTCACGCGTGAATCACACACGAATCAAAAGCGGAATTTATGCAAAAAAAAAGATTCTCCATTCGTACCATATCTTAAAACTAACTGCGTACAAATAACCGGGATTTACTGTAAAGTACAGTCTACACTCGTCACAGAGCCAGTGCCGTATTCGTCGGGGGCCCGTAACGGTAACGATCACGCGTCTTTGTACCTTCGAGACGCACTTTCTTGGCCAAAGTTTGTGTTCTTTCGACGATACGACCCCCCCAAGTTGCGAAGGCCTTGGTCGTAAACGGGCCTGGGGACCCACTAGCGCTCGACGACCCCTGAGCCTGCGCCCCTTACCCTGAACTTTCGCCTTCGGATGAAATATAAAAATTAATTTTTGATGCGGCCGTTTCGCGTGCCTTTCGAAAATATCGCATTCACCTGTTTCGTTTTTAGTTTTTTTAAATACAGTTTTTTTTAGGTAAGATCGGCGGGAAAATAATAACGACTGAAAAGACTAAGGGATATAGGTCAGTTCAGGATAGCTGGTGCGTTCACAGTACTCACTAATGTAATAGAAATTCCTGAATGCATAAGGATTCACGTTGATTCAGGTCGAAAACTGACGGATGAATGCAAAAAAGAAACATGCTGTATTTATGAAAAGTAGTAGTAACGAATCAATAGCTGTCTTTTTCGTACTCATAAGCCATAATAACGTCATACTACGTCGTCACTACAGACACGACGTGTAAATGTGTTGTTCGCGCCAGCTTTCGTGAATCTATCTATACTAGTGATTTTTTAACGAAGTTGAATTATGTACAGGTATTGCTTCTATGTATGCTCGTATATTCGGTGGCTAAAGGATATAAATGAATTCGGAACGTGTGCCGAGATATATCATAAAATCTCTCGATCTTCACCTGATACATGTAGGTACATGCTCAAATTTAATCGTCCTTTTTACGAAATCATCAGGAAGTCACTTGTACCCTTTGGCGTTTTTAGTCGCAATATTAGTATTGTAAGGTATTTTGGACACTTTTCTAGATAAATGTATTTTTTTTTAATGTTTGTGTCGAATGTAATATTGAGAACCATACACAATCAGACTTCTTAAGTAAAATTTAAGTAAAAGTCTTCTTAAATAAAATTGTTTGTGATCTAAATCGTGCTCTAAATGACGATCGAAAAGGTCAAGGAGTACAAGTGACATATTCAACGAAATTGAATTATGCACAGGTATCGCTTCTATGTATGTATTCTCATTTATTTGATGGCAAAAGGATATAAACAAATTCGGAACGTGTGCCTCAATATATCATCAAATCAGTCAACCACCTCCTAATATATGGTCAACTTTGAACTCACTTTTCTCGAAATCCCTTGTACCCCTTGACCTTTTCAGTCATCACATCTCACTATCATTCAACTAACGAAATATATAATATAATCCCACCAGAAAAAAAAGCACACGCTCATAATAATCCTCTGCGAAGCTCGACGCGCAGACTCGAAGCGCTCACTCGGGTCATTTAAACGGAGCACTATATCAAAATTTATGTACATTCTGCTAATTATCCATTAGCCGGGTAAGAGGTCGACGCACATTAAGAGATCAAAGAACGTACGCCTTAAATATTCAGCCGGCCACACTCAAGTTTCGGCACATCCCTCGGCCCAGACTCTTTGGCTGGAGCCACAACCGCATCAAACGGCTGCGAACTTCTCCTCGATCTACCGAATATCCCTTATAGATGCTACCCATCGAGTATAGATGCTACAACCTAATACTCTCGAGGTGATGGTGGTACTGGTTTGATGCAGGGATGGCTCTAGGAAAAAGGAGCGTCGGTAAAAACTTTCAAATCGGCGCCCATATTAATATTCAATACGCTTAAAAACCGCTTAAAAATCACGAAAACTCATTTCAATCCTAACGATATATGAAATGCACTAAAAATGTACCAGAAATGCATCAGAAACGCACTGATAATGCACCGAAAACGCACCAGAAATGCATCAGAAAAGCACTGATAATGCACCAGAAATGCATCAGAAAAGCACTGATAATGCACCGAAAATATATCGAAAATGGACTGAAAACGCGTCGTTTCCGTTTCTGATCCGTTTTCGTTTCTTGTTCCGTTTCCGTTTCAGGTTTCCGTTTCAAAGGTCAATGTAAAAAAGTCAAAGAGTCAAAGCTCAAAATTAAAAGTTCAAAGTTAAAAATATCGAACATGTTTTTTTTTCATTATTTATACAATTTTAAGACTCAAAACGGGGCGTATTTTGTTAAAGACCAAAAATAGTGCCTCAGGCGAAAATTTTCTTCATTATTTCTAAAAATCTTCAAAGAAATTTTACTATATTTTTTCAATTAGATAAAATAATTTTATTTTCATCCGAAATATTTAAAATAACACATTATGTGATTATATTATTTAGAAAATTTTCGTTTTTAAATAGTTCAAATAAGGTTTAACTATAAAATTTGCAGGCGAAACATTTTTTATGTAATCAAATCGGTGAAAATATTGCTGAAAATAAATTTGGTGCCCCCCAATATAATTTTGGTGCCCCTATATATGATTTAGGCGCCCTATTGTCCCACATCGACTTTAGCCGGCCCTGTATAATGAAGTGTCTTCGAAGATGGATTCGATTTTCGATGTTCGAGTTGATCGAAAATAAGTTCGGAATTCGGTTATTTTTATGCACGAATCGATATAATTATAGAATTTTAAATAAAGTATTGGCACATATTTTTAAGTATTATATTTCGAAAAAAGTGGTTCGGTATCGCAAAGCGAATATATCGTAAACTGAAAATGGCTCACAATCAAAATATGAAAATTCGAGAGAAAAGCGGGAAAACTCTTAAACGCTTTCCCATTGAAAGGGTGTGAACGTAGTTCGCGCGTAACGCAGTTACGGGTAATTTCGTATACGGTGCCGCATAAACGAGTACTCGACTATACTTTTATATATAACATGTACCTACATACATTTTACGAGAATAATACGTAAAATAATAAAGTATGTATAAGAAAGATTTTATAGATCGACTTTTTACTTGCATTTCAAACGCGTATGGTTAAAAATATTTAAAAAGCATCATGATATTATTGTCAATGAATTGTTATTAGATCAAAACATTATACACATACATGTGTTCTAATCGATTCGAAAAATTTAATATGATGACTGAAAAGGCCAAGGGGTACAAGTGACAAGAGAAAAGAGCGCTCAAAGTTGATCGTGTGCCTACATGTATTAAGAGGAGGTCGACTGATTTGATGATATACTCGTATTTCGGCACATATTACGAATTCGTTTATATCCTTTTTGCCACCAAATAAATGAGCGTGCATAGAAGCGATTCCTGTGCATAACTCAATTTTGACAAAAATGTCATATGTACCCCTTGGACTTTTCGATCTTCATATACATACATACATGTGTTTTAATCGATCTGAAATCTAATATGCTGTACAAAATGTAGAAATAGAAAAAATCTCGTGCTGTAGTTTTGCTAATCAATTTCGATAGACTTTCTGCAAATATTATTATTGTATTAAATATTTCTTGAAAAAATTAACAAAGTTTAATTTAACGAAATAACAACGTTATATTCAGAATATTTGGATTCTAGAGAGTTGAGAACCGATTTGCATATCGATCGCTTTCCAAAGCAGGTGTGACTTTCGACTGTTTTCAGATCGTGTTCTCGTACAAAACTTGTCTGAATAAAATCGCTCTCGAAACGTCTACTGAAGCCTCGTCGATCAAACTTTTCAATTCAACTCGGTTAAATTAATTTTCGTTACTTCGTACTTATTATATGAAGCGATGAGAACACGAGCCGATGTCATGTTACAGCTATCCGTTTCATTTTTTTTTCAATCGATTTTAAATTGTCGAGTTATTATTTTGTTCATTAGAGTTTAAAATATTGATAAGTTGAATAATTTAGTGATTGCAAAAATGTCGATTATATTAATCTCCTTAGTATGCGATTACTTCATGCATGATTTTCTGATAGTGTATTAGATACTTAACATTGATATGTATAATGCAAAGTTTTTTTGTTTATAGATGTATTGTATTCAATATTATTTTTATTTTCGAAACGAAACAAATCATTTTCGTCGGTTTTGTTTCGAAGAGCATTTTTGAGGGAAAAATTTGCTCATTTTTCCGACTGTTGCTTCACATCAAATCACCAAATGAACCGAGACGAGGCATTTGAAAGGTTTCCCTCTCTCCCCTTTCTTTTATCTTCTTTCATATTTCCCTTATATTTACTCTACTATTACTTATTTTTTCGTCGTCGGTTCGAGGTAGTGTTCAGATTAACAATATTCATCACAGACAGGGAAAGTGCTTGCTTAGTAATAGAATAATCACTGATTTTTACATGAACGTAAATTGAAAGAATGATATGAATCGGATTAAAATTTTCTATATGTGCAATTCCAAAAATATTGTATAAAATTAATATATTCTAACAATCAATTTCTTCATTTTCATATGAATATTATACTCATAAAGAGTACAGGTATTTTAACATGTCTTGTTAAGAGCGTGTATCACGAAGGCGTTCGTCGGAAAATTAATTATAAGATCAAAAGAGAAAAAGAATGCAATTTCCTTGGTAAATGGTTTTGTGACATAATTAAATATGTTGCGAACCCATACGTATGTATATTGAAAGCTTTTATCACACTGATTCTAAAAGCAGTACTTTACTCACACATGCTGTAATAATAAGTATAATGTATTCGTAGCTTATGATTTTCGAAAATAAAAAAATACAAAATTGAAGCGTACACATAATAAATTTAACGCATGGTATCATTTTGATGAAAGTTTTTATTATGAAGTCACTTTAAGCTCTTCATATTTTGCACGATCGATTGAAATTGCCATCATGGTAAAATTGAATTGAAAATTGTGTTTCGGTGAGCTGCAAATGCAGAACTTTCAATTTGGCTAAAATAAAAAACTGATAATTGGTTTTTTTGATCATCTTTATGAAAATCGAAAACTGGGTAAATTCATTTTGTTTAATTGACTATATAAAATTTTATTATTTTCATTAAAACTAACAATCATATGTATTATATGTTAGTTATGATAATGGCGTAAGTTCTGTAATGTAATTTAAATATACTTTGAATTATTATATATACCTATTTTGCAGGTATCAAGAGCAAACATTTTTCGAATTGGAAAGACAATTGGGAAAATATAATATATACCCGTTCAAAAATTCATAATTTATACATCATTAGAAAATAATTTTGATGTAAAAAAACATCTGCCATGGCACAAGTCCCTATTTACGTTTTCATTTTACATACTGATTGTATTATTCGTTCGATTCGAGCAATAATTTCTTTTTTTTTATACCTGTTGGATCTGGATACCAATTTGTGAATTTGTTTTATTTTCCAATTACATTTGATAAAAATCGAACCATAATGTATGATTCTTATTGAATATATTCGACGACTGAAAAAGCAAAGGGGTACAAGTGATTTCGAGAAATGCGCGTTCAAAGTTGATCTACATGTATTAGAAGGAAGTCGACTGATTTGATGATATATCTCGACACACGTTCCGAATTCATTTATATCCTTTTGCCACCAAATAAACGAGCGTACATAGAAGCGATTCCTGTGCATAATTAAATTTCGTCAAAAATGTCACGTATACCTTTTCGATCGTCATTCAGATCACAAACAATTTTACTTTAAAAGACTTTCACTCCGAATCCCTGCTTCTAAAAATGTTTACCCAACTACCCAATTTTTTTTTCAAAAACCATTCAGCTTTTTCAGTCAAATTTTCAACAAAAGCCAATCGAGCGAAAAATCCAACGGACACTTTTTCAAAGTGCACCGAAAATTAAACGGAACGAAAAAAAAAAACCGGTTTTTCGATAGCGAAGGCTCGCAACGGACAACAGCGGCAGTGCCTAACAAACCGAATTAGCACAACATTAATGGAAGCGATGATCAACTTAAGTTTGCCGCCATTTCGAGTAATCCAATTAATTGCGCCATGAGACTATGAGAGCTCCTAATTATCGTTGTACGTACGCTTTTTATTCGAGCCGGGTGCGAAAATTCGATAAGGCCGCTTTCACACGGTCCAATGTAAAATGGCGAGCGGGGATTGATGCTGCTCTCGCTAATTTTTTGAGTGGTTTTATAATGTATATTGTATTTTTTTTATGTGTTTTTCAGTGTGAAGTTTGTGTGAATTTTAAATTTTTCAGATCGTGAAGTTTTTTTTTGTACAGATGATTTCTATACAATTATCATTCACTGTATAGTGAAGACAATAAGCTATAGGAAAAGACATGGAAGAGTAAATTAGTACACTTAGGTGTCATTAAATAGTTCGAATTTAATCGAAACATAAAAGGAGTAGGCGATGATCATTTGAAGAGACGTTTCGTTAAGCGTTAAATTGATACTTTTTTCAAATCCAATGAATCCAAACTTTCGAAAGAATCGAAAGTCTCCATATCAATAAGAAAAACGACATGTGACTCTTGCCAAGATTGGACTCGAACTCAAGCATCCCTAGTATGCTGAATCGACACGGCATGCACAAACAATTTATACTATCGGCTGGTTATTTTGGTTATTCGACTATTTTGTTTCTAGTGATGATTTGTTGTAACTAGAGCATCCATTCCCGGGATCCCGGTTTTTCAACTGTCACTTTTTGATATATGCATTTTATATATGGGAACTCACGCATTCCAAGTATGCTGAATCGACACGGCACGCACAAACGATTTATACTATTGTAGCTCACTTGTAATTTAATTTAATTTAATCAAATGTTGAGTCCGACTCGAAATGGAACTGCGAGAAATAAATGGTTGTCGAGTCACATTCGACAAAGTTCTAAATGTTAATGAATGTATGAATATGAAAATTTTCTATCGGTGTTCTTTTAATAGCTCTCAGGTTTTTTCATTTGTTCAGATTATTGCGTGAAAATATATGAGTTAAAAAGAAATTATTAGAATTCATGATTTCATATAAGTCGAAAAACAAATTTAAAACGATGTTTTATGTAATCTGCTATCTAGACTTTATAGAGGGGTTTAATGCATAGGTATTATTCAAAAGTATCGATACGATTTCAATTCTAAGAATTTCTCTTTATTTCTCTTCTTCATTTTGAATAATGAATAAAATTTGAACATATTCTTTAAGCAAAAATGAAAAAAAAAATCACATGCGTAAAAAATCATTATAAAATAAAACCATACAAATCCGACATGAATTTTCTTATTTTCCTTAAACGCCACGTGTCTCCACATGAAAATTTCAATCAAAACGTTGAACGAAATTTTACAAAACCACTTTCGTTTCATCTCCAAAGGAGTTCTTCGGAGTCGCACTGCACATTCATAAATCATTCTGCGGTTCGCTCAAGAGTGCATACATGTAATATAATATTATACATAGGTACAGCATGCTCTCGAAAGTCGGATGCATTGTGTTATATGCGCATTCGTCCGAGTGAGAAATCCCTCAGAAGACTTTTCTTGCCGCCAATGTGCTCAATGTACATCGAACGGACGTTTTCCAGATGACTTGGCTCCTTATACGTGTATGTAATAAATAAAATAGCCGTTATATTTCCGTTTAGTTCAGTTTTCTAGGATGAATTTGAGGTTGGAGATTTCGCGATGCGAGTTTAAATCCGAACGTTCCGCTTGAGAATGTAAAGAGTTGATTTAAAGAAGTTAAATCGTTGATATGATTCGAAAGAAAATTCGAGTACAGTGGTGGTTCGTATGTGTGTCGAACGAGTGTAATCGTTAAGTGAAAAATATTTTTTTAAATGAAAAAAAGTTAGATTTTATATGACGACTGATAAGGTCAAGGGGTACAATTGACTTTGTGATGATTTCAAGAAAATCGCGCTCAAAGTTGATCATGTACCTGTATGTATTAGGAGGAGGTCGAGTGATTTGATGATATATCTCTGTACACGTTTCAAGTTCGTTTATATCCTTTTGCCACCAAATATATGAGTGTGCATAGAAGCGATTCTTGTACATAACTCAATTTCGGCAGAAATGTCACTTGTATTCTTGGCCTTTTCGATCGTCATGTTTATAATTTCAAACAAATAGAACAATAAACTGACTTGGAAATCGCATCAAACGTGATTTATTTATTTTTTCAACTTTTCGTTATGTGAAGTTAATCGCATTATACACTCATCGACTCATTAAATTTTCAAAATTCAAAATATCTACAAATCAAATCGATATAGAATTGATTAGAAATCCTTTATTTATCCAATATCAACAGCAAATAAAACGTATTAATTAATCGCCGATTATTTTCCTGATTACACACAACTTATTTACAATACGAAAATCAAAACAATTTTCACAAACCCAACAAAAACAATTCACTACAAAACACGTATCGCATTTGTATTATACTAAGTGCATACGACGCCCAATCACGTACATACAATCGTATAAAATATTGACTGGGAAATATCTGGGCCACAATTCAAACGAGAAATTTTCGCCAAAGATTTATCGGTTGTGAATAGTGAAAGTTATCTCTATTTTTATTTATCGCCGCGATTATTCTTCCCTCTCTTCATAGCGCCGTTGTACACACAGCCCCACCTTCCCCTTTCCTTCGGAATTTTCCACCAGGGGCTGGAAAAGGGGGTCGGATTTTTCACGACTCATCTGTTTGCCGAGAAAAGTTCATTTTTCTTTGTTTCACCAGCTGACATTTGGAAACGTCCGTCGATAAAAGAGGGCCGATTGAGATATTATTGTGGAATTTGTCTCAAAGATTTGTATTTATGATGCTTCGTTTTCTCGCGGTTATAACTTGGGCTTCGATTGTACTCTATATTATAAGAATATATATTTTTTTATTTGGTAATTAATCAATTAACAAACATCATCAATCAATATCATTCACCGTACAGTGAAGAAAATTCGCCATTATGGCAAGACTTCTCCGAAGAGTAAATTAGTGTACATAGATGTCACTGAATAGTTCGAATTTAATCGAAACATGGAAGGTGTAGGTGATGATCATTTGTGGAGCCGTTTCGTAAAGCGTTAAATTAACACTTTTTTCAAATCAAATGAATCCAAACATTCGAAAGAAAAGACGTAATCTCCATATCAATTTTTATCAATTAAGAAAAACGACATTTTGACACTCGCCAAGATAGGACTCGAATTCACGCATCCCAAGTATGCTGAATCGACACGGCATGCACAAACGCTTTATACCGCTGCGCTATCGGCTGGCTATAATTATGATTATTATCGCATACTAGATACATACTCGACCTCTTCCTAATACATGAAGGAACATGGTCAATTTTGAACGCACTTTTTTCGAAATCACTTGTACCTCTTGACTTTTTCAGTCATCACATACAAATTTTGTTCATAATAAAGCCACGAATGTGATCAGTTTACAATTAGATTATATTCATGAAATATATTTCACACATGAAAAATCGACAGTTGACATTTCACTATGACCATACTAATTGCTTCGCCATTTTTTAATGAAATGAAGTTTATCACATCATGCACAGAATAGCTCATAGATATAAAAGTTTAATTCTAAATCATTATTCATGTCTCGACTGGAAGATCTAAAACCGTAACACGAGGATCAATACGAAGATCAACAAGTGTGACAGGGATCGAGCTCGGATTTTCACCCCCATAGGCTATTTCCACCCCCACAATATCAAATGCGAGTTTTGCAAAGAGCTTCGAAACGAACGATTCCGAAACGGAGCTTTCCAAAGGTTATTTACGACTGCGAAGCGTGAAATATTATTGCAACTAAGCTGAAAACTCTGCTGGTGCTGCGTGCTGTGTAAACTCAGAAATATAATATTCGTATCGATTTCGGATTTGAAATAAAATTTGTTTTGAATCTAAATCCCACTGTGATTATAAAAATTATATTTTTTTACATTTAAAGATGAAAAATGAAGCGAACAGTTGAGTTTTTTGTGTTCCAGTTGAGACCTTTACAGTCATACTTCGTTTAACGCGATTACTTCACAGGGTTTTTTACAATACGAGTGAGGTATTTTTCGAAAAAATACGTAGACAAGATCACTCGTAATATGATTTATCATGTCAATGCATTTTTTTCAAAAAAAAAAACGTGAGAATTAATCGTGTTAAACGGGGACGAATGTATAGGTCTCATTGTCAACTTGAACACAAAGAACTCGACTATTTGCTTAATTTTTCCTCTTGAAATGTATTTTTTTTATAATCACATTTAGATTTAGATTTAAAACATATTGTATGTATAACTGTATCTATGTATTTAATTTTTTTTGAGGATGGGGAAAATTGTACCTACGTCATTGGATCGATAGTAAAATACGCATAAAAAATACATTTCATGCGATTTTTTTCAAATAAACATACATTAACATTAACACTTCAACTATTTACTTCTGAAATTCACTATTTACTTTTGAAAAGTCATATGTACGCTCAGTTCTTTGAGTAACTGCGCATGTTTATATTTTCATAGATAGATTAAAAATGCAATTTATTTTTCATAACGATTCTACGAATAAAAAACTACACAATTTCAACTGCTCCAAAATTGATATTCTTTGTTATTTATTATGTACATATACGATGGTT
Organism: Cheumatopsyche charites; assembly: GCA_024721215.1. NCBI lineage: Eukaryota > Metazoa > Arthropoda > Insecta > Trichoptera > Hydropsychidae > Cheumatopsyche > Cheumatopsyche charites. The sequence goes on from CM045587.1 coordinate 1,913,034, forward strand.
GGATTTAATTCAATTCGACATAAAAATAGTAAATGGCACGTGTGCTTATATGAGACTAATAATAATTGAAATGAACGTCGATTTTTCAACGATGATTCTAAAAAAGCCACGTTGAATAGAAAGCGGAAAAATCCTATGAGAGTTTGAATCCGTTTTATCTATGAATACAAAAGGTCGACAATGCACGATGAGCTCGTTGCAAATGACAACTACGTACAGCTCGTGAACTTTTCTTTTACGGTATTTTTACATTATTGTTATATAGTTTTATGTGCTTCATCGTGTTCGGATGTAATGAAAACGGGTAAAAAACGCTGACAGTTATGTTTTCATGACAAGATGACAGTAGCAGCGAATTTCCACGACGAGTATGATTCGTTGTTATCGTTTCAGCTCTTATGGTTTTCGAATTGCAGCTCGGTAAAATAAAATAACCAATGTTCTTTCATCGTTTTGTGTCGATGAATCTATGCACATATGAGCTGTTCAGAGCTAGACTAGATTTACTCTATTTTTTGACAAAAGTGAGATTTAAACGCAGAAGCACTCGGTTGTAGTCATAACTTTCTATGTGTGAAATATCTTTCCTTTCCTTTTATATAAATCATTTATTTCAGAAGCCATTTAAATTAATTATATTCTATGATGTAAATTAACGGCATCTGTAGCTTATTATAAAAAAATATATATTTATAATTTTGAAAATTGGAATAATGAAGATAGTCGAAGAAATATGTAAAACGTTTCAAACACATTCGATCATTTTCTTTGTACTTTTCGCTCACTAGAGTTAGTTATGTTCATCTTTAAACGGCTAATACATACGTATTCATTCATATGACGACTGAAAAGACCAAGGGGTACAAGTGATTTTGCAATGATTTCGAAAAAAGTGCGTTCAAAATCGACCATGTTCCTACACGTATTAAAAGGAGGTCTACTGATTTGATGATATATTGAGACACACGTTCCAAATTCGTTTATATCCTTTTGTTCCCTTGTCAAAAATGTCATTTGTACCCCTTGGCATTTTGGGTCGTCATATATTGACGTATCATCTAATATGTACGTACGCGATTTAAGTACGCACGCTTTCCAAAATGAATATTATTCATTCTGATGTATAACACAAACATTATTTTCATCGCAGCGATCGGAAAACTCAAGCTGGAATACGCCATGTTACATGATTATACAGTACGTGTGTTTTACATTCATGTATCGTCCTATCTCAAATATGCCAATGAAGACAAATTACCGTTTGTAAACAACATGTCGTAGCAATTTCTGCTCTTGCAGAGCAAATACTGTCATTAATCAGCATAAACGAAAGTTAAATATAATGTGGATGTGCATGCGTATGTGTGTACTTAAACGGATCGAAAAATATTCATCAATCAAATTTTTCAGGAGAGAATTTTATGAGCGTATCAGCTTTTCTCGAAAAAAAAATTCAATTTTTAACATTGTATATAGTACTGTATAGAGTTTTTTTAAATGTATTTATTACTGAAATTAACTTGATTGATCTTTATTTATTCTTTAGAAATACGACTTCACAGATTATTTAAGAAACCACAAATAATTTGATTCAAATTAAATTTATATTTATTGAATTTAATATAATGAAAATCGATAGCGAACTGAAAATATGATATTAAGTTATTTATGAAGCAATATTAATTTAAGTATTATCAAATTTCAAATATATGAATACTTTTAAGCAAGATATAGATATGTAAATAAACGCAGGAATTTTTCTTGAACAAAAGTGAAAGCTTCATATTCGTATTATTAAGTATCAAATTTTATTTATATAAATATTTATATGAGTACTAAACAATCACCAAAAAAATGAATTGTAATGTGACTTAAGTCAATTCGTATCGATCTTTCGCTTGCACTTAAAGAGCTAACGTTACTGCTTTTCAAAGATCCTTAAACTTTTTCCGAATCAAGAAAACTATTTCCCAAGTAAAAGTCACCTGAACTCAAAAATAAATTCCTACATGAAAAAACCTATTCCCTAACAAACCATAGACGTTAAAATACTATATTTAAAAATCTGTATACACACAATTAAGAAAGAATCCTCATATTTTTCATCAACTTCGAAAACTCACACCTAAAAAAAAAAAACTACCGAGCATCATCCGCTTAAAAAATTCACATCCGACGAGTGGAAAAACTTAAAAATCACCAGACTTGTCGCGAATGAAGAAAAGTCTGAAAATTCGACGTGTTCTCAGTATAGGCGTCGCGAGACTGGCTTCAAATTAATTTCCCAAGCGAAACATGAATTTCTTAACCGCGCTTGAAAAGAAGCACGGGCTGTGTTCACCTTTCATCCGCGTTCCCTTCTCTACTGAATATATGTATGCAGGTAAGTATATTCCTTTTTTTTTCAGTTTTTCAGCCCGTGGCATACTTTTACGACGTCAACAACTTATTTTACGCGAGTCGCGTCTACTTAATCCGCTCATTTCCTGCGGGGTGCTTACCATCGGTGGGGAGATTGGGGATAGGTAAATAGGTGGGTGAGTTGGTTGGTTGCCTGTGGGACTTTGTGTGTTTGTAGGGTTGGCAATGCTTAGTTTAAATATTTTTTCTGACTAAACGTCACTTGATCCACTAGTGGTTTCTGTAAGGGAAGACTGAGTTAAGTTGAAATAGAGGTGAGTTGAAACAAGTCCGATATCTCAAAAACTGTTTCTTACAGATTAATGAAGCATCTATATTATAAATACGCTGACGATGCTCGAAATTTTCAGACACGGCTGTGGCTCGAACCCGCGCCAGCAGATTATTAACCCACCGTCCACGCTCTGAGCCACGGGTCGTAATTACGGAAGTGCATCGTTTAATATATTTAAGGCGTGAAATCTTTTTTTATTTCACACATAGATGGCAATACGAAATTTGATTAATTCCGAATTATTTTGATACACATGCGCCTACTGCTAGTCTGTATTATAAATACGCTAACGATGCTCGAAATTTTCAGCCAGCCCGTGCCTCGAACCCGGGCGTTCAATTTATTAGCCCGCGCCTTACACTCCGTACTACGCGTCGCAATTACGAAACTTGCACCGCTTAATGTATGTAAGGCGTAAAATCTTTTTTTATTTCACACATAGATGGCAATAAACACATCCGTGGCAATACGAAATTTGATTAATTTCGAACTATTTTGATACACATGCACCTACTGATATACTAGATAAGATAGCTTATCAAAAATAGAAAAAAGTATGTGAAGACGCCAACTCGTTAGCAGTTATAGTTTCTGAGTTATCTGGATTGTTTCAACTTACCGTAGTCTCTCGAAATGTGTACGATTTGCATTACGATTTTGTATCCGATTCGATCGGTCGTAGGTAAGATAATACGTGGATGATGGTTAAATTTAAGTAAAATAGAACATATGACGTATTTGAGAATTGATTAATCGTATCGTGTAAGAGGGGCTTAAGGAGGAGAGTCAATGACTCGATCAATATTGATTTCAATGAAAATTTGTAGAAATGTAGTGAAAACATGAAATAGTTGTGAAGAACGAAAATTAATATATCAATATTTTTTATTCAAAGATCAAAGAAATATATTTTTAGCTATATTAAAAAAATATATTTTATATGGAACTTTTTATTTTTTACGTTTAACGTAAAGCGATATTATTATTTTTGCTTTCATTGCTTTGACGTATTCATATACATATGTATACTTTGCTTTGATGCTTTTAAATGTGATTTCGCTGTTTTAAAATAATAAAATGATTTAATATTATCATAGAAATGTTGTTCCATCGATTTCAATTTATTAAAAAAAAAAAACACGGATTGGAAACCCTGATGTCTAGCATTCGTGAAAAATAAGCTAGTTTCCACGAATGCTTTTTAGTAAAATAATTTTTACAAGCTTTAAACGGAATTCAATCAAATAATTGTTTATGTATTCATTTATTTTCGATGTTTTTCGGTTTGACATTTCAGAATTCATATATTAAATGCTAAAATTTTTCAAATTGAAACCACCACCATAATAAACTGCGCATAGTTACATGTATTATCATTGTTACGTGATCATCGAACGAGGAAATATTAATAGCGGTTTCAAGTTTATTTAGACAGTGATAATTATGTATCTGCATGCAAAATTTAATCTTGTTTTATGGTGGCTTTAGAACAGCAATAAACTGGTGAGCATTCGTCTTCGACTTGCATCTCGTTGAGAATGTGCATAATTTATTTGGTCAATAAAACCGACTGCACCAACTGCAACAGGACGGGCATCTTTATTGTTCACCTGCACACTTACTTCGACTATGTCTGCGGTGAGAAAAAATTCAATTCACTTTAAGAAAAGTGCATTTATAAAATATTTTTTAAGTAATCGTTAGGAAAAATATTTCGAATCGTTTTAGATTATTATAATCTTATTTGTAATCGAACTGTTGAAAACATTAATGCATTAAAGGATAGAATAATGTCATGAGATTTATATACTGTGTTATCTGCGTCTATTTCATAACAATGAAGATTGCAATGCAGAGCAAATCGCAATCCGAGTGTCACACGAATATATACAGATACAAATTAACACTATTATTACGCTAGGTTTGAATTAGGAAAATTTTCAAATGATATTAAAAAACATGCAATATCAGAATAAATTACAAAGTAAATTTAATTTGTATTGACTGAAATATTTTAAATTTCGATATCGTCAAGTAAAAGTACCAAGTTACCTTCTTGAGTCGACTCTTTTTTTAATTCTCATATTGTTTAATTGTAGATGTTATGAAAATATTGTCCTTGGAGAAATCAATATTTATTATAAATTGAAATTTTATTGAAAAAACTACGCAAGTGTGCATCTATCTAAATTATGGAGCAGTCCGTATTAGTATTTATTATGCTTTGTCGTTACGACGAAGTTTTCGTTAGTTAACAGAGACCCGAGTGTATTTTTACGTACGTACTCGTATACTGTTAAAAAATAAGATAAAATACAACATTTTTGTATCGAAGATAGATATTATCTTAAATAAACCGAATATTCAAAAAAAAAAAAATCATATTCATAAAACTCACACATAAAAAAAGCGAAGCATAACACAGCAGAGGACAATGCGAAAAATTTTCCGCCCAACAATGCTCAGGTTCCTTTTCAGTAAAAATTCGAAAGAAAATTTACGGTCGGCCCATCAAAGAGATCAGGCATGCCGAAGGAGACGTCTTTATCCCTTTTTTCATCCCTTATGTGAAATGTTGCTGTAGCCGCGGAAACAATGCGGCGTAATAAGCGCGCACAATCGCGCCCCTGTCACGTACAAGAACCACAATAATGTCAAAATCGCCGTTGGATTTCCGGGTCGACAACGTGCCACGACAACTCTTGTCCGATGTGCACTCTGCTTCTGGCATTGTTGAGTTGGAAACAGGGCTTTCGATCCCGGGATCCCGGGATTTTGGGATGAAGGTGTCCCGGTTTCCCGGCGCCGCGGATCCCGAAGATGGAACTTATCTGACAAGAATTGTGCATGTATTGGTTTCTAATGATTTGAATTATTTTCCGATGTGCACTCTGCTTCTGGCGTTGTTGTGTTGGAAATAGGGCTTTCGATACCGGGATCCCGGGATTCTGGGATGAAGGTGTACCGGTTTCCCGGCGCTGTGAATCCCGATGATGGAACTTTTCTGACGAGAAGTGTGTATATAATGGTTTCTAATGATTTGAATTATTGTCCTGTGTGGATTTTGGTTTGGGTTATACATATATGTTGTAGATAGGGCTTTTGCTACCGGGATCCCGGGATTCCGGGATGAAGGTGTCCCGGTTTTCCGGCGCTGCGAATCCTGAAGATGGAACTTTTATAACGAGAAGTGTGTATATAATGGTTTCTAATGATTTGAATTATTTTCCGATGTAGATAGGGCTTCCACTCCCGGGATCCCGGGATTCTGGGATGAAGGTGTCCCGGTTTCCCGGCGCCGCGAATATCGAAAATGGAACTTTTATGACGAGAAGTGTGTATATAATGGTTTCTAATGATTTGAATCGTTGTCCTATGTGGATTTTGGTTTGGATTATGTATTATGTTGTAGATAGGGATTTTGCTACCGGGATTCCGGGATGAATTATTTATACAATGATAAATTATTGTCCGATGCTGATTCTGGTTCTAGTAATGATAATTATGATTGATTGTAACGATTGTAACTAGTAATTGTAAATGATTGCAACTAGGGCTTTCATTTCCAGGATCCCGGTATTTTGACCGTCGCTTCTTGTTAATATTTGGTATATGCATTTGATTGGTACACGAAAAATAAAGTTATTTAGATTTGTGGTTTCGAAAACATTGATAAATCTTTATAATTATTTGATTTTTTAAGTTTTTATGTCGTCCGTCATGTACTGACTCGGCTATACCTCTGATCAAGACATTTAAAATAGCTCGAAAATAAATAAAACTTGATAAATCAATTCTTATTCTAAGATTTTATGAATTTTTCATATCAAAAAACGTAAAAATTTATTAAAAAACATATTTTAAACATGTAATATTATAATATTTGGGCAAATAACTAAAAAACTGACCACTTCAACCGAACACTAGAAAAAAGCTAAAAATTCACATTGTGACGACTAAAAGATCAAAATACAAGTAAAATAGCTATATGTGTATATAGAGACATACATATATACGCGAGTATGTAAGTCCACGTTACATACTTACACGAGGAATGTACATTTATTGTCAGGACCATGTCGAGCCTAAAGGGACGGAGAACTTTATCTAAGGAGGTGAAATATTGCTACCCACTACGGACTCAGCGTTTTTTTCATTTACAGATCTCCTACGGATGCGTCGATTCCCTCAAACTGACATATAAATCGAGCATAAAGTTGACCGTTTGACCATTAGACTGATTTGAAAACGGCAATCGTCTCTGCCGAATTTCGGTAGAAGACTCAAATCGATAATATTCAAATTGAAATTTCAATTTTCAAATGAACGATGTGGATTTTGAATCACATGAATAGTATACTAGATGTGTGTTGTTTATCTGCATATTTCCAAATTGAATCAATCAAGGGAAAATTTCAATCTAAACCACACATCCGACATTAGCAAATCAATCTTCGCAGCGGCGATTGAAACTTGAAACGCATCAAGAAGATTTTCCGATCGCGTCCCGCCAGAAAAACACTTTTCCTTGATCAATATCCGAAGAGCGCACATCTACACTCCACTTTCGAAAATACATATTAACACACTTACATTCAGGCTGAGTTCACACTTTATCATTTTTGATAATATTTACTGTTTTTTTTCAACATTTTACACAAATTTAAAATCTCAATTTATCGAATTATTCGAAATAATCGAAAGCCGAGGTATATACAAAAAAAAAGTATCCGGAATTGTTAATTTAAAATGCTTCCTTAAAGATATTCTTAAAAATTTTTTTTTTATTAAATTGGTGCATATTTTTAATATTCAAACACAAATTTTCAGCACAATCCGTCATGTAGTTTTTTTATAGCAATTGATTATATCAGTTGATATCGAAGGCGCTCGGCGATTTTTTTTCAATGGACCAAAGTATCGAACAAAGAATTTGCATTTTAAATGGAATTTCATTCACTAATTAGCTGAAAATATTACAAATGACTTAAGATAAATCGACTTATGAGTAGTTTACTGTATTCAAAATCTATTTAAAAAACAAAACGATTTTTCAAAAATGTGCGGAAGTCAACATGCGCTTGTACATATACAGACATCGGAGCGCTCGACTCCACACAGCGCAAACAGCAGCATGTAAACGAGGTCTAGCCCTTTAGCGCAGTCGATGTGAACTCAGCCATGCACTCAAATACACACAGAGACAGACAGATATACAGATAGATATATGAGAAGAGAGAGACGAGAGTGTCGATATCGACGGGCATTTCCAGATAGGGCGACCATATCTCTTCGGTACAGCATTACGTCTCCGCGGAGGGATGATGTTGGGGGATGTGTGCGAGAGGCTCTCTTTTCTATTACCCTAATAGCCGGGCGATTTCATTTTATTTATGGTATGAATTTAGTAAACGAGCGATATTACTTGTTTCTTGGCCCGCGTCGGAACGCCGTTATTTGTTACCTCTTATTTCCGTATAAATATTTTAGTGGGCCTGCCTCTCGCAAGCCGGTGCGGTTTCTTTCTGCACTTTTCTCTATATGAGGTGTTTGAAAATGATCGTGACTAACTGCTTTTTTTGACGAAAATTAGATTTAATTGTTAAATAGTTGACATTCTATGTGTCAAATATCTTTCCTGAATAAAAAAAATATAACTTCATTTCCATTTCTAAATTTATTAATTTGTCCCTTAACTTATGACGACTGAAAAGACCAAGGGTACTAGTCTCATTTTTGTCGAAATCGAGCTATATATCTACAGAAATCGTTTCTATATACGCTCATTTATTTGGTGGCAAAATGATCGGAACGAGTACTGAGATAAATTATCAAATCATTTGACTTCCTCCTAATACATGTAGGTACATGCTCAACTTTGAGCACGCTTTTCTCGAAATCACTTGTACCCCTTGGCCTTTTCAGTCGCCATATATAATTATTTTTCCCCTACTGTCCTATTTCCTACTCCCCTTTTCAAGGCCTTCAATTCTCCACTTGGTACGACTATTTAATGTTTTGTATAATGATTCAAATGACTTTGTTTATTTTATATTTTTTTGCTAATAAAAATTTTAATTTTATATTATTACTCTTTTATTATTTTATTTATTCATTTTATTTTCATATTATAATATTATATACTGTTTATTATATTATGATGCTATATATTTATGTATATTAAATTTGAATAGAAATGCCTGTTGATAAATAAAAATAAAATACCAAATGGTATTTACATATTTAGATATTTGAGTGAAAATTGGAAGCTTTTTCAATATTTATGAGAACAACTTTCATACTAAATTTCATTAAATTCTAAGAAGTCAAATATCTACTCTGTGTTGATTTGATGTGGAAAAGACCAATAAATATTATAATTTATTTTTGGCAATCGAATAATAAATATTTATTTTTCAGAAGCCATTTTAAATAATTTCGTATTATAACATGAATTGACCACATTTGCAGCTCATCATTAACAAAATTTGTATATTGACGATTTAAAAAAAAATGTAATAAAGAAGCTAATTGAAAAAACGCATTAAACACATCCGAAAATTTCCCTCGACTTCATACATACGATTAGCGGAGCTAGTCACGATTATCACTTAACATCTTACATATATATAAAATTTTCTCTTCTCTAAGCAGTCGTGGGGTGCAACTCCATTATGTAAATGAATTAATTTTAAAATAAATCGTGTCGATTCGTTTGATAAACAGGACGCTTAGCGCCGAGGCGTGCCCCTCATATTTTCGAGACAAGCGGCCTCTTGCGTTTTTGCTCCTTTTTTTTGTCCGGGTGAAAAAATTAACGTCTACTTAAGGAGAAGGTTGAGTGGAAGCTAAAAGCTTGTTTTTTATGTTGCGTTTATTTTCGGGGTTGTTAAAATTATGTATAGCGTCGGTTTTTGGGCTTTAATATCGCGCGAGAAGCAGTTGAAAAAATTCACTTAATTATTTCAAATTTGAGCGATAAAATATAAAATATATACAATAATATTTTGTTATGATTTCAAATAATTGTTGAATGTTTAAAATTATTAAATATTGGTTATTTCTTCATTAACAATATATTATGTAGGTATTTTGTTATTTTTTTGCCTGTTGAGGGATTTTTTTTAAAAGAGATTAAAAATAAGTAAGAATATTAAGAGCGATTTTTTTCATTGCTTTAGATAACTATGTAATTAAAAAGTTACAGTCAATCATTCATCTAACAATAAGAACTGTTAAAAATCCGTCTCTGTTTTGCGGATTTTTGTCAGTTGGTAGTTGAAAGACTGACTAACTCTCTGGGTTTGTCAATGAAAGCACTGAAAAAAATTGTCCAATGTCTCCATTGAAATTTTTACAGTCCATTTACGAACTATCAAAAAAGGTGTGGGGACAGAGACAAACACTACAGTGCATACAAAATGCTTACATCTGTTTCTGTTCCACTGATTTTTGACAGTTCGTAGTTGGAGGACTGACTGTATATCAAATTGTATATATGAATTTGATGATTTCTTTGTTAATTAGCTGATATTGTTAAAAAAAACCTAGTAAAATTTCAATCCCGATATTCGATATTGTTGTTTCTTTTTTTGAAATCTAACAATAATACTATTAGTGACTGATTTTATGCAAAATTAGCAGATTATCGAAATTGCAAGTAATAAATATCGCAGTATTCCATAACTGGCGCATATTTCATATTTAGGACAAATCCTCTACATACATATACTATTTTTCTTAGAATTCATTAAACATGCATAGCTCAATCAAATTGGTGAAATATATTTGATAGTCAAAACGCGATATGGTCTCAATTTCCAATTGATTTTTTGAGCCGAAACTAAAAAAAATGGCATGAACATATAAATTTTTTTTAAAATATAGCCAAAAAATATTGTACACTATCAACGAGTATCTACCAGAATGCAATTTGACGTGTACACACAACGTACAACAAAGCGATACGCGACCTGATAATTAGCGTGACGTTAAATTAACATCGGTGAAACTTTTCGACGCACTGCGCAAAATTTCACACTCCAAACGTGAGAGTTCATATTATATCATAACGAAACATGAAAATTTTCTTATTTTCGTTTCGATGCGTGTTTTTCGCGTTTTGTTTGAAAAAAAAACACATTTTTTTCGAATTTCGTCTCATTTGGTGCAGTGCGTTCCCGATTCGTGTGTGTCCCAGAGCTGCTTTTGATTCAGGATAAATATTCATATTGCCGCCGAAGTCTGTTCCCTTCAGGGTTTGCCGTCGGTTTTTTGCGAGGATTTAAGGCCGTTTGATTAAACGTATGAATATGTTATGCGCTTTTCACGAAGTTGCTTTTATAAATCGAGATGATGTGTTTGATATTCGCCGGGTTTTATCTCGTGGATTCGTATTAAAAGTAAATAAATGGCGATTTAATATTCTTAAATAAGAGTGATCGTTGTTTTAATTTCTATAATATTTGGGAGTTAATCACTGTTAGTATGTTGATAATTGTTGGTTTTATTATTATTTTTTTAATAAAATTGAAAACTGTCGTTATTATGAACAGTAAAATTGATAATAATCGATTGAAGGATTGAGATCAATTGATAGATAATGTTAATATTGTTCTTGACGATTGATTTTTTATCAAGGAATACGAATGTACATTAGAACCATTTATAACAAATCGTGACTAATTCCGCTTAGAAAGAAGTTGAGAAAAACTATCAAACGAATTTGATATAATTTTTGAAATTCTTTCAATTCCTTCCATTATTCCATTTTTCCGAAATTAAAAACGTACAAATTTAGTTTATGATAAACTAAAGATGTTTGTCAGAGTACATAATTAATTAAAATTACTTATAAAATAAATAATTTATATTATTATCCGGTAACCAAATATGACATTTAATCGTATTCATTTTCATTATTAAAAAACGATATTTCACACATAAAAAAAACGATGACTATAGTAAGCGTTATAATATTTACAAGCCGGAATTTTCATTGCTATAATTAACTAACTATAGATTTACAGTCAGTCTTTTAACTACAAATCCGTCTATGCCTCAAATTGTCAAACCTCAAAATTTTCCACTACACCACTTGAGTAAACGCTTAATTTTGAAAGCATTTTCCTCAAAACCACCACCACGTCAGAAACTCCCCTTGACCTATCATCATCGTCAACATATTCCAAAATGAAAATCTGAAAAACCAAAAACATACGACGACTGAAAAAGCCACAGGGTACAAGTAACTTCGCGGTGATTTCGATAAAAGCGCGTTCAAAGTTGACCATGTATTAGAAGGAGGTCGACAGGTTTGATGATACATCTCGGCACACGTTCCGAATTCGTTTATATCCTTTAGCCACCAAATAAATGAGCGTGCATAGAAGCGATTCCTTTGACATTTCGGCAATAATGTCAATAGTACCCCTTGTCCTTTTCGATCGTCATATTCAATATGAGAACACATTTCTAAAATCGCCCCCAGAAGCGCATGACGCACATCTGGGAAATCGTCTAGGAAAAGCGAATCGGAAAAACCTGCCGGTCCCGAAATCCCGGAAAACGGACATCGGCGGGGGTTTTGACGATTTTCTCACACATTTGCGTAGTATGCAAATCAGGGGTTTTCGGGATGCGTGTACTTTGCGGGAAAGTTCACCAGCTGCTCCGCAAGCCTCCGAAGATGACTGGATGTGTTCGGGAGACGCGATGTTCTCCGCTTGTTTCGCGCATCGGGAATCCGACTCTGTTTGAATTATTTAGCCGATGTAAAATACACCCGTCGAGGTATGGGCGTGTGCTTATTTTGCATTGTGTTGTGTTGTGTTGTGTTGCGTTGTGTTGTGTGTGCGCCGGGAGTTTGTTCGAGTTGTCTGTGTTGAGGCGAGGAGTCGAAAACCTATGGGTTTTTGGGATATGTTTGGTTTTCTTTAGTTAACTGTTCATTGCGAGTGGAATGGAATGGACTAGGGACATGGTTGTATGAAAGATGAGGGTGCGTATATATGGCTATCATCCTCTTTAGTATAGCTGTATAGTATAGCATGTATTGGAGCGACTAAAAAAACATTTCTGAATTAAATCGACTCAATGAATGACAGTTCAAAAGCCCACTATCCATTGTGAGTGGAACGGAATGGACTAGGGACACAGCTATATGAAAGAGAAGGGTGTGCATGTATGGCTATCATCCTCTTTAATATAGCATATACTAGAGCGACTAAAAATTTCATCTCTAAATCAAATCAACTCAATGAGCGACAATACAAAAGCCTACTATCCGCTGTCGAGCGGAACGGAACGAACAGGGACACAAAAATGTTCAAGAATCATTTTATGCACGTTCATATATTCGGTGGCAAAAGGATATAAACGAAATCAGAACGCGTACTGAGTGATATATCATCAAATTACTCGATCTCTTTCTAATACATTTAGGATACATGCTCAACTTTGAGCGCGATTTTCTCGAAATTATCGGAAAGTCACTTATACTTCTTGGTCTTTTCAGTCATTTTATAAAATAGGAGGGCGCGCATATATGAATATCATCCTCTTTAGCGAATAATTTATTTCAGAAGCTATTTTTATTAATTCTGTACTATTATAAGATCATGCTTGTAGCTTATTATAAACAAATTTGTAAGTATGCAATTTCAGAAAAAATGAGGGACATGAGTGAATTTTTTAAGCCCGTCAAACACGTTCAATCGTTTTTATCGGCTTTTTGCATAGTGGATTTGGTCATTTTTATTTAAAATGATTAAGAATAGTTTTCATTGAAAAGGTTGCATGTCTATGATTCCGAATATTCAAACTAGTAAACGGCTGTGTTGTTTTGTGAACATATACATACATATAATATTTATGCATATCTTTTGAATCAGTGTTTTGTGTGCAATACCAAATATAGACAGACTTATATACAAAATATAGGCACAAAAGTTACGAATAGATTGTTTGATCTGATTCTATCAAAGAAAACATTCTAATACTGTTTTATAACTGAGAAAAATTTCATTAATATTTCATTTTATATACATACATATTTAACGGATAATGGCTTTTATAAAAATGAAAAGCTTCCGTATCTGAATGAAATTAAAAAAATAAAATAAAATACATTTTCATGCTTTTTTCTAACTCTAGCGATTAAAAATCATTTACACCCATTGACTTTTTAAGATAATATTCGTAAAATATAACATTCGGAAAAAACCTTCGTGTGAAAACACGAGAAGAAAAATCTTGTATATTGAAAACCCCATGTGCGTAGTGAACCACACATCGTGCAATGGAGCGTCAACTAACATAAAGAACTTTCTAAAATAAATTTCTGCACTAAACTTCAACTATTAAAAGTCACTCATACCCTTCGTCTCCTCAAAAATGGCATTGCCAAAAGAAAATTTATAAAATTCACTAATTTCGGCGAAGACAAAAAACGCAAAATATAAAAAGACGAAAATAAATCTAGTTGATTAAAAACTTCATGCGCATCGTAAGCCACGCATCGCTTTCAAGTGTAGCGTTAATTTACCTAAAAAACTTTCTAATTTTCGCAATAAACTTCGATTATTAAAAGTCACATATAACCCAAATAGCATTACCGAAAGAAAATCTATGAAATTTACTCACTCATCAAAGTCGACCGTACACACATATAAAAAGTGTATCGGTCTACCGATACACCGGTACATGTAATATTTACGAAGTCTAGCAGAATATGATCGAAATAGGGTAAATAACTTGAAACTGGTAGTCTCTGCTTACAATTATCACATCGAAAAATAACTATTTTACACATTTTCAAACCGCAAAAGCTAATTTTATAGATCATTTGCAATTTGCAAAATTCAAAATGCAATATCACGCACTTAGCCATCGATTTCGATTATGCTTCCTATGCTCTGTTTATTTACCCAATTAAACCTATCATATGAGATAGATTTCGTTTACACCGGGCTTGGGTTTTTATGTATTTTTCAAACCTAAAAAAAAATCTAGCAGATTGAAAACCCCATGCGCACAGTAAACCACACATCGCGCATTGGAGCGTCAACTCACCGAAAGAGTCTGAGGGATGGTGTCGGGAACATTTTTTACCGTGGCCCATAAAACAAAGCGAGGGCCGTAAGACGAGAAAGATGATAATATTCGTGTTATTTATAACCCCGCGTCTATGCGCGGGCCAATCTTGCGCACGTGTAATGGTATTCACATTTAGATCGTCTGTGACTGCCGACGATATTTCATCTCGGCACATACGCCCCTTACACTCATCCCCTTAGATCAGGGGTTGGAAATTTTTTTTTTTGGTCCTAGATAACATTTTTAGGGATGATTATTTAGTGTGTAGCATTTTTGGTATCTTTCGGGGTCGATCTTTTGATTATTTTAATCCTTGGTTAAAGTTAACTGCTATGACTACTCGAGATACGAGACGTGCTGAGTTTGTTCTTTTTGCAATGGATAAAATATTGATTGAGTATCTTAGGGAGTCAGCGTTGTTTACTAACTCAAGGGTTGAAAAAGTGAAAAGATCGGTATTTTCATTTCATTGTGTGAGGTGAATGGCTCAATTTTCATAAATTTTCTTGAAATTAAAGGCTAATCCCTTTGATTTTTTATCCCTTAAGTTAGTTTATTACATTAACTACCCGAAATATGAATATGCCGAGTTTTTCTCGCTTCAACGATTTTCGTGTGTAAAATATCGATTTTGTGTTTTAGGAAGTTAGTGTAGTTAATTATGTATATCAAGGATTAAAATATTGAAATGATCGGTCCTTAATGTTGTTGTGTGAGGTAAATAGCAAATACCTTGTCAGTTTTTTTTTTAAATTAGTTAGTTAAATACACTGATCACCTAAAATACGAAGTCAGTTTTTTACGGTCGAAAGTTATTAGAGCAAGACAAATTTGCCAGTAGAGTCAGTGTAGTTAACTTACTTGAGGATTAAAAAAGTGAAAAGATTAAATCTAAGTAAATTGAGCAATCTCTATATGTAATTATTTATATATTTTTAAACGTTTATATAATATATTTTAACATTTTTTTGGTCTATTTCAAACCACAAGTTGACGATTGCTTTACTAAGTTCTTACTAGTGCATACGTATGTTCATATTCATGTACATACATATTTACTGCGCAATGCCCGTTATGAGAAAAAAAGAAAGTGAAATATATCTTTATGAATAAGTATGGCTATAAAATACTTAGTATTTTAGATTATTTAATGCATTTGATGATATTTATTAACTCATACAAAATATGATTAATTTTGAATTAGTGGACTATTCATAACGTGCACATTTTTTTGTTATATTCTAATAGGCATACAATCACGTTATTTATTTATATATGGATTATGCATAGATTAATTACATGAAATAAATTCAATAATGCTTCAAATATAAACACGTAAATCAGTGGGTAGAACATATTCGAAAATCAAAACTTCCATTTACATAATTAACGCTAATTAACCCGACAAACAAGCCGAAGCACGATCGGATCGCACAACACTCGGGACGCGTTGCACATATGAAAAATGAAAACGTCGAAAATTCCAAAACGCCAGCGCGTAAAATCAGCCACGTTACGGCGAAAATAAAGAGCATAAAAGTAACATAAAACGCGTTAAGGATGTGTAAATAGGCCGCGATAACATATGAATGATAATGCGAATTTCAGCACGCGCTTTTAACGCGCGGGAAAAAAAAACGGGGAAAAAAAAGAAAACGCGACACTCCGTTTTCCCGCCGTTTTCTCTTTTTCGTACTAGAGGCGTTTTCGCGATGGCAAATCGGCGCCGAAACAATGTCGTTTCGGAAATCGATCGGAACGATATTGCCCCGCGACTGACATGTGAACGTTGAATGGATTGCAAACATCCACTTTGAAATGTCGATTTGGCTCAAATTCATTTTTTTTTTTCATCGTAGAGGAAATAAAAGTGTGATGATTGTATAGAAAAACCTCATATAACGTCCCTCCTGTAAGGTATTTCCCCCGTATAACGTCAACTCTACAATGTATTTCCCCCGTTTAACGTATTTTTTATAAATACCCCATATAACGTCCACTATATAAATCCCCATATAACGTCGATATTTAGAAATCCCTCCTATAACGTCATTTTTATAAATACCCCATGCAACGTCCACTCTAATAAATTCCCCCCCTATAACGTCGATATTTAAAAACCCCCCCTATTATGTCAATTTTCAGAAAACCCCTCTATAACATCAATTTTTATAAAATTTCCCCTATAACGTCCACTTTTATGAAGTTCTCCCCCTATAATGACATTTTACACGCGCTTCTTCCAACTATGAGCTATCAAAACAGCCACTGAAAGAGACAGACATACTAAATTTCATACAACAATACATATGTACATCCATTTCTTTCCCCTAGATTTTTATAGTTGGTTTAAATTTGCGTGTAGTTTAAATTCGATTTATTTTCAAACTAAAGGTGAAAAAATCGGCCCTTAAACTCTTATTTAACTATATATGTATATAGCACTATTTTTTGTGTGTGTGTGTATCTGCCCACACGTCCGTGTAACGCTCCAAGACTGATTGATAGATTCATAACGAGGGAAGCCCACCATCCCGCCTTTTAACTGCACCCCAACTCTATGTCAGCTTGTTAGGCCGGCCTAGTTGGGTACCAGCAAAACTAGGCGAAACTACGGGCGCCACATTTACGTTAATAGGGAACTCTACATTTAATCATTATTAAAACTATCGCGAAGGACAGTTTTCCAGGGGGCATGCGGAATGCCAAGGAATCTAAGGATTCGCATTACGATAGGACGTCTCTTCGTTTGCTTACTTTTTCAGCAAACTTACGAAAAGCTCTAAAGGCGGAAAGTGAGGACACTAGGTCAATATTGTTGTTAGGAAGGTTGGGAGGGAACCTGGAACGCAAGTCCTTTCTTTCGTTTTCCACCAGAGAACAAGACCACAGAATATGATCTGCGTCCTGAGACTCTCCGCAGATACATCGCGGGTCATTTCGCAGACCTAGTTGATTTAACTTGGCCGCGAACGCGCCGTGACCCGTGAGAAATTGCGTGACAAAACGGTCGGGCACGATCCACGTGTAACTCAAGCGTCGCCTGATATCCGGAAAGAAAGAGTAGGTGTGGCGGCCATTTATCTCCACATCCCATCTCTCCTGCCAGACGTCAACAGCTGTATCAAATGCGCGCTTCTTGAAAATTATAATGGTGTCATCTGGTTCTTTTGGAACCAGGACACCGGATATACGTAAATCTAAACTATTTCTAAAACAGTAACCGGCTGCCTTCACCTGGACTTGTAAATCCAAGGGAAGAACACCGGCTATCACTGCTAGCGCTGAGTTAGACGCAGTACGATAGGACCTGGTTAACAACATCAGCGGAGCACGCTGGCCTCGGTGAAGCGCAAGGCGAACAACTCCGGTGATTTTATTCCTCCATAAGGAGGACGAGTATGATACAATTTGTACAAAAATGGCCATATACAAACATTTAAGATGCGTAAACCGCAGACCCCAGTTTGCGCCTGCCAAACGTGATACGAAATGAAATGATTTTAAAGATTTATTAACAATATAATCTACGTGGTTTCGAAATGACCTAAGACCGTTGGACAACACCACTCCCAAATAGGTTGTACAAGGAACGTAAGGGATGGAGAAACCGTGAAAATTTAGGGTAGGAGGTTGACGCATTCTCCCTTTAAGGAAAATGGAAACAGTTTTTTCTGGGGAGAAGGATAGTTTGGAGAATTTACTCCATTTGCTGAGGATCTCCAGAGCCGACTCCGATTTAGAAGAAATACTGTCTCCGCTATTTGCTTCCACAACTAATGTTATGTCATCAGCATAAGCAAGGAGATGACAATCATCCGGTAATTCAGATTCCAGAAGGGAATCGAAAAGCACATTCCACAAAAGCGGACCTAAAACCGATCCCTGGGGACAACCGATATCAACGTTACGAAAAAGGATTGAAGTTCCACAGTCGAGAGAGACATTTCTGTTAGAAAGGAAGCTCTTAACGATATTATAAAGTGCCAACGGAACTCGCATATCCCTTAATCGACTAAGTATCAAGGGCCACCAAGCCGAGTCAAATGCACTGGATATATCCAAGAAAATTGCAATTACGTGCTTTTTAATCGAAGAATTGGAAATATTTAGCAGTGTGTGCATAGCATCTTCGGTGGACCTTCCGGGAAGAAAGCCATACTGGTTCCGTGAGAAAACAATAGATTGACGAAGACGCGAAGCTATCAGCCGTTCGAGGCACTTGCCCAGAACGGGAAGAAGAGTGATTGGACGATAAGCAGCCGGATCAGTAAGAGGTTTACTGGATCCGGGCTTAGGAAGAAGAATCAATAAACCAGTCTTCCAACAGTCTGGGAAAACCCCCTCTTCCAAACAGGCCTTAAATAAAAGAAAAATTTCATTTTTCGCAAGACGCCAAGATCTGCGTGCAATTTCAGGAGTAATTCTGTCTATACCAGGAGCCTTTCCCAGACGTAAGCTTTTAAAAACTGCATCCACCTCATCCAAATTGATTGATAGATTCAATGGATTGATCACTAGTATATTATAATATTTTTTAGTGAAATGTCGCATTGATGTTTCTAGTCAGCAATTTACCGAAATACTATTCTAGATAAAATAATAAGAATATCAATCAAAGTTAAAGTCAAGTTATTTATGCTAAATATTGTATAAAAATGTCAAGAAAATAAACGAAAATGAAAACATTTGAAAAGTAAATTAAAAAAAAAAAAATCCCTCCTATAACGTGGAATCTTTTTGGACGCTATAAAAGTGTTCACTGTACTTATAAAATAATACATGTAATATAAATAGGGCAATATAGTGTATGAAAAATATTGTAAGTTGCAGCAAACGGAAGCCCTGAAAACGTCAGTTCGAATAATCCTCGCGGTAGAACAAACGTCAGAATCATTTATTATTCTTTTCGTAGAGGGCTTCAGAATGAAAAAAAAAGAAAAGCCTTTTTATGCTTCTTATATATTTTATCGTTGTGTTGTACTTATATGCTATAAACGCTTTTAACGGATAAGCTTATCACTGCGGTCGTAGTTAACCTCTTGATCTATGGTAGTTTATGAACATATGTATAATAATATCATATTTACGCGTATATATTTTATGATTTGAAACTCTTTTAACCCTTGTATTAATATTTATACTAAATAAAAATATATAAAAACTTATAATTATATACATTTATCAAAAATAAATCGATAGAGTAGGCACACTGTCACGTACTATACTAGATGGTAGAATTCTATTTTCGAGAATGTGTGATATAAATAAATACTTATCAAATTATGCTTTTTTACGTACCTAATTAGGTAAATGGCTATATCACCACAACACACAAATTAATGAAAAACATAAATTTAATTGCAGATATCATTTAACAACTAAATTTCATAAAGGACACCAGTGACCTTTTTTATCGTAATTGTGTTAAGTACAGAAAATGGTTCTATATATGATACGGTACCATTTTCTGTACCTTCTTAACATAACTTCGATAAAAAATTGACTTGCGCCTTTTGTGAAATTTAATCATCTTTTATCTTCTAATAATTTAATAAAAATTAAAAACTAGTCAAATAAAAATATTACAATAAAAAAAATGTATCGATCGATCGATTCACTAACCACGAAAGAAAACACAAATCTTAGTATCAAAACAATCGAATTTTCGAACAAATCCACACCAGATTCAATCTCCGTTGCATCCATTGCATTTTCAAACTCGATATAAAACAAACCAAATCGTATTTCCCAACTTAAACAATAAAAAGCAAACGAATCGCAATACGGTAAGTGTATTCAATGGTTGACGGTTTCGGAAAAGTGCGCTCTTTTTCCGGCCGGTTTCCGTCCGGTTTTCCACATGAGGATTTCCCTCTTTTCTTTCTCGTGTCGCGCCAGTCTATTTTATGATCCACTTAAGTTTACACATCCTCGGCTATGTGTATTTTCATATATCGCCCTGGTTTGAAAGTATGAAAGGATTTCTTTATTTTGCACGAAGAGGTGAGGCAGGATATGGTGGAGACGTAATAGAGACGTTATAGCGTTGCACATGGACTGAAAACTGAGGTTTATTTCTTTAGGTCTTGTATAGAAATAATATGTTTTTCATAATTTAAAGCGTCCGTGTTTTCAAAATAACTCAAATATATCTTATAATAAGAAATGGATCTAACTTCGCCGGGTTGATTTCATAGATTTAATTTCGGAAAAGTTATACTAAAATTAAATAAATTGAGAAGTTTTGTTTTTTTTTATTCAAAAGTGTTTAAATTGTTTTATATCGAAATATATAGTCAACATAAGCGAGATTATTTGATTTATTATATTAAATTTTGGAAGGCCTGACAAAGTTTCATATAGTGACAAAATTATAGCTATTTATCTTGTATGATACATTACATTTTTCACGTGATAAAATTATGATGTTATCATACGTGATAATGTGTAATATTCTAAAATACTTCATATTGAATTTAAATGTCTTAAAGAAAGTTAGAAATAGTATTGTTTTATAAAATTTTATAAATGTTGTTTGTGAATTCGAATGATGTGATATTTTTCAAACACAAAAAATAGATCTTCTAAGGTATTTTTTGAAAAAAAAAAAACTTGGTGCATTTTATTCGGCACTCTATATTCTGAACATCTTGAGATTTTCTCACATTACGTTATTTATCATGGGACGACCAGGCGCACGTACGTACGTATGAAGGTATAGAGTGATCCAAAAAAATCACATTTTAAGGTGAACAGAATCAAAATATGAGACAAATCTGCAATATTTTGAAATTAAAAATATCATTCATCCCCGGAATAACTGTGAATTGTGAAAATCCGAAAAACTATTTATGTATTTCAATAGCAGTTTCATTCAATTAGACCTTACGATTAGACAAACCATTCCTAGGAACAGTTTCGTTCAGTGTTAAATTAAAATTTACTTAATAAATCATTTTGTTTGAAATAAAAAAGGAGTACGAGTATCGTTAAGCTAGAAACTTTGAAGAGTAATAAAAATGTACGAAAGATAGCACTTTATCGACCATATTCAATCGATAACACAAAAAAATGAGTGATTCATTTTCAGAAACCTTTTCGTAATAATTTGAGCTATACGTCGAATTTGATTCGATCATTTTTACATTCAGAATTTTATGGAATAAAAAAAGTTAAATTAACACATTTTTAATTAAATATTCGAAAGAAACTATCGAGTTTCCATACCGATTAATCAACTAAGAAAAACGACATGTGGACTCAGATTAGAACTCGAACTCTAGGACTCGAATCCAGCATCATCTATCAAACACAAAGCCGACGCGATATGCACAAATGTTTTACACTACTTAAGCTAATTTATCAGAATAATTATTATATTTGAAAAAGAAAACAAAGCTAACGCCGTGAAATTGATATTCGAAAATGCTACTATCGATGATAATGCGCTAAGGGTTAGATTTGTATGAATATATTTATGTGCAGATTTTTTTCCGAATTATCCAGAAGATACGAATAGAGATCTTATTGCATTGACCGCAAGATCCAAATTAACATATTCTCTTATTTAGTTTCAAATTAAATGCGGTGCAAAAGATGCAAAGCTGCTACGTTTTGCACCGCCTGAATTTTACGCTTGAAGTTTTTCCATACAAAATCCCGGACAGACAAACGTACAAATGTACAAACGTACAAATACGCTTAGCAAAATTATTATATTGATAATTAGTGATTTTTTTTAGATAACATTTAGTAGATTTTTCTGAGACAGTATGCATTTGCGGCGTCGCCCTTTTCAGAAAAGAGTGCGCGCTCTTCGCGGGGCGCCTAACCCCCCACGATGTGAGATGAAAACGAGTCTTCGCATTTCTTAGCTAGCATAGTACTTCACTACTGCGTGGGTGTAGTACTACACGCGAAAATACACCCGAAAAGAGGGGCGAGCGGTGGCTTTTTAGGTTATTGGTGAGCTCGCGCGCCGAGAAATGAGCTCGAAATGGACCGAAATTTAACATTTTCCGTGACGTGCCCCGGATAAAAAATATATTATACACTATGAGAGGGGAAAAAAATGGAGGAGTCGGAAATAAAACTGGAGAAATGTAGATTTTTCCTGGCGGCGCAATCGAAATATCGCGCGAAAGGTTAACTGCTCGCGTAATACGAGACGATACGTGCTAAGGTGGAGTGTTCGCTTATGGCGCTTTTTTTCTCTTCTCGGAAGGATTGCATGTTCGTTTCGTATGTTATTTTCGCTCTGAGTGATGTATTTGTGTGCTTACATATGTATAAATGTATGTACGTGTGAGTTGAAGGGATATAATTTCGTCTGGTCGATTTTGTGGTTGTCCTAAATATGAAACATGCGCCAATTATGGAACACCGCGATCTGCTGATTTTGCATAAATCAGTCACTAATAGTATTATTGTTAGATTTCAAAAAAATATATAAAAATATCGATAATTGAGTCTAAAAATATTGGAGATTGAAATTTTACTAGGTTTTATTTAAAAATATCAGCTATAGCATTGAAATGTGATATTTTTTTAGTATATGTTATGAAATAACTGCCTGGTGATTTTTTCTATCGAAAACGAATTACATTGAAATGAAATTCAGCATTCCATAATAGCTACCCTTTGACTGTTTCGTATTTTAAATCACAACCGTTCCATATTTGCAGAATATATTTTTAATATATGACGATGGAATATGTCAAGGGATCAAGTGGCATGGCAGTGATTTCAAGAAAAACGTGCTTTAAAGTGTTATATGTATGTATTAGAAAAGAAACTAATCAAATCTAATCTAAACTAATTAAATCTCATTTACAAGCTCAGAAATGATCAATGTCTTTTTGCTATAAAATTCTATAATTAACTCAATTTCGACAAAAGCGATACTTGATCCTTTAGGCCTATTTCGTCGTCATATATGTATAAAAAAAAAAATATTTACTCACATTTTCGACGAAAATTGATTTTTACATTTGAAAAAATAAACGAAAGAAATTATTGACTGACTTTTATATAAGCATCTCTTATAAAGTTTCTCGGTAATTAAATCAATTACGAAATATCATTTTCAGTCACAGAAGATTTATTAATTATCGTCATCAATCTAGCTGTAGTTTATTTCTGTTTCTTAGACAATAAATCCTTCGCTGAAATAGACTATTATAAACAAACATTTTAACGAGACATCTGAAATATTCAAATTAATCATCATATAATGTTGTGATACAATCACAAAGGAGATCTTTTGTAACGAATATTATTATCAAAGATATTGAAGCTTAGATTTATATCTTAAAATAATATACATACAGCTGGTTACTTTATTATTTAGGGATTGATACTGATAACTTTTAAAATATACGTTCAAATATTATTTGAGATATCGTATTGAGAGACATCTTATTCCGGGAACATACTATAACTACATACATATGCATCTGTAATATGACTTGCAACATTCATAACCATAATGTAAATGCCCCCTTATATGATCTGTTCAGTACTAATCGTGACTAACTTCACTTTTCGACTAATATGAGATTTAACAGCCAAAGCACTTGATGTACTTATAACTAAAGTGTGAAATATATTTCGTGAATAATTAAGATAAATACCATTAAACGAGAAAATTTTTTCAGTTACCGGATTATTATCATTTTTTTACTGAAGCCATTTTAAATAATTTAGTACTTTAATGTAAGCTAACTACATCTATGGTTTATTATAAACTAGATTTGTGTGTTTTTTATTTGTGGAATAATGAAATAATGAACTGAATTAAAAAAAAAATGCATCAAATACGTTCAATAGTTTTCCTCAACTTCTTGCTCAGTGGAGTTAAGGTCGGTTTCGTACAACGCAACAAGCAGCAAAAGACATGCAGCACGCAGCGTGATCAACAATACGAACAAAGGGGACCCCAAAAAACAAACTCCATTTTCCAATCACTAACCAAGCTGCATGCCGCGTGCCTTTTGCTACTTGTCACGACTATTTTTGAACAAACATCATTAGCTATATGAAAATACACTCAAAATATCCACGATACATACTAATAAAATTTTCTATCGATTCTACTGCACGTAAAAAAGTCGACAGACATTAAAAAACAGACGAATCGCGCTATAAGGCGAAACGGCGCGTGTGAACGAGGCCTCAGCAGCCACTGTCCGGGCTTAGTGCGCGTGATACAAATGTTCAAAAGGGCTTAAATATTCATTTGTTACATCTCCAGTCTGAGGGCTCAACTTTTCTCTCGGCCGTGGCGTAACAAGAAAACGGATCATCATAACGGTGGCCGCGAAGACGATTAACGTTTTTCGCGGTGAGGAAAAATGGTGCGGCATTAGCCCGTCCTTTGCCTGTCTTGCTTTTAATTAATCCACTGCTCACACGTTCCAACAAGATGATGGAAACCGGATTCGAGATTTTCCAGAATCCAGAGGAAAATTTCATTAATTTCATGTGGGGAATTTTATATAAATGAAAATTATGTGTGTCAATTTTTTCATTCGGACGAATTGGAGTCTGATTAAAATTTTAATACAAGAAGGAAAATATATTATAATACTGCAAAAAATCGAAAATATATATATTTTTTTATTTCTCAATCCATTCACCATATAGTGAAGAAAATTTGCCATTTAGGCAAGACTACTCCGAAGGTAAATTAGTGCACATAAGTGTCGCTAAATAGTTCGAATTTTAATCGAAACATATGAAAGGTGTTATTGATGATCATTTGCGGAGCCTTTTCGTAAAGCGTTAAGTTAACACATTTTTCAAATCAAATGAATCCAAACATTTGAAAAAAACTACCGAGTCTCCATATTAATTATATTAATCAAGAAAAACGACATTTTTGACTCTCGCCAAGATAGGATTCTAACTCACGCATCCCAAGTATGCTGAATCGACACGACATGCACAAACGTTTTATATCGCTGCACTATCGACTGACAAATGACAATAAAAGTAAGGGAAATTATGAATTTTCATGTAAATCTAATATACCCGTTGAATATATAAACGCAGTTTTGGAGCGTTATACACAGACACATAGAATAGCGCTTCTATGTAGTTAGATTCATATTCGATTTAATAGATTACTATGCAAATATGACACACATAATGTTGGCTGCATCGATAAATGTTTGCATATTGCATTTGCAAATGCAATGTTGATGTATGATAAAAAACTTCGTACAAAATAAATATGATGGAAGTTTTAATAAATATTAATAAAGCTCTAATTCTGGATAAATATTTGTATGCGTAGATTTATTTTCAAATTCCATACATATGAAATAAATTTATTTTACACCATCCAGGTTTTTTCCAGTGAGTATAAAATAGAAGTTACGGATTTTCTAGGAAATAATGAATATATTTTTAATATTAAATTACTATTGACCATCGGATTGTCAATTAATTGGAATTTATTTTGTTCGAAATCGGTCGTGGATTTTCATTTCACAACATACAATACATGTAATACTAATATATTCGATATTTTGACTTGTTGATACTCAATACGCTTTAATTATCCCGAAAATAATTATAAATCTACCAATAATTTATAGAAAATTTTTGAAATATAAATGAACAGGATATGCATTTCATTATTTTCTCAAAATACTGGCATGGATCCAATATTTTACGAAAACAAATTCATTAAAAAATATGATTTAATAAGACGAATTAATTCAAATCAATATTATAACTTAAAAATAAATAAACGCATAAAACGAAACAAAAGCACATTTCAATTCATTTTTATATTTTAAGAACCGGCTATAATAGGATTATTGGGGTTCCACCGTACGTCGCTTGTAAGTATTACGGCGGCAATATGAGGAGACTGCTCTTTTTACGGTATTTTGATACGAAAAATACGTTATTGTGCTGGCTGAAACGATCGTGAAAGTTTTTCTATTGTCCAACAACAATGGTCGAATCGGATTGTGGAAACACGCCGTACGCGTTGAGGGATGTAAGTTATTCGAGAACTGGGGACGGGATACGGTTGTTCTTAACATTTTTATTATTCGATTAAAAAATAAGTCGAATTATACAGTAAACCCCTCTATAACGTCTTCTCCTATAAGGTTTCCCCCATATAACGTCATCGCCTACGATGATTCCCCCCCATAACATAATATTTTACGATGTCCCCTCTATAACGTCTTCTCCTATAAGGTTCCCCTCTATAACGCCATCTCCTACGATGATTCCCCCCTATAACATAATATGTTACGATATCCCCACTATAACGTCATATCATATGAGACTGCCCCCTATAACGTACTATTTTATGAGGTTCCCCCTATAACGTCATATCCTACGAGGCTCCCCCCCCTATAACATACTCTTTTATAAGGTTTCCTTCTATAACGTATGTAGCAGTTTTATTCAAGAATGTCCAAACTCCCTATAACATTTTTGTTAACTCTCCTTAGATTTTTTAATATAATATTATTTTGTGAAGTATTGCGTTGATTTTCTCAGTTTGTGAATCACGAAAATACTGTTCCAAATGAAAGATGAAGAATATCTCTCTAATCGTAAGCAATATTCTAGTTTTTTGCGTAAAAATGACATGACATAAATGTGAAAACGAAAATATTTCAATTCATAATATTCATATTCTTAATTCACGATTCTTCGTATCGTTGAATATATAAAAAAAACCATAACGTAGAATCCATCTCGACGTTACTTTGAGGCTTGCTTTATACCTATAATCTCCTAGCGTAGATTTTATCTTTCTTATTAAAATGTATATTTATTATGCGATTTTTCAATAGTGATAATGAATATTCGATACATGGAAAATATATGAATATTGTTTATGTATAAATATTTATGAGTAAAATCAGTAGAATAGTCGTTTTCAAATGAGGATAAGTCTGGAAATATTTAGTACAAAAATATTTGTTGGCGATCACTGGCCTATTTCGAATCGTTGGGAGGAAATTAGGGGGTGGAATGTGCGAAAACCTGCACCCCCAAGGTGTCTCGTTAAAATCACAATAATATTCTTAAGCGTATTTTACAGCTCGGCTTAATTGTGCAATAAAGCCGTTGTTTGCACACTTCCAGTATTGTTTGCTTTAGGTAGCCAATCTTTGCACCCTTATTCGTAATACGGTAAGGATTTTATTGGAAACAGCTTTTTTATCAACAATACGTTCAGTTTCAAAATTTATATACAGAAAAGGTAACATATATTCAATTTTGAATATTTAAAAAAAATCTGATTTACGATTAGATTAAAATGAAAATTTGAATGTAATCAATACATTTTGGATAAATGTGCTGAAATGAAATTAGTTCGGTGTGTTTAAAATTCATTTTAAATCAAAAGCGTTTAGGGCGCAAACAGTAATTGGTTGTGAAATCGGTCATATTCGAATTACTTTCTATACGATATTGCTAATTACTTTGGGATTTGTCTGACCGGGTCTGAAGGTGGATAGTTTGCTAACTGTATTTCTAATGTGTGCCAGACACAGCAGTTTGTCCTCGAGTTTCACTATTTGCGACTTGTGTGTATATTAAGCATATTATATTGTACATGTGTAAATACAATGCTAATTTTAGTTTCGTTCTGAGAACACACATGCGCTATTTTGATTTAGAACTCTACGATATACAGGTCGTTTTGCTAATGGATATAAATATGGAAATCGATAACATCAGCGATTTTCAAACCATTGAACGATCGAACGATTGGATTTATGATTAAACAAAATATCAAAAACTCACTCGAAATTCTGCAAATCTGCAAAATCGCACTTTATACTTCTTTATGCACTGTCAATTAAAACACTATTTTGTCGTAATGAGACTCACTTTGATCGCGAAATTAATTTTCTGGTAATTAGAAAAAGGTGAGAAATTTAAAAATGACCGAATTATAATATGACACGTCTCTATTCGAAAAATTAATTATCGATACTGAATCGATACATTGAAAATTTCATCACAATAATTAAAATGGTGAAATACATAATTGCTCCGTTTATCGATAATGCATTATTTTGTGTGCGTGTTCTTTCTTGAAGCTCGAACTTGTTTTGTGACAATATTTTTATAATTGTTTACATATATTTGTATTGATAAAGACTGCATAAAAAGTAGCAACGACTCCGGAACTCGGAACGTATGTATGTACTTTTGTTGAGTTTTATACAAAGATGTATAAGTAATTCTTATGTATTTATTATCGTATGATAGCACATTCACAGTATTAAGTTACCACAAATACGAGTACGATAGTGAAACTATTCCTACAATTATCGCTTTTTATAATCGTTTAAATTTGTATCGATAAATGACCTAAATATGACTGCATAAAAAGTGGCCACGACTCTACACATTTATCTCTCGATTTACGCGGTACTCATTTTATGCGGTTTCACTTTTACGCGGTCAGTAAAAATTACGAACGTTACACGAGCGCATGTTTTGCATCAGATTCAACAAATTAGAATTAGAATATAGCAGTGAGAAGGCGAAATAATAAAATTACAATTATGTGATTATGTATACTTTTAACATTAAACATGATATGAATTTGTCGAGATATTGAATCTATAAATTTTCTTAGTAAAATTATCTTTTCGTATTTCGATTTATGCGGTTTTTCGGAACCTATTCTCCTAATTTATATGAACTTGAAGTATCGATTTACGCGGATTTTTATTTCCTGGAACTCATCTTCCATTTTTGTATGAACTCGAAATATCGATTTACGCGATTTCTCCAGGAAAACGCATCTACCGATGAGCGTAATTCGGAACTAAGGTCATGTTGAGTTTTACACAAATACATTTAAGTAATTTTCTTGTATTTATTATGGGTATGGTAGCACGTTTAGAGTATTAAGGCCGCAAATGCGACAATGAAACCATTCCTACAATCGTAATCCCCGAAACGTAACGGGCATACAATAACGCTAACGAGACGACCGACATAAGCGGAACGATAAGGTGTTTCACGGGTCGCGCGTTTTCGCTTTTGCACTTATTTATCCCCGTGGATCACAATGGGATCGTGTGAGGATGTAGGGTGACTAACCTGTCGATGGGTGCTGACTTTACAATCGACGACTGAATTTCACAATGGGGACAAGTGACATTTTTTATCGATAGTGAGTTAAGTATAGAAAATGGTTCTGTATCATGTTTAGAACCATCAAAACCTCAGAACCGAACAGAACAGAACCACAAGTGACCTTTTTTTATCGATAGTGAGTTAAGTACAGAAAATGGTTCTGTATAATATATAGAACCATTTTCTGTACTTAACTCAATTTTGATAAAAAAATGTCACTGTGCCCTTTGCGAAATTCAGTCGTTGATTAGTTTGGGATATTTCGAATCTCGAATTTATAATGCTTAAGCGATTTTTATATGAGTTAATCACAGATTGTTATAGATTCGTGGTTTTATTCTGTTCTGATCGTGGAATCGAATTATTTTGATATTCGTCAGATAGTTTAGATTTTAGATTTAGATGATCATTATTTTCTGTGACTGATTGTGTGAAATTTGCATTATAGATGGAATAAATCTTTAATGAAATCAAATTATATTGATCGATATTCATTACAAATATCAATACGAAAGTGTAACATTAAAAGTTTTGATTTGTTGTTTTATCGTTAGTTAAGTCACTTCACTAATTTAAGGCACAAGTTGCGACGAAGCTGTGGAATAAATGTTATGAAAAGGATCTGAATAAATATTTCAAAAAAGATCTAACCGAACAATTAGTCTAAAATTCTATAAAGAAGAAGTTGCATAAAGGTCAATACCGATTTTGTCGAAATTTTATAGAAACATAATATAAATGTAGACGTAAAATAGTTGTGCATGTTGCTTCGAGAAATCATAATTTTTCATTCATATAACGACTGAAAAGGCCAAGGGGTATCATTGTCATATTTGCCAAAATCGAATTATGCGAAGAAATCGCTTCTTTGTACGTTCATATATTTGGTGGCAAAAGGATATAGTCAATCTTGGAACGAGTACTAAGATAAATCATCAAATCAGTCAACCTCCTTTTAATAAATGTAGGCACATATTCAACTTTGAGGGCTATTTTCACGAGATAACCACACAGTCACTTGTACCCCTTACCCTTTTCAGTCATCATATGTTATCGAATACTAGTGAAAATCATATAATTTTTCTTAAATCATATACCTCTACATTTTTTTTCATATCAAATCCAAAAAAAAAACATCAATTCAACACAAACCAAACAACAAACCAATCGATTCCAACTCCATCTTTCGCACACCGATTTCTCAAAAAAAAAAAAAATATCAACCAACTAACGACCCAACAATTCCGATATTGATCCAAGTGCCCTAGACATAAGGGTCACCCCACTCGAGCCGAAAAGCGGCGACGGGTCAATGGGTCCAGAGGGCGTTCGATTCGGGCGTAGCCCTGTGTGCAAATATTGGACCGCGCGATTACACCCATTGTCACCGCCGCGGAGCCATTGTCACCCTACTCCCGCGGGCCCTCGTTAACGCCGCAAATATCACCTCTGATCGGATGATCGCAGGGCCAACAATGCCGCTTCGGTGTCCGAGGGTGACCCCCCTGTTAGGGTTGCCAGATTTTTCAGTTTTTCCGGATTTTTAAGATAACCGGAAAAGTATTTTGGAAAAGTTGCAATTTTTTGTTTTGAAAATACACCTAACTCTCGTTTTATACGGTGGATAGGGACCAGCAAAAATCGTGTAAAAAAACCATGCAAAAAAAGTGACATTTTTCATTTCGCGATATTCATTATATAGTTCAAACAAACCGTGTTAGACCAAATAAATCGTGTAAAAAAATATTTTTTCATTTTTTTAAACCGTGTTATTTTGAAACCGTGTAAAACTATAGTTGGGTGTATTATTATTTCGGTTTATGATTTGTTTGATGAAATATTTATAATTTTTCGGGATTATGTCGGTCTTAAATATCCGATTCTGAAGTTCCGGAAAAATCCTTCAGGATGGCTACGATTACCGGTTTTGAAAATTTTCAACTGTGCATAGTTTTGAAAAGATTCTTGTTTTCCGGTTAGAATTTATCAGTTTTGTTTTACACATTTTTGTAGATTTTTGGGATATTGATATTAATCAAGTTATTGAGATCCTTGGGTTCCGGAAAAATCTTTGAAGACAGTTAGGAGTTTCGATTTTCGAAATTTTTAATTGTGCATGATTTCGAAAAGATTGTATTTTTCACAATATTTTTTTTTATTAAATTCGTTAGAATGTATATCGTTATGTTCAAAATATTGTATTTTGAAAAAATACAAAAGAAAATAATTCATACAAAATTGAACTTTTTGTTCATTTTATTTACTTTAAATCACTTTTTAAATTCGATGTAAATTTTGTAAATAAAATTATTGAGTTTAGTATTTAATAAACTGAGAATTATGAAAATCAAATTATTATCTATTAATTAGAATTTTTATTCTTATTCAAAAGTAATGAAAAAAACTTTTTTATGTTGAAAATATTAATGTTACAAAAAAAAAAAGTTTGTATAATATATATAAATATATTGGGTAGAAAAATATTGAATGTGACCAGATTGTTTCTTTGAAATAAATCTGGCAACCCTATCTCAGTATATATTTTTGTTGGTCTGTTCAGGGCTTTGTTTGTGTAATTGATCGAGGCTCATGTGTGTAGTAGCACTATGTTATCAGAAGTGGTCTTGTGAAGGGTTTTCTCTGAATGTGTATGTTGATAGTTAGATGTCCTTTTATTATCAATCAATAAGGAAGTTTTTGCTCAATATGTCAATAATTTTATTTTTATTACAAATATATTTTTTATTAATTTTCGTTATTGAAAAATGTTTTTTTTTTCATTTCATTTTTATTATAAATTATAGGAAATGTATATTTTTGAAAATCTTACAACCTAAGAATTATAAAAAAAAATATGACATTATTTTCTCTGAGACCTGAAAGGCTCCCGTTTTGGATTTTTCTAAAATAAATTTGACATCTATGACTATCACAATTTTGAATAATATTTATAGGTACATACTCAATTTTTCTCCAAGTCACTAATATCGCTTGGCGTTTTCAGTTGTCACATGAAAACACAACATACACGACGGCTGAAAAGGTCAAGGAGTACAAGTGATTTCGAGAAAAGAGCGTTCAAAGTTGAGCATGTACCTACATGTATTAGGAGTGATTTGATGATATATTAAGACACACGTTCCAAGTTCGTTTATATCCTTTCGCCACTAAGTATATGAGCACACATAGAATCGATTCATGTACATAATTCAAATTCGGCATAAACATCACTAGTACTGCTTGGTATTTTCAGTCGCCATATTGAAACCTCAACATACATGACGGCTGAAAAGGTTAAGGAGTACAAGTGATTTCGAGAAAAGAGTGTTCAAAGTTGAACATGTAACTATATGTATCAATCAGGAGGAGGTCGAATGATTTGATGATGTATCTCGACACACGTTCCAAATTCGTTTATATCCTTTCGCCACCAAATATATGAGCATACATAAAAGCGATTAATTTACATAATTCAAATTCGGCATAAACATCACTAGTACCGCTTGGTCTTTTAAGTCGCCATATTGAAACCTCAACATACATGACGGCTGAAAAGGTCAAGGAGTACAAGTGATTTCGAGAAAAGAGTGTTCAAAGTTGAACATGTAACTATATGTATCTATCAGGAGGAGGTCGAATGATTTGATGATGTATCTCGACACACGTTCCAAATTCGTTTATATTCTTTCGCCACCAAATATATGAGCATACATAGAAGCGATTAATTTACATAATTCAAAGTCGGCATAAACATCACTAGTACCGCTTGGTCTTTTAAGTCGCCATATTGAAACCTCAACATATATGACGGCTGAAAAGGTTAAGGAGTACAAGTGATTTCGAGAAAAGAGTGTTCAAAGTTGAACATGTATTATAACTATATGTATCTATTAGGAGGAGGTCGAATGATTTGATGATGTATCTCGACACACGTTCCAAATTCGTTTATATTCTTTTGCCACTAAGTATATGAGCGTACATAGAAGCGATTCCTGTACATAACTCAATTTCGTTAAAAATGTCACTAGTACCGCTTGTCCTTTTAAGTCGCCATATTGAAACCTCAAAAAACACATACAGACGCCAACATCGAAAAACAGACGGCATCAGCGGCACGATAAATATTGAAAGCACATATTTGATTAGACGGAGAGCGTTATCATGTGCCCTGATTGCTTCGGCGCACTTTATTTCGGCCATAAATATTTATTCGCCTCCATCCGAGCCCCCGAATAACGCGGGCATAATAACGCGTGTTTTATTCGCTTCTGGCGCGCGTTTTTAACGCGTTCGCTGCACGCGCGCGAACCGGATGAATACTTAATTCACAATTTCTACGAAACGCGCGCGGATGGCGAGGGGAGTGTGTGGAAACTCGAGAATTCACTCGACATTTTATTACGAGTCGACGGCTCCAAATATTGTCGTAAATCTCGCCGCGGAAAAATTGCTTTTGAAAAGACATAGACCGGAAAGAAAAAAAAAAAACAACCCAAGTCCGGCGAAAACGAAATCTATCTCGTTTGATTGGTATGATTGGGTAAATAATCGATGCATAAGTAGCATAATGAAAATCGATGGCTAAGTGTGTGAAATTGCATTTTGAATTTTTTCAATGGTGGTATTAATAAAATCAATATTATAATTTTACCAAGCGTATTTGTACGTCTGTCTGTCTGTTTGTCTGTCTGTCTGTCTGTCTGTCTGTCTGTCTGCAACTTTGTATGGAAAATCGTCAAGCATAAATTTCATCCGGTGCAAATTATAGCAGCTTTGCGTCTTTTGCATCGCATTTAATTCGAAACTAAATAAAACAATGTGTTAATTTGGATCTTACGGCCTTTGCTATAAGATACATATTCGTGTGTCGTTCGGATGTATCGGAAAAATCTGTATATACATTCATACAAATCTGGCCCTTAACGCCGATTATCGATAGGTAGCATTTTCGAAAATCAAGGTCGGCGTTGGGCGCAGCGCTCGCTTTGTTTACATTTTCAAATATAATAATTAATTTTTGAAAACAATTAATTTTCGGCCATTTTGTTTTCGTCGCGTCTCGAAGTACGAATCGGATCGGATCGACCGGAAATTCGTTTCTGACCCTTCAATGACCGAACAATTAACACGTTTGGAACCGATATATTTTTAATATATTTTTTTTTAATTATATTACGAAATTCGAATGGCATTTTTTTATAATGACTAACAAAACTTTAAATTGATTATATAAATTGTATGGTTTGTTTATAATAACCGAAATATAATACATATGTATTATTAGTTTATTATTTAGTTTTGCAGCTCAATTGGACACTAAATGCTGTTCCAGAGGTTTATTTGATTTTTACTTTTTGAGTTCATTTTAATTTTGTTTTTTATAATAATTAATTATTCGAAAACATTTATTTTCAGCCATTTTTTTCATCGCATCTATAAATATATGTAAATCAACCGGAAATTCGTTCTAACACGTTTACAACTAAACAATATTTTAACTCATTCAGACTTGATATTTTCAAAAAAAATCGTACTCTTAGGTACTGCTATGTATTAATAAAACAAACAAAAAATCTTTCTTAAAGAATTCTTTTCAATAATGTATTAAATCAGAATTTAACTAATATAAACAGAAGACATTCAAATTATTTTCAATGTTTGTATTAGGTACGTCAATTTCTCTAAATATTAATAATTTTGTAATTTTCAAAATTGTGAGCGAGGGTAGATATAGAACGCCTCAAAAATTATAATCTTCGGACCTACTGCTAGTGATCAATAAAATTAGCTTTTGCAAAGACATAGCCCCCCAAAAAAAAAGCAACCCAAGTCCGGCGAATACGAAATCTATCTCATATAATTGGTATAATTGGGTAAATAATCAATAAAATTAGCTTTTGCAAAGACATAGCCCAAAAAAAAAAAACAACCCAAGTCCGGCGAAAACGAAATCTATCTCGTTTGATTGGTATGATTGGGTAAATAATCGATGTATAGGAAGCATAATGAAAATCGATGGCTAAGTGCGTGAAATTGCATTTTGAATTTTTACAATGTTGAAATTAATGAAATAGAAATGTAGGTCTCGGACAGAAGTCGAACGCCTTATGTACGTAAAAAGTTACGCATTGCCTCAGTATGACGGTGGCGCGGAATGAACGACGCCGATTAATAATCCGCAGGCGCGGGTTCGAGCCACGGCTGTGTCTGAAAATTTCGAGCATCGTTAGCGTATTTATAATATAGACTAGCAGTAGGCGCATGTGTATCAAAATAGTTCGGAATTAATCAAATTTTGTATTGCCATCTATGTGTGAAATAAAAAAATAGCGAAAAAAATATTTATGTACGTAAAAAGTTACGCATTGGCTCAGTACGATGGTGGCGCGGAATGAACGACGCCGGTTAATAAGCCACAGGCGCGAGTTCGATTCACGGCTGTGTCTGAAAATTTCGAGTATCGTTAGCGTATTTATAATATAGATAGACTAGCAGTAGGCGCATGCGTATCAAAATAGTTCGGAATTAATCAAATTCGTATTGCCATCTATGTGTGAAATAAAAAAATATTGTACGTCTTAAATATGTTAAACGATGCAATTCTGTAATTACGACCCGTGGCTTAGAGCGTGGACGGTGGGTTAATAATCTGCAGGCGCGGGTTAGAGCCACAGCCGTGTCTGAAAATTTCGAGCAGCGTTAGCGTATGATCAATAAAATTAGCTTTTGCGGTTTAAAAGTGTTAAAAGTAATTCTTTTTCGAATTGATAATTGTAAGCAGTGACTATCAGTTTCGAGTTATTTGCTCTATTTCGATCATATTCTGCAAGACTTCGTAAATATGACTTGTATCGGTGTATCTTATAATATGCATGTGCAGTCGACTTCACGCGACGCGACTTCTGTTTCGCTCACACTTCGTTACAGTTTGAACCATTTAGCAACTATGGATTACTTTCTTAGTTAAAGGTGGTTAGCTAATATATTAACCATATATAGGCCATAAATGGTACAGTTTATAAAAGCAAAGGCAAAAACAGTCTATCGTTTCGTCTAGTAGAAGCTATGATTGCGATTGATGTTATTCAAATTGATTGGAATTAAAACGAAAATGATCAAAAAAAATATATTATATATAAATCGGGATTAATTTCGAAATTAGTAATATGAGTAAAAATTGGAGTTTTTTCACGAAAAGGTTTATTTCCCTCTTTCAAGATGATTAAAAAATTTAATTTATTGATAAATTAGAAGATTTATAAATTGAATCGATCGAAGAACTTTAATTTTCATTATATCTATCAATTTGTTACAATATTCTGTTTCAATGCTGTGAGTTATTTCTGGTCCAATTAAATGTGATGACGATAGTTTCTCCATTATTCAGATTGGTTTTGATCATTTATATTAGTGTATTTGCGACAGATATATTTCAATGAAAAGTCGAATCGAATAAAACGATTACGTCTTATAATGAAAATAACATTCAACAATCTGTGTAAACATACATCGAATAAACAACCGCTTTTCATCTCATCGACACTATCACAAAATCATCGCGAAAACTACCAACAAAAACATCGCACGAAGATAAAACATTTAAAAGCCAGATCTGACATCGTTTAATTTTCTATAAATTACACCGGATTGAAAACGAATCATAAAAACCATACGACATTAAAACGAAAAAAAGTACGTA
This sequence comes from Cheumatopsyche charites, assembly GCA_024721215.1. NCBI lineage: Eukaryota > Metazoa > Arthropoda > Insecta > Trichoptera > Hydropsychidae > Cheumatopsyche > Cheumatopsyche charites. The sequence goes on from CM045587.1 coordinate 1,950,662, forward strand.
CATATAGCAAACGCTTTTTCCGTAATGAATTCGTCGCGTTATGGTGTTCCGATGGTGTGTGGTTCTAGTGCCAATAAAACTCGCCAGAAGCGATGCCGTAAAAGTCACCGTTTCTCGCCGAAGGAAACTCCTCTCAATACATCATCAATAATATTCGTGCATCGTATGAATATTGGCCTGGCGATAAAGATTTTTATGGACGCACACGTCTTCGAGAATGAATTTTATTTCGGTTTTTCTCCAATTTTTTTTTCCTCGGGAAAATTTCACGTAACCCGAGGTTAAAGGCTCAATTCCATTTTGTGCATCTTTCGTAATGTTGAGTGTATTTGTATTTTTACAATTGTGTAAGTGTCGTTTTTCGATACAATTATTCGACGATTGAAAAGGCCGAGGGGTACAAGTGACTTTGTGGTGATTTTGAGAAAAGCGTGTTCAATGTTGATAATGTATTAGGAGGAGGTCGAGTGATTTGATGATATATCGAGGTACACGTTCCGAATTCATTTATATCCTTTTGGCACCAAATAAAAGAGCGTGTATAGAAGCGATTCGTGTGCATAACTCAATTTCGGCAAAAATGTCATTTGTACCTCTTGGACTTTTCGATCTTCATTTGTGGTATTGAATGGTTGTACTTATCAATGGCTCAAAAATTGATTGATCTTCTTTTAAATGTAAGACGAACCAATCTGTCATCTAATGATGAAAAAAATAATAATTATCATACAAGTACATGAGAATATTTTGTTATGTGTTAAGAGACAAACATAATTAACTCCATTTAGCACGAAATTGAAAAAATCTATTCAACGAGTTTGATGCGTTTTTTTTAATTCTCTTCATTGTTAAATTTTTCCAATGTTATAAACACACATAATTAGTTCATAACAATCTATGAATGTAGTCGAATCATATTAGAGTACAGAATTAATTAAAATATCTTCCGAATTAAATGATTTTTTCTTTGGTTCTATTTTTTTTTTTTTCACAATGCTATTCATCTTCATATCATTCACGAATGATTTCCACACATAGAAAGTTATGATTACATTAACATTTGAATCTAATTTTTACCAAAAATTGAAATTTATCACGATTAGCTCTAAACGATTCAAATTTTCCACATTGAAATTACTTTTTAAAATTTCCCAATTCACATTATTCGAACGATAAATTCCTTCATATCGATTCGATCAAATGCAACTCTTCAATAAAACGTCAACTCTGCGATTTTTTAATGTCAATATTGATGGAAAAAAATACACAAACAAAAAAAGCACTCGTCTCATCAGAGTGGAGGAAAGATAGATAAATCAGCGAAAATGCAACTCACGCAAATCACTGTACAATGAGCGAACAGCAGCCACCGCCATAACAAAAGCCTACCCTTTAAAAAGGCACCGGCGCTTTTGCGATCGAATGATGATTGAAAAACAGTTTTGATTTTAAGGGGTTGAGATGAAAGTCATCGTTTTATAGCCGAGCTTGTCAAACTTCGAATTTGTGTATAATGAAGATCGATAAAAATATATGATTTATTTTTTAGGTTCTTGTTTAATATCACTATTGCCTAATTTGATTTAATAATCTAATTATACATCAAAGAAACTTAATTTCAAAATATTTTGAAATTAGTGTATTTTTAACAATTTTATTAATTGATGGAATATGTAGATATAATAGATGTGAATATGATATTATATTTACATATATGTATTTTTAAAAACTAAGGGTTAATATTTTAACTAAACTAAACTTAAACATAGCTAGCGTTTTTTTCTATCGAATTTGATAGCTTTAAATGTGTTATGAACTCGTAGCGCTGAACTTTATAGAAAAATAATGTTTGCCAAATTAAAGCTTAAGTTAAATTCAGTAAAAAGATCTGAATTTAGCTTATATTGATAAAAATGAATGAATCTCTGTATATCGATAAATATGTTGTTTAAAGATTCAATAACGGATTATCTTTTTTTCAATAAAACTTTTTAGTGTAATTGTGTGTACATCGGGAAAGATTTCTGCATCGTTCCATTCAACATTTCATATTTAACTGGTTTTCTTATTTATATGTTTCACAAAAAGGCATTACTCAAAATACAGCTATAGTAAATATTAAGCACGGTCTACATACACAATATAATTTAACAAGTTTAGACAGATATTTTGCATATTGTTCGTTTTAAATTCATCATGAAATGTCTTAAAATTCAGTCTCGATCAAAACCAGGTCATAGAAGCTAGTAATATAATATAAATAGAACCTGCGAGCTAATTTTATTGCATTCAATCAAAATTTCTTTCAACAAAAGATTCAAAATCATCGATCGCTCATCACCATTAAGCACGCTCTACACACAAATCGCACGAGCGCAATTGAAAAGCGCACTCTCCAAATGAAAAAAAAATACGCAAATTTTCATAAATAATCCCGAAACTTTGCAATATATAACAGTTTCACGAGGCCGTGAACTGTCAATTTCGCCGCAATATAACGCGTTCCCTTAATGATTTATTATTTGCGGTGTGCCACTTCGCAGATAAGCGTGACACACACCTTGCTCCACGCATTTCCCATAGCAAGATTATATGGGAAAAATTGTTCACGTGTGTGTGTGTCTGTGTGTATGTGTGTCTGTGAAAATGATACATGGGATGCGAGGAAAAAATTATGGCAATTTTCTGACGTTTCGGCGTCGAGGAAAGTGTGGATTAATGTCGCGTTTCATTCCGTCAATCGCTCGGTTCTTATCTATCGAAAATTCGCGCTTTTTTATGGGTTTTCAGAATTTCAATTTTGATGTTATGTGTGTATGTTCGGAGATTGTGATAGAATGGGGGTCTTTTTCGATAGATACTTATTGTTATGTAATATCAATATGAATAAAAAATAATATAAGTATGTTACTAAAACACTCTTTAAATGCTGATGCTTTAGTTGTGAAACTTTCGAGATATTTTTTTTCGATACATATGTATATGTATTTCCAATTAAATATCACTTATTGTGTAGAAAATTACATGGATTTGACGACTGAATTTCACAAAGGGCACAAGTTACTTTTTTTTATCGAGATTGAGTTACATACAGAAAATGATTCTGTATCATATATAGACAGAACTATTTTCTGTACTCAACTAAAAAATATTACTTGTGCCCTTTGTGAAATTCAGTCGTCATTTTTAATCGCATCAGTCTAGACGAGTTGTTTTGTAGAATCGTTATTTTGTTAATTCTCTGAAAAAATACTTTATTGATATTATATCGTTTGAAGATATACTCTATCTTATCATAAAATCTTCATGGATTTAGTGAAAATAACAAATCGAAATGTAAACAATAGATTAAGAAAATAAACGAGTTTATCCATGGATGTGTCTTCTTATGAAGTGGGTTTATAAATTTATTTTATTCGTTATCATTGGGATTAAAACCGATCACTCTTATTTTCCAAACAACATAATGACAAGCGTATTATGTGAATCATAAACATTACATGAAAAATCAAATCAAATATGTGTATTGTATTCATTTAATAATTTCAATTTTATTACAACATTCATTTGGAATTAATTAAATGCATGTAAATCGAAAAGATTGAACTGTAAATAAAATCATTTCGCAGTTAATTTTTTCTTGAGTTTAAATGCATTTTTACCAGAAAAGAGTGCTCCAGCAAATATCCATGAGATTTTTCCAATGTTCGTTTCGGTTTTGCATAGAAAAGAGAAAAGTGCACGATGCTTTGCATGAAAATTGAAAGCGAACCGTTCTCCACTTGCTCGCTTCGCTATCGATATCCGACTATAAAGTATTGCTTTGATGGAAAATATTTAACCTTATTATAAATGGATATATAATATGTGCTTCTATTTTAGTGATCAGTCTAATATAATTATCTGAAGTTTTCTGCAGAAAATATAATAAATAGAGTTATCGTTGGGATATGGACAATTCGAGTGCTTAGAACTTCTAAGCACTCAAATTGTCATGTTCAATCATATCAGATTTGATAGAGAATTTTCTTTTTGGTGAATCAGATTTTGTTGCTATTGAATTACACGTGTATTGATCGTTGATAGTGTTATTCATGAGCTGTCGCTGGATTATTATTCAATAGTACAGATAGGAAATAGTGAAGGTTCAGTGTAAATACTCGATGCTTTTGATTCCTATAAGATTGTTGCATTGGGTATTGTCATGTCAAAAAAACACGTCACAAAGAGAAATAGATAAGAATATGATGCCTGTGCAAACGCTGCTTTAACAAAAGTAAGAACTTCGTCCTAGCATCATGAGCATAAATACTCTCCATAGTCTCTACCCTACGTCTTATTTCTTCGCTTTAAAAGTTAATTATACTAATTATTAAAATTGCTTATAAATTTGTAGAAATTACAAGTAAAAAAAACAAAGCAATCGACATAAATTGTTTGCCTATTTTTACGACAGAAGCGATTTTTTTCGAACTAAGACACGACTTAGCGTCATCAGATCGACTCCGAACAACAACCACATCCCTCCCTTAAATATAGCGAAATAATTAGGGGCGAGTGCATTGACAGAGACTACCTTTTCAGGCTTCCAGGAGGCTAGTACACAGGAATAGATCAAAAGAGTGTCAAAGTACTCATCAATGTACACTTTGACTGTAAAAACGCTGCTTAAACAAAAGTAAAAACCTCAATCTAATATTATTAACGTAAAGCAATCCAATCGACATAGATTGTTCGCCTATTTTTACGACAGAATCGATTTTTTTCGAACCAAGATACGATTCACTGTCATAAGATCAACTCCCAACAACAACCACATCTCTCCCTTAAATATAGCAAAATAATTAGATATGAATGCATTAAGAGAGACTATAAGCACAAATCAATCCAATCGACATAAATCGTTAGCTAATTTTTACGATAGAAACATTTTTTTCGATCCAGCATCATCAGATCAGCTCCGAACAACAACCACATTCCTCCCTTAAATATAACGAAATAATTGAAGATGAATACATCAAGAAAGACAATAAACACAAATCAATCCAATCGACAGAAATCGTTCGACTTTTTTACGACAGAAGCGATTTTTTTCGAACCAAAACACGACCCAGCGTCGTCAGATCGACTTCGAACAACAACCACATCCTTCCCTTAAATATAGCGAAATAATTGAAGATGCATCTATTAAGAGACTATTAGCACAAATCAATCCAATCGACATAGATCATTCGCCTATTTTTACGACAGAAGCGATTTTTTTCGAACCAAGATACGATTCACTATCGTAAGATTGACTCCCAACAACAACCACATACCTCCCTTAAATATAGCGAAATAATTGGAGATGAATCTATAAGAGACTATTAGCACAAATCAATCCAATAGACAGAAATCGTTCGACTTTTTTTCGATAGAAACGAATTTTTTCGAACCAAAACACGACCCAGCGTCGTCAGATCGACTTCGAACAACAACCACATCCCTCCCTTAAATATAGCGAAATAATTAGGGGCGAGTGCATTAAGAGAGACTACCTTTTCAGGCTTCCAGGTGGCGAGGGCACCAGGGTAAGCCGGGATGGCTTCTGTCACTGGCAGTTTGTCTGATTCGCACAATAAGACTGTCGCAGAAATATACGGGCCACCGTTTCAGTCCACTCCCATTTCAGTTATCCTTTGTCTTACCTTCCTTTATTCGGATTTTTTTCTCCACCGTCTATATTTTTCCCTTGCGTTTTGTGTATGGCTTCCCTTCCTAGGGTTTTTCGTCGTCGAGGTGTATTCGGTTTTGTCAGAGGACGTCGCGCTATTTTCGCCAATTGGTTAATGTTGGCGATGGCCTTCGTTCGTTCGAGTGCATTTGAGTGTACGTGTCGTGTTGTGACACACATTTGTTTAGTTTGGAAAATGTTTTAACAAATGAAGCTGACTGAATTTTCAATTATTTTATTGAAAATAATATGTACTTGTTTGATTTTATAAAAAAAATATGATGATATAAAGTAAACGGCTATATCCTCGTCACTGTAAAAGTCTTCATCAGATTTTTCGAAAAATAAATATATCGAATACATGCGTTGACTATGTTACTGGATACTAAACAATTCTGTCTGACATTTTGAACAAAAAACAAAAGAAAAACTGAAGGATTTCTCAATTTATCCAATTTTAAAAACACATATCTACAAAATTAACTTGACGAAGTTATAGCCGAAGAAAATATAATAAGTTCATATGGCGTGGAAAAAATAATTTGAAACATTATTTATTGTGATAATTATAAAAGCATTACGTGTTGAATTTTGAAAACAATTTTTATATAATCTATTTTTGTATACTTAGATATAAAATTGAATCATACTTGATCATGAAATCGTCTATTTCGATAAAGACTATGAAGGTCAATCTCATTAGATAAATTTTTCAATAGAGATTCAGTCCACATCATATTGTTAGCTAGTACGCTCGTTTGTCATTGTATGTATAATACTAACTTAATAATAGTCTAACGTATTTTCAAATCAACAAATGTTTTAATACATATTTCTCTGTATAATATTAATATATAGATGGAGGATATTTTTAATTTGTGGAATATAATCATCGCTTGTGTTGTTCTTGCTGTGACTTTTTATGCATATGCAAAATGGGAAGCCGGGTATTTCAAAAGGAGAGGACTTAAAAACTTGCCTTTCGACTATCCTATTATCGGCAATACTTATAAATGCTTAATTACATTTGAAGAACATTTTATGGAAAATGCAGAAAGAGTTTATGCTGCATTTCCAAATGAAAAGTGAGTAAATTTCATATTAAATTATTGATACTGATTCACTAGAATTCAAATAATCAAAATATAACAGGTACGTAGGATATATGCAAGTTAATAAGCCTACTATATTTGTAAGAGATTTGGATACTATAAAACTGATCACAATAAAAGATTTTGATCACTTCATTAATCATGAAAATGTTATAGATGAGCATGCAGATCCTTTGTTTGGAAATGTTCTGTTTTCACTTACAGGTTTAGTAAAATATTTTCAATCAACATTGAAATACATATTATTCGATGAAAGATAATAATATATTTATATATAATCTTAAGGAAATAAATGGAGAGATATGAGAGCAACATTAAGTCCTGCATTTACAAGTTCCAAAATGAGAACGATGTTCACTCTTGTTGATGAAATTGCTAATCAAATGTGCGATTTTTATATGAAAAAGATGAAAGAAGAAGAATTCAAAGGTAATAAGAAGAAATTAATTTAATATGATATTACATTATTCTCAATAGTGTGCTAAGTTTCTGTTAATTGACCATCGTGTTAAAGTTGAATAATTGTTTCTAGAGCGTGGTCTAGTTGAAGTGGAAATGAAAGATGCTTTTACAAGATATGCTAATGATGTCATTGCATCAACAGCTTTTGGTCTTTCTGTCAATTCGTTAGATGAAAGAGATAACGAATTTTACAAAATGGGAAAACTTTCTTCTGATTTTTCCGGTTTTCAACTCATAAAATTTTTCTTATTTAGCGCATTTCCCAAAATTATGAAGGTACTCCTAAAATTTATTATATACAGATAAAACTGTTAACTATGCATATTGAACAATCTTTTTCAACTTTTAGTATTCTGGTCTGAAAATATTTGCAAATAATGTCAGACATTTTTTCACGTATTTAGTCCTAGATACTATGAAGAATAGAAATCAAAAAGGCATTGTTAGACCAGATATGATTCAATTATTGATGGCAGCTAAAAAAGGAGCCCTCGACTTTGAAGGATCACAAATTGAAGCAAAAGATGCAGGATTTGCAACTGTCGATGAATCTAATGTTGGAAAGCAATCAGTAAAACGACGTATGTTTGAATTTTTCAATTAAAAATACACTTAAACCTCGATTTTTTTTATGAAAATACGAAATTAAAATTAAAAATTCATTTTTCTATGTAAATCGTAGCTTATTTTAATGAATCATATGTTATAGATTGGACAGACACAGAAGTGGTAGCTCAAGCAGTTTTATTTTTCATTGCTGGATTTGAAACGTCTTCAACTCTACTATGTTTTATGGCTCATGAACTAGCTTTACATCCAGATATTCAAAAACGACTTCAAAATGAAATCGATGAGTTGATATCTGAAAAAGGAAAAACTTTGAATTATAACGACTTAATGAAACTCAAATACATGGACATGGTCGTTTCAGGTTGCAATAAAATGTTCCGTTTATGTTTTTAACACTAATTGTGAATGCAATATTAAAATTGTTCATATCAATTATAGAAACCCTTAGATTATGGCCTCCAGTAATTATTACTGATAGAGAATGCGTTCGTCCTTATACTTTACCACCTCCAAATGAAAAATCAAGCACTGGATACATCGTTAGTATTTCATTTTATGTTGATTAATATTGATTACTAAAATTTTCATTTAAATAGGTTCAACCTAAAGAAGTTGTTTGGATTCCAATTGCGTCAATTCATCATGACCCAAAATATTTTAAGGATCCGAAAAAGTTTGATCCTGAACGATTTTCTGATGAGAATAAATCAAATATTAATCCAACGACTTATCTTCCGTTTGGAGCTGGTCCTCGCAATTGCATTGGTGAATAGCTAAATAAATAATGACTTGAAGAATTTTGATTAGAATTGATTTATTAATAATAATTTTAAGGATCGAGATTCGCGCTGATGGAAGCAAAAGCAGTTATATTCCATTTGCTATCGAAATTTGATTTTGTAATGACGGCAAAAACGGAAAATCCATTAAAACTTTCAAATAAAACATTCAACTTACACGCAGCCAATGGATTTTGGATTGGATTGAAGCCAAGAAATTAATAAAATATATAGTTGTCGTTATGAAAACTAAAAGTGTACTTTTTATTTACATTTAATTTAAGATTTAAATAAAAATCAAACAAAAACAAACAGGTTTTTTTATTAGCGTGATAAGAACGATAATAATAATGTTGATTAAAATGCATAGCTCACTATACATCGATTGATATGATAAAAAACAAACGTTCTTGAAATAATATGACAAACAAATTAATGTTTTGAATGAAAGTTATTTTCAAGTTTATTCGCTCATTTTTTTAAAGAAATTACTTCAGCTGAATTATTGGCTTTAGTATATATCCGTATTTATCAATCGAGGTTTGATATCACCAAAAATATTCAAAGTATTAAACATAAGTTTATTTTAATAAAATGAAACGTTTATTGTTTTCAGGATATTTCAAATCAGAAAGTCTCAAGATTATTTTTAAAATATCTCCAGACTTCAAGACAATGAAAAAATATATAAAATCTCAAGATCTCAAGAAGAAAATTCTCGACTCTATAATCTCAATGAAACACTCATATACACTAATTAAAATTTAATTTCACCAGAGCTGACAATACGAAATTTACAGCACTTCAATCTAACTACGTACATACATAATAATAATTATTATTGTTGATACTCCGTTGTTGTGTTTCTATATTGTTATGTACAACTACGACACTTCGGTAATTAATCTCAGACGAGTTTTATTAACTTTCGTTTACAATTTAGAGGTGGGCTCGATGTATAGGGCTCAGCTTCTCTCTCGACGAACAGACCAAAGTTTCAGCTGGAAACTTATAAATATGAAAGCGAGAAGAAATTTATCTTGCTTTCGCCCCCGTTAATAATAGATGAACTTTCAGCGGGATGGATGCTTCTCATCGTCAGCGAAATCCTGAATTTTCGAACGAGTGGGATTTTTGAACTTCGAACGATTTTTTTCTTACGGAAGATCGAAGAGGCTCCGTGGAACAGTCGCAAATTCGAAGATGGGCCGAAGTTAAATTAAAACTATATATGAGTGTGTACGAACACACGTATGAAGGAAGGGGATGGAAAAAAAGTACAAGCAGTCGAGGTTTTGTGAATTTTTCAGAAAAAAAGGTCGGGCCTTTTACGGGCTTTCGAAATTTACGAGGCGCTAAAACATCGAAAATGACGCTTTTCGTTAAAATTTCGCTTTACGGCGTGTTTTTTACTGTCGTAAGACAAGGGCGCTGTTTAAAATCCATGAATTAAACACGCTTTTAGATTTGATTCGTGTTATTTTTATTTTTAATTTTGATTTTTTTATCAAGTTTGAGAAGCGAAGTCGCTCTATAAAATCAGACTCGGAAAAAAGTATGTTTCAATTATTTATGATACTTTCAGATTAAATGAGTTTTCAAATATATTTAATTATTCATCTGTTTTATAATTCATCATCGTTGCTCAAATTGTTGCTTATATCATACATTTTGGGAATAAAAATATGTTCAAATATAATCGAGAATATTACGAGTAAAAATTCAGCATATTTTATTTCATATGCAGCGTTTACATATGACGACTGAATTTCACAAAGGGCACAAGTGACCTTTTTTTATCGATATTGAGTTAAGTACAGAAAATGGTTCTATATATGATACAGAACCATTTTATGTACTTAATTTAATATCGATAAAAATGGTCACTTGTGCCCTTTGTGAAATTCAGTCGTCATATATGCCTGCTACTATTCTTGTCGCTTTTCTCATTTAATCGATTTTTTCTAGATTTAAATTGCATATGTGAGTGTCATTAACATAAAACTATAGATTGCAATCATCCTATCACTGGTAAATCGATAATGCAATCTAATAAGAACGTTAGGATAATAAAAGCAACAGCAACACGAATTGCAATAGACATATGTGAACGCCGCAATAGGTTTTTGTCGACTTTTATATTACGATCGAAAAGGCCAAGAGGCACAAGTGACATTTTTTCCGAAATTGAGTTATGCACAAGAATCACTACTATGCACGCTCATTTATTTGGTGGCAAAAGGATATAAACGAATTCGGAACGTGTGCCTCAATATATCATCAAATCACTCGACCTCCTCCTAATACATGTAGATACATGGTCAACTTTGAACGAACTTTTCTCGGAATCACCGCAAAGTCACTTGTACCCCTTATCCTTTTCAGTCATTATATATTAATTTAATTATTATTCAATATATGAGCCAATAAAAACTCAAAATATGAGCTGATTAAAAGTAAATGTATATAGTTTTTTTTTTAATATTTGCAATGATAACGAATATTTTATCAATTGAACGTTTCGTTCGTAACATTTCAATAGATATTAGGTATAGTTTATAAAACATTTAACAACTATCCATTCAAGATAATACATATATATCTAATTTTCCAAAACAAACATTTTCGAAGAAGAAAAAAACACACACACACAACCTGCGGAGAAAAAATCTCGACCGCGAAGAGTCGTAAATCAATTTGGTGCGGTTAATTTGGAAACATCGATGCGGGCGCCATTCGTTTTCCATTTTACGCTTCGCTTTTCCAAATTAATTTAGAGGGCGTTTTTATTTTTCACTCTCTGCGAACTTTCGGCCGAACAACGATTCGACCAATAATTCCTCGTTAGCGCCGCGTTTTGAGAGGATCGTTAACGACGAGCCGCAGGATCCTTTGGGACCTCGGCTTCGGCGAAAGACTTCGCATTTACCTCCCTGATGCTGCAGGATGCATCTGCGGTTCACTTTGGATGCACTAAAGTCTCACTGTGACCGGACTTCGACTTTGGATTGCAAATTTGTCTGGGAAAGCGGGGAAATGCGCCTCGGTCGCGATTGGAATCGCCAATTCGAGCCGAAGGAGTCGAGGGTTTTATTCGGTCGTTTATTTGCTTGATGAGTGAATAAATTGTCAGATCTAATGTAAAGAGTGAAAGGGTCAAAGGGTACTGCGGTGATTTTGAAAAATTCAAAGTTGAGTATGTACTTATAGGAGTGATTTGATGAAATATTTCAACACACGATTCGAAGTCGCTTGTATCCTTTTGCCAGCAAATATATAGAAGCGGTTCCTGTATATAACTTAATTTCGGCATAAATGTCACTTGTACCCCTCGGATTTTTAAGTCGTTATATAATAATGCTAGTTTATTTCTATGTATGGACGTGTGAGGCGGTAGATGCAATCTACTCAGCCGTGGTGTTATGAAGATTGCATTTAGTATTATAATAGGCGCAGGTAATGTATTTAAATTTTTTTTTTCTAAACATGTGTGAATTTATATTTTTGATTTTTATTAGTTGTACAAATGTTAGGATAATATGTAAGTTTTTGTAATTAATTGGTATTATTATTAAGTACTTTTAATTGGCGGAAAAAATGGAAGAAATGTTTTTGATTTTTTGTAAATATCAAAATTTATGCTCGTACTAGGACCGATTAAAAAACTGACACAGAAATGTTATGGTATTGTTAGTATTATTGCAAAAATATCTTTTCGGATCAACGCATTTAAATAATCTATTATCATTAGTTGAGTTTTGTTAATATTTGGGAGATATTCCAGTTGAATTCAATAAATGAATCGATTTTGTTAGATAGATTTGATTTCTTAAAGTCAAAATTTCACTAATAATAATACCATTTAAAACGATAAATATTTTTTTCATTTACGTGGAATTCGAAGAAAACTTGAAATACCACCAAACGAAAGCCCGATTTATACAATCGAATAACTATCTATATCTATGTATTTTAAATCGACTAATCCGCCGATAAAATTCGCGAACGCCATCACATTTATCCGACCGCCGCGAAACGGAGCAACTCCTTGAATTTTTGATCCGGCATTTTATGATGCGAAGTAATTTTTTTGATGGAGCCTTCAACTCTCCCTGCCTCGTCTTCATGTCCTTTGTCCCGAGGACCCGAAGATCCTTCGGCATCCACCACAGCCAAGAGACGGGCATAAAGATGACGGATGAAAGATAATGTTTCTCCATTTGTTTTTCGGCTATTTCATTTTTAAGATGTCTCACACCGCCCACTCACTTTCTCGGAGGTAATCGCCTTCGCCGAGAGCGAAAAGGCAATAGAAACGCAGAAATATTTTATAGTTTGCCCCGGGATGCTACACGCTATTGGATCTGGTGAAACATAAAGGAGATTACTCGGAATGTACATGCTTTATACATATATTATGCTGTTGTGTTTTTGTGCAAGGAAAAAATGTGTATAGTCACCTAGCGCCAATCCCCTAATGCACACTTACGTCTTTTAGGCGATGTCAAAGGCGAAAAAAGAATGGACGAACGAAACGCGCTATGTCTGTACATGCAAGTTCATTTTTTTTGTTTCGATGACAAAAATTAATGCAAAAATGTTGAATCATCTCATTTTTTATCGTATGTATTAATATTTTTTTTTATATTAGGTCTACAACTAATGATTGAGGAAAGATTTGTGAAAGTTGAGTTTTTTGACTTTTGAACCATTTTCAAGGATTTTTTGTGTAATAATATTAAAAGATGAGTCATTTTCTTGGATTATACAATTTTTCTCTGCAATTGATGCGAGTATTTATTCAATAATATTTTTAATTCATCAAAATCATCCTTTATCTTCTGTATCAATATAACTACTATTTAATCACATAAACCAGTAACAATGAATATAAACTGATAGAAAATATTCTTGATAAGCTTTAAACGAAAGCTTTAAACAAAAAAATAAAGCCAATTAATATGAAAGTAGTTTGATTATAATAGGATGTGAATTAAATATAATATGAACCTTTCAAGTAAATCCTCAATATTTAGTTGTACACCTAATATAATATTATCGGCAAGCATTTAATAAAATACAAGGTGTGTCACATAAGTTATAAAATATGTTCATTTTCTGCGCTCTTAAAAACTTAAATCGATCGAATTAAATATCCGGTATATATGACGACTGAATTGCATAAAAGTCACTTGTACCTTTTGTGCAATTTAGTAGTTATATAAATTCACAATTCAATCAAAATTAATCTGATCTAAATATGAATTGAGTCAAAATCGCCAATTCAGTACTTCTTTTTTATAGGAACTATCATAGAAACGTTAAACCATATCACGCTCTATTTTGAACTTTTGACTCTCATATTTCCAACTGACTTTCAAACTCAAAACTGAAATATTTCAAGCCTTGGACATTATTTTTGTTCCTTGAGATGAAAATCAGATAAAATATCTTCTTTTGCTATGTACTAAATTTTCAATACAGATGATATTTGTGCATCTTTTAAAAAAATAAATTGGGACATATCTAAATGTAAAAATGTAAATTATTATTTAAATATTAAAATTCGATTAATTAATGAATCTATGAAATGTAAGCATTTTCGATTCATCGAAATAAGAAATCGCACACAATAAGCGCCAAATCGCTAGAGTTCAATCAACCTAAATCGCACCCTACGAGGCGATAGAGCAAATAAAAACAAACAGACGCAATTTCTAGCAAGGGGATAAGGAACGAAAGGCAAGAAAAAAAGCACAATCCTAAGCATTGCGATAAAATTTCGTATATACGTGCGATTAGCAAAATGAATTTATGTGGAGCGCAAAACCGCCCCCACGAGGCACAATAAAACGGACCAGAACACAGCGGGACTGCGAATTTCCGCGTTAAGGATACAAGAAAGTAAGAAAACCGAGGAACACGATAATATGACGCTCATGAATTTTCATATTTCATGATTTTCAGGAGATAACTTCTCACTTATTCATAGACGAGACACGCGGTAGACGCCCGCTGCACCGCCTTTTGTTATTCAAATCGGCTTCCCTTTTGGTGCTTTTTTGCGACTTTTTTGCACGACCGTGTCGGATTCTTGTCTTGTCGGATTAACTTTGCTCTCGAGTGTCAATATTTAAGTCGTTTCTTTTGCATTGATTAGGTTCTGATTGGAAATGAATTTGCTTTGAGGAGTGCATTGTAAGAATGTTTAGAGGAAGGGCGATTTAAAAATGCCAATACACTGTAAAAAGTAAATCTTAAATCTCGATACGATCTTAAATTTGAACGGTCTTGAAAATCAATCTGCAAAATTATGTGAACTGAATTTAAAATAAAATAATATTTTATTTCATATATTTAATGTATTAAATACAGTTTAAACATGTTTATGTAATTTTCAAGCAATTTAATTTCGACGTAAATCGATTTTTAAGACCGTTCAAATTTAAGATGGTGTAGGGATTTAAGATTTATTTTTTGTAGTGTAAAAGACAAAATTCGTTCAGTCATCTGTTAATAAATCATTTAGATTAATTCTGTATTCTAATGTAAATTAACCACATCTGTAGCTTATTATAAACGAAAATTTATATGTTTCTATAATAATTTGAGAAAAATTAGATAGTGAAGAGAATTTAGGGAAATTTGAAAATCGCATCAAATACGTTTGGTCGTTTTTTTCGGTTTACTGTCGAGAAATTATTACAAATTATATGCAAAATTAACATGTAGCTTAAATTTGGTGGTCCATATTAAATTATTGGTACATACTTGTTACCCTTTTTTTCTCTTTTAAAACACTATCATAACTAGACATTTCATCTTATTCAAGGCTTTTTTTTTGCAAAATATTGTAATTTATTTTAAAAGAAAATTATGATTCAGATCATTTATAAAAATAAGATTAATATAATTCGAATTTTTAAGTAACAAAAATAATAAGACATTATGAAATTTTTTCTATCGATGCATTTAATACACTGTAAAAAGTAAATCTTAAATCCCGACACCATCTTAAATTTGAACGGTCTTAAAAATCGATTTACGTCGAAATTAAATCGCTTAAAAATTACGTAAACCTGTTTAAACTATATTTAATATATTAAATATATGGAATAAAGTATAATTTTAATTTAAATACAGTTTACATAATTTTCAAGCAATTTAATTTAGACGTAAATTGATTTTTAAGACCGTTCAAATTTAAGATCGTGTCGGGATTTAAGATTTACTTTTTACAGTGTACGTACAACTGTTTTTCCCAGAAAACTAATTAATATCTTCAGATATTTCGTTTCGAAAATAATTAAAAACACAGGTAAGAAATCTAGCTTTCATTAGTTGCATATTTCATTTCATTTCAGCAGTGAAAACTTTAGTCAACTGGAGCTCCTCTTTCAGCGCGATAAATATTGCAAGAAACTTCCGCGAAGGATCTGCTTCTTCTTTCAACAGTCGACAAACAAAAACTGGTTAGTCGACGTCCACTGGTCGTAAAACTTTTCGTTTTGTAAACGAGACCGTTGTTCGTCGTCGGAAGCATTTTCAAGCAAAGAAATTTCAATTTTAATTGTTCCAATGTTCGCGGCTAGGTGTTGCGAAAGCTCGACGAAATCCAATTTCGCCATAAAGAGCCATGGATTAAAACTGCGACAATATGTTAATGCTTCAAAGACAACAATGCAACGGCGCATATTTGAAATGATTTCATATTTATAAGTTGGAAAACAGCTTGGAATTTGTCTCGTGTGCGGTTTGGAAATTATTTTTGTAAATAGCGAATTATTTAATCATCCGTTTTAAAATTTATATTATTATAAATTCGAGAATATCGTATGATTTATTCTATTGAATTCATATCGATATAGTTTGTATCTGGTTAATTTATTAGATACAGAATTCATTATTATACAAATTTATTATGTACAGAAATTCAATTTACTCTTATATATCTGGTGGCAAAAGGATATAAACGAATTTGGAACGTGTATCGAGAAAAATCATCAAATCACTCGACCTCTTTCTAAAACAGTGTATTTCATTAGTTCCGCTTAAACTTTGAAATTAAATATAACAAGTTGTATAAGTGATAAAGCAATAATTATTCATATGGTTGAAAGTATATTTAATCGAATTTATGTCTGAAATATTATTTAAGCCAAATAGATATCACAGCTCCATTGAGATGGCATGTTCTGGAGGACCAATTTTGACGATATTTTCGCAAAAATGGGGTATAATATCATGAAAAACATGAGTCATGTCAACTTTTAGGATGGAAATCGTCTAGAATTTATCTCCATAGATCTTAATATCATAGAAATCAATCTTAACAGCAAAAAAATGTGAACTTAGTAAAGGGACTATGTAGACCGACCGTGAATTGAGCGCGACTCACGCTAAGGCGACCAAATCACTGATTTTAATAAAAAAATATTTTTTTGCAATTTCAACACATTACTGAATCTCGTAACATTACATACTAAAATTTAATGAGTCAATACGTGTCCATATCAAATTCGATAACTGCAAACTCACCAATACGACCACAACCAACAATCAAAGTTCGTGCGTGTCAAACGAAAAACCCCATACATCGAGCTTACTTTTCTCGAAGTAACTCGCACCCCTCGTCCTCTTCGGTCGTTATAAAGCTTCGTGCCCGACAAACGTCCATCGGAGCATTAAAAATAGGACCTCCTCGACGTTCCAGACGGATAATTGTCACCGTCGGCAATGGTAATAAGTGGTCTCGGATGACCCAACACAGCGGCATAAATAACAGGCCGCTCACTCGGGTCGTATCTAATGTCCGCCCGGATCGCTATCGGGACCCTACGGTTGCCCGGTTCAATTTAAACTGTTATATTTCATCGACGATAACGGTTTTATTCGCAGAAATTCCGAAATGGACCAAAGGAATGGTGTGCGAATGGGGACAGGGTGCTGTAGAGGGCGATTTCATTCTCTCCAACTTGGACTATTTTGAACCGTTGCAACGGTTCAAAATAGTACAAACAATCAACGCGTTGATTGTTTGTACTATTATGTTTGCGGATATGGTTTTGTTATTTTCGATTTTTATATTGTACATGTATTTTTTATACATACACCATGTATTTTAATCGGTCATGAATGACACAGATAACCTGGATAGTTAGTATCATTCACTTTGTATAGTGAAGACGAGACTCCTAAGAGTAGAAGTGTACATATAGGTGTCACTAAATAGTTTGAATTTAATCGAAACGTATGAAAGATGTAGGTGATGATCATTTGCGAAGCCGTTTCGTTAAGCGCTAAAATTTTTTTTTTTATGTATTTTAATCGGTCGTAAATGACACAGATAGCCTGAATAGTTAGTATCATTCACTTTATATAGTGAAGACGAGACTCCTAAGAGTAGAAGTGTACATATAGGTGTCACTAAATAGTTCGAATTTAATCGAAACGTATGAAAGATGTAGGTGATGATCATTTGCGTAGCCGTTTCGTTAAGCGCTAAATCAACATTTTTTTCCGAATCAAATGAATCTAAACATTCGAAAGAATTGACCAAGTCTCCATATAAATTTTTCCTTGTGGATTTTGAAGCAGTTTTTTCAGTATTTTAATTAACTAACCAAAGATTTACAGTCAATACTTCCACTATAAAATTATAAAAAAATTCTACTCTGATCCGCTGATTTTCGACAGTTTATAGTAGAAAGACTGGATTTGATTCTTTGGTTAGTTAAACAAAGCAGTGAAAAAACCGGTCCTTAGCTCTGAAATGTTCAAATGAAAAAATAATCGGAGAGTAATTGTAGAAATGAATATAGATGAACTGTCCTAAATATGAAAACACCTAAGCTTTAAGCGTGTATTTTTCACAAATTAATAATAATTAATATTCTTAAGAAATAGATTGAGGCCAAATATACTTAATTATGTGTTGATTATAGCAAAAGAAAGAAAAAATCACTCAAATTTGAAAAAAAACGACGATTACTGAAAAATGATTTTTTCATTAGTGTCTCAAATGTAAAACGGTGGTGTTTTAAAATACGAAATAATCAAAGGGTGGCAATTATGGAATACTGAATTTAATTTCAAATTAATGGGTTTTCGATACGAAAAATCGCCAGGTAGTTATTATATTTCATAACACATCATAAAAAAATATCACATTTCAATGCTATAGCTGATATTGTTAAAAAAAACCTAATTAAATTTCAATCCCCAATATTTTTAGACTCAATGTCGATATAGTTGTTTCTTTTTAATATTATCTGCGACCGATTTCATGCAAAATTAGCAGACAGTCGAAACTGTAAGCAATAAATATCGTGGCGTCCCATAATTGGCACACGTTTCATATTTAGGACAAATCCTCTGTAAACGGATATGAAAAAATCCGTTCTTCGACATTACGCGAAATGAAACATGAAAATAGAGAATTTTCCGAAACAAAAGCCGAACATAGAGCTGTGTATGCGCTTTTGAGAGCCGAGACGTGTTCAGCTTGCTCTGCGTAGTTATTGCATTTTTCAAAAGCGGCGCTCGCTAAAATGTAGACAGTAACGAGAATGTGCAGCGGAAAACTCGAATAATTTTGTCTATCTTTCCGTTTGATGCATGCAACATTATTACATGGAAATGCTGTGTGTTCTGTAAGCATTTTGCATGCTGTACACGTGTAAAAGGTTTCCGGCTAACAATCCGGTCGCACATCACGTTATTGCATACCGCGTGCGTAATTATGTATGGTTTCGTAGGATTTGAAAATTTTCAGTGTGTAGTTGTGGATTGGATTGGTTATCGGAAAATGTTCAAATTGGTGGTTTTAGTCTAATTATTATATTATATTAATTGATTAATAAATTTTGTGGTCTCAATATTCATAAGATGATTTTGATTTTATAATGTTGGTGAATGTATGTCTATCTGATCTTTATAGACTCATCAATGGCTGATCTTTTGACAACGAAACTTATCGTTAGAGTTGTTTTATGTTAATCTGGGAAGGTATTTTCATCATTATGTGTTACAATTGACATACCTATTTTTTTTTTATTATGAATGACGTACAAATGAAGAGTGGATTTCACAAAGGGCAAAAGTGACTTTTTATCAATATTGAGTTAAGTACAGAAAATGGTTCTATCGATATATGATGCAGAACCATTTTCTGTACTTAACTTAATATCGATAAAAAAGATCACTTGCGACTTTTATGAAACTAATTTGTTAAATACATACAATGGCTATAATTATTTTTGATAGAATCGATTCAAAAATGTGTTTTGGTTTAACCGGAAAAAATGGCGCAAATTTAAAATATTTAAACATTTTTCTATCTATGATGTATCTTTTTTTTATTACAATTCCATAGCCTTAACAAAGTCGTAGCAAATATTGTGCACCATCTACACGCGCTATAGAATTTAATACTGAAACGGAAACGGAAACTACTGAAAAATTCACAATTGGTTCAAAATTCAAAAAGTCCCGAGCTACATCGAGTAATTTTTTTTTTCTCCCACTACAGGACTAGGCCCAATTGCACAACCATCATCAATCAATATCATTCACCATACAGTGAAGAAAATTCACCATTTTAGGCAAGACTACTCCGAAGAGTAAATTAGTGCACATATGAGTCACTAAATAGTTCGAATTTAATCGAAACATATGAAAAGTGTAGGTGATGATCATTTGCGGAGCCGTTTCTTAAAGCGTTAAATTAACACTTTTTTTTTCAAATCAAATGAATCCAAACGTTCGAAAGAAACGACCGAGTCTCCACATCAATTTTTATCAATTGAGAAAAACGACATTTTGACTTTCGCCAAGATAAGACTCGAACTCACGCATCCTAAGTACGCTGAATCGAAAAGGACATGCACAAACGCTTTATACCGCTGCGCTATCGGCTGGCTAATACAGTGAAATTTAAAAAAGCTACGAACTACGCTATTAAAAAAAAAGAAAATCATATCAGAATCCAAAAAAAAAAGCTACGTTCACACTACATCACAAATAAAATAAAATGAAAAAAATAAAACAACTCCCATTTGTGAGTGAGCCTCTTTGGCGGCTCAGACAGATGAGCTGAAAAAGAGGAGCGCGTTAAAGTGAGCACGCAAACAAATCAACCGAAAAACGAGACAGGGGTTCCCAAACTTTTTCGGCGATCACCGACCCCTCCCCCCTCTTTCTCGGCTACAGCCATGCCCCCCTCTGTCCACCCCCCCTCAGGCAATGGATAGCCATTTTCTTGAGTGCGATCTGCACCCTTTAAGGCGAATAAAAGCGGTGTTCGCCGTCTCTAGTGCTTCGAATGCTTCGAGTGCTTATGGTGTGCTCTTTCCAATTGCTCAATATTTGAGTTCAGCATTTTTCATAGACGTGGTGTCGCATAGTAATAGTGTGTATATAGGAGATGGTGTTTTTTTTTTTTTTTTTTGGGTGAGATAGCATAGATTTTGTTTTGATGGAATGGAAAATTTGGAAAATTATTTTAAAATTTTCTTCGGTTTAAATGTAACGTATAGAATTATGTACATTCGAGTCGTTATATAGCTAAATGTGACTAATTTTATAAAGCGAAAAGTCGAAAGAATCGATCGAACGTGTTTGATGGATTTTTTGAAATTGTCTTCATTATTTCATTTTTTCAGTAATTAAAATCACATATTCAGTTTACATTAGAACGTGAAATCAATTTAAATGACGATTGAATTTCATAAAGAGCACAAGTAACCATTTTTATCGAAATCGAGTTCAGTACAGAAAATCGTCCTGTATCATATATAGAACCATTTTCTTCACTTAACTCGATAAAAAAGGTCATTTGTGTCCTTTTTGAGAAATTCAGTCGTCTAATAGTATCTGAAATAAATGGTATATTTATCAGCAGCCAAATAAAGTCATTTATCTATATTTTTCAGGAAAAATATTTCACACTTAGAAAGTTATGAATATACCATCGGTAATTACTTAAGAATAATTTCATTTTTGTTGGCAATACATATGAATAAAATTATATAGTATTAATGATCTATAAATATATTACAATTTCTCAAAAGTTTGCTTATAGAGACGAGGGCCACGTGTGTTATCGGCAATAGCTTCAGAGTTTCATTACGAAGTTTCAACAAGGTAACGTGTATCGATTCTTGAGGGAACGAAGTGGACAACACTGCAAACATCCCCTTTTCAACACATTATATACTCCTTCGGAATCTAATAATTAGATTTTGATTGATCGAACTACATCAGAGAAGATACAGTCTCTATATTACAAGTTTAAATTACATACTTCTATATTTTTTCTGATTACTTTCATTAACATGACTAGAATATGAAACGTTCAATGCATGGAGTGATTAAATCTGCATTTTGGTAAAAATGAGATTTTTATGTCAAAGTATTTGATATAGTCATAATTTTCAATTGTGATATATATTTTGGTAATAATTTAGGTATATACTCGTACATATGTAATTCCATTACGTAAAAAAAAGTTCAACTATCGAATGATAAATCATTCAATTCATTGTATATTTTAATTAACTTCGTACTCTAATGTAAACTGACCACATTCACAGTTTATTATAAACGAAATTCGTATACATTTATAATTTCGAATGAATTAAATAATGAAGGGAATTTAAAAAAAAACGTATTAAATACATTCGATCGTTTTTTTCGGCTTCCTGTCTAGTAAAGATAATTACGCTCTGAAAGACTTGATATGAAAATAATAGATAAGCAATATTCGTGACAATAAATAAAGAAACATTAAACAAATCAATTCTTCGACATAACGCGAAATGAAACAGATTTTTGTTTTATGAAATCAGCAACGTTGGGCTTATAAAATGCACAGTGGTATAAGTCACTTTTTTCAATATTTTGAGTTATTGCCACCAATGGTTAGCATCTTGTCTATTTTATTACATATTGGGGGAACTTATTAACAGTTCAATTGGCCTTAACTTAACTTCTTCAAAAACAGTTTGATGATTTATGATATAATGTCTACTATTATAAATGCTTTGTATCTCAAAACTAGGTATGAGTGACTTAAACCACTATGCATCTCATAGGCTCATTATGACGACTGATAAGACCAAGGGGTACAAGAGACATTTTTGCCAAAATTGAGTCATGAACAAGAATCGCTACTAAGTACTCTCATTTGAAGGCAAAATGATATAAACAAACTTGGAACGTGTACCTCGATATATCATCAAATCACTCGACCTCAACTTTGAGCGCTCTTTCCTCGAAATCACTTTTACTCCTTGGCCTTTTCAGTCGACATACATACACCGTACGTCTCACAAAATGAACCAACTGAAAAAAAAATTCTTCAAAACTACGCATTAAATCTTCTCGGGACGCTTTTCGCAATAAAATATAATATCCATGCACGCATTATACACACATACGGCTAGGTGTTCGCTCGAGAGTCGTGCTCTCGCTTTTTTAAGCCGCAAAAAAGCACCGCCGATGGAATATATGGCCGCAGAAGAAGTATGGCATGAGGATGAAGGAAAAAAGGAACAAGACATAGGTGGTCGGAAACGTAGAGAGAGGTAAGCCTCAAACGCGTCGACTAGAGAAGATGAATGTCTCCAGCCAGTGATACACACGAGGAGAGAGTCCGACCTTTATCCATTATGAGGTGTGCGTATCGCTAGGGCTACTCATATTGGATCAATTTGGTATATTCTATAAAAAAAAATGTCTAAAATTGAGTCGTTTAGAACTGATGGTGAGTGACTTTATCAACCATTGTTGAGCCACGTTCGACAAGGTATAGTTTCTCATAGATTCTCCACAGATCTTCACCGAGGAGATTGGTTTGAAAAATATCATACTTTGGTTAGTTATAAAAATTTAAATGTGTATAAATTAATAAAAAATAACTTCCGAAAGATATTTTTGTTTGATTTTTATTGTTTGGTTAAAATTTTCAAATTTAAAAAAAATGCTTCAAAGCACTTTGTAGTTGCGCGAAACTCTTCGGATCGCAA
This sequence comes from Cheumatopsyche charites, assembly GCA_024721215.1. NCBI lineage: Eukaryota > Metazoa > Arthropoda > Insecta > Trichoptera > Hydropsychidae > Cheumatopsyche > Cheumatopsyche charites. The sequence continues at coordinate 1,974,324 of CM045587.1, forward strand.
AGGGTTAAAGAAGGAATTGAAAAAGTTGTTCAAATGTGTTTGATGTGTTTTCCAAATTTTCATATTTCGAAATTTGCTTAATGACATTTTTCAGAAATTATAAAAAAAATGTTTGCAATAAGCTGTGGATGAGGATGATTCACATTAGAGTAGAGAATTGATTAAAATGGCTTCGGAAATAATTTATTCATCATCTGTTGCCCGAAAAAAGTTAATCATTCAATAGTATATTTTTTCTACAGGAAAAATATTTCATATATGTACATAATACGACTGAATAGCATAAATGGTACAAGTGATTTTTTTTTATCGAAATTATTATAATATAATGACTTTGTATAATTTGTATCATTTTCTGTGCTTGACTTAATTCCCATAAAAAAGTCACTCGTAGCCTTTGATATATTCAGTCGTCACATAGAATATTATAATTAAGTATTTTGACATTTAAATCTTTTTTTTTCTCAAAAAGTAGATTGAATCACTTTTTGCTCATTCAATTAATAACATTATATTTCAAATGAAGAAGTGAACAGTTAATTTCAAATCTTTAAAGAGTAAATAAATAGTTGTTATAGAATATAAAAATTATAAAAACTAAAACGAAATTCAATATATTTACATGAATAAGGTATTAGATTACATTGCATGTGTAGACCATGCTTAATCTTTGCTACGGTATTGCTATTCCCGTGTAACTTCAATGTTAAAAATCGAGTAAATTTTAAAATGTAAAGATGCAGAATTATTCCCATATGTGCACTCAAAAATTTTGAAAAGTTTCATAGTAAAGACTAATCCATTAATGAGTCTATAAAGCATTGACAGACATATATACTGAAAAAATTCTAAATTCTTTTTTATTCAGATGAGTAAAAAACACTTTAAAATTAAATAGTTTGTATAATTTAGCATAATAGATTTAATTATTGGAAAAATGCACTTGTCTATTATCCAAGATACTCAATCTAACCCAACCTAATTTAACCAAATCAGTCAAATATTTCTCATACTAAACAACAGAAATTTATAAAAAATTAGACCGGCAATCTGAAAACCCTATACGAGGTTATGTTCAGTGCTAAGGGTGTGAGCATTGGGGGTGGTGGGTGGTGTAAAAAAAAAATGGCGAAGAACCCTTCTCGGATGAATGTGCGTATGTAAATAGAGCCGTTGCACGGGGTGACGTTCCTCTGCGTACTCTCGTCAGTTTATCATTCTGGAATAACATGGGCTTTGCATACTATTTTTTTAAATGTCTAACACAGAGTCTAGTTGAAAAATCTCATGGCTCGTGTACGTATTTTTCGACTTAATTATGGGGTTAGTTCGTCATTTTTTTAATTCAGAAATGTTTAGATGCGATCTTTAAATTGTTTGTTTATACAGGAGAATCTTTAGCACACGATTGGTTCTGAAAATGTGTGCGAAATTAACTTGTTTGAATGTCGAGGTATATAAAAAAAAAGTATCCGGAATTGTTAATTTAAAAAGCTCCCATAAAAGTGTTCTTGAAATTCTTTTTTTTTTATTAAATTGGTGCATATTTGCTATATTCAAATACGAAGTTTCAGCACAATCCGTTAAGTAGTTTCCTTATAGTTATTGATTATGTCAGTTGATATCGAGCGCACTCGGCGATTTTTTTTCAATGGACCTAAGTATCAAACGAAATTTTTTTTGAATTTCAAATGAAATTTAATTTACTAATTTGCTGAAAATATTATAAACAACTTAAGATAAATCGACTTAATGAAAAAAAAAAATAAGAATATAAGTGGTTTTTTGTGATCAAAATCTATTAAAAAAAAAACTATTTTTTAAAAATGTGCGGAAATCGAATGTACGAAAGACAAGATTCGCCTGTATAAGTAACTTCAAATTCGAATGAAAAATAATGTATTAATATTTAACGATCGACTGGGTAGACGATGATAAGTCGTTGAAAATAATGAACAATTATATTGAAATAATTATTTTGATGTATATGTATTGTATTATGAGTCTTGACAACAATGTACATATATTGAAAAATATGATTTAGAAGATTATTATTTTATTTTAGAAACTTGAAACTGAAATACTTGCGTGTGAACTCGCCCTTAGATTTCAAAATCCATACACCGTTATTAAAGTGAAATCATAATTGCGCGGAAGTGTCGATGAATTTTAATTATAATTTTATTTATTATATTTTTTTGTTAATTGTCATTAATGTGGCAGCCCTAATCTTATTGTAAACAGGCAACCCTAGTTACAATATATTTGATCGATACAAATAAATGTAAGCAATTATAAAAAAGTAATAATTGTTACAAATCGCGTTCGAGCGACAAGAAAAAACACGCACGCAAAATGCACTATCGATAAATGAGCAATTATGTATTGCACCATTTTAATTATTGTTGTTAAATTGTCAAAATATCAATTCAGTATCGGTCGTAGACATTTAGAGTAAAGACGTGTTTTATAATTAACAATAAGTCGATTTTGGATTTTACGGTTTTTTCGAATTACGAGAAAATTAATTATAAATATAATAATCGCGACAGAGTGAGTTGCATCATAAAAAAATAGTGTCTTTAGTGAATAAGGAAGTGTTTTAAAAATAATATAAAATCCTACCTTGTGCACCTTAAGGATGAAGCCTTTTTCTTGATTCACTATAACACTTGTTAAATTAAAAGAAATTTGACTAATATTAATAATATATCACTCGAAATTTTCGTTAGAATAATCACAATAAGTTACACGTCCGATCGCGACAATCGACTCTTATCTACTAATTAAAAATCGAACACAACAATAATAAAATACATAACCAACATGTGTAGCAATGTTTGTAAAAATGAAATGGTGTTAATTTGAAATTGTGTACAATGCAAAGTGTGATTTTGCTGATTTGCGGAATTTCGGGTGAGTTTTTTATATTTGTTATTTTGATTTTGAAATATGCAAATTTTATTGTTTTTTCACACATTCATATATTATGCAGTAGTATATTTCGTATTGTAATAAATTTTTCAAATTACGAGAATCCTTTGAACGAATCATATTATGTTGAATATAAAAAAATCTCATTTATTTTTTTTATCAACTTTACTCATGTGGAGATTTTGATAACTCTCAGTGGGTGCCAAATTTTATTCAAAGCATAAATATAAAGAAAATAAGTGAAACGATAAAATATTAATATTTTCAAATTATATTTTTTTATTCAAATAATAGAACGATGAATATATCTGAATACAAAAAATAAACAATTGAATAAAAATTGGCCGAATCGAAATAAATGAAGCAATAATTAAACCAAACGTTATGAGCCAATGAGATAATTTTGAAAAAAAAATATCTCAAAATAGAGCGTGCATTTTAACGTAATATCTAACGATCAGAATAGGTTCTTAAAACATTTTTATACTTAAACCACTAAATACATGACCAATTCTGTCAAATTGATTCCGAAAAAAATCAAACATAGAATCGAATCAAACATGGAATCGAAACCGTTACCATTTCATCGAAACACCGCAGATTAAAAACGAAAAAAGTGCACACCGATAGAGCGCCCTTTCGAGCAATTTTCATTTTTCCCGCATACATTTTCCGACGCTTTTCCGGGCCCGTTCAGTTTCCCGGTTTATTTTCCGTCGCGTCGAATAAGTTCGAGCTGATATATGGGGGGCCGTAACGCGTTATTATTGTCATAAGGACGAGAGTGAGTGCCTTCTCATTTCGACGCCGTTGTGTTTGCTAAAGCGACCGGGAAAACCGGAGGAAAAACCGGGAAAAACCGAGGAAAAAGGGAAAATTCCCCCGCCGTGAAACTGCGCCGACATATTTTCCGAGAAAATCCTCGCGAGCTTTAATCATAAGTTACTGTTGAGAGGGGCGTGTAAAAAAGGCGTTCTTTTCTTAAATATTGTTACGTGCCAGTTTTTTATGTTCTCGCGTAATATTGTGAAACATGTGAGATTCGTCATATTTTGAAAAAATACGTACTTGTGATGAAGGATTCGGTCGAATTAAGGTCGGAGTTTTCACTGTCTGAGTTAATTAACTAGAGTCACAGTCAGTCCTTCTACTAAGAACTAACGAAAATATGTATATTTTCTGCTGATTTTTTATAATTCATAGTAGAAGAACAGACTATTATTCTGGTTAGTTAACAAAAATAATAAAAATACCTTTTAAACCTTGAAAATTTTTCACTTGTGTCAACGTTTAATTTATTTCAAAGAATTTGATGGCATTTAGTTGTAAATATTTTTGGCTTAATTTCTTTACTTTATTTTTAAGTTAAATACTAGACTTTGGTGAAATTCATTTGTATCTACTGTTGGAGTTCTGAATCTAAAAACTGAATTTTGATCTTCAAATGTGATCATTTGATAAATTATTTAATTGCGTGTAATTTTTATTTATAATTTTAATAATCGTTGAAGTTTTCTATGAATCAAAAAATCTATTTGGATATAAAAAAAGAAAAGGAAGACAACCCAAGAGGGTTAATGCCTCGGCTCTGGAGAGCTTTTCCACAAACATTTGTGTAGTGATAGAATAGAAAATTCCATGCACTGAAAGAAAGTAAAGAAGAAAGTTTTCTCTAGAGCCTCAATGAACTTGTTCTTAGGAAAACCCGCAAATATCGCACCAATTTTAACTTTTGATTAATTCAGATAATATAAAAAATATAATTTAATTGATTTGTATTTTAAATTATCAATTTATAATTAACGTTTGGGCGAAATAACATTTATATCTATATATTACACATAACGAGGGAAGCCCACCATCCCGCCTTTTAACTGCACCCCAACTCTATGTCAGCTTGTTAGGCCGGCCTAGTTGGGTACCAGCAAAACTAGGCGAAACTACGGGCGCCACATTTACGTTAATAGGGAACTCTACATTTAATCATTATTAAAACTATCGCGAAGGACAGCTTTCCAGGGGGCATGCGGAATGCCAAGTATATATTACACAATAAATTTGAACAAAATATTTTAAATTGATAATAAAATTATTTTTAAAATAAGGGTAAAGACTGTAGACGTATCATTAGAGCGTGAAAATGTATCAGAGTTTTCTTAAAACTTTGAAATTACACAGAAAAATTTCTCTTCGAATAAAAAAAAAACGATTCTCTTTAACTTCGAAATTAAATAAACTTTATTTAAGAACAGATAATTGCCCTACTACTTCACGCACGGATAACTCTAGACCGAAATCGGAACACCGAAGCTAAAAGACAGAAAATAACTTTCACAAAAACTTCGAAAATTCAAACTATAAAATATCAAATAATAAAAACACAAAATTAAATAATTTTCCCAGAAATTCGAAACATCAACAACTTTAGCAGCTCATCGAACTCGCGTCGTTCATATGCGATTTTTCCCGCCAAAATAGGCGGAATTGAGCTGAAAAAATGGCAGGCACTACTGTGTCCATATTTCAGCCAAAACAGCGTACATTTTTCATTAGGCATTTACATTTTTGTTTTGACAAGCAGTCAGTTGTTCGGGCTATGTTACATAGTGCGAGATCGCATGCTAGCTCGTATGCGAGTTCGCCGCCGACTGACGCGGATTCTTTTCCTCGTCACGTCACTCAAAATATTATATTGTATTTCTTCGGCTATCTCCTTCTGTTTATATCGTTTTCTTTTTTAATTAATTTTACGAATGAGATTTCTCAGATTGAAGAGAATACTGAGATAAACGTGACTAACTTGATTTGGCATGAGTTCGAGAAATCGCATCTAATGTGTTTGATGCGTTTTTCAATGTTTTCCGTTTATAATAAGCTACGAATATAGCAAATTCATATTAGAGTACAGAATTAATTAATATAGTTTTTGATATAAATAATTTAATATCCATTATTATTTAATAGTATTTATTTTTATTATTCAGAATATTCTACATAATATCCCTAATATTTTTTGGCAAGGGAATAATTATTACTTTTATTTGAGATCATTATGAGTTTATCCTAATTCCTAATCCAGAATATTCTACATATATTTCTAAATTCATCTATATTTGGATTTGAGATGAACTGTCATATATATGGTAATCATATTTATTTTGAGAAAATAAAGGAAATTTCAGAATATAGAATATAGAATAGAAGGTAACTAGTAAACATTTAATATAGCGCTGCAAGTTTAATTTTCATACTATTTCTATAACCTTTAAAATGTTATTTTCAAAAATACAATTCCACTTTTTAAATAAGCAGTCAATTCATTATTCTAATAAAATTTGACCCGCGACCGTAATCTAAAAAAAAAACTATATTTGAATGATTATATCGTACGCATTTTTAAATTAACAATATTACACTTTCACAAATATTGTTGTATGTGTCGTTTATGTTTTTTTATTGTGTTAGATTTTCAATCAGTTGATAAGAGTCGATTAACGCGATTGGTCGTTTTATTAGTTGGAATAATTTTAGCGAATATTTTGAGTGATAATAATAATTTTTAATCGAATGTGTTTTAATTATGTGTTATAGTGAATCGAGAGAAGGGGCTTCATCTTTAAGGCGTTAAGGTAGGATTTTATATTATTTTTAAAACACTCACTTATTCACATAGAACACTATTTTGTCGTAATGAGATTCACTTAACGAAATTAATATTCACGTAAATAGAAGACGGCACAAAATTCGAAAACTATTGATTTATAATACGATAACGTTTCTATTTGAATGGTTTATTACCAATACAAATAACGATAATTAAAATGGTGAAATACATAATTGCTCTGTTTATCGATAGTGCACTTGTATGCACGTTCTTTCCGGTCGAGTTTGATTTGTAACAATTATTACTTTTTATGATTTTATGTTTATATCAGATTAGGGTAACCATATTTCTAAGCATCGTTTTGGTCATTTGAACATTGATTTGCATTTTTTTTTTATTGACGGTCGATTTTACAAAATAAATGACAATGGCTAGTTTTAAAAACAATTAAAGGACAGAGGATAGTGTAATCAAGTAAAGGTCACAATAGTTATACATCATGCTTTGTGAAATGTAAGTTATTAAGCAGAATATAGAGTCAATTATTATCAACCGATTTTATAGACGATTCAATTTTATATCGCGAAATATAAAATAAAAAGAAAAATCTTAAATCCTTGTAAAGATTTTAATACATAATATATATTTTCACAGTAATATGTGACAGTCTATGTCTTGAATGTTATGCAACTTGTCGCAGTTCACATACTCGACTAATTGCCCATGAATATTGCAGTCTCGAAATGGAAACAGTTGCTTACACATACCTACAACGTTATGCTTTCAATGTTTTGTAATCCTCTGCATGTTTTTTTGACTTAATATGCACGTGTATTTCATTTCGACTCTTGTTTATTTATTTAAAACTACATAAAAAACATCAAAGTATAAAATATTCTTTATAGTTTTTCAAAATAAATATCGAATTTGAATTATTTCAAATTTTTCTGAAATTTAGAGACGTTTCTTTACTCGAATCAAATACAAATTGCCAGCACAAAACAAATAAGATTAGGATAGTTTCGTATTGTGATCACGATTTTCCGATGATTTTCGTATTCAAATGCCGACTTGGAAAAATACGACATAGAATATTGCCTTTGCCAACGGAACCTACATTTTCCAAATGGGAAAGCAAATAGAGATGTTAGGTGTTTGTAGAATGTCATTCTTATCATTCTATATCGGATATATCGAATTCGTTTATTTTCGCTATGAGATGGAAAATGTCAATTACATTGTAGCAATATTTTTATCATAAATAATGCTTACAATATATTTATTTATGAATAAACATATGTGTTAATGTGAATGATTTGAATTTATACATGAATAAATTATGCACTTCAAATGGATTGTAACAGCAATTCAAAACACGATTCATCAAAATCGTACTAACATTCTCTTCGATAGAAATTTCAAATATACCGTAATAATTCAAATTTTCGAATGCAGTTTTAAACTGTAAATTGTTTAAATATTCTTGAATAATTTATTGCAAACTTTATTCACAATGTTTGGAATAATAAAAATAACTCCATTTTACAAATCAAAATATTTTTATTGTATTGTAGTATATCTTTCTGTTCTGTCGATGTTTACATAGTTTGTAGTTAAAGAACTGACTGCATATTCGAATAATTTTCGAAAATATCTTGAAAGAGAAATATATTCGAATGTCTAATCGGGAATAAGGATAGTACTTTTCCGGTAATTACAGTAAATTTACTTGTAATTACTGATACTCACTATCTTCTTCTTCTAACTATAAGTCTCATGTCTGCGATCAGCTTCTCCATTCTTACATTATATTTTAATTAATTCAATAATTTCAATTATAAATAATAATAATTTATCCTCAATTACTAGTAAACAGAACAATTTGTCGATAAACCGACAAATCGACCCCTAATTGGGAGCCACTCACACGAAAAATCAACACACCGAAAAGACTCAAAATAAAAAAAACTCCACAAACCCTAAACGAATAAAATAATAAACCGAATAAGAAAAAAAAACCTTCAAAAATAAAACTAGACAAAACCGCCGAAAGAAAACCGGTGAAAAATCCTCGGGATAGCGTCGCCAAAGTGAAAACGATAAATTTCCATGCAAAGAGCCGAAGCGCCCCGGGGCGCCCCACCTGTTCATATCGGGACAGGGGGGCGCAGGCCCGATGGGGGCCCTAGGCCTTCGATGGGGGCCCCCAGGACGAAGGGTGAGGGGTTTTGGGGATGGAAGAAAAACGCCCGTGATTTGTATTTAGCGGGAAGATTCAATTTTCGCGGCCGATAACGATAGGTGGCAATCGATCCGCAGGCTCATAAAAGTGTCGAATGTGACGTTTTTTTTTTTACACAAGGAGGCAATCTTCGTATTTTTCTGCTCGTTCATTTCGAAGCGATTTTGGGGGGTTTTTATGAGTTTTTTTTTTTGGGTTTTTTTCAGGTCTTGGGAAGTTTGTCGAATTTAATTGGTTTGTTTGTCGTGCGGTTGGACTGAATGCGTTTTTTTGTTGAGTTATTAAATTGTGATTTGGTAGTAAATCGAGCGAACTTCCGGTGGTATATTTGATTAAAATATTGCGATGAAATCAAATATTATATGCATTATTTAACAACGGATGTTAATTAAATTAATTCAACGATTAGAATGATAGATATTGTGAAAAATAATAATTGAGGCGTTCAGATCTAAATGTAACTAATTCAACATAATAAATTAAGAAATATATTCATGCACATACCAATCGTTCAACCTGAGCTGTTTTGTTGGAATTAATTTTAAAATTAATAATTAATGACTGTATCAAGCGCTTTGACATTAAAATCCCATTTTTTTCCAAGTAGTGGAATTATTCTCGTTGATATCTATGGGCCGATAATTTCAGTTGTGTTTTGAGAATAAAACGATTTTAAGCTACACGTGGTTCTCCTACTACCAACTGTCAAAATCTGGGTAAAAGATGGATGTATGTATTGTTGTGCTAACTGTAGTTTATCTGTATTTTTCAGCGGCTGTTTTGACAGTTCATAGCTGGAGGGAGCGAGTGTAGTTTAAATTCATTTTATTCTCGAACCAGAGGTGAAAAGACCGGCCCTAAACAACTCAAAAGTCTATATGTATATCTAATAACACCATCGACTTAAAAGAAACATCCACATAACACACACATAAGAATATGATACATTTACAACCCCAACGTGAAAATTCAACCTAGTAAATCAAGAAATACACATATCCATATACAAAGAGCAACCAACCGTTCAGGCTGAGCTATTTTGCTGGAATTAATTTTAAAAATTAATTATATTTAACGAATTAATAACTGAATAACAATTCATGACAGTACCAAACGCTTTGACATTAAAATCCTCATTTTTTTTCAAAAAGCGGAATTAAGCACATTCATCTCTAAACGTCTAATGTGTTAACCTATCTAATAACACTATCGACTGAAAAGAAACATTCACATAACACACACATAAGAATATGATAAATTTACGATCCCAACATGAAAATTCAACCTAGTAAATCAAGAAATACACATATCCATATACACAGAGCAACCAACCGTTCAGGCTGAGCTATTTTGCTGGAATTAATTTTAAAATTAATTTGCGCGCCAAGCGAGTGAGACACTCGGCGCTTGTTGTTACAGCGTAAACAAATCCACCACACACTCGCTAAAACAATTAAAGGGATGAAACACCTTTAAGGCTCCTCCATCCGACCCTAACTTCGTGATGGATTTAATTATTTTGTTTCGGAAGAGTTTCACCTTTGCGCACACCCCGCTTCCATTATACACAATTAGGAGAATGGCGTTTTGGTATAGGCGCTCGGAAAGCGACAATCTCTATTATTACATATTTTCAGCTTCATCGAATTATTATATGGTTGTTTTTTGAAATTGAATTCGGGAATTGTTTAATCGGATGGATTGATTGACGACCGAAAAGGCCAAGGAGTGCGAGTGATTTAGAGAAAAGTGCGTTCAAAGTTGAACGATTTGATGATATATTGAGGTACACGTTTCAAGTTCGTTTGTATCCTTTTGCCACCAAATAAATGTGTGTGTATAGCTGTGCATAACTCAATTTCAGCAATGATGTCACTTGTATCTCTTGGTCTTTTCGGTCGTCAATTGGAATGATGTTATAATGTGTTTTTTTTTTGTTAATGAGTATTGTAAACTTATATTTTATTGATAAAATCTTACAGGGGTCTTATGAAAAAATTTAGTCCATTCAATGAAACTGTTATTACGAGAGTATGAATTACCGTCTATACGAACTAATTATAATACATTTTTCATATCAAAATTATGATGAAAGTGGTTATTTTTTCGACTTGAACGATTTTAATCCCAATGCACATAAACTTGTGTATTGGAATCAATCATTTTTTTCTCGACTATTACGAAGTCTTTTATTTTTATATTACTAGATTTTTTTCACATCATAATGCACTTTGTGTAAAGTTGAACCTAAATTGCCATACAATAAACTAGTATATCAACACATAATTTATATATGCATTAAATTCAGAATATTTTCTTCGATTTAAAAGTAGCAAAGATTGCTTTGCTAAAAATAAAATAAATTTTAAATCAAACGTCAGATTATTATGAAACTTTGACACATATCATTTGAATGATTACACTTTTCAAATATTATATTGATTTATAAATAAAAAGTTTTGATTCAAACGATTAAAAATCAGGAATGAACAGATCAGTTTTCTACGACAAAAAATTAAATCTAAACGAACGAATCTGATGAATTTTACATTGATCAATTTTCCATTTGAAAAAATTTTTGTTACGTCATTTCTATGAATATTTTTGCACAGAAAAAGCACGAATATCGACGCAAACAGATAAAACGCCACGAAAATATTCCACACAATGAAGGGAGGTCGAGTGCGTTTATTTAAAATGCACGACCCAAGGTTCTAGTGGTTTTTTGATGATTATTTTCCCGAAGCTTGCGGCTAATTGCTGTGTTGTCTTGCTCATTGTCTCTTCACAGTCAATTTTCTTTCATTGTTTAATAAAATGCCGGAGAGCGCCGCATCTTACACTCGCTCACTCGTTAAAAAATCATTCTTGTAGCTTCGAGACGCTCCGAGTTAATTACTTCAATTTATTTTATAATTATGACGTCTTAGACTGTGAATGCCGCCTTGGAAATTTTGAAATGTACAGGAAACGTGACAAATATGGAGACGTTTAAGTTTTAAGAGTGTGTTTTCCTCGTATGAAATGTAATCAACGTTCTTGAGAAATAGATTGAGACAAATATACTTTGTTAATTATAGTAAAAGGTAGAAATAATCAATCAAATTTGAAAAAAAATGACGATAACTGAAAAATGTGTTTTTCGTCATTTTTTTTCATATTATATCAAATATGGAACAGTGGTGTTTTAAAATACGAAATAGTCAAAGGGTGACAAATATGGAAACATTTAAGTTTTAAGAGTGTGTTTTCCACGTGTGAAATGTAATCAACGTTCTTGAGAAATAGATTGAGACAAATATACTTTGTTAATTATAGTAAAAGGAAGAAATAATCGATCAAATTTGAAAAAAATGACGATAATTAAATAATGGTTTTTTGTCATTTTTTTCATATGTATATCAAATATGGAACAGTGGTGTTTTAAAATACGAAATAGTCGAAGGGTGTCAAATATAGTATAATGAATTTTATGTTAAATTAATGCGTTTTTAATCCAACAAATCGCTAAGCTGTAATCTCATAACATATCCTAAAAAAAATATCACATTTCGAAATTATAGCTGATATACATAGTTAAAAAAACCTAGTAAAATTTCAATCCTCAATATTTTTAGAATCAATGTTAATCTTGTTTTTTTTCTTTATCTAACAATATTACTATTAGTGACTGATTTAATACAAAATCAGCAAATGGTCGAATCTGCAAGTAATAAATATCACGATGTTCCATATTCATCACCCTTCCTATACATTTCATTTGTGGTTAATATTTAATTTAATTTAATTATCATATCAAATCATACATCGATGTCTCACGTAAGACACAGCCGCGATACTACGACCGTAAAAATAAATTGATCGAAATATCCATCGAAACTACCTCAAATTTATAAATTGCGGTAATATTTCATAATATTTATATAATATAGTATATGTATAATATATAATCAACGCGCTCATAAATAATGCTCAGTTTGCACGGCGCAATAATTGCAAATCTGCGGTTATTGCCGGGTCGCAAACCACTTTAAAAATATATGAGGGTTGCGGGGGCGAATTTCGTTTTATAACCCAACAACGCGCCGGAACTGGGGGTGCAACAAGGGGTGGGTCATTGCCAGTGGTTCTCAAATGTTTTTCGAACACCTGTATTGAATAGTTAAATTCCACATCAATCAATATTCGCCATTATGGCAAAGACTACTCCGAAGAGTAAATTTGTCAAGACTACTCCGAAGAGTAAATTGCAAGACCACTCCGAAGAGTAAATTAGTGTATTTAGATGTCACTAAATAAGTTCGAATTAATCGAACATATGAAAGGAGGAGATGTGATCATTTACGGAGCCGTTTCGTAAAGCGTTAAATTAACACTTTTTCGAATCAAATGAATCCAAACATTCGAAAGAAACGATCGTGTCTCCATATCAATTTTTATCAATTAAAAAAAACGACATTATGATACTCGCAAGATAGGACTCGAACTCACGCATATTTGGCTGGCTTATTTGGTGGCAAAAGGATATAAATGAATTTGGAACGTGTGTTAAAATATATCATCAAATCAGTCGACCTCCTCCTAATACATGGTCAACTTTGAATGCGCTTTTCTCGAACTCATCTCGAAGTCACTTGTAGCTCTTGGTCTTTTCAGTCGTCATGCGATGTGAATATAAATGAAATTATTGTATGTTTTGAATGCTCTAGTTAAATAACTATAGCATTATATTTAATCTATCATCTATGAACTGTCAAAATCTGTCTCGTTTTTCGTGGATTTTTGATAGATTCTAGTTGATGGATTGACTCTAATTTTCTGGTTATTTAACCAGAGCGACAAAAAGATCGGCTTTTAGTGTTAGATATGATAATGCAAGTGCAGTTGCATGTTTTTTATATGTAAGTTTGATTATAATCCAAATTTAATTATTTATAGCATTCTCTCCTTTACAGAAAAAATATACTCGATCTCTTTGACTAAATACCTACATGAAAAATAAGACTTAATCTATTGGGTTTACAAGTATGCTTCTGAACTTTCATTTATGAATGTCAGGCTTTCATTGTACAAAAATTATCATAAATATTCAAAGGGATATCCTTCGCTAATACGGTTTTTTTCATATTATTGTTAGAAGAAAATTCTTGTGTTAAATGAATAATTGGTTCTTAAAGGCAAACCTAAATCAACATTATTTTGTATTTCTCAGAAAAACGAAAACGCTAATTAAGTAATCGATTGAAATAATCAGTAGTCAGAAATAGTAGAGTGCAGTAGAATATCCAATTTCAATGAATCCAAAAAGTTTTTTCTCACGAAATTTAACAAATGTAACATGTAAACTTTATTCTGGATTTGCATGAACATTGTTTAGAAGACGAACGAATACTAAGTTTGAAATCTCAGCAACGTACCAAGTCTGTCTCTCTCTAACAGCTTTCATCTTATAATCACCGATCGAGTAATTCTAAAAATGGATTTTCACAAAATCATCTCTCGGTACGAACCGCACAGATTGAGAATCTGTGAAAGTAGAGGTCCTCGCGCACACGACCGGGGCAATAACATTAACACTTCAACGCAAAATAATTGTTATTGCAGGCAACGCTGGATAACAACGGCGACAGAACAACGGTCACCTCAGTTGTGACTCGAGTTTCGGTTGTCCTCTTCTCGGCTACATCATATGTCTCTTCCGAAGTCAATGTCATCTGACGCCGTTGTCTTTTCGACTTTGAATGTTTATTTTTTATTTTTGAAAAATTCGTATCGATAGTAAATTTTGTACTGTGGATCGATTTGATTTACATATATACTCTTCGAAGCAGGTCTTTCGAAATGATATGGTTATACAATAATCCTTTGCAGTATGTGACTCTTAAAGATGCAATGCTCGTATTACAAGTGTGGTAGTTTTTCATTTTATGTATTAGCGTATGGGATTAAAAAATTCTTTTTATGTCAAAAATTGCAGCATTCATCGAATACACAGATATTCAGAAAATATTGGGTTAATATTATATTAGACATTATACAACAGTTTACGATCATTTCAAAGTTAATAGAGCCTCAAATTATGCAAAGTCACATCAGCTAGTAATAAAATGAGAATTAAATGTAATTAACTTCCCTTTTTGAAGAAAAAAAATAAATGACATTTAAAATAACACTTGGCATAGACATGTGTGAAGTATATTTTCTAAATTATAGTGACCACACTTACACGATTTGGCTTACGATTCCACGAAATAATAGAAAATCGTTTTTTTTTTTTAAATACTAAGCGAAAACGGATCATCTTACGAGGTCCTCAACATTCATATTTCACACAGTAACTACAAGAATAAATAACGAAAGCGAAGTCGACGCAGTCTCGACAATAAGACATCTCCACCTGTCGCCATGACACAATCGTAATTAGGAATCTTCCCCGGGGTGAGGCCGTTATTAACATCTCCCGTCTGCAATAACAAAACAAATCCGGACAGATGGTTAAATGGAAAGATCGGATTTGCTCGTTCGACGATCCGATTCTTTATTTGACGATTTCATCCCCAACGGTGGGTTAACGTCGACTCAGTTGACGCCTCCTCTTTGTGGATTGTAACAGCGCGTCAATCGTTACAATAATACGTTTACATTACGGTGATTCTCAGAGATAGAATTCGAAATGTATTTCGAGAAGTGACTCCATTTTAAAGTTGAAGTGAATGTTTTATTTATATCTACGCATGAGTCGTTTAGAGTTAGTCTAATTCTTTTAAGCAACAAGTCGAAAAAGTTGGTCATATGTGTTTGAAGCGTTTTTCGGAATATATGTATTTAATGCCCTACATTGTTTTATTTTTCAGAAATTATAAATGTTCGAAACATTGTTTATTATGAGCTATAGTTATAGTCAATTCACATTAGAATATAGAATTCATTACACGTTGGTCAAAAAATTGTTATTTAATGGTATTTATATTTGTAATAAGTTTTATCGTTTAGTGAGTATAATTTTGATGCATATTTATTTCTTGCATGAGTTCACGCTTTAAAATATGTTGATGGATTTCTATTTACAATTAGAACCAGACTTTTTACTGCTTTAGTTAACTTATCATTGAATTACAGTTAGTCTTTCGACTGCAGATTGTTTTAAATTAGCGGGACAGACGGATTTTGACAGTTCGTAGTTAAAATACTATGTTTAGTTAATTAAAGCTATGAAAAGAATGATCCTTAGTGAATCTCTTTTGAAAATAGAAATATGGTATTGAATTATCGATTTTCCGGTTTACCGGTACAATTCACTATCCCTTGCAATCCCTAATAATATACTAGGTACGTGTGAAGAGAATAATACTCATTAAAACCTGACGAAGTTTCATACAACGACGTAATTAAAGCCATTCACTTATAGTTTTGTAATGACTAGTGCAGTATTTCTATTGGATGTTGAAGTGTTTTTCCTTTTCTGCTAACTGAAACTTACTCCAGTGGCCGATATACACGATTTTTTTCCTTCAACACCACTTAACTCACCCCTAGAGGCTTTTCCCACTTTGATCAGTGTGCAGGAATTGCTAAAAAAACTTCAGAATTTAATTCACAAATTTTCAAACAAATCAAATCTCAAAATTGAACCAAATTTCCATTACAATTCTTCATAATAACACACCTTTTCGAAAAATCCATCTACTAAAAAAACTCCCATCATAAAAACGCACGTTAATTATGCGCACAGAACGAAATTACAAGAGCCGGAAAGATTCGAACAAGTCGTTCGAAATTCGACTACCTACACCGGGGTCATAAAAAGCCATACATAATGATGGACGTGTATTGCTATAAAAAAACCTTTAGCAGAGCTTATACGATCCTCCAGGGGGGCGAAGGAGCGAGTTCAGAAGGTGGTTTTACGGGGTCCTTCGAACCCACCCCCCTATGGCACCCCCCCTGGCCTAAGTAAACGTATCACAGAAAGGTTAACACTTAATCCTGGGGCTAATCCTCCTGTTTCCGAGTTCGTTGCCGACCTCGGGATGGATATCTTCGCAACAGTTTCCTACTTTTGACGCTTTGAGTTATTTATTTTCTCACGTATATAATGTACATGTGTTATGTTTTTAGTGTGACTCGTTGAAATTGAAAGATTATTTTTTTTCGAGTGCTTGATTTTTTTTTAAATTAAAATCGGTGGAATTTATCTTGTTGATTTGTCTGTTTAATGTAATTAATAACTGGAAACGAACTGATATAATATCATATTGCATCTGGTTTTATAATAGTAAGAGAGTTGCTATGAATAGTTTTAAATGAAAAAATTCTCTAATTTTCCTTGAAAATATTTGTACCTACTCTCGATTTCTTGAGTGAATGTATGATACTGAGTTTAGTATATTGTATGATTATTGCAGTTGAATGAGTAATATACGAACATTTGACAATGCAGCCAATATTATATGACGACTGAATTGCGTAAAGGGTACAATTGAAGTTTTTTCGGAAATTGAGTTAAGTACAGAAAATGAATATGTATAATATATAGAACCATTTCTGTACTTAACTCAATTTCGAAAATAACATCACTTGTACCTTTTGTGCAATTCAATCCTCATATAATATATTTCATGTTTAAATATTATTGAATTGAATATGTATATTGAATAATAACATTGGCTGCATTAACAAATATTCATGAAACTACAATGTTCATGCATAATAAACGGGAACGGGAAATATTTAACATTTCACATCCAGTTTAAAGTCTAGTGAGTCTCAAGATAATTAATTATTAAAATGAATGATGATATATTATTATCATTATTATTATTGACATTTGTTACTAATGAAAATTCAGCGTTAAATATTCTTGCTTTTGATCGAAATGGGGCTGACAAGATTCATTATGAAAATATCACATTTCATTTACACATACAATATATGACGATCGAAAAGGCCAAGGGGCACAAATGACATTTTTACCGAAATTGAGTTATGTACAAGAAACGCTTCTATGCACGCTCATTTATTTGGTGGTAAAAGGATATAAACGAATTCGGAACGTGTGCCTCAATATATCATCAAATCACTCGACCTCCTCCTAATACATGTAGGTACGTGGACAACTTTGAACGCGCTTTTCTCGAAATCACCTCGAAGTCACTTGTACCTCTTGGCCTATTCAGACGTCAATATAATATAAGGTGTATTTATGTGTGTGAAAGTTTTTGTTCTCGAATGGTATGTCAGGGAAACTCGAGAAGCGGCAACGTCAATCGGAGAAACTTGTAAAGCCGCTAATCCTCAAGCGTTGTTTGTTTTTCCAATTTGTCTACTAATTCCTCTTTGATCTGCAGAAGAGACCAGTCGATCGATTTCCAAATCGAAAATTTACAATCGAAGGTCATTAGAAAATAATTTTTTTGCAAATTGAATATTTATTCGGTCGAAAATCGCAGTTTGAGAATTGTAAATGTGACATGTTTAGGTTCTTGTGTTCTATTCGATCAATGTGAGAGTCGATGAATCAGATTTAGTTATATTGGATAAGAATTTGAATTTGATTAGTTTTTTTCTCATATTCGTGAAAGTCAATGAGTCAGATTTAGTAGTATTGGGTAAGAATTTTAATTAGATTAGTTTTTTCTTATTTTCGTGATTGTTTAGATTACGTTTCATGTTAAATTAAGTCAGATCGAGTGCCACGTTAATCAGATAGTTCCTGCAAAACTTAATACCACTTTAAAAGAATGAGATTCAAATATCAAAACACTTGGTTAAGTCATACTTTATGAGAAATATTTTTCATGAATAATTAAGAAAAAAATATAAACAAACTTCAAACGAAATATGCATATTGGTCATTTCCGATAAATGTATAGAATATCAAAAAATACATTCAATAGTTTTTCTCAACTTCTTGAAAAAAATTTAATCATTTTTTCCAAATATTGAAATTACATTATTAACACTAAATCTTATAAATCCAAAACTCCTACACATTCTAATAAGAAAAAATCAACATCTCTCTTATCTAATCTCAAAACAGTGAACACGTGCGACTCGACGTCCAATCGTCGCCTTATTAAAACACAAATCTGCCCTCGGAATAAGGAGAAAATAATAAAACGAAAAGGATGTACAGGGCCGGCTCCACACTCTCACTTTTCACCCCCAAAAGGGGCGCTTTCATTTCATTTTTTCGTCATTACTATTCCGGTCGGGGCTACGCGTGCGTCGAGATTTAGCACGCACGAGAGCTCGAATTGTGCAATATGGATCCCTTCCTATAATAACGCGAGCACACACACACTACACGCATTTCACATTGTAATATTATATTATGGTTCACAGGGTGACCTGGATGTTGTGTGATCCTCCTAAAACAAAGGCAGATTCGATTCGATTCGATTCGATGTAATTATCGTATCGTGGTTAAGACTGTTAATTTTTTTTTGTAAACGTAATTAATCGATATAACTTAAAAATTATATAAAAAGAAATATCTGAAAATTTATAGAAATATTATAAATTATACGTATTCGAAAATTGAATTCGATGTCTAATAATCTGCACATATAAAAAATATCGTATTTTTCAACAAATTTTGATAGAGTTATGTTTAACTACTAAAAGGCAATCATATTTTACAAATATTTTACAATTTATCAAATATATGTAAATATTTAGTGATATGTGTGTGATTTGGATGTATCATGTTTGCTTATTTACATTTATTGAACTGTAAAATTATACATGCTCTAGTTAAATCGAATATTGTATTCACGCAGTATCGGATACAATCTTTTAATGATTTTATGAAATAGTCATTACAAAATTTGAAGTTGAATCCAATATATCTTTTTTGCTTTTTGTTTCATTAATTATTATACTCAGTTAATTTCTGAGCATATTAATATTTAACATAATTTTCTATAAAAGAATTATGGCTTGATTATACTAAGAACAGTAGGCTTGTTTGTATTGAGAACAGTAGCTAGTCAAGTAAACAGAAGATAGTTGAGATTTCAGTACTGTCTTCTCTTTCTGGAAAGCTGTCCTTCACAATAGCTTTTATAATGATTGACTTGAGCCCGTGTAATCTACGATATAAATACGTATATTGAGATAATAAATGGATACGTCTTAGACAGAAGTCGAACCCCGAATTTTACGCCTTATATACGAAAAAAGTTATCTTATGCCCAAGTAGGACGATAGCCGAGCAGTCAATGCATCTGAACCGATACAGTACACGCTTGAAATTTGGAGCGTTAACGTATTTATAATATAGATTAAATGAAGAGTTACCCGTAGTTTCACCTAGTTTTGCTGGTACCCAACTAGGCCAGCCTGACAAGCTGACATAAAGTTGGAGTGCAGTTAAAAGGCTAAACGATGGGCTTCCTTCATAATGTACTGTCTACTTGACTCGTTACTGTCCTCAATATGGAGCGTTTGCGTATTTACAATATAGATTAAATGTAGATTAATCTGTAGTTTCGCCTAGTTTTGCTGGTACCCAACTAGGCCACCCTAACAAGCTGACATAGAGTTGGGGTGACATAGAGTGAGCTTCCTTTGTAATATACTGTCTACTTGACTCGATACTGTCCTCAGTATGAAGAAGTCTTTAGACAAAAATCGAATTTCCTAAAAACAAGCTGATATACAGTTGAGGTGCAGTTAAAAGACGATATAGTGAGCTTCTTTTATAATGTGCCGTCTACTTGACTCGCTACCTTTCTCAGTATGAAGAATCCTTTAGACAAAAATCAAAAGTGGATCAAATTTCTTAGATGGATCAAGTCTGCACATCAAAATTAATCTTAGGAAAATCAAAAATCTACAATTGCAGACCACACAACCCAGTCCTCCCATACAATTTTAAGAGCACACCGTACGACAATACGACACGAGTAAAACCTGGCCATGGGGTGTCAGCTTGTGCCCCGCACGAGAGATTTGCAAAGGAGCAGAGAAAGGATTATCGACACCATTGGATTGGGACGTGCTCCGTCGGACGGGGGGCCATAACGCGCCCCCGGAGCCCCCAGTCGGGGCGGCAGCCCCCCACGTCGGATTTGAGGGACGAGGAGCTGGCTCCAGACGAAGCCCGAGGACCATCTTCGACGTTTCTGCATAGGAATTCGGAGGTCGACCGACGGCGGTTACGTGACGCGGGCCTAACTCGACTTTTATGGCCCGATCCACCCTTTTGTGTTTGGCGGTTGTTTTATATCAAGGTCGATATGATCTGAGAATGTGGTTTCAGGTGGTTTTTGTGTGATTTTTTTCATGTATCTTTTCCGTTATTGATGTATATGTGGGTTGGTGAAATAAGGCGAGGGGTGCGAGTGGGCAGTGAGTGCCTTTATTCGTTGGGAGGGAGATGAGTGATTTGATTATGTATCTTAAAATAAGCAAAGGTTTTTGAATCGTTTATATTTTTCAGCTATCAAACTCGTGAATATTTGACGACTGAAAAGGCCAAGGGGTACAAGTGATTTTGAGAAAAGCGTGTTCAAAGTTGATCATGTACCTACATGTATTAGGAAGAGGTCGATTGATTTGGTGATTTGATGATGTATCTTACGATAAGCAAAGGTTTTTTAATCGTTTATATCCTTTAGCCATCAAATTCGTGAACTTTTAACGAGTGAAAAGGTAAAGGGGTACAAGTGATTTTGAGAAAAGCGCATTCAAAGTCGACCATGTACCTACATGTATTAGGAAGAGGTCGATTGATTTGATGATATATCGAGGCACACGTTCCGAATTCGTTTATATCTTTTTGCCACCAAATAAATGAACGTGTATAGAAGTGATTCCTGTGCATAACTCAATTTTGGCAAAAACGTCACTTGCACCCCTTAGACTTTTTGATCATCATTTGAGCTATTCAGAGCTCAAAGTGATGAACTTCATTGAGTAAGAAGTCGAGAAAATCTATCAAACGTGTTTGATGTGTTTATCGAATTTCTTTGATGTTTGATGTTATAAATTAATGATTTATATTATAGAATATTATTTATTATATGCTATAGATGTAGTTAATTTATATTAGAGTACATAATTAATCGAAATGCTTCTGAAATAAACGATTTAGGTATATCTAGTAGTCATTAAATGGAATTTGTTTTGATTTTTCATAAAAGATATTTCACACATAGGAAGAAAGCTACATATGTTTTACTAAGTTTTATGACTTTAAAATCTCATTGGTCACAATTAGCTCTGAACGGTTGATATATGACGACCGAATCTCATAAAGGGCACAAGTGACCTTTATAAAATTCAGTCGTCATATAGAAACAGTTTCTGTACATACTTAATTCAACGTCGAAAAAAATTGCACATGATCGTTGTCATATTAACATTATTATTTTTCATCAAACGTTCAAGCTTTGCTATATTAATTGTTACTGGATATGCATACCATGTGTAATGTAAACGTTACAAATTCGAGAATCGGTTCAGTTTTCTCTTCTAACGTCCAATTTCCTGATTGATTGAAAGTTTAACGCTAAAATTAAACGACGCATCAAATAGTTTTAATTGTTCAAGCAAAGTTTTGATTAATCCGTTTCCTCGTATCGTGTGTAATTTAGAGCCGAGAGAAATCGAGCGCACATAAATCGGAAACCCGGAATTAAATCGTAAAAAACCAATCATTGCTTTTTTATTTCAGTACATACAGTGAATTCAGTATATACAATGAAGTATATGAATTTATAACAATTGGAGTATAAAGAGTGATTATATAGGTATGTTTAGTATGTTATATCGGAATATTAGTAGTATGTTTAGTATCAGATGAACGTATTTTTAATATTAATACTCAAAACTGCACTTGAAAAATAACGTGATGGACCATTCTAATGAATAGATTTATAATATATCTTAATCGATAGATAATAGTAATATCATGATTTTTTACTATGCCGACGTTCTCCATAGATTTAGGGTTTTCATGAAAGATCGTTTTTTAACCATTCCATTTTCATACTAATTTTCGTTTAACAAAAATTATGAATGTGAACTATTTTTTTGATAAGGTCGATTTATCTTAAGTCATTTGATATATTTTCAGCAAATTAGTAAATGAAATTCCATTTAAGATGCAAACAAATTCTTCGTTCGATACTTCCGTTCATTGAAAAAAAATCGCCGAGCATCCTCGATATTAACAGACATATTCATTATAAAGAAACTATGTACATGACCGATTGTGCTGAAATTTTTTGTTTAAATATAGGAAATATGCACCAATTTAATAAAAAATTCAAGAATATCTTTACGAAAGCTTTTTAAAGTAACAATTCCTGCTATTTTTTTTATATTCCTCGGCTTTCGAACAATTTAACTTTCGCACACATTTCCAGAACCAATCATGTACGAAAGTCGAGGTCTTTCTGTATACAATTTTAACATTTCGATAATCGTGACGCGTAACACAAAAAACATCGCTAATCCGATGCAAATTTAACGACTCGCAACTCGAAACATTTAACAGCGACAAGATCCTCTCGCTTCTTCCCTCGGCACATTTTACTCATTCTTTATATCAAATGTCGGACATTTTTCATTTCGCGCTAATGCACGTCTACCGATACACGCCTCCGTTGCTCTCGGAGCTTTCTGCTCTCAACATTTTCCCGAAACACTTTAAGGCGAGAGCAGAAAGAGCCTTTTAAAACAAGGCGCCACGCCAGGGCTCTTAATCCCCGAAAACTCACGGCCGGCAATGAAAAAAAAGGGAATAAACACACAAATGGTGGGTAAATCAACCGGGCCGAGGGTGGAAGCGAAACAAAAATAAAACACTTGCCTCGGCGAACGGTATCCATTCTTTAAAGGGAGCAAAATGGCTATTATATTTCACCTTTTTGGCGAGGGAAAGGGCTTTTGCCGAACGTTCCGACTCAACTGCTAAACGGAGCTTGGACGCTTTCTTCTTAAAGGTGGTGTTGTTTTTTTTTTTCGGTTTTGTTTTTATTTGAATTTAATATGCAGTGAAACCTCGACTTACGTGTATGATTTGTTTTAGGTGACAGTTCTTATGTCGAAGCATTTTTTTTGTGCATTATAAAGTAATTTGAATTGATCCGTTCCATATAAACAGATGATTTTTTAGCCAATGTTCACAAAAATATGAAGATATTGTAGATTTTGAGTTGCAAAGTTTATCACACAAGTTTCGCATCGAGTTTTTTTTGAATAAGCAGATGAATTTAATTCTTATCATTACTTCATTTTAAGATCGATTGAATCTTTAATCTTTTTTTGGACTCATGATTGTAATGTTTTTGATAAAAATAAAATTAATAAAGCACAATTTTTCTCGATTTTGTACGGATTTTGGAGCATTGTATGTATATCGAAACAAATTTATTGACAATGAGCGAAATTGAACGTAAGTCGAAGCTTACTTTTGTCGAAGTTTCACTGTACATTGATTGTCACTAATGATTTGAAATAATAATTCATATTAGAATAAAATAACATAAATTTTATATCATTTTGTCAAAAAATTCATTCTTAACTTCGAAAACATTCTAAAATATTCGAAAGAAATGACTGAGCTTCCATAAAAATTAAGAAAAACGAGATGCGACTCCCACTAGAATCCAATAGAAATCGAATCCAGCATAACGAATACGCTGAATCGACTCGAAATACACAAACGCTTTACACAACCACACCATCGACCAATCGATGACAATACGTAAATGCATAAAATTCAAACACAAAAAACCGAAATTACAATAAATAACATCCACTCCTGTAAGTTTTACAAAATCACCCCGCTCTTAAAAAGCATGCGCCATATGTCTTTCACGATCCAACACGATTCGAATCCGAACGACCGAATTTTCCCAATCAACCCCCCGTGCTTTTGCTCCCCTTCCCGCCTTTTTTGAATTCTATTTTTGATTCTTTTTTATCTCCGACTGGTGTGGGGCTATTTTTCTTAAAAGATACACGACCGCTTGCGCCTACGTTGCGGGCCGCATTGTTGGGGGCGGATTTATGTTCGCATTGTAAAAGTTTTACAAGTGGACTGCTCGAGGGCGTTTGTTAGCCTCTCGCTAAAGAAAGGTGTATATGTGTGTTTTTTTTTTCCTCTGCTTTCGGTTTAGAGGAGGCGTTAACGGGGGGCCGATCCCTCCTTTATGAAGGTTAAGGGTCTGGTTTAAGATTTTTGTTAATGGTTTGTTATGTGCAATTAAGGGTAGCTGTTCGGTTGTCGTTCGATGGTAGATTTTTATGGATACGCGAGAAGACGTTGAATGGATTGATTTATTAATCGTGGTGATTTTATTATGACGACTGAAAAGGCCGAGGGGTATGAGTGATTTAGTACTTAGTACTAAGTACCTAGATGTATTACATAGGTCGAATGATTCGATGATTTATCTCGGTACACGTTCCAAGTTCGTTTATATCCTTTTGCCACCAAATATATGAGAGTACATAGAAGTGATTCTTAAACATAACTCAATTTCGGCAAAAATGGCTTTTTCAGTTGTCATTTAAAATTTACTTTTGTAATGTAATAGGGATTGCTCAAAGAGTTTACAAGTATTTTCGTTATTTCGGTCTGATTTTTTTTAGCAGTTAGCAGTGAAGACACAAATTCAGTATTCAATTTGTCATCCAATTTGGTCAGTAAGAAGAATATAGATATTTGGGATAACTTTGGTTTTATACCTTTTGTTTCCTTTCGGAAATAAATCGAAAATTGAATCTCGCGCCATTTGATTTTCTTCCAAATATGAAAAATATCATTGCTACCAATAATCGTCAGATAAAATAAGCTGAAAGTGCTATCAATTGAAAATAATGTAATGTTCTTAATAATTATGAGATTCGGGTGATATAAGTGTCCCCAATCTACCACAACTATATTGATTATATCAGAACTCAAATATCCGAAAGGAAATGAGAAGTATTAAGCCTAAGAGATTCCCAATGTCATTAATATACCCTAGCTTACGATAAATAGTACGAGAAATTTCATACATCCAACTTAACAACTTTCAAATCGTACATAATTTTTACGAAATACCGATTAAAGTAACAAACAATATTAATAAGCACTTCATAGGAATATTTATTAAATTAAAAACTCGCAACTAGAAATTTTCCACCGCAGTTAAAACGACTCTCTCTACTCATAAGCGGGAATCGAATCACTTTCGCGAGAGCGATTCTAAATTTCGTTTTAATTTTGCTTGCAAGGAGTCGAAAATTGGCGTCGGTTGGTAGCCCTGTGCTAAAAGCATGGGCGTGAAGTAAGCAAGAAACGGGCGCTAAGAGCAAACAAATCAAAGTGAAGAAGTGTGAAGTGGCCCAAGGGGCGGAATCGCTTACCGCGAAACAAAAACCTCGACATTTTGTTGATCCTCTTAAAATGGCACGGTTTCGAAGCGAACGGTGTTTAATTGTCGCAGACTGAATGGGAAAAGAGTTGGCTGTATAATAAATGATGATTTATTTTCGTTTCATATACAGGCGGACTTCGATTTTCGCACATAATTGGTTCTGGAAATGTGTGCGAAAGTTAAGTTGATCGAAAGCTGAGGTATTTAAAAAAATATCCGAAATTGTTAATTTAAAAAGCTTGAAATTCTTTTATTTATTAAATTCGTGCATGTTTCTTATATTCAAACACAAAGTTTCAGCACAATCCGTCATGTGGTTTCTTTATAGCTATTGATTATGTCAGTTGATATCGAAGGCGCTCGGCAATTTCTTTTCAATGGACGAAAGTATCGAACAAATAATTTGTTTGCATTTTATACGGAATTTCATTTACTAATTTGCTGAAAATATTACAAATGACTTAGATAAATCGACTTTATCAATACCAGTTGGTGATGCTGTATATGAGCCTTCGGAATTAATTGTGAAAAACTTCACTTCTTGACTATAATGAGATTCATTAGGAATTTTAGGAACATAGGAATAATAGGAAATAGGAATTAGGAATTCATTAGAATTCATCGCGAAAGTTAATCATATGTATATTTCGGTCTGATTCGTTTCTTGTTTGCTTCGGTATATGAGTTGTTCATGTCTAATTGTAAATGAGATTCACTCAACTTTTTGACTAGAATGAGATAAAAATGCACTCGGTATAAGTCATAGATTTCTATGTATGAAAAATAATCTTTGAATTATAATGATAAATACCATTTAATTATTAAATTTCTAAAGTAAAGTGCAATTTTTTTATGAAACTGTTTTTTTAAATATGAGTCAATTATCTATTTACGTGTTTCGAATTAATTCGATTCAAATCGATCGATTTATCACCATCTAAATATGTGTACTTTTGCCTAGTGCTATTTGTGCAATTTAAGGTCAATATTTATATTCACATGTACACAAATATGCATGTGTAGCTACGTAAAAATATTTGAATAGGAATATATTTAAAATAAATAAATTTGAAAAATATTTAATTTAGGTTGTGCATTATTGATTATGTGATGAATATCGATGGTTTTTAAGACGATTAATAACGTCTTATATCATTGGTGTGTTTGTGCGTGTTCACGTCGGCATTTGGACAATGTTTAGGGATTTTCATCGAATTAGCCGTGGAATTCGCACACTTTGCACGAAACTTCAGGCATTGCTCGGAATGCAATTTAACTGTCTCAGATTCGCTAACTTCGTTAATTTGTCACTGCTCTTAAAACACGACTCGTTTTTTTGCCATTCTACGCTTTCTTATTTTCCGATAACATGTACTGTGTACACATTATGAATACATAATACAAATATGTACGGTTTTTCCGTTAATTAAATTATTTAATTTTTGTGTTTATTGAGAGAGAATCTTTCGGATTGTCAACAAGTAGGTCACTTTTGTAATGTAGAGTTAACAAAGTCCATGCAAAGGATAAATTAAGTAATTTAATATATTTTTTAATCAATGTGTGTGTATAGAAAAATAATATATGTTATTCAATAATTTATTTGAAAAGTTTTCAGAGCATCGAAGCCGATTTATTTAACTAGATAACATATGTAAATTAACCTAAATCTCTCAAATTTTTAGCTCGAGCACTAATTGTATAATTTTATTACACATCGACAGAAAGTAATTAGCACTTCCTAACACATTAGCGACATTCAAAGACAGATCCAACGACGAGTCGAATCCAAGTTTTCAGTGCATCGAAGCTAGTTTATTTTACTAGATTACATGCGTTTGCCCAAATCTCTTAAATTTTTAATTCAAGTAATAACTGTATAATTTTATCACAATCAACATAAAGCAATTAGCCTTCGTCTAACGACATTCGAAGACCGATCCGACGACGACTCGAATCCAAATTTTCAGAGCATTGAAACCAGTTTATTTCACCACATTACATACATTCGCCTAAATCTCTCGAATTTTTAGTTCGAGTACTCATTGTATAATTTCATCACATATCGACAGAAAGCAATTAGCCCTCGTCTAACACATTAACGACCTTCGAAGACCGATCCGACGAATCCAAGTTTTCAGCCAGTTTATTTTACGGCCCCGCATCGCCCGACGATTGCTGTTTATGAGCGTCGGTTACGATAGTTTCACATGTCGTTCGCACTCGCGAATTTAACATAGGAGACCCGAGGGGAACACCTCTGGAATAGTTCATCGGCGACTATTAAGTCGGGGGACTATTGCATGGATAGGGTGAGGACCGATTCGGCTAAGGGTGGTTTGAATTTCGGGCTTACGAGGGGACGCTGCTTAGTGTCGAGCGAATCTCTCCGATTTCGATGAAAATTAGTCTGCATGTAGTCATTGTATAGATATGAAATGTTTGTTTAGGAAAAAAATGTTCTGATCTATAGTTTTTGATATAGTTAATGTTGAAATGAAAAAAAATGACACGCAAAAGGCGGTCGGTTCGTATTACGCATACCTTTTGTATATCTGGTGGTTTTTTACATTTCAATATGATTTTTCTCAATAACTAATGGCCAGTGCGATTTATTTCAAAACAAGCGTTTCATACGACGACTGAAAAGGCCAAGGAGTACAAGTGACATCGTGGTGATTTCGAGAAAAGTGCGTTCAAAGTTGACCAGGTATTAGAAGGAGGTTGACCGATTTGATGATATATTTCGGCACACATTCCGAATTTGTTTATATCCTTTTGCCACCAAACAATTGAGCGTGCATAGAAGCGATTCCTGTGCATTATTCTATTTCGGCAAAAATGTCACTTGTATCCTTTGCCCTTTTCGATTGTCATATATAGGGACATATATAAAACTACATGGAAACGAATCTTCATTGAAAACGGAGAGTTTCATTTGTTAGTATTCTTTCGTTAGATTCGGATTTGATTTTTTTTCAAAATAGAATAATTTTCTGTGTATTTTTTATTGTTCGAAATCGGGCTGAAATTTAAAAAAATGAATGTATTTTATAGAATGTATTCAGTTAATTCAGCTATACATAGGTTCCCCTTTACACGAGGATATATTTTTTATTAACATATTTTTATTTAATGAGTTCGATTTGTGCATCAATTTACTTAATTATATTTCCTTTTATAGAAAAAATATTTTGTTACTGTAACGTAAACTTTATGTTATGTAAACTGTCACTTCTACTACACGGTTTTTACTGGTCTCTATCCACCGTGTAAAACGAGAGTGTAATAACAATAATTGAAACCTAGAAAATTTCATACTTCAGAACAAATGCATTTTTTCACACATATACATAATTCGAATCGATCTTTCCTACAACCGCATAAAATCCAACCGGAAAATACATAGCCTAGTCGAGACGACTCCCTTAATCTAACTATATAACAGCGCTATTCTGTGTGTGTATCCATGTGACGTTCCAAAACTGCTTTGATATATATAACGAATTGATTGCTAATTAATAATAATAATTATATTGAAACCAATAAAATTTCATACTTCAGACGCAAGATGCATTTTTTCTCACATACATACATATAATCTAAACGATCTTTCCAACAACCGCATAAAATCCAACCGGAAAACACATAGCCTAGTCGAGACGACTCCCTAACGACTTTCGAACAAAATCCGAAAGTGTCGACGAAAAGGTTCGCTCGACGTCATAATTTTCATCCGTAGAGCACATACGCGAGCATTTTCAGCTGACTACGTCGTTTTCGACCCTCAAGAATACTTTATATAAAGTCTAAGAGACGGGGGCGCAGCGCCCGGGGGGCACTCGCCGACCCGACGGAGCCCTACGCCCGATGCACTTTCGAACTGCACATGCGATGAAATATTATTTTAATGTCTTTATATGTCTCTACGTGTTTAATGTGCACTTTTTTAAATGGTTATTTGAAATAGTTAGTTTGTGAAAATTATGTTTGGTGAGGCTTCGATATTCGTCTGCCTCACTATTCGTCTGTTTCACTATTCGTCTACTTAGCTAGTCATATACTCACATTTCGTACAATTCGGTGAATAAAATTTTATTCGCTATTCGTCTGTCTTACGATTAGTAATCGTCTGTTTCACTATTCGTCTGCTTAGCTATTCATATACTCACATTTCGTACAATTCGGTGAATAAAATTTTATTCGCTATTCGTCTGTCTCACGATTCGTCTATTAAACTTTTCATACAATTACTTTTTGTTCAATTTAATAAGTAATATTTGATTCACTTTTCGTCTGTCTCATTATTCCCCGGCCTCACTATTTGGCTGTTTAACTATTGATTTGCCTCACTATTCGCTTGTTTCACTATTCGTTTGCCTCACTATTCGCTTGTTTCACTATTCGCTTGTTTCACTATTCATCTGCTTCACCATTCGCTTGTCTCACTATTTGTTTGTCTCATTATTTATCTGACTCACTATTCGTTTGCTTCAGAAGTTTTCCTCCTAGCTGTCTGTCGAATAGGCTTCTTGAAAATTTTTGTCACTAATAGTATAATTGTTAGATTTCAAAAAAATAAACAACAATATCGATATTGAGTCTAAAAATATTGGGGATTGAAATTTTAGTAGGTTTTTTTAACAATATTAGCTATAGTATTGAAATGTGATATTTTTTTAGGATATGTTATGAAATTACAGCCTGGAGATTTTTTGTATCGAAAACGCATTACTTTGAAATGAAATTTAGTACTCCACAATTGCCACCCTTTGACTATTTCGTATTTTAAAACACCACCGTTCCATATTTGAAACACATGAAAAATTACGAAAAAATCATTTTTCAGTAATCGTCGCTTTTTTCAAATTGGAGTGATTATTTCTTCCTTTTGCTATAATCAACACACAACCAAGTACATTTCCTCTCAATCTATTTGAGAATGTTAGTTATTATTAATTTGTGGAAAATACACGCTCAAAGCTTATATGTTTCCATATTAAGGACAGTTCACCTGAAAAAAAAAAAACATTTGAAAGCGTTAAACTTTTCAATGCAACATGCATACAAAGCGGGACGAAAGCGATGCGCATTCTTTCCCGTCTGAAATATGGCCGCGCTTAAAGAAAAGGGCCTTCGTCCATTGAACGAGCACTCGAAGGCAGAAGCGTACAAGACTTAAGGTCATAACAAAACAGTTGATATTAATTTCCCAAAAGGGTAATAAATTTTGGGCGGTCGTTGAGCCCGCCGCAACCGCCCGTTTCGACCCAACGAAAGACAACAACACAACAACAACGAAACAACGCAAGAGGAGACTTTGTTGTGTGCTGTGACTTCGCACCTTCAACGGTGCATCGTCGCTGAATCGCTTCTGTGAATTTATCGCTTTGTGTGTGTCTATTGTGAGATTTTGTCTGCTGCTTTTTATAAAATAGTGAATATGGGGATGTTGATTTTTTTTTATTTAACTGGCACGAGTATGCAATTTATTCAATACTGTTAAAGGCATAGATTTTACATATGTATAAGAGATTTTTTTCTCAAAATAGCCTAGATAGATTACGTATTAATTAATTGGTCATTTTAATGAGACCTGTAAGACATTTTAATCGGTACATGTAAGTAGAATCTCGGCAAGTTGAGGATTTCATTTTTAAGGAACCGTTTTGTAAAACATTTATTAAACACCTTTTTTTTAATTAAATGGAATAGATATTTGAAAAAAAATATCGAGTCTTCATATCAATTGAGAAAAATTACATGTGACTCACCAATACAGGACTCAAATCCACTCATCCCAAATATTTTTACAGAAAAAATGATTCAGAGTTGCATTTTCTCAGTTAAGTATTATAAATCATATCTATACTTACACTTTATCTACAAATTTTCTTCAAAATCGGTGAGGAACATTTCTAGGGTCCTCATTGTAAGCTCGTTATATCTACCTAAATGATATAATATATTATTTATTATATTAAAAATTACCAAAATATATTTGAAAATAAAACAAATACAAAATTCATTTCAAGTTGTATTTCATTGATGGAAACAAATGCTTATAATTTCATTACACATAGTATGATATATTAACGGAAATTTCACAAAAATGTTTCAACTTTCCTAAAATCAAATCTTTGACATTGGCTACTTACAATTACACTTTTATACTATTAATTACTGTAAACGTGTATAATACATTCATATTCATTGTTTGCAATTGGATCTAGGTCAAAATATTAATTATTAATAATTGAAAATTTTCAACGTAAATATTATTAAATTGTTTGATGATAGATTTATTAAGCTTCATTATGATTTATATTAATTTATCAAATAAATAAAAAGTTTCTAATGATCAATGAAAAAATTGCATCAATCATAAAATGAGTTACATATTCACAAAGAGTTGTAAACAAAAACAGTGTACAAAAATACAAAGGTGTTTGAAATTTAAAATTAACATTCCTTCAATTTATTTTAATATTGATCCAAAGAGTAAGTTTCACAATATTTCGAGATTAAATTAAATATAGAATTTATAAATTTGTAACAGGATATAAGCGGGCTCTGATACGATTAATTAACCTAATACGTATATTACCTCTAATCTTAATATCGATAAATACATATTTAATTATATAAAGGGATCACAATCAAGTAAGCCGTGATAGTAGAGTGAATACGTATAAAATCTTGCGTATCGATACATATATAGTATATAATTTAATTATCATATTTTAATTACCATATACATATATATTTTTCATGTGTTGCCGATTAAAATTATAAGAGCCAATTTCATTCGCTCGAAATCGTTTAGTTTTGCTTTTATTTAATTTTATTAAACTTTTGTATATTTTGTATAAATAATATGTATATTTATTGAACTATAAATATATACATTTTGGCACTTTACACTTCTAAAATTTAGCTAAGTCGTTGATTCATTATTTTTTTATTTTAACGCAAAAAGTTTTTTTTTCCGCATTAATGAAGCAGATAATATATTTTGTGATATTCAGATATGTATCATCTATATAAAGTGCTCGATATATTTTTGTTAAATTATTTTGATATTTCCAGACTTTGATCCTTTCGATATGCCTTTGACATTGAATAAATTAAAATCTTCATTTAAAACTTAAATACGATTATGGGACTGATTTATTAATTTTAAATGGGAACAGTGATACAGATAACACAAAATATTTTGAACATTTACACATACATTCATATTAACTATTGATTAACACATTGTATCCCTGAATGACATCAATATTTCTATATGATTTGATAAAAGTTTTTCTTGGATATTTTTTATTTGTAAATAATTCACATGGATTTTTATATGATATGTTAACAAACACGTTGTTTTGCTTTGGAATAAACATCGATATTTCTATATATGTGATTTGATAAAAGACTTTTGCACGTTTAAATTAATACATTTAATCTATTGAAAAACACATTGTATCCATCGGAATGACATAAATACCTCTATGTGATTCGATTAAAGACTTTAACATATTACTAGGTACATATTCATGTGTTACCTTTTCATTGAATCGACTTTCGGAGATTTGCTTCCTTACACTGCATTTTTGATATGTAAAACAACGACGATTAGGACGCAAGGTGTTGTCCGCCAAGCGACTTTCGATCCACCTGCAAAAACATACGAGGCACGTTAAAAACGATTTAAAAAATTCAAAATCCGAAAGTTGAAGCCGTCGAAATTGAATTTTGAAACGGGGCAATAAAAAGCCAGCTTTGTCCGGGGGTGATATTGTGTTTTGCGAAGCGACAGGAGCAAGTTTTCGTCGTAGGCCTCGGCACAGTATTTAAAATTAGTTTTGCAACGGGAGGAACGAATATGCCGCTCTGGGGTGGAATTTAATTTAAAGTTGGAAATCCTGACACAAAAACACGAGCTTATTTAGCTTTTCTGACTGTTTCGTTCGATGCGAACGTGAGCCACATCTCGTATGAGTTGTGGAGCGTCAAAACGCCACGCTTAAGCCGCGACAAAAACTCAATAAACACGCTGAATATAAATTCGGATTCGAATTCGATACAGTCGGACCTCTCTGACTGCGAACTGTTGAAAGTCTGACGGACAGAGACAGGTGTGTGTGCTGTGTTATGCCCGTTAACTGCGCCTCGCTCTATGGCGGCTTATTTGGCGGGTTTAGTTGGGTACCAGCAACATAAGTCGTAACTGTGGATGAAAATTTACAGGGAATTCTTTATGACGACTGAATAGGCCGAGGGGTACAAGTGATTTTTGAGAAAAGCGCGTTCAAAATTGACCATGTGCTTCATGTATTATTAGGAGGAGATAGACTGATTTGATGATATATTAAGGCACACGTTCCGAAATAGTTTACATCCTTTTGCCACCAAATAAACGAGCAAGCATAGAAGAGATTTCTGTGCATAACTTAATTTCGGCAAGAAATTCACTTGTACTCCTTGGCCTTTTTGATCGTCATATTATTTCATCACAAAAACCTGTATGTAATTAATTAATTTATATGTACTGCAGTATATTTATCTCTGTTTCGTAGATTTTTCGACAGTTCGTTGTTTGAGGATTGACTGTATATGCACATTTGCTGTTGCAGTTTCTTCTCGATTGAATTGAATTTAATTTTTCAGTGGTTGATTCAACATGTGTATTTTTAATCTTTCGATTCGACAAAGCTCGATATTTCAAATAAAAAGTTAAATAAAATGATTTGAAAATATATGTACAAGTATATTATACATACATGACAATTTTACATTGATAAATATATCTGAGAATTATTTAAATTATATACAAAAATTGAATTGTAAATTTGAAAAACATATTGCATTAATACTTTGAGAAAGAAATATATTTTCATGCATACTTCTGAATTTGACGGTATATTCACAGTCCTTTATTATGACTATAATTCTTTTACTTATAACATATTCCTTTAAACAAATTATACCAAGAAAATAAAAATATTCGAAATTATATGATAAGATCTTAATACCGGGACAAGTACTGGGATCCCGGGATCGGCTAATCATAATCCCGAAATTCCGTTGTCGATATTCCGAGCTGGGATTTAAATCCCTAATTGTGAAACATACTAAGCCGCAATTGAAACACGTGTGATATGAAATGATTCGATGTAATATGCGCCCTTGAATTGATAGAGTTCGTATGAGCTGTTTAGAGCTAAACGTGACTAACTCCATAAAAAAAAATCTAAAAAAAAACGATTAAATGTGTTTACTGCGTTTTCCGAAATTTCGATCCAAGTTCATTTATATCCTTTTGACACCAAATATATATAGAAGTTATTCCTGTACATAATTCAATATTGGTAAAAATGTCACTTGTACCGCTTAGCCTTTTCAGTCGTCATATAAATTTATTTTATTTTCAATGAGTGCAGATTAACAATTACGTTTAGCTCTGAACGTCACACTTGAGCCGTAGTAATTATGCAATGATGATGCAATGCGATGCGATTAGGGATCGCAATATTGATTTACCGGTAAACGACAGAATTCGTCTGAAATGTACCGGTAATTACCGGTAAACGATAGATTTCGTCTGAAATTTTCCGGTAAACGATAGAATTCATCTGAAATTTACCGGTAATTACCGGTAAACGATAGATTTCATCTGAAATTTACCGGTAAACGATAGAATTCGTCTGAAATTTTCCGGTAAACGATAGAATTCGTCTGAAATTTACCGGTAATTACCGGTAAACGATAGAATTCGTCTGAAATTTACCGGTAATTACCGGTATTTTATCGGCGAATTGCGATCCCTATATGCGAGATGTATACCTGAAGTATCGTTTTGTCGCAGCATAAGATCAGTGTTGGGTGCGGCGGGCCTGGTCTGCGCGGGGGCACCCGGGGGCGGCGTCTCGGGCTGGGGCGGAGGCGCCGCGGGGGCCCCGGGCCCTGCGCCCTCCCTACCGGGGGCTCGCGTCGCGTTCCGCCTGCCTGCAACTGTCATACAACAACCAATTCCGATTTTTTTTCTCTCAATCCAAACTATATTTCTATACGTCGACGGTGGTGTGCTGTTAAATTTTTATGTGCCGATTTTTCGAAAAAAGAATTTTTTTGTAAACAAATTCGTTCATATTATTATTTTTTAATTTGTGGGATTAAATACGTTAAGAAAGCTTCATTATTTGATATTTTTATGAGGACCAACTAATGATGGATCCCCGCACTACAGCACTGTTCCCCACGTTTCTGCTGATCGGTCATTTTCAAGCAGATTGCGATTTTATACGTGAATTTATAGCAGTTTGGTTATAGGATTGTCGATTCTAATTAAAAAGAAGAGCTTAAACTTTTTTCTTTCGAAAATATTAAAGGTAAAAATTAAGTGTATGTGTTGACATAAAACATTGGAATAATGGGAAAATGAGACTTAATAATTTTACACAATCGCAAGGAGAACTTAAGAATTTTTGCACTACATGTTACTTATGAAAGTAGTATTTAAATGTACTAACAAAATTATATTTTATATGTTTTGTTCAATATGTGGCAATATTACTTTTCGGTTATTTTTTTTGGCGATATATCAAAATTATTTTAATAAAACATTGAATGATTTTTGGAAAAATTTTGAGAAATGTGTTTGCCACATTTATCTTTTATCGTTTCGTTAAAATTGGTGAGGCTAAGTATTCATATTCTCCTTATAAGATGAAAAAATAATTTCTTCGTGAGAAACGTGAAAATTAAGTATTTTTTATATCTTCATTTTATAACTTTCTTTTTTTCTACAACATAAAAAGTATTGGGAGTCAACGTATTGACTTAAATATAATAAGTCGTATAGGTGGCAGCCCTATTTTAAAGTGAAGATCGATAGTATGAATAAGTAAATCTTCTGAATTTAATTAGGTGTGGGAATGCTTTTTGAATTGGTATAAATAAAATTATTTTAGAATTTAAATTCGATAATTTTCATTATTTAAAGTGTTACTGGGGAAAATTTAGGATGAAGAGTTATTTTTTTTGAGATTTTCTTTTTGTGTGTAAAACACTTTTTCATGCTGTGCAAGTAGAATGATTAACTGGATGGAAAAAAGACAGATTTTCGATGTGAGTGAAGGATCGGATTAATTATTTGTTGTTTGAGATTATTTTTAGTTTTTTTGATGGATTAAAATTCTTTTATTTTTATGAATAAAAAATAATATTTTATTATATTTATTTTTGTATTTTTGGAGAATCAAACAAAAAAAAAACCATCGAATAATAACATCATATAAAAATGAGTGAAATATTCCATTAATCTATGTATAATCGATATGAAGCTCACACCGTATTAAGCAATGCAAAATCTTCAAAAAAAAATCCCACACAAATTTTACAATCATTTAAGTAAAAATACTTTTTTGTGCACAAAACCAAAACATTCTCAATACGAATGTTCATTATATCATTGAAGGTGCTTAAAAATGTTTATCTAACAATTTAGTAAAAGTTGTAATTATTATAGGCCAATTAGTGGGGGGATAAGTTTGAATTTTCCCTTTGTCACAGAGGCGGTTAAGTGAAACACTGATCGTGCGCATGCGTTCAAAACGATACGTGATAAATGGTCAAAATGGATGTGATTTTGCGAATTAATCATCATATAAAGTACATAAATATCATGCGATACGCTAAATTAAAGCAAGCATTCTCAACTAAATTACTAATGCATAATTTTATAGCTAGTACTCAAATTACCAACTCTCAAAACAAAAGTGGAACAGAGATAAACAATCTGCTACACTCATTCGTCTCTGTTTCACTAAATTTTGTTAGTTTGTTGTTTAAGGACTTATTGTATTATATTCTTATGACTACACTGTAAAAATGAATATAAAAATAAAATACATAGGTATGGATTTAAGATAACTCTTTATTTTTTGATTACATTTTAACACCAAGAGGCTTTTATGACATTAGCTGTTGTACAAAAATATAACCGTTTATCTTATTGTACTTAACTTATAAAAATAATATTTTACTACATGGGAATATAGGTTAGAATTATAGATTTTAGCAATAAGGGTACCGAAGAAAAACTGTGTAATTTTCCATGAAAAAAAAAAGATTTTTCAAATAAGAAAGATTTAGTCAAGCGGCAAAACATATGCGCTCAATTCAATATTTTCATTTGAATAATATTACACCACGTGCGAAAATGTAATATTTATACAAACGCGCATGTGAAAAACGAGCATTATGTAGTTTTTTTATTAATTTCAATGCGATATAAACTAAAGCAACAAAGTCAGCCGATAGCGTAGATGCATAAAGCGTTTGTGCATGCCGTGTCGATTCAGCATACTTGGGATGCGTGAGTCCGAGTCTTATCTTGGCGAGGGTTTACATGTCGTTTTTCTCAATTGATAAAAATTGATATGGAGACTCGGTCGTTTTTTTAGAATGTTTGGATTCATTTGATTCGAAAAAAGTGTTAATTTAACGCTTTACGAAACGGCTCCGCAAATGATCATCACCTTATACCTTTCAAATGTTTCGATTAAATTCGAACTATTTAGTGACACCTATGTGTGCACTTCTACTCTTAGGAGTCTCGTCTTCACTATATAAAGTAATTGATGCTAACTATTCAGGTTATCTGTGTCACTTATGACCGATTAAAATACACGGTGTATGTATAAAAAAATGGGTATAAATTACCTGTTTAAAATAAAATAAAATTATATCGATTTTTAAGCGTGAAATGGCCATCTTCACAACAACCACAGAAAAGAAAATTGAATTGGAGCAGACTAAAGTTTGTTCACCTCCTAAAACGCAGACTGAAGCAAGCAAGCATACGAGAGTCGATCGACTAGGTTTTCCGAGCTCTCAAGATAGAATTGCATGTAATTTAAACGGCGTTTATTTCGCCCGATAAATTGCCTTTTCCCTGCTCGTTTTCCACTCACTCTTTACTAGGGTTTCTATTTCAGGATTTCGCCCTCAGGATTTCTCGAGATATCCGGAAAAAGTGTCCGAAGAGTTTCCGGAAAATCGATTCTGAATGTTGTCAAAATATCAACATGAAATTGAATGATTTTTTTTGTATTAGATACATATATTTTTTTTCAATTTATGCTGTATATATATTTTTTTTTCTAAATTCAAATCTGATTAAGACCTCTGATTTTTTCTGTTTCATAACCATATACTATTATTTTTGGTTAGAGGTGTTTAACTTATGTACCGAAATTATTTTAGCCATAAATGACATAATTTGTATAAGAGAAAAAGTGACGGAAGCTAAATCAATTTTCTGAATAAATGCTCCGGTGGCTAATATATGCCACCCACATCGTACAAATGATCCAAGCTACACTGACAAGTCAAGATTTCATTATAAGAACCGTTTCCTAAAGCATTAAATTAACTTTTTTATCGAATCAAACATTCTAAAGAAAACATCGATTTATAATCGATTAAGAAAAACAACATACGACTTTCTTGGCATGATTCTAGCCCAGCATCACGAGAATGCTGAGCTCTACCTATTACTCAAATTCTTTATATCTCTACTAAATCGTTTAACTTTTTTGTGTTGATTTCGGAAAATTTTCACATATTACAAAAATTTTTGATTCGTATTTTGAAAAGTAGCCAGAATAGAATCCTTGGATTCCTTGGATTGTCTGCTTCAGTACTTGGTATACTTTGTTTGTACCCTACCCCTGGTGGATTTCATTTGTAGGAACGCACAGACGGAAGACATATGGCGGCACTAAATACGCCAACCGAGCGAAAGCGACTAAATATTATTTCCTCTTGTCCGAAATTCTACCCAAAGCGTATTATATTGTTTGTATAGATCGATACGAGTGTATCTGTTTGTTGTTGGCTTCCGGTTTCATTACGTTTAACCTTAAAATATCAAGAGTGTTGTGCGTATTATTTTTGGAAAAATACTTTTTAAATCAATCTTAAAACGCGTGTATGATATATTTTTTAGTGTATTATTTTACATAGTAAGTTAATTCAAATAAATTCATTCGAATTTTCAAGTCTTTGGCGACGACAGATAAATTTAAGCGATATCCATCTAGACCGGGTGATTTTTTAGGAAAATCTTTTTAAGTCATAAAAATTTTAGAAATGGAATTTAAATGAGTTTCAATTGACTATGAAGTTTGAAATAGATTTATACGAATGAAGCTAATTTTATTCTGAATAAATAAGTTGTATTTTTTCTTTATGAAATTGCATTGAGTTCGACATTAAGCGCGAAATGTTAAAAATTGTACAAAATCACAGATTATAGACATGAGTTGTTATGAAGTCTTCATACTATTTGACGACTGAAAAGACCGAGGGGTATAAGTGATTTCGAAAAAAACTCGCTCAAATTTGAGCAAGTACCTACATGTATTAGGAGGAGGTCTAGTAATTAGATGATATATTTAGGTACACGTTCCAAGTTCGTTCATATCCTTTTGCCACCAAATATAGGAACTTACATAGAAGCAATTCCAGTACATAATTCAATTTCGGCAAAAATGTTACTTGTAACCCTTGATCTTTTCAGTCGTTATTATTTTTCAATTGATTCATGTGTAAAATATAATTTCGAAATGGTGCATATTAAAAAATATACCGACGGTAATCGTGCGAAAAACGAAACGACGAGAAGAATAAAAACTGACACGCACTCTCTAAATCTCATTCCGCTACAACAAAAAGCGATTCATCCCAAGTTTTCTTGATGGAGTTTGTCAGTGGGTCTGACAAGCGGGTATTAAGTCTTCGTGTTAGCAAGACTGGGAATTTGCAAGCATTAACTAAAACTGCCATACGACACGCTGATTCCTCGAAAATCCCGATCCAAAAAATAAATTGTAACATATTGGATGACGGTTTGTTTGGACTTAATCTTTTTCTTTTGTGCTATTTCATTGTGAACTTATAACGTGAATTGAAAATTATTATCTAGAGCGTTTTGAAATCATTCGATATTTGGAGATTTTAAAAAATGAAAATACTGAAAATTCGTCTCGTAACTCGGACACATTAATTTGAATTTGTTTGTTTAACAGTTCAAATTTTTTGTTTTACTGCGTGTACAGTTATTTGACGATACACGTATGTGAATCAGTCAGATATGAGTTTTTTTTCATGTGCTTTCTATTCGTACTTTTTTATGTTGAAATGAAAATACATTTTATGCATCGATCTCTATATAGTATTATATAAAATATACCATAAATACATATTTGGGTATATCGATTTTCACTTCTATTTAAGTAAAAATTTCCATTTCGATATTAACTTTTTCTTCAATTCAATAATTTTTCGTTCATTTTTTCCGAATACTTAAAATGAGTTGAGATTTCCGTTATTTTTTTTAGAATCATTAATTGAATAACATGTAAAGTGCTTTATATTGAATATATACAGTGTCATTTGAAAATTGAGGAAAATGTGCATGGACAAATACGTATACGTATGTTTGTCATATTAATTTAATCCCTACACGGCTAAAATTGAAATTAATAAACTCATAATAATGTTAAAGTAAAGTAATATTAATTCCAATATCAAATTCATTGAATTTCGTGGAAAAATGACACATGAAAATCGACAATAAAGAGTACGGCATGGCTTGTTGAACAATAAAATTAGATTTTCCACGAAAACTCCATATCAACGGTTAATATAGTCAAACAGAAAAAGACGAACTGACTATGTCTATCAATTAAGAAATATTTAATATCTGATAAATTTCACTATTTTACGGGGACACTTTCATACGACGATAAAAGACCCCACACAACTCATGAATAAAACTCGACTCTTTTATAATATATCGCATACAAAATAAACCGGTCCAAACATTGAAAACGTATATATTTAATAATAAAAACGGCGATGTCGTCGTTTCTTAGCGGAGTTGCGCATTTAAGCCGATCGTTTGATGGGTAAACTAAAGGTGTCACCCTTCCGCTGTCCGACCTTCGTCATAAGGGCAAAATGAGAACGGACGTGTAACTCAAAACTGAACCCTCACCCTTGCACGTCTCTATTTCTCAACAACACCTTCCACCATACAGTGATCACCGACAGCAGCCTCCATGGGAAGTCACTTTGCCCGAACGAGAGGAAAACTGTGTCGGTCAGATGTCTGTACGTATCTAAATATCTGGTGGATTGTTGTTTGTTGGTTCGTTTGATTAGCTCGGATGCCGAATGCTGTTATTTTCACTTAATGCGGTCGTTTAGACTACGGTGGACTACCTTATGACGTCGCGATGGGTTTCAAGTTCGTTGGAGGGGATGTTATGGAGAGGGATGTTGTAGAGGGTAATGTTATAGGAGGAATGTTATAGGAAGAATGTTGTAGAGGGTAATGT
This sequence comes from Cheumatopsyche charites, assembly GCA_024721215.1. Classification (NCBI taxonomy): domain Eukaryota; kingdom Metazoa; phylum Arthropoda; class Insecta; order Trichoptera; family Hydropsychidae; genus Cheumatopsyche; species Cheumatopsyche charites. The sequence goes on from CM045587.1 coordinate 2,016,885, forward strand.
TATAGAAGAATTTTATAGGCATAATATTATAGGAAAAATGTTGTAGAGAGTAACGTTATGAGAGGAATGTTACAGAGAAAATATTGATGGGGAAATATTATTGGAAGAATGTTTTAGAGGGTAATGTTATAGAGGAATATTATAGACGAAATGTTATAGAAGGAATGTTGTAGAGAGTAACGTTATAAGAGGAATGTTATAAAGAAAATAATGATGGAGAAATATTATAGGAAGAATGTTGAAGAGTGTAATGTTATAGAGGAATATTATAGACAAAATGTTATCGGAAAAATTTTATAGTGAGAATGTTAGAGCCTAGAAAATTATATGGGAAATTATTTTTGAATTCGAATTTATGAATTCATGAATTCAAATATTTTTGCTTATTCGTTTTTGGATATTTTTACGTGATACCAGTGCAAATTACTGAATTTTCGCTTCGAATGATGTTCTTCGTATTTTGTCTGGAATGGTATAATATTTCCATGAATCGCGGACAAGATCAAGGTTTCTTTGAATTGTGTAAGAAGATCGAATAAAAAAAGCTATTGATGTTTTTTTGATGAACAAATGAATTTAAAATAAATATTTGTACGAATATTCTAATGAGAGTTAAAAAATAATGTCATACGAGAAAAGTGTCGTGAACGTTGTAAAGGGATTTACTGTATTTTGTTTTCAAATCAAATTATAAAAATAAAACTCGTTTCACATAATTATTCCTTGGTTAGTGTATTAATAAAGTTTCAAATGTGAATATAAAGAAAAAATAATTGAAAGATCACAATAATCTGAAAGTCTCAACAATCATTTTATTTATCATGAGAGAAATCGACTGAATTTTCTTTGAATTGTATTTGTATATTGAGATAACACGTATGTAATAGATAAATATAATTTTGAAAATAATCAGCATCGATATTCTGCTTTTGGTGTATCCTATTGGTGAAGAGATAGTAAGCAAATAGTTTAATAGTTTTCCCTCTCCCAGGGAAATGTTACAGTAGTTTTCCCAGGGAAAACGATGATATATGCCATCGTAGTCGAACCCAACGACTAGTCTTATTAGGGAAATTGCATTCGATTTCCCCAGTTCGAATTTATGGAACTGATTTAAATAGTATTTGTGTATTTTATTGTGTTTGCACAGTTTCGTTGTTTCGAGGAAGCGACGCGTTGGTATAAATCGATTTCGAATGAATTTCGTAAACGAAGCATCATTTAAATTTTTATCTGTTGTGTTATCGTATTTGAAAATGAACTTTTCTTATTTAGTTATATCGAAGGAATTAATATAAAAATGTTAACTGGTACTTAAAGTTAAAACTTATTTTCGACATCAAATAATAATTTTACGAGCTAAAATTTTTGCAAACATGCGAAAAATAATCACGAAGACGTCAAAAAATATTTCAGCTTAATAATTTCATATCAAACACTCAAAGGTGCGAAAGCAATCAAAATAAATATATAAATTATTCAACATTGTGCATTCATTTCACTATCATATTAACATATACTTAATAAGGACATTATGTAATATTATAAAAGCCTTTAAAAAGCGTCCTATATTATTATAATTGGTATTCTATATAATCTTTATATTGATCAGCATTTATTAATATCAAAAGTATGATATTTTATATATGCCTATGACATTATTGAAGCGTGCTGTGTATATGGAATATAAAAATTGTGAAAAGGAAATGAAAATCTTACCTTCTTTATTAGCGTTACTTTTCATTTCAGTCGCTTTCGGTGATGAAGACGGCATTGGTATTTCTAAAATATATTTTTTTAATTAACCATTTCCGCAAAAATGAATGTATAAAATTATAAAAAAACCTACCATAAAGTCTAATAGAACCTTCTGTTTCACCTAAAGAATTTTTAGATATGCATCTGTAATTACCAAAATCTCCGGGCTGCAGATGTCTTACTGTGAGTTTCATATGAGCTCTAAAAATTCAATAAATGTGCAGTCATCATAAATTTTATTTTAAAAATTCAGTGGAACCCCGATAAACGTACTCGATCCATCCTAAGAAAAAGTACGTTTTTTAAAACGTTTTTTGCCATAGATACATTTAATGTAAATCGAATAAATCCGTTCAATACCCTTATTTAAACCTGTTAAACTATGACAAAATTGTGGATTTCATCATATCTTGATTTTGAATTGCAAATTTTGTCAAAGGAGTTACATTTTCAAGAATCACATAAATTTCCTTTTTAGTTGATCATATTAATTTAATTGTTCTCATTAATTTACTTTTTATATTGTTTAAATAAACATTATTTTGGACCCATGACTGTTTTCTTTTTATAAAATAGAACACATTTTAAACGATTTTGTTCGCATATTGAAGTATTGTACGTCGAAGCATCTTTCGCTGCCCAATATCGAGTTGTACGTATTTTAGGGTTCCACTGAAGTTAATACGTTAAAAAATAATTTACCTGTACGAATTTTCAGTAGTGATGATACCAAACTTCTTAGTAGGCAACACCATGACATTGTCATACACCCAATAACTGATTGCCTTGGGATGAGCTTCTGTATGACAATCAACGGTCACATCAGTGCCTGCTGGGGCTCCAACCAGTTGATTCGGCACCCAGATCATCGGCGAAACTGAAATATGAAATAAAAAACGAAATTAAAATTTATATAGATTCTTATTGAAAACACAAAGCTTCTCTTTGTAGAGAATCGTCGAGCTTCATTAGTTAAGCAACGGATTGTCGTTTTACGCGCGGGTGCAAATCCCGGATACGTCCCGTTAGCGATGAACAGTATTGCTGTTTCGTTTATATTGCAAAATACTAATGGATGTAAATTAAATTTTAATATTCGATCAGTCTGATTCGGTTGTGTTATTTGGAAATTATTCGATTGATGTTGATTATCATTTATCTATGTTGTTGCGCCTATGTAAATTTAAAATGATTGAAAATGGCTAACAATAAGTAAAAATTGTTGAAAATCGGAAAAATTTCAAAGTAAGGTGAATTTAGATCTGACTTAATTTTTTTAACACTAGTCAACACAACATACGAAACGTCTTGTTTAGGCTTTTGTTATCTGTTGAAATCAATTTTCTAATGTAATAATAACACTGATTTGTTTTTGTGTCTATCTGTCTATTTCTATAATGCTCAGGTTGTAATTTGTTAAATATTGGTATTATAAAGATTTAAAATAATAGGTTCAGATGATTAAGTGTATGAATCTAATTTTAGCCAGGAATGCGCTAAAATTTTCAACTGTGTGATTAATTGAATGATAAATGCAATTAATGCAGTAAACTTTTTGAAATAAATGAGATTTGAATATCAAAGTACTTACGATTAGTATATTTTTAACTATTTATATGTGAAATATATTTTCTGTACAAAAAAGATAAATGCTATTTATTACAGATTTTTTTAAACACCGAATAATAAATGAATTCAGATACATGAAATAATGAAAATAATTTTACCAAACATGTTTCATCAATTTTCTCGACTTTTCATTTTGTGTAGTCAAACTAAAACACTTGTATAAAAATTAAATATCGAATTCAAATGAAGACTGAAAAGGCCAAGGGTTACAAGCGCATTCAAAGTTGAGCATGTATTAGGAAGAGGTCGAGTGATTTGATGACATATCTCGATACACGTTCCAAGGTTATTTGTATCCTTTCGCTACAAAATATTAAATAGAATCGATTCCTGCACATAACTCAATTTCAGCAAAAATTTCACTTGAACCCATGATTCGCAAAAAGCCAACATTCAAACGCAAACTCTACCGAATAAAACCGAAACTTTTCAACAAAGAAAAAACGACACCCAGATACGATCGAATCCGAATAACGACCGATCGCATTTCCGAACCCGTCTAGCGGATCGTTCGACCGCAATTACGACGATAATAATAATCTCACTAAAATGCAACGTTGCTGATTTTCCCGGCGGGACGTGGCCACGTATTATTATTATACGTCACTGTACGTGTGTCCGTCTATCCGTCTATCCGTCTGTCCCGTTTTGCGGGGCTCTCCGGCAGAGAGGCGTTCACGGTTTATTAGAGCAGATTATGGCAATAATGTGTCCCAATAATGTGTCCCAATAACGGGGGCGTTAATGTTTATTGCGCGCGTCCGGTTATGGCCGCCGCGGGACTCGAATGTTCATCAATTTGGCGCCAAAATTGCCGACCGGAAACTGCGGCGAATTTGTCGTCTCCGAGACTCGTCGCTTTTCCGGATTCGGATTCGGATTCGGATTCGACGCGTCCGGATTCCGCGAGGGCTCGTTCGGACGCGATTGAGCGGTTCGTGTTCGGCGAGGCTAATGCGGTGTTTTGCTGGTTTTTAGTCAAGTTTGAAAATGTGAAGTTTTTGTTATAATTTGACGATCGAAAAGGTCAAGGGGTGCAAGTGAAGTTTTTGTTGAAATTGAGTTATGTATAGGAATCGGTTCTATGTATGCTTATTTATTTGGTGGCGAAATTATGTGAACGAATTCGGAACGTGTGCTGAGATATATCATCAAATTACTCGACCTCCTCCTAATACATGCAGGTACATAGTCAACTTTGAACGTGCTTTTCTCGAAATCACCGTGATGTCACTTGTGCCCTTTGGCCTTTTCATTCGTCATATAATAGCGCTATTTCGTCTGTGTGTGTCCGATGTAATACTCCAAAACTGTGACAAAGCAACTACGAGTATCTAAATTAAATTTTTGACGAATTTTATACATTTACGGCAATTTGTGATACAGCCATTTTTGGAAAAAAAATTGCGTGAACTTTTGATTAGTTAAAGGCTCTAAACCTTTCAAATTAAATTAGACTCGATATTTTAATTGCATATCGGCAATTAGTCAGAGATAACTATAAAAAATATTATTTTTCTCTAACCAGACATGCGTTGATATATTCAATGGGTTGATCGCTAGTGTATTAAAAATAGCTTAAATACAATAAACTACATTAGAATGCTAGAAAAATTCATAATTTACAGTTTAGAAAAAAAAGCATGAAAATGCGAAAATTGAATCTTTGAAATCGATAAAACTTCAGTTAAAATGGCCGGTTTCATCCATGATTCCGAAACGGAAAATGCTACAAAAATCCTCATCAAATATGACTTGTAGATAAATAAAATCTTTGCTGAAATCGCTAAAAGTAATAATCAATTAACATTTCTTTAATATTTAATTATTCTGCTGCATTAATTTAAATTCTCAAATTTCGCAGACGTTAAAATTTCTATGACCCTTATGTAAATGTGACATAAAATCCTATTTTTTTTTTTCAAAATTAATTAGACAAAGACTTCGAAAATTATTATTTTGGACGTCTAATGCAAAAATAATACACCGAAGTCCACGTTTTGTATAAGCGATAGGTAGATGCGAACAGAAGCCGTAATTGGCCATTAAGTCTCCGGTCAACAACACCCACATCTTGCAACTGCCAATAAAGTGAAGGGATACGTAAGGGTATCCAGATGTTGACCCCTGGTTGAATGTACCATAATGCAAGATAATATTGGTATTTGTATTTATAATACATTTCAGTTTTGTATATAATAATATTTTTGCTATATTGAGTGATATTTTCATGCAGCGTTTGATTCAAAATCAATATTGGACTTTTTCAGTAAAATAAATAAGTAGATTATTCAGCTGTTTATTTAATTCATAAACGATAGCAATACAGGCTATAAAGATGTTCATTATTAATTGAGTTCATTTTATCGATATTTCCAATAACATGCCTACCTTGCAAATCCGTGATTTTACTGTGCATTTTCAATTGGTTCTTTGTTTTCTACCCCAATTATACGTGTTTTCGGAAATAAAGCTTAGCTTTCAGTATTTAATTTTCCGTGCATTCGAGAGATAAATAGACCAACAAATTTAGTTCTCGCTCTTAACTCTGTGATTTATTTGTTTTCGACTACACATTTCAATTTTCAGAATACTTCAGCAGAATCTGTAATACAATTCGATCAATAACGATTGAACTAAAAATATTTTATTTGCACGAATAAAAATAATATCAGTCTATTTGCGCTTCATAGACTCGTTAACAGGTCATATTTTTATAAAAAAAGCTTTATAGAGTTATTGAATACACTTCTTGGAAATTTTTTACATCAATACATTTTGAAATGTATGCTTGACTTTTCAAAATAAAAAAAAAACAGTACTGAATATTATCGACCTAACTTTATAGTCATGCCTTTGTTTTCATGAATTCAAATTTGACGAGTGATTTAATTTGAAATTCATATGTTTGTTGAAATCGATTTTCATTTAGTTCGGTATTTTTACTCATCATCAACACTCGTATTTAGTTAACTTTAAAATCGTTACCTTATAGTTTAAATATCCCTGTTATGTGCTTGATAACTTTTTTCAGACAAATATCTGTTTATTTTATATATTTAGGTTGCACTAGTAACGTGTAACGAGATCAAAGGACAACGAGCTTCTGACGTTTTTCTAAAGAACAAATGAATTTAAAATACGTATTTCCACAATATTTTCTTTTTTAAATTTTAATGATAGGGGAATGTGGGGAGACTTGATCGTCTTTTAGTTTTTTCCTCTATATTATTTTTGAAAAATCGTGTTTTTTAGTAATAGTGTCTATACACTTGGAATCAAATCGAGTTTACTTTGACAGTATTTTTTTTAAATACGATTTTTATAGGGGAGTTATAGGCAAAAAATGAAAGGAAGGATCAAGTCTTCTTATTTTTTTCTACGTTATAGAAAAATTTAAGTTATAGAAAAAAACCGCCGCATTCCTTATAAGGAATTTTCTTATAGAGGAAGGGTTTACCGTATAATATGAAGACTGAATCGCACAAAAGGCACAAGTGATTTTTTTTATCAAAACTGAGTTAAATAGAGTTGAAATACGACTGAAAAAGCCAAGGGGTACAAGTGAAATTTAAGCCGAAATTGAGTTATGTACAGAATCCACTTCTATATACGCTCATATATTTGGTAGCAAAGGGATATAAGCAAATTTGAGTTGTGTACTGATTGTCATCAAATCACTCGACCTCCTCTCAACACATGCAGGTACATGATTAACTTTGAGCGCGCTTTTCTCGAAATCACCACGAAGTCACTTGTAATCCTTGGACTTTTCAGTCGTCATATAGAACTATATTCCGTACTAAACTAAAAATCGATAAAAAAGGTCACTTATGCCCTTTGTACAATTCAGTCGTCATATAATATATACGCCAGCGATTCGACGATATTTAAACAAAATCAAATATTTATTAGAATTTCATTTTGAAAATCGACCAGAGCCGAATGACCGATGCTGTTTGCCGCGGGATTATTTTTCAATTGAAACGTGATCGGATTACCACCGAGCACGTTACCGACCCGCCCTACATCCCCTGCACTCCCCTATTCGGCAAATAAATTTCAATTAATTTAATGCTGAAACGGACACGGCAATCGAAACCTTACGGATGCCAAGTTAAACGTGGCCTATCCAATTTTAATCAGAAATTTCAGACCGGCGGAAATTTATCGGACGCCGATATGGGCCGCCCACAGCTGAATTGTATCAACTCTAGTTTTTGGGGGAAAATCAGATTTTAATGTCGAATTGTAAAATATTTTCATGAAAATTAAAGATAAATACCAATAAATGACAAATCATTTATTTCAGATACAATTTTGATTGATTCTGTACTGTAATGTGAACTTTTATCATCCATAGTTTATTGTAAAAGGAATTTATATGTTCATAATTTCTGATACACATGGAATAATGAAGGTAATTTTTTTTGAAAATTAATGATTTTTTTATAACTTTTTGCTTTAATAGAGTTAGTCATATTTAGCTTTAAGCGATTTGTGTGATGTGATGCAACACGTTTGGGAACGTATTGTTTGTTACAGTGTTTCATTCGCTTTCGATATTGTGTATTGTGATACTGATTCTAAAAGGTCAAAGTTGAAACAATAAATTTTTATTTTTGTATTTATCTGATGTTTTTTATATTTATAACTAGCTTCTGTGACTCAATTTTGTTCGAGGCTTTTTAGACTTTGATCCGATTGATGTATAGTAATTCTCATTCTCCTGACCGTTTTAATTCCAAGACAGAAGATAGATAGTATTTCAATTAGAAACAATTTAACTCACTTTAAATAGTATCTCGATTATTGGAAAAAAATTAAAAATAGTGTACATTTACAATTAAAAGATAAACCATAAATATATTTTTTAATTAAAAAAAAGCCATGGGAACGTAACGTCGATAATTGAACATTTCATAAAAAGCTACAACGTGGTAAAAAAAAATACCGTTCAATTCTAAAATAACTTCGATATCTGTTGATGAAAGTAGACGGGGCGCATTTTAATCACACTCAGACTCAGGACTGCATGAGCGACACATTAAAACTTTCCAGTTATTAATATGGGAGATCCGACATTACTGCCGTCGCTGTTTTTAACCCTTGTAAGCAAGAGTCAGGTCAAAACGACCCAAGTTTACAGAGTTATGTGTATTTTGATCAATTTGTTCTAAATTTTTACAATTGAAGCTTGTTTCCGTTGTGAATTATGGCAAAGATATTTGGATATTTTGAGAGTTATTTTATTTTCATTTTCAATTAATATCATTCAATTCTAAAGTAAAGATGTAAGATGTAAGACAGATTACGAAATGAAAGTTAGAGCGCATATAAAAGTCATTAAATAGATTGAATTTAATCCAAGAAAATATACGGGAGAAGATGATGGTCATTTTCGGAGCCGTTTTGTAAAGCACTAAATAAATATTTTTTCTGTCGAATGAATCCAAATATTTTTTAAGAAACGACCGAGTATCCACATCAATTAATCGATTAAAAAAAAACTATATGTGACTTTCGCCAAGATAAAACTCAAACCCACGCACTTAAAGTACTCTAAATCGATACAGAATGCACAAATACATACTTAATACTACTGTACCATCGGCTGGTCATATTTAGAGTAATTTCCATATAGATGGCCATATGGAAGATTCTGAAAATCGGCAACAATTATTATTTATTTATTATTATTGGATATCCTGTGATCACGAAACATTCAAATTGAGTGCAAAAAATAATAATTATTGACAATTTTCGATAAAAAAATAATAACCACTGACCATTTTCAACCATATGGCCATCTATACAAGAATTACTATATGACAACTGAAAAGGCTAAGAGGGTTACACGTGATTTTTTTTCCGAAATCAAATTATGTACAAGAGTCTCTTCTAAATACTCTCATATATTTGGTGGCAAAAGGATATAAACGAACTTGGAATATATGCCTTAATATTATATATCATCAAATCACTCGACCTCCTCGAAGTACATTTTCACCTTTGACCGCGCTTTTTTCGAACTCATTGCACTTCTCGACCTTTTCATTCATCATACACTTATTAAAAAGTTATTTTTATATAAAAAAAAATAGAAATTCGGCACCGAAAGGGTTGAAATGGCGGGTAGACGATACGGCCGTGGCAACGTCATGTCGGATGTATAAAGAGTGGCGGATTGTGTGCGGTAATCCCAATAGACACCTCGACCTCGCGCAGGTTGTTAAACTGAGTGGCTGTCTAATGTTCTTAGTTTTAACCCGAGTTTCGCCCTCGATTTTCTCGCAGTTTACCCCCGTTGGCTCGGGGAGGGTAGTTGTGTTATGTGCCCAACCAGTGCTGTAGCTATCTATTCTCAAGGTGGTGGTGTACGAGGGAATATATTGATATGATGAATTATTTAGTTAGTGACGTGATTTCATAAAATTTTAAGTTTCTATAGATAGAGGATTTTCCTAAATATTTGAAAAAGAAAACATGTTTGAGAAAACTTGTCCTAAATTGTCCTAAATATGGAACATGCGTCAATTATGGAATACCGCGATATTTATTACTTACAGTTTTGACAATCTGCTAATTTTGCTATAAAATCAGTCACTAATAATATTATTGTTAGATTTCAATAAGAGAAACAATAATATCGATATTGAGTCTAAAAATATTGCAGTTTTACTAGGTTTTTTTTTTTTAACAATATTAGCTATATAATTGAAATGTAATATTTTTTTAAGATGTTATGAGATACCTGCCTGGCGAATTTTTGTATTGAAAACGCTATACTTTGAAATGAAATTTAGTATTCCATAATTGCCACCCTTTGACTATTTCGTATTTTAAAACACCAACGTTCTATATTTGAGACACATGAAAAATGACGAAAAAATCATTTTTTAGTAATCGCGGTTTTTTTCAAATTTGAGTGATTATTTATTTCTTTTGCTATAATCAACACATAACTAAGAATATTTGGCCTCAATCTATTTCTTAAGAATGTTAATTATTATTCATTTGTGGAAAATACACGCTTAAAGCTCAGGTGTTTCCATATTTAGGACAGTTCATCTAAACATTTTTGATAAGTTTTAAAAAATGAATTTGATTATTCTATTTTTTCGAAGTTGTAAATGTATGTACGTTGTTGCCGGGAATTTTTTTAAAAATTCCATTCAATTGTTACAGAATTCAAATATTATATTATAAAAATTACTTGAAATTTTAAGCAAATATATACGAACTGAATTAATTCAATTTTTAACAAATGTGTCGCTTTCTTTATATGAGATTGCATTTAGTTCAACAGTAGGTAACGCACAAAAACATCATTAGTATCTTATCTTTGAAAAAGGTCAAAAAATCTTCATTTTAGATAGATTTTTGAATTTTTTTTTAACGCCGATTAAAGATGGCGGAACGCCCCTTTGCACTTACCACCCCAAATACAGCACTGGTTATATTATATGTGGAAGGTGTCTCCTGAGCGAACGGGGCTAGGTGGCCCACCCCGAACCGATACCGAGCGGGTAAACTTCCGCAACTTTTGTTTACGACACGATAAAACTTGGATGACTAAGTGTGTGGATAAATCAATATTTTATGTATGAATTTTCCCCGAGTTCCGGTGATACACTCGTTCGTCTCGCTTTCTCTTATTTTATTTTTTTATATATAATATATAAATATAGGAAGGGCGGAAAATATGGAACATCGCGATGTTTATCACTTACAATTTCGACCATCTGCTAATGTTGAATAAAATTAGTCACTAGTAATATAATTGTTAGACATAAAGAAAAACAACTGAATCGACATTGAGTCTAAAAATATCGAGGATTGAAATTTTACTAGTTTTTTTTAATAATATCAGTAATAACTTTGAGTGTAATATTTTTTTCAAAATGCGAAATGAAATGCGAAATGAAAATGCGTTAATTTGAAATGAAATTCAGTATTCCATACTTACCACCTTTATCTATTTCGAATAAAAAAAACATCACTGTTCCATATTTGATACACAATATTTTTTCTGTTATCGTTGTTTTTTTTCATTTGATTGATTATTTCTTAATTAACACACAACTAACAATAAGTATATTCAGCCTCAATCTTTTTCTCAAGAACGTTGATTATTTTGCATATTTTAGCTTAAATGTATTTTATTTCATTAGAATTGATGTTTCATTTCACGTGAAATTCGCGATTGAATTTTTCATGTGTTTTGTGCAGAAATAATGTTTTCGGTGTGCTTAGAGGGGCAAATGTAAGCTTGAAGATTTGAAAAATTTGCTCTCTCGAAATGAATCTCTTTTGTATGAATGAAATATAATTTTTATTTGACTCGCATACAAAAACAGGTACTTTGTGTTATTTCAAAAAAATCTCTTGAATGCCTTTGTACCTAACTGGTTCCAGTCGTAATGAATATAATCTAAGACATTTTCTTTCCGCGAGCTTTTTATTTCCGACAAATTATTTTTTTTTTACCCAAAATGTTTTTTTTCCAACAAATTTCATTATGCTATGTATTGCAACGTCTTTCATTTCAATAACGAGAAAAAAATATGCACATTCAAAACGAAACCATACATAGATCAAATTATTCAATACGACAAAAATACACAAATACAAACTTATTTTTTTCAAATTCAAGTTCAAATCGCTAAATCATTCGTCATCTTTATCAAAATGGTCACTAACACTAAATGGATTGGAACTTCCGAATTATCTTAACGATGCTAGGGGTGCGGTAACTACCAAATGACAGGGTCAATTATCGATCTCGAAACTATGATAGCGACTCGGTTCGAATGTATTATAGAGCTATCATAACAGGCTATCATACATAGCTCGAGTGCAAAATTCGACGGTCTTATACATAGCGTATAATATTACGGTGTTACGGTGCAATGTACGTGGTAAGCACTTCGGTACATACCCAGCATGCACTTTAATTATTCAGTCGCTGCGCCAAAGTGGTCGGATCTAGTTTCAATTTAGATTCAATACTACACGTCTGAAATACTCAGTCAATTCAAGGGATGTTCTATATTAGGGTGTTCGAAAATGTGTGTAATTGTAAAAAGACTAGACGGTTTTCGGTTAAAAATTAAGACGGAAAGGAAAGTCGCTTCAAATCGATTTTGAATGAATTTATTTTATATATTTTTTTAATATTGTATTACGTAAATAAACAAAGAGATTTTTTTATCAAATCTAATTGGAATATAATATACATACATTTGAAGCCCAATTTTTAATTCGATGAAATGTTTGCTTTTGATTCCTACAAGAAGGATTATAATTCAAATTACATTTGCATTGCAGAACTCATGTTATTATCAAAAATGAGAGCATAATAAAATGAAAAGGAAAAAAATACAATTTTGGATTGTCCGTGTTATTTACAATGTATGTGTGTTCATATTGAACAATTTTTCTGACACATATCGGCGACCGGTACTTCTACTCGACGAAGCGATTGGCTTTTATCTCTTTTGTCCATTTATGACTTATACAGAGTAGGTCAAACATATCTGTTGATATACAGCTAAAATAATTGACTAGTGAAAAGGCCTAGGAGATCAAGTGACTTCGCGGTGATTTTGAGAAAAGCGCATTCAAAATTAAGCATGTACCTACATATTTCAGTACACTTTCCAAGTTTGTTTATATCTATTTGCTAGCAAATATATGAGCGTACATAGACGGAATTCCTGTAAATAAGGCAACCTCGGCGAAAATTTTACTTGTACCCCTTGACCTTTTCAGTCCTCAATTAGGGTTAGTTTGTTGAAAAAAAAATTAAATTCGATTTACCGACAATAAGATGAATTTAGCCTAAAAAAAGTAACCTAAAAATCGATTTCGGCTTCAGTTTTCGAAGCTTACTCTTCACATTCGGATTTAATTCGATTGAAAATTCTTACACTCAATTCAACGGATAATCATCGAGAGCGCTTCTAATTATCCGAAGCAACAGTTCGCCGACAATTCACCGAAATTCGCCTCAATTAATCCCCTCATCTAAGCCTCGGCGTCCATCAATCCCCTTTATTCAGTTGTTAGGAACGCGGGACAAAACCGAAAGGACGTCGCAAGACAGCAACCCCCTGATTTCTCAGTATTATTTTACAGTCCACGGGACGAGGATAAAAGACCACGTTTTCATCTGAGCACATCATTTTAACAGTGGTGCTGTCATCGCCAGCGGACCCTATTGTTGCTCAGGATGTGATAAAGGTTTTGATTAATTAACAATGTTGCTTCAAAGCGAGAAAGGCAGTTGCATGAGCGTATAGCCGGCGAAAAAGCGATATGGACAAATGTGGCATGAAAACGAGTTCGATGTTTTTTTTATACGTGTCTGTTATTTTGTGTTCGTTCTGAATGTATTTTTGTTCTCGATGAATGAAAATTTTACGTAGAATTATTTTTTAATGCTTATTGAATAGATTTTTAAGCTCGTTAGAGGACCAAAATACTATTATTCTCAATGCACTTATTCATGATAATTAGTTTTTCATACGAACAATGTAATTACTAATTATCTTGAAATGTTATTTAAAGTAAAATCTAATGAATATACAAAAAACAATATTTATTTAAACAACACATTTGGTAACTATCGATATCAATTTCATGTTTTCCAATTACGAATTGTGTGAACTCAATTTGTATGCATGTCATCAAATAAAATATCGTACTTATTATGCATGAAACAATTTAAATATATAATATTTTCATTTCAATCAATCGTTTCGCTATTTGTATTCGATTTAGATCTCATCAGAATGATAAAATTTTAATATTTATTTTTTCCTTACGTTGAATTTGCATCTAATGACCACAGTAAAATTACTAACTTTTCAACCCTTCTGATATGTTTCATTTTCTGAAATTTCAATAAATTGGTTTAAAAAAAGACAATAAGTTTTATACTTAACATTGATGACAAATCAAACTTTTAGAATTACAAATAATAAATGACTTCATAAAATCATACGACGCGAAGCGTTAACGAAATTCGCGGATAATGCGACATCATTAATCGCATCATACAGTTAATTGTATTAACTAATTGTCAGTGTTAATTAAAATTAGACAAATATACACTCTTTAATATTGCCAAAATTTCAAAAATATACAAAAAAATCACTCACATTCGACATCGACGATGATCCTTTTGGAGACGGACGGTGGTACCCCATTTGTTGCTATGCAAAGATATGCACCCATTTCAGTTCGACTTATTCGGGCCAGGTTCAACTGTTCGCCTTCGTGGACAGTAACTGAAAATATAATATTAATATTTATTCAATTTCATAAATAGAATATACACATGAATACGAGAACATGAAACTAATCCCCGATTTATGTGGTTGATGCAATTGATGCGGTTCATGCGAATCACTTGAAATAAGCGCATCTATAGTTGTTCGAGTTCAGTTTACAAATAATTTTCTAATATAAATAGGGTATTTCATCCATTCAAAGTTAATTTTAGTATTAGTTTTGAAAAGTTTGTCTGATAATTCACAAAAAATAAAAATTAAATAATATTTTTTTTAATTAAAAATTCCACTAAATACATCGATGTTATTGCACTTTATGTTGTTACGAATCCATATATCTATAATAATTGCAAAACTGATTCTTATATTGTTAATTTTCGTTTTCACATATGTGTTATGTATGTACATATTTAATGCTTTATTGATCAAATTCGTGATTTGTTTGGTTGAAAATAATAATATGTCCTTATGAGGATTAGCTATTATAATTATGTGTGTACTTTACATAATACGTATTTAGGTATAGTATTTAAACGGAAACAATCGATCGTTTTCGCAAAGCTGAAGCTTAATTATACACGTAGGGCAAGTGTTTTCACTACTTTAGTTAACTAACCAGAGAGTAGAGCTAGTCTTTCAACAATGAACTGTCAAAAATTCTTAGAACATTTCGACAGGTTGTAGCTATAGGTTTGACTAACTCTATGGTCAGTTAAATAGAGCAGCAAAAAGACCGGCCATTGATAAGAAACATATATACGTATTTGATTAAATTTGTTTATTCAGCAAACAAATATATGAGTATAACAAATATTATATATTAATATACATATTATTGTTCTTCCTTATACTCGTTACACTGTGAGATGAAATGAAAAGTTATAAAGCATATGGCAAATTACGAAAAAGCTTTCGGCACTCTTGGCGTATAACATTGAAGAATATTTTCCAAAGTTTATGAGAGCGAGTTCCTGTTTTTCGTATTTACAAGGAATACAAGATTTAAGCCTAATACCGTGTTCTCGTATCTAGTTGAATGTATCGTTAAAGAGAAACATGCAACCCAAAGTGTATTGTTCTGGTTTTAAACAAAATTATGAACTTACGTATGAAGGTATACAAATTATTTAATATGTTTGAAATAATAATATATCGTTAAATATGGTGAATTTTAACACTAAGTTATCGTATATTATTCACATATGTATATCCAACTTGTTGAGTAATCATTGAATTGTTTTGTATGTATTTACATACATAAGTAACAATATTATAATGGGGATTAATTATTACGAAGCTAATTACGAATTAACATATCAAATATATTTGAAATTTTCATGTTTATCGTGTGAATAGAAATGAAATTCATAATGTATTGTAATTTATTTGATCGATAATTAATATGAACCACAATATATTATTTTGAGTAAAAATTTCACAATTTTCAATTCAGTTTTATATTATTTACAATTTGAAAATCGAAACGCGCTGTATGTATATTTTACAATATTCATTAACTTTTCTTTTAAACGAGATCGCTTTGAAATAAAAATTTAAAAATATATTATTAATAATTGATCAAAAAATTCTCACAGTCAAAATAAAACTGAGATTGAGCTTTATTTTTTTCTATCAAAAACAAAATTTAAAAAATATACATATTCCATATTAAAATTATCGACTCGTCAGCAAATATTTTTTTAATTAAAATTTCACAGATGAAAATTATTTACAAGGAAAGGTTTCATAAAGATCCCAACCGATTTCGATGAAAATTTATAAAACATTTAACCGAATTTCCATAACAGATTACCAATTAAGAAAAACGACACGTGACTCTCGCCAAGATAAGACTCGAACCAACGCATCTCAAGTATGCTAAATCGATTTGAGATGCACAAACGTAAAAAAACTATCGGCTGACTCATAAATTTCATTTCATGTCTATATACTAACGAATTTTCATCGAAATCAACAAAGACATTTACGAAGCCTCCCTTCATCAGCCCGATTCGCGCTCGACGTAAAAATTAGAAATCAATCGAAACAAATTCAATCTGAAAAATTACAAACGAAATAAACAAGTTAGAACAGATCGAGCGATAAAAGTTCCGCAGCTTCGGCTGGAATGAAAAGGCGCAAGAGTCAGGACATCGGTGTTCACTTGTAAAGCCATTAGCAGCTCATTCAAAAACTTGGTGCTGCGGTCGTAAAATCCAATCACTGGTCATTTGGTCCATTCTTCACGGGACCTATGGGTTGTTATCGACTTTTATGCCCGCCGGGTAGACGTTCCGAATCGGTGGAAATGGTTCGAATCGATGTCGCGGATGCCACTTGTGCCATATTGGCTTTTAGAATGCGTCGCCAACCTTTTGTGTCGCCTCACAATCTGATATTTGCGATTTGGAAATCGGTTGAATCTAACAGTATGAAGATTCACTGTAAAAAGAAAATCTTAATACTAGCCCGAATTTGGTTTCTTTTTCAGATAGTTCAAAATTCAAATTACCCATGGCCGTTTTCAGTATTATATGAATTCAGCTCGGATAGGGTTGCTCACAATTAGAGCGAGAGTGGGGATCGAATTTCGTATAACTAGCAACTAAATTCAATTTCAGACAAACAGAAATTCCAGTATGCAACATTTTTAAGATTTACTTTTTACAGTGTTGCTTTTGAATTTGATGTTTGTTATTTGGAAATTGCTCTCGAAGGGGATAAGAGATGATTGTCGATTTTGCAATTTGAGTGGATTCAATGGCGAGCTGATTTGGTTTAATTATGCACTAAATAAAGATACGAAAAAATCCGCTAATCGTCTGGTTCATAATTTGTTTGCATTGCTATTTGCCATATTGGCTTCTAGAATGCGTCGTTAACCTCTCAGAATCTGATATTTGCGATTTGGAAATCGGTGTGAAGATTGCTTTTGAATTTGATGTTTGTTATTTGGAAATTGGTCGGATTGGATTATGTGGAAATTGCTCTCGAAGGGATGTTAGATAATCGTCGATTTTGCCATTTGAATGGATTCAATAATGAACAAATTTGAAGATGCATTAATGCATTAACAAAAAATTCAAAATAGTAGAACTCAACTATTCTTCTGCCTCATTATTTGTCCAATCAGTTATTCGTTTGCTTCTTAATTCATTCGTTTCATTATTCGTTTGCATTGCTATTTGCAAAATTGACTTCTAGAATGCGTTGTTTACCTTTTGTGTCGCCTCAGAATCTGATATTTGCGATTTGGAAATCGGTGGAATCGATCGATGTGAAGATTGCTTTTGAATTTGATGTTTGTTATTCGGAAATTAGTTGGATTGGATGATATGGAAATTGCTCTCGAATAGGATGCTAGATGATCGTAGATGTTGTCATTTGAGTGAATTTAATAATGAACAGATTCGATAATGCATTAATCAAATATTGAAAATAGTAGAACTCAGCTATTCTTCTGCCTCACTATTCGTTCAATTAGTTATTCTTCTGCTTCTTAAATTCGTCCGTCTCTTTATTCGTTTGCATTGCTATTTGTGATATTGACTTCTTGAATGCATCGTTAACCTTTTGTGTCGCCTAAGAATCTGATATTTTTGATTTGGAAATCGGTGGAATCGAACGATGTGAAGATTGCTTTTGAATTTCTCATCTCATCCTTACATATACAAACCATCAAATCTCCAATTAGCTAACATAGAACAAAAACGTAAAGGCTTCCATACACGTATACGATACGTTAAATAAAATGTTTTCTATTCGTATGAACAATAGAAACACGATTTTTTTAATTCTAATCCATAAATGATCGTCTATGCGAGCCTTAGAAATTATGCACGCATCCACATTTTATTTGTCTATCGACACACTCCCAAAAATCCTAAGCCACACGAACAGAGAAACGAGCTTAAAATTTCCAAATTCAAAACCGAACTCTCGCACGGAATCGATTCCCGCATTTCACCTGACTCTAGTCCAATTTGAAAAATTCAAAAAATTAAAGTTTCATGCAGTCGAAAAGGAGAGAGATGCAATGAATCTCGCATGAGCGCGGCCATTTCACGGCGGACCGCAGAGCTATGTACATACACAAGTCCGAATCGCCAGAGATGGCAAATCGTCGGCACGTATCGCTCGCAGTCGCGGCCAACCTGTGGCACGTGACCGGAATGCCTTTTGGCCCCGTTTTACGTACTTTTATCGCGAAACAAGGTCGCCGGCGAAATATTACCTATCGGACACGATTTCGATTTATCTTCCGATACGAATCTACACTGTTCATTATTTAGAGATGCGTTTTTATTTTTTTTTTTTTCGCATTTTTATATCAAACTAGTCATCAAATCGTTGAATACATCGACGCGGTTTCAACCCGTTGAATATATCAACGCAGTTTCGACCAGTTGAATATATCAATGCAGTTTCAACACGTTTAATATATTTACGCACAGTTTTGGAACATTACATGGACTCACACACATATACACAGAAATACAGCAGACACAGAATAGTGCTATTATATAGTTAGATTACATGGACACACACACAGATACACAGGCATACACACAGAATAGTGCTATTATATAGTTAGATGAGGATATGTAATAACTGATCATTCCTCTCAACATTTTTTAAATATTACCTATCGGACACGATTTCGATTTATCTTCGGATACGAATCTACACTGTTCATTATTTAGAGATGCGTTTTTAATAAAATTCTGTTTTTTTTTTTTGCATTTTTATATCAAACTAGCGATCAGTCCGTTGAATATATCAATGCAGTTTCGACCAGTTGAATATATCGATGCAGTTTCAACACGTTGAATATATGTATGTATTTACGCACAGTTTTGGAACATTACATGGTGACACACACAGATACACAGAAATACAGCAGACACAGAATAGTACTATTATATAGTTAGATGAGAATGTGATCATTGACAGTGATAACTGACCATTCCTCTCAATAGATTTAAAATTTTACTTATCGGACACGATTTCGATTTATCTTCGGATACGAATTATTAGAGTTAATTTGTATTTATTGATGCGTTTATTTAATAAAATATTTTTTAGCGTTTTCATTGTAATAACTGACCCTTTTTCTTGAAAGATTTAAAATATTATATAAATCTTAATCGATAGAAATCAGTTTTTCATTACAGCGACATATGAGGTTTTCAATGAAAATCGATTTTATACCATTCCATTTTCATTCACGAGTGAACGAAATCTATGAATGTGAACTTTTTTTTTTCATAAGCCATATTGATTTCGGGGTTGAATGTGATCATAGCGATATTTAAGAATCGTAACGAGTTAATTATTATCGAATTTTAATATGTTGAAGGGGAGGTGCACTCGTCATATTGTCCTTTAATTAATAGTGCTTGAACATATTTTTTTTGCCTGCCTGCATTCACCTTACTTTACATTCAAACTGTGTATTAGAATTGCAACGGAGTCGTAGATATACGTAAGTTTTATATGTATATAGGCATGTTGAAAAATCGCATGCTGTTGAAACAAAATTAAGGATACAAGATTTCCGCCATTTTGTCACGGAAAAGTCGGGATACGTTTCCGAAACGGTCGAAGAAATCGGCTTAAGTGAAAATTATTGCAGTCATTATATTCTTAGAATATTACTAGATTTAAACCTGTATAAATATGTACATACATAATATAACATGCCTATATATATAGATATATGAATAATATACAAACACTCTTATGAAAATGTATCGAAAAAGTTATGATGGAATTTCCTTATGATTAGTATGTCCAAAACTAATTTGGAAAAGTTTTTCTGATATTTCGACGACACTGGAAATAGAAGTCACGCGATTCGTTTACTTTTCTAGTTTTATTGATTTAGTAAATTATGCTTCTTCAAATGAAAATTATTTATGAAATGAATCTGATACATCATATTCTTTGTCAAATTGATTTTTTGATAAATTACTTACTAGTTACCGAATCAAAAAAAAATCCCATTGGGTGAATTCGATCAAACGACTTAACTTTAACTCGTTGATATAAACCAACTTTTTATAAGTGAAATATCGTTCTTGAATAATAATGTAAAATTCCATTAAATGGCGAAATTTATTTTGACACCGAATAATAAATCGTTTATTTCAGATGCCATTTTAATTAATTCTGCACTCTAATATGAATCAACAAAATTCGTAGCTAATTATAAACAAAACTTTGTACAAGTGACTTTGCAGTGATTTTGAGAAAAAAGCGCTCAAAGTTGAGCATGTACCTACATGTATTAGTATAAGAAGAGATCGAGCGATTTGATGACATATCTCGGTACACGTTTCAAATTCGTTTATATCCTTTTACCTGCAAATACATGAGTGATTCTTGTGCGTGATTAAATTTTAGCAAAAATGTCACTTGTACCCCTTGGCCTTTTCAGACCAAATAAATCGTGTAATATTTTTAATTTTGTCAATTTTTCAAACCGCGTAAAAAAAATTACATAAAACGAGACTCGAGTGTATTTCGAATTCGATGGATTTTCCCGACTTTTCGCTTATTAGAGTTAGTCACGATCGTCTCCAAGCGGTACACATACACAATAGGGAATGAAGACGAAGCAGCATCGCATATTTGCCCGACCATGTCTATCTCCGTTAGGCGTATGCCATTGGTACCGAGGAGGGCTCGTATGGCGGAAGGTGTCGCGCACGTGCGAGTTAGACCGGATGCTGAAAAATGCGAGGGACGTGAGAGGCTTCTTTCCCACTTTCCCGGATTCTATTATGGGAATGTACATTCGAAAAACGTATATAAATCATATTAGGTCGATGCCGGTTTGTGTCTCGACAATTATTGTGTCTCGGTGCAGATTTATTACTAGTTCGATTGGTATTGTTATTTTTTTGTGAATAAGGTGAACGGTTGTGTCCTCGTCACTGAGACTCAATCGGGTTTTATTTTAATTAAATGAATCAAGTAATCTGTATATATTGATTATATTGAAAAGAATTGCAAGATTTCTCAATTCATATGATTTTAGGTAAATTTCAATATACTTCACTTAATAATAATTTATAACTTTGAACTAATCCACGAAATTAACCTGATAAAGTTATAGCCATTTTCATATCTTCAGTGATTTGGTGTTTCTTGAAACTATTTCTAAAACATGACTTTCATATTATTTCATTTTTTTAACCAAACATTGGTATATATTTTTAGATATTTTCTGAATTTTGTGAACTGTTGTAAATTACTTTCCGTTTCATTCATATAGTAAATCCCATTGCATGCGTCTTCTGTATATAATATTAGATATGGCTAAGGCTCTTACGTGAAATGTCTAAATTATAAAACAGTCGGAAAATTTTTCATAAGCTTTCTAAATAGATATACTCTCAATAATTTTAGAATATTTCACGGTGAAAAAAATCAGCTGCATACGAGTCTATAAAAAATTCAAAAGTTCATAAACAACATACATACGTACTGTCATTTTTATTTATATAGATGAGCACATGTATTATGAGATTTGTATGGCTTAACGTCGAGCTATTCACATGCATCAGGCTTAAAATCAGTTTACGTACTAAAAGATTAACGCTATTATAAACACACATCCATACAATATTATATCGAAATTTCATGATAGCAAGAATTTAAATCGACTTATAATTTGTAATCTCTAATTACAAATTAAAATCATTTTTTTAAATATTAATAAATAAAACTATACACGAGTAGAGTAGTTCGTTATAAAAACGCATGCGCATTTCACAGCCTTTGTTCCGAATCCTTCTGGTCCTGAAGACTAAATGGCAAAGGTGTGTGTGTACTTTTTTTGTTTTGTGTCTTCTGGTTGGTGTATGTATACAAAAATTGCTTCGTTTCACATATTTTATTCATGCTTGTGGGTTTCCACCATTTGGCGCAACTGTCCCCCCCGCATAGTTTTCACGAACACAAGCAGAAAAAGTCTCCTAAAAGTGTATACACCGAGGGTACTTTTTATCCTCAAAATCGTGTGACTGTATAAAACTATTGAATAATAAGCGAGTGGAATGCGTAAGGTTCAATTAGATTAATTTAAATCATCAAAATATCTTTATCAATACAAAAGTAAACGGAAAAGGAAATTACAGTCGAATTTGTAGAAGTTGATACGTTCAGTTTATAAAGTGATCAATTTTTTATTCTGAATTAAAATAATATGTAGATAGCAATTGGTATAGTTATAACTTTTTATGTGTGAAAAATCTTTTTTTGAATTATAAAGATTTTAAAATGATAAAATTTATCGATCAATATATTAATTATGTCAGAATCCATTGTGATAAATTTAGTATGCACTCTAATATAAACTAACTGCATTCTAAGTTCTTTAAAAACGAAATTTATAATTAAGAATAAGTGAAATAATTAATAAAATATTTGAAGAAATCATCAAATACATTTCATTATTTTTCTTTTCGTGAAATCATGACTAGATTTTTCACTGCTCTACTAAATAAATCATAGAGTCAGTCAGTCCTTCAGTTACAAACAGTCGAAATTCGTCTCTGTTCTGTGAATTTTCGACAGTTCATAATAGCTTCTATAGATTCTATGGTAATTTGACTTGAAAAGTGAAAAGACTTAAGTCAGTCAGAGCACTGAAAGTCTAAATCGCGGCTTAAAATTTCACATCAACCGCACGTACTCATATCGGAAAAGCCGGAAAACTAGGCAATCGTCGCAAAATTTGTCTCTGTTCTGCGAATTTTCGACAGTTCATAATAGATAAACGACTGACTTTATGGTTAGTTTACTTAAGAAGTGAAAAGACTCAAGTCAGTCAGAGAACTGAAAGTCTAAATCGCGGTTTAAAATTTCACATCAACCGCACGTACTCATATTGGAAAAGTCGGAAAAGCAGATCGGCCGGAAAACTAGGCAATCGTCGCAAAATTCGAAACGATCAGAGCACGAAATCCACGAAGCAAATCGAAATTGCACACGATACGATAGCATTAGAAGCGAACTATTAAAGAAATGCCTTTAGAGTCACGCGTTTCGGATATTTTTCAGACGAGTCCCGAAACTGGCTCACGTCTTCGCCCTCATCATCAGGAGCGTGCCCCAATATGTCAAAGACGACAATTTCCATCGACGTCTCGAACTCACTCTATCGTCTATTTTTTCTAGAAATAGCTCTTAGAATGTTCTGCTGTATCGTTTGAGATGATCCTGTTTGGAGTTCTGCGGAGAAATGAAGTGGAACGCCCTTTCGATTCGGTTTTTTTATGGGGTGTTGCGTTGTGCTCTTTTTTAGGTTTGAAGTGAAATGAAGATGTTTTAGATCGGTTTGAATTGCGTTTAGATTGTGAAAATGAAGATTTGAGAAGTGAATTTGATAAATGAGTAGATTCGAACTAAATATTAATGATTCTATGAATCAAAATGTTGAGAAAGTTGATCAAATGTGTTTGATGCGTTTTTTATAATTATCTTCGTAATACATACATATTTTGATTTTCTTTAAAAATACGAATGTGATTCGTTCACATCAGAGTACAGATTAATTAAAATGTCTTCTGAAATTGATGATAAATTATCCGGTAATCAAACTTTGAGAACGTTTTTTTCATTGTTTTAGTAAACAGACCTGAGAGTTATAGTTAGTTCTTCAGCTATGAACTTGAAAAAAACATAGATGAATTTTTGACAGTTCGTAGTGAGAAAACAAACTTTAACTCTATAGTTATTTAAATAAAACAGTGAAAATGTCGGCTCTAACGGCCCTATCATTATAAGTGAAGAAAGTGACTACACCTAGTGCAAGTGCAAGTACATTTAAATATAATTTTTGTCGAAATTTGGAGTTAATCACGATTAGCTCTGAACGGCTCAAATCGGAAATTTAAAATTGATACAAATTCAGGACGATTCAATAATTTACACAGTTCAAATATTAAAAAGTCAAATGTGTCGTCAGTGCGAAATGAAATTCTCGTGTGAGAGTTCGCATAATGTTCCTCCATTAACGCAGCGTCTGAAATAAGTAGCTTTTCACGTGTTTTATTTTATTATATTATACATTTTTCGCACTTAAAATCATTTCCTTGCTGCCAAAGAACACACTCGCATTTTATACGATACTTATTTGTGTACAGGGAAGGAAAACGAGAAAACTCGACGCGATAATAACTTGTTTTCGGCTCTGAAAAATAAAGGGCGACTTCGCACGTGTTGCGAGTTGAGTGTGCGAATATGTAAATTCGATATATGTATATGGAAAAATATATGTAATAATAAGCACCTCCCAGTGGATGCGTCTTTATTGTGAGGTGAATGAAAATATGCGAAAAGATAAATAAAATGGAATTCAAAACAGTACAATCTCTTTCGAACGGTATTTTTTATTTCGTCGTATTTCAAACACGAAACTGAGTCAAGGCGCTTCTTTTCGAATGCAAGCTTATTTTTGATTTAAATAGGAAGCGAAAATTCATTTTTATGTTCCCAATTGATGTTTGCATTTTGTATAATCTTAAAAATAAGTAATTTTGTTGAATTTTTTATATTTATCCTGGGGTTTTTTCATATCGACATAAAATTTTTCCTTGTGATGAATATTGAAATTTTTTCCAAGTACAAAAAAATGATAATTGTTGCCAATTTTCGGAAGAAATGACAGCTAGCCATTTCTCTCAGAATTGCCCTAAATGCTCAATCGACAATGTATCATTCATTAATTATCATTAAATTTGAAATTCCATTCATAAATCAGCACATTTATCTGCATAATGATTTACATAGGAATATATTTATTTTAATAGAAAAATAAAATCAGCTTTCATGAGTTATTTTCGCGATTTGATTAAAATTTCTGCAGTTTATGAAAACGTTTATTGAAAAACTACGATCTGAAAGAAATGAAAGGTGACTTATTGAAAATAAAAAGGTCAATTAATATATTTCCGTTTTACAAAATATAAGATTTTCAAGTGAATTTCCACATCTTAATAAATCTGCGAAACTTTCTTTATTTTCGACCTTTCGATGCCAACATTTATTCACAATCGTATTTGGCGCTGAAAAGTTTTCTTTCGAGATAGAACCGAAAAGAGCAACTTTTCAAACTGACCTGTCTTTGCTACAAAAAAAAGATAGTACACGACAAAGAAAAAAAAGGGTTAACTCGAAGGTGAGTGGGAAAAATGGACGGCGGAACGAATCGCAATACTTCATCAATATTAGAGTATTTGATCTATCGAAGAATCGCTTTTAAAGAGCTTTCCGGGATTTCTTTGTACAAAACATAAATAATCTAGAGAGGAAAAGTACCGTTGATACGTCTTGCATTTCGCTGAAAAGCTTTTAAAAAGCAAATTGATAAGCTTATCCCTTGCGTTTATTTTTTTCCAATCGTTCCGGCATCTAAATCGTACGCCTTTTTATAGAGTTTTTCCCGAAGATTTATTTACATCCCGTCGGGGATTATGCGTATATATTAAGGGATAAATTAAATATTGCCTTGGAGACGATTCCGAATTCAAAGCTCGTACCCAGTGTGACCCACCCTTCCTCTATATTGCTTCAAAGGGAAAACTCCTCTTTGTATCTCGCATAGACAACTATTGTTCAATTTTTCATTTGTTAATTCAGTTTCGAAGGGTTTTCGCAGAAAATCTACGCTTATTTATGTTTCACTATTAGCTTTTGTAAATAACAAAATATTTATAGCAATTCGATATATATTTCATTTATTTAAATATCAATAAGTATTACATTGAAATTCAAAGTATTGATGGACGAATATTATATGTATTTAATTCATAGTTAATCTGACTGCAGTTGATATATAAATTTCGAGTTATTTGAAAGGTGCGAAAGCTCACACGAGTGAAAGTTGCAAACGTTCTGCTTTCGTTCACGTGAAACTTTTCTTTGAAAATTTTTCGTTTCTTCTGAAATATTTTCAGCAGTAGCAACTTTCTCAACCATGACTGCTCCTACTGTATGATAAACGAGTTCAATAAATGCGATATTTTGCTAAAAACTCAGCGAAAATAATTATTTTTCTGTTGATCATACTGATAAACAGACATACAGATATATAAGCGCAATCAACATATTAGTTATTGTTTTGAATACTTTTATTTTTAATTATATGAATCATAGTATTTTTTAAGAGATTAAAGTTAACGCCTTAACACCTTAAGGGTGGGTGTCATGTTTGTGCAAGTTTTTTTTACAATTTTTTTTCACCAACGCCAAAAATGTATATTTTCTAACACATTTAAATGCTGACTGAAAAGGCCAAATGGTACAAGTGATATTTTTGACGAAATTGAGTTATGTACAGGAACTGCTTCTATCTACGCTCATATATTTGGTGGCAAAAAGATATAAACGAACTTGGATCGTGAATATACAGATATACCGAGATATATCAAGAAATCGCTTGACCTCTTCCTAATACATATAGGAACATGCTTAAATTTAAGTGCGCTTTTCTCGAAATTACTTGTAACTTTGTTTTTGTAAATTGGCCTTTTCACTCTTCAATTATATTAGCTATATGTCTGACCAACTCTATGTATATTAGTCATAAATAGACAAAGGTGAAGAAAACCAATCACTTTGTTGAGCAAATTATCGAGCGGTTGCCAATATGTGTCAGACAAATTGTTCGATATGAACATACGAACTATACAAGTCACTTTTACCCTTGGTTTTTTTACTCTTCAATTATATTAGCTATATACATATGTATATGTCTGATCAACTTTATATTAGTCATAAATGAACTAAGATGAAGAAAGTCAATCACTTTGTCGAGAGGTTACCGATATGTGTCAGACAAATTGTTCAATATGAACATACGAACTATACAAGTTACTTGTACCCTTGGATTTCTTACTCTTCAATTATATTAGCTATATGTCTGACCAACTTTATATCAGTCATAAATGGATATAGATAAAGAAAGCCAATCACTTTGTCGAGAGGTTGCCAATATGTGTCAGACAAATTGTTCAATATGAATATACAAACTATATAAGTCACTTGTACCCCTCGATTTTTTTAATCTTCAATTATATTAGCTATATGTCTGACCAACTTTGTATTAGTCATAAATGGACAAAGATGAAGAAAGCCAATTACTTTGTCGAGCGGTTGCCGATATGTGTCAGAGAAATTGTTCGATATAAATATACGAACTGTACAAGTCACTTATACCCTTGGCTTTTTAACTCTTCAATTATATCAGATATATGTCTGACTAACTTCATATTAGTCATAAATGGACATAGGTAAAGAAAGCCAATCACTTTATCGAGCGGCTGCCGATATGTGTCAAATTGTTCAATATGAACATACGAACTATACAAGTCACTTGTACCCTTGGATTTTTTACTCTTTAATTATATTAGCTATATGCCTGACCAACTTTGTATTAGTCATAAATGGACAAAGGTGAAGAAAGCCATTCACTTTGTCGAGCGGTTGCCGATATGTGTCAGACAAATTGTTCAATATAAACACACGAACCCTTTGAATTTTTCAGTCGTCAAGTGTATTATTCAATAAAATTAAATTATGTTGAAAAATAAATTCTATAATTTATCAATAATTACAATATCTAGTCTCATTTAACATAGTCGAATTATAATATATTTTTTATTGATCAATAAAAATTTCAAATTCAACTTCAATTCAAAACACCTCCCTACCCCTTTCCCCTGAATTCACCCCCATTCCGAAAGACAACAAATAACAAAAACACACGAGCAGCGACACCTATCCGGCGATGTTTCCCCTGAACGGCGTCGGATCGCGCGTCTGTCGCATATCTGTCTAGGAGCAAGCAGCCGACGCGACGCTGCGCCATGAATTATTCATGGCGTCCGCTCTCTCGCAGAAGGGGTGAAGTGAAATAAAATAAATCCACCAGCCGAGAGCTCGCGCTTTCGCCGGGTGTACCCTAGGCGCCGGAGGCGAGCTTCGGCCGCGGCCCTCGGGACGTACACCCCGCCCAAGCGGACGTGCTCGGTGAATATCGACGGATGCGCCGTCCGGCGATCCTTTTAATTTTCAATAAGGCGACGAGCGGGTCGCTTAATTATTCCGAAGGATTTTTCGCAGTGTGTGGATGTGTTGTGCGAAGTTCGTACGTGAGTCTGATCCGTTGTGAGTTTATTGAATTGTTGTCTGGTGTGGTTTTGAAGTTTTGTTTGTTTTAGGGCCGTTTTGTGTTTCGGTAGGAGCAGCAAAAGACACGCGGCAGGAAGCGCGGTCGACGATGGGAAGTCATCGTAGGGGAGATCGAGGTAAGTTGAGACAAGTCTGATGTATCAGAAAATGTTTTTTACAGACCGGTGACGCATACTAGATAAGATAGTTTATCAAAAATATAATAAAAAAGTGAAGACGTCAACCGTTAGCAGTTAAAGTTTCTGAGATATAGGGCTTATTTCAACTTATCTCTGTTTCAATTTACATCGGTCTCACCTACTCATTTTCGACCACACTGCATGTCGTGTGCCTTTTGCTGCTTGTAATTGTACCCAAAATGGGACTTCACACTGTAACTTTGGCATTTTTTTCAATTACATTAGAAAATTATCTGATAATAGCTCATGTACAAAATATTTCACAATTGAGTTGTTCGGATGCAGTTTGATGCAAAACCATTGATTCATGTTCTTAACTGAACTGTTTCGTTTTATGTTCTCCTCATTTGAAAATGAAATTAGCAATATTTGAATATCGAGTGTTTACATTATGGTTTCTGCTTATTTCTGTTCGTTTTTCCCGGTATTTGCCATACAATTATCAAATTCTAAACACCACATAGTATACTAAGTTTTCACTGTATTTATATTTTCAAACGCATTATATAATGAAAACATCGTGCGAGTACACATAGCCCACTATTTGTACACGGCGCGTATTCATACATATAACCATACCCTGTATCAAACGCTGATGCTAATTTCTTCAATTTTTTTTTATAAATTATGATATCCTTATATTTCAAAAATAGTTTTATCCCATATCTGCGTTAAATTTACGATGATGAATTCCAAACAAATTCCATTTCTTACTAAATAAGAAACGAGAAGTGTGAGCAGGTGTAGACATAAAAAGCTGCCAGTAAGTGTACCGAGTAACGAATTAATAATAAATTAGAATCGGAAGCAAGGCGTCAGATAATCAGACCATTCGAAATGTATGACTCGTTTCAGTTGACTCGGATTCTGAAAAGGAACCGAATGTAAATTTCAGTTACATATTGCATGAGACTGTCGAGTGCACCGGCTTCGTTTCGATACAATCCATTTTGAGACTTTCTTTAAGAAGATTACATTGAATCGAAAGCATACTATGCAAACATCTTCGAAAAAATTCCATTCAAATACATTTATTTTATTATAAGACTCGTTCAATTTTTTTGAGTAAATTAATTCAAATCATCGATAATAAAAAAAAAACACAATAACTTAAAGCTTTCTGAAATAAATATCGTTGAAAAGTTATGTATAATTGATTAATTCATTTGCATAAAACTAATTTTCCGTATTGAATAATAAAACTTTCATATCGAATCGTTGCGTTAGAAGTACATACTTCAATAATAACAGATTCGTCGACAGCATTATTTGTTATTGTTTATTTTTTCGTTTCCTTGAATTTTATTATTATTGCTGAAAACATCACATATTTCGGCAAATATAAATGTATTTTTGCGTATTATCTCTAACGCAATATATCATGAAATAAAATGAGTTTTGAATTCACGTGCGGGAAGAAAACAGAAGTTCAACACAAAGGTACTGTAATAAATTTCAATTTCGCTGCATGAAAATAGTATTGTGAAACCAAATAAAAAATGACGTACGACGAAGAATATTACCCCGAGACAAAACTGTACACTTTCCTCGTATAAGAAAATATATTTATTGGAATATTTCCGATTTTTCAATATAAAATAATGTTTTTTAAGAGTATTTACTCTTCGATGAAAATTAAAATATGATTCGTTCTTAAATTAAATTTTCAATACACTTACATAAAGTCTCCAATAATACCGATTTAATAGCTTTTACAAATATAATAACTTATGAGGTTGGAAAAATCTAAAAATGGAAACGATAAGTAAAATTCTCTGAAGAGAAACAACGATACTGTTATATTTATAAACATCCCCCTAATATTGAGAATAAAGTTGAGAAGTACGAATGTGTAGCTGTGGCTATTTAAATATTTAGGCAATGTACACTACGGTCACTTTCGATTCTATTACAAATTGATATCAAACAAAACCTACCTGTCAATACATATAACAAGGGAATGTGTGAGTCTTTATCAATAAGTAATTGAGTAAATATTTGTTCGCTATGTCGTTTTTCCACCATTTTTTTTGTTTTCTAAATATAAATCTAATATTTTATAGCTTCAATCTACGAAAAAATAGCATTTTATTAAGGAAATCATTAAAAAATTTATTCGAAATTGGGCTATGGAGCGTAATAGTTAGTGCCTTACACCGGACAAACACATACAATTCCGATATAATTATATTAAATATCAGATAAATGTGCAAATTTATCCATTTATATTTTTTGATGATGTTTGGACATTTTTGATGAAATTATTGAAACGTACATTTTTTACGTAATTGTAATATAATTATGAATTAATTTAAGTGCTCATATAAAATTTGAAAGATTTGACGTCATTTCAGTGACAAGTATTAAAACAGTTCATTTTAATGAAAATTTATAGTCGATTTTATCATAAAAAAAAGTTTAAGAAATGACTGAAAGGTTAGTCAACGCGAAACCAAAGTGCGAAAACGAAGTGTCCCTCACCGTTATTCAGGAAAGGGAAGAAAAATTAAAGGAGATTCGT
Source organism: Cheumatopsyche charites (assembly GCA_024721215.1). Taxonomy (NCBI): domain Eukaryota; kingdom Metazoa; phylum Arthropoda; class Insecta; order Trichoptera; family Hydropsychidae; genus Cheumatopsyche; species Cheumatopsyche charites. The sequence goes on from CM045587.1 coordinate 2,048,471, forward strand.
CGATTTTTCACCGAGAGAAATAACGAAAAGTTTTCGGTCGGATTATAAAGTGGAAAAGCGACAAGAACACTGAAAAAAGATTCAGACCAAAGTGAAGCTAATTGAACTGGGTCTAAATTTAGAGTTTTTATTTCAATAGGGTGACATTCAAAATCATAATATACTAAAATTATTAATATTTTTATGTAGCGTTTAGTTTCAATTTGTTTTATGTTAGATATAAATTTCATCATCTGAATAAATATTTGTATAATATTGTATGTATATTTATGAATATAATATTTTGATGCGATTAAATGTGGCGATAATGTGTCACAAAGTCTGTTCATAATACAACCCGTACTTGCAATATTCATACTTGAAAAGGGTCGTTCCAGATATTCTCAAACGAAAAATCATATGAAAAATCCATTATTCTAAATTTATTTAATTTTAATCATAAATATTTTTTCCTTTTTTTTTAGAAAATACTCATATTTATGTAGATTATAATGTGAATAACTATAATCTCATCACTTTCATTAAATTATATAAATCAAGCAATCCTGAAAATGTTGAATATATACATATATTTTTCGATATTAAATAATTTTGGGACTTTTACCTTACATTTCGAATCGAATAAAATTGTTTTATATCTCAATTCATACAATTTTAAGCCAACTTGTACAAAATTAACCTGACGAAGTTATAGCTGTTCTTTTGGCCATTTATTTCTATATCTATAGCTGATTGTGACTAGAAAATTAAGATATTGCACTTTCGTGAAGGAGAGCATGGTCAAAAAACAATCGATATAAAGATATAATTTACATAGAGCTAGTTATTTTTTTTATCATTATTATCGATAGACCAAGTTCGAGTTCGTATAAATCGCAATATTTCAAACTTCCACTTAGACACCGATTCATATATTTTTCGATAAATCACTAAAAATTAATCAATCTCAAACACTACACCCAAAAACATCAACGCTGCAATAATTCTCCGTTGACGCAATAATTGAACCGTTCCGACTTCACGCTAATTATCCTCATAACGATCCTTTCGTGTCGAAATCGAATTAGCCTTTGATGTGACTAGCGAAAGGTGCATATAATCTAAGCCATTTCACCGCACGGAATTAATTAGCGCTTTTTACGACGACGAAAGTTTGAGATGCCGCGATTTAATGCTATCGCAATCGACTAATGACTGGATGATTCACTTCTCATCCCGAAGGATTCGATTGTGTCTTAATGTCTTCTCGATTGCCGACATCTTATCTCGAAATGTGTGAGATTTGCTAATTTCGATGTGAATTAGCAGAATTGACTGAAACGTTATATTGTTATTGAGTTTGAGCAGATTTTGTGTTTTCGAATACACTCATTCCTCGATTTACGTGGTATCCATTTTAAGCGGTTTCACTTTTACGCGGTCAGTAAAAATTACATTTTTTTAAAAAAATCATACATATTTTGTGGCACGCGTCACACAAACGCGTGTGTTGCATCAGACTCAACAAATAAGAATTAGAATATAGCAACGAGAAGGCGAAATAATAAAATTACAATTGTGTAATTATGTATATTTTTAACTTTAAACATGTTATAAATTTGTCGAGCTGTTAAATTTATAAAATTTCTTTGGAAAATTTTCTTTTTTTACCTCGTTTGACGGGGTTTCGATTTACACGATTTTTCCAGGAACGTATCTACCGCGTAAATCGAGGGATGAGTGTACAGTGAATTCACTTTTGAAGTCAATTTATAAGAAAATGCAGTATTTTTCTCTTTTTTGACTAATTCAACTAAAAGATGATTAGTTTTTTTACTCTCATTTGAATTTTCATAAAAATATGTAATTTGAATTCATTTGTTCAATAAAAAAAAACGTCAGAAGCTCTTTGACATTTGATCTTGTTACGTGTATTCAGTGAATCTAAATATGGATATTTTACGGTTTATAAGGAAAAAAGCTGTCAAAGACATTGCAGGAATATTCAAATAATACAGTAAAAATATTTTTTTCCACCATAGAATGAATTATAATTAAGTAGATTGATGCAAAATTCAAAACTTTTCAAATGAAAAAAAATTATATGTTTGACAAATTTCCCTACATGATGAATTCTATTTGTATCAATTTTGTTTAAAATTAGTTTTTTATGAATTTTTAAAATGAAAATTACTGTGTGAAAATAGAGGAATTGTCTATCAATTATGATTTTCACATAAAATTTTTAGCATATATGGGATTTTTTAACTGTTAAACAACAAAATCGTTAAAAAAACGATTATATAGTTATATAAAAATATTTATGTGACATTTTGCCATTTTTTATGCGATGTAAGCATTTGTCGAACGTTAAATATTCTCGAACTGGAAAACGTACTGCATACAAAAGCGTTTAGGTATCGATCGAACGAATAAGATGAGCTTTCCACACTTTGTTCCTGCACAGTTTTTGCAATGGAAAATTTCTATTTCTTCCAACTTACTATTCTTTTCGTGTGAGAATTATTCATCGACTATAATGCGACTTGAAGAAGCGAAATATAATGCCTCATTCACAGCGGAGGGTGTAGAAATTCTGCCAGCGAGTTTTTCCTTTCGGGAGGTAATTTAACTTTAGTGTCGACGAAAAACTTTTAATGGATTTTTTATCAAGATGGCTATTAAAATATTGCAGTTCGGCGAGTAGAGCACCCGTTGACAATATGGCGTCGATGAAACCATTTTTGCAAAGGTGATACTGATCGGTCTTGTGAATGGAACAAATTGAATTTCGATGTGAAAGCCACAGGATTGTGTTACCCAAACTTACGTATATTTTCATACAATATGTATTGTGTTTGACGTTACATACACGTATTTATAAATTTCCGATAATTCGACAACACCGCTGAACGTTGTACGATAGAATATTAATTACAAACCCATAATCATTAAATAATTCTCACAATAGTTACTTTTGATCTAATAAACGTCAATTTTTAGTGAAATATTACTCACCTTTTTTCCTTTTGTCGACTGATATTGTTTGTCCATCTTCTCTCCTCCACATGATTTTTGGTGGTGGAAATCCATCTGCTTTACATGTAAGGCTTATATTTTGATTTTCTCTCACAGCTACTGTCGATTGAGTGCTTTCGTTGTCCAAAATATTAGGTGGTACTGAAAAAATAAAACAAAAATTAATATTTTTCCAATCTTTAATAATAATTAAAACTGTGACTCACTCACCTACTACTTGTAAATAGCCTACTTGGCTAATCATAGGATTAGTGTTAACTTGGCACATGTAATATCCTCGGTCTTCTTGTTGAACTTGGCTCACGTGTAATAACCATGTCATGGCATTGTCATGGGATACGCTAAATCTCGGTAGACGAGATATTACATGTCTATGTATGGTCAAGATCATTTGACGATCGATGTGAATCCATGCCACCTGTAAAAAAATATGGGTACAAGTCATAATAATATTCGAATCTAAGGGCATATTCAGATTATTTTTTAAATATTTTAATTTTGATGAAATAGCTTATTAATGAATGAATATTGTTTGTGATTAAAATGCAGTACATTTATAATTTATTCTTTGTTTGTATTAAAAACGTGTACATAATTTTATTTAAAATTTATGAAGTTTTAAAACATTGAGATGCAATTAAAGCGTTTCGTAGTGGTCTAGGAACTGAACTGATTAATTTATCATATTTTAAAAATTTTATTATTATAAGGTACCTGAAATTGTATCATATGAGCTCATGAGATACATAGTGGTATAAGTCACTCATACCTAGTTTTGAGATACAAAGCATTTAGTAGACATTATTTCATAAATCAAGAAACTGTTTTTGAGGAAGTTTCTCTGGCTAATTGAACTGTTAATAAGTAATACTTTAATAAATTCTTCCTCAAAAATAGTTTGTTGATTTATGATATAATGTCTACTAAATGTTTTATATCTCAAAACTAGGTATGAGTAACCTATTCCACTATGCATCTCATGGGTTCATATTGTTTAGTGGGTAATCGAAGAATTGAATTCGGATGTAAATGAATCTTAAATCGCAAAATGATAAATAGCGCAATTTTCATTAAACTTAAATATATTTTATTAGTATCTATACAGATTTTATACATACAAAATCACCCAACAAAAAGCAAAAACAAAACAACAACAACAAAACGCATTTTCGTAAACGAAAATCCATCTTTTAGCATTTTCTCGCGAGGGAAACGCACCGTGAAAATGGTCCATTCGCCAATGGTTTTTTCATGAGTGTGTAATTTCAAATTGAAAAGAGAGTCGGCGTCGGTGCGAGTTTTTCTTTTATTCTCTGTCTGCTGCCTTTTTATTTTCCCTCTCTTTTTTATTTTTCAGACATTTTTTTTCAACCCCGGCGTTATTAATATATCTGCGAGGCGGGAAAAACAAATAGACGGGTCGGAGTTAAACGGCATCTATAGAAAAGCGGTGCGCCTCTCTTCGTCAAAACTAATACTTTTTATATGACTTTTAGTTGAATAGCTTCTAATACCGCGATCGAACAGAAAGACCTCCCTTTATAACGTTCAAAATATTTTATTACATATATAAATAGTCCCGACCTTAAAAAAAATTAGAATTTATTTTTTGAATGTGTTATAGCCAGAATCTAACATAGTCTTCTGCTTTACAGTGGTTTCATTATTATAGGCTATTTTCTGTTAGGGATGGTTAATCTCTACACTTAGCTTATATTAAGCCTTAATTGGCATAACATAAAAAAATAAAGGTAATCACTTCGTCGCATAGAAGCACCAGTTACCGATAGATGTCACCTGAATTGTGAACATACAAATGATTCGGCGATATCAATAAGCAAGGATTTCTATTGATTTTCTGATTTATATTTCTAATTTGAAATATCTGATTAATTTCACAATAACTAAAAATCATAATATATGCAAGAAACCTTAATTATCGGATGGATGTCTGTAACAAGCACGATCCCAGTTTTCGCCGAAACCGTAAACGAATACTTCTCTTGGTGTATCCTTGATTATATACACGAGTAAATATATCCATATAGTGTTTTGTTTAGATGTTTCGATACAATACCTGCTTGTATAAGATAGTTGGGTTCTACTATTGGTATGAATACACGATGTTCTCATAGAACTTTAAGTGGGCAATGTACTAAGAATATAAGTTTCTTATTCTGTCAGTCTACTCGCAACAATCTAGTTTTCATATCGTGAGTAAATCAGTGCAATGTATAGAATACTGAATGTATAAAAAAAAATTCAGTTCATAAGTACATATTTGAACGTATATCTACTCAGTATGAAATCATTAAAAATAAATATTAGATTTTGGTAATAAGCTATCGCGAGGATACATTATTAATTCTATTATTAACTGTTGAGTTTAAATTAACGATACAGAAATTTTCCGTGCGGTGCGAAAGGGGCGGTTAATTTTCCGGAAAATCCCGTTAATTGAAGGGTAAAACACACGTTAGTGAATTTTGGTGGAAGCCAGAGCACCGAAACTTAACAATATTCATTCTCTATACCTAAGTCTTACATTATTTGAAAATTCTTTTCCCCGAATTATTAATCGAATGCTTCATTAAACAAAAATATTTATGATTTTTTTTCCATAAATATTTACATACATATGTACATCATACAACATAGTTGATCTGTATAATCGTATGTAATTTTCATCGAATCTAATTATAACATATTTGAAATAAAATTTCTAATTGGATTTTTTCACTTCTGATACCTGCTAAAATAAAATTCAAGTTTACTCTATATTATTCAACATAATTTGCTCCATTATCATAAATAATGACACAATTATTAGTTTTAATTAAAACAAATAAATTCCTGGCTCGTTGATGTCAAACAATTCTATTTTCATATCGAATAATTTGTGTGGTATGTATTTGTGAAGCGATTGAATTTCATTTTGGCTATAATAAGGTTATTCCATTTATGTCTAACATAGAATAAGTCTAGGATTTAATAATTTCTAAGTATTTAGTTCATAGAAAAGAGGAGGCTTATATCCGATTCGATCCGTAGCTCCATTGAAACAAAAAATGAATTTAGCCAAATTTTCAAGAAAATGCAGTATAAGTTTTCGCTTTTAGCCGACATCGGGAGCCCAGACGAATATTTTGAAAATCAATATTAACCGTACAATTTAGGAAAAACGTCCGCGTGTATCCTGGACTCGCGATATGTAAAGGCAATAATCCGAAAAAGCTGGAAAGGGACGACGGGGCCCTTTTTAAGTATTCAAACGGCATTCGGGCAGAAACACCACCCCGTTGTATATCCGCCCTATTCCGCCCACTTCCGACCAAATGGGCGGTACACACGATGTAGTTGCGAAAATAAAATAAAAAAACCCGCCAAAATAATACATAATGGATACTAATCCGTTGTTAAGAACCCGCCTTGGCGTTTCGCAGTCGAGGCTTTTTCGAGGCGACGATTTTCCGATGAGCGCTTTTGCGGTTTTCGATACTGATCGTGAGTCGATTTTTTTTCGAAGATCATAGAAGGTGAAAAGAATATGAGTTAGTGTCTCTGATGAATATTGAAATAGTCGATTTTTTTATTCGAAGATCATAGAAGGCAAAAATAATGTGAGTTAGTGTCTCTGATACATACTGAAATCTTCTAGACAGATTTTAAGCGTATTTCAGTTGGTAGATAAAGCAAATTGCAATGATTGTAATCATAAGGATTTCAAGCAATCTTCAGTATTTCTCGATATAAAACGATTTAAATACTTTTGTCTGATAGTTTGAATCGAAAAAATACGAATTTTTCAATTTTAGGTTGATTTGTCCAAAATCATATCGACGAAATCATAGCCGATAACTTGTAGGCAGTCTGATGATTTTTTTTTATATGACGAAATTCACCGTAAATCTGGGAATTTGGTGAAATATCTAATTTAATCATCCGATAAGTTATGTTCTATTGTCGATTTTTATATATCAATTTTTTACGAATTCGAACGATTTTGGGATAGAAAATCTCCTCTAGCCTCTCAATTAATCATTTACATTCAAGTGATAAAGCTCACATACATTCTGTTAATTATTTTATCGATAACATCAGAAATTTTAATATTAATTTCTAGAATATTTCAACAGTGAAATCCATATAGAAGTTAGATGCATTCATTTGAAATGTCAGTATTTTAAAGTGAGTTTTTCAACGTGGAATATTTTCCGTTTGTTTAGAGCTTAAACTCTAGCTTCGCCTTTCGTTATCTCAGTTCACGTAATTCCGTTTTTAGGTTTGTCTATTTTCAACTACATATTCATCCCTGTTAACAAAGCCGCAGGGAAGTTGAAACAAGCCAAATGCTCTTTACGAAAACACATTATGAAAATTGTTTTTCACGATCGCTGTGCTCTAATTGTAATAAATAACTTTGTATAAAAGCAATATTTATATTAAAAGTGCTAATAATTGATATTGACAATCATATCCAATCTCAATCAAATCAAATGTGATTATAAATGATTCGTGCACTCATAATAATTTCACGATCGAATCGAAATCACAATCAACCAGATGAAATAAAATTTCGGAATATTCCGAAACCACCGAAAATATATTGAAAAATAATCAATTATCATTTTAACAAAATTCAATTCTATAACGATTGTTTCCTTTGAAATGAACAAAACATGTGAGTTGTTTTTGAATTTGTGAACTTTCTTGCTTTTATACAAAAGTACTTGTTCGTCATGCATTGTTATCAGCGTTGTCGTGATGCTGGAACAGCACGGCTCTCAAAATAATGAGCAAGTTATCGAATTCATGTACAAATGTATAAATACACGTATTTCGTATACATTATAAAATATACATATATAATAATATGTAAAGGAATATTTCGCCCTTCAAATATGTCGGTAACTTTTTCGAAACAATCTCATACTCAGTGTACGTATGAATTTATTTTCGAATAACGCCAAAACACAAAAAAGAAAAATACATTGTATTTGTGTTCTTTTGCTGAATTAATTACAATATTCCTCTTTTTCAATATACACATTATAAGGATAAATGCTTTATTGAGTTCTTCAAATATTTTGATGAAATAAATAATACATTTTTAAGTATTTTTTTTTCGATAAGTAATTAAACATACAAATGGTTCGCAAAAATATGAAACGATGTACGTATAACTAAAATCAATAACGTAATATTATTTCTGTTATTTAGCATAAATTTGGATAACTTCAGATAATGGGCACATAAAATTCAATATTCCGAATTAATTACACAAACAGCGGGTGATTTTCTAGTTAGAGGTTTACTAAGTCGTCAAAGACTTGCGTCATTTTACGCTAGTTAACAATTTATTAATTATACGATGATAATAATTTCAATTGTATGTATTGTAATTATAAGTACAATTCGATATTATACGTTATATAATATATAGTATTCACATGTAAACAAACGTATCAGATTTTTATTAAGGGCTTCAGAAAATGAAATCGAATTTCCATAAAATTTTAAATTTAGCTTCGCATGATCATGATGAAAATTCAATTTCTTTCAAAACAACTGAGTTTAAAATCATTTAATGTTTTATAGAATATAGTTGAATGTAAGTGACATACACTTGAATTAATTCCCATGAAGTTTTTCAAATTAACTAAATATTTATATGAAAGAAATGAAAAAAAAAATCAATATATAAAATAGTCTAAGTTAATTCAAATTGCATGACCCGGCATTGACTTTAAATGTAGTTTGAAACCAAATGACATGGGTCGACAGGTTGAAACGGATCTTTCTTGTCACATGGTGTGATTTACCCTGATCTGAGGATATATCGGTGTGATTTTTCCTCTAAATTTTATTATAGTTTTTCCAGAAGATAAATTTAGAAAATGAAATGGTAAATTCAAATATACACAGTTCTAAATAAAGCATCAATGCACTAAAATAAGTTTATTGTTATTTAATGTTATAATTATACGTTTCGATTAATTACCAGTTGAAATGTGAAATGTTATAATTAAGAACGGTATCGTGAAGAAGGGCAAAACTTTCGGTGAATGTTTGATGTCGTCTAATATATGTATAGTAAAATTAATCGTAACGGGGTAATATTTTGGTCATGGTAAGATTATTCTTTAAATTTTATGCAAAATGCGTATATTACGCATTTCCAATTTAAATATAAAAATTAAGCTTTTTCGCAATATTGTTATTATTTGAAGGATTTTGCGGTATATTTAACAAATGTAGGGGAGGATAGAGCTGGAAGTTTCAGGGGTAAGTTGTTCCGAAAGCAATATTTTTTAATTAAAAGGCAAAGTTATACCATATTTTTTCCGATACGAATGTAGATCTTATAGCAAAAGCAGTAAGATCTAAATTAACATATTCCCCTTTTTTCCAGTCTAAATTTTACGCATGAAGATTTTCCATACAAAAATTGCAACAGAAAGAAAGACAAACCTAGTACAAAACACGTTAGCAAAATTATTATATTGATTAAGTAAATGATTCAAGCATCAGGTATTGTGCAGTTTTAGCAATCATTTTAGTTATTCTCGCAACGACAGTTGAGTGATGAACTGATTTCGGAACAATTTACCCCCAGAACTTCCAGTTCTACTCTCTTATATGTAAAGCATAAAAAAATACGAAAATTCACTTTTAACTAAACTATAACAGTTCTAAAACCAATCGAGCTAAAAAGAACAAAGCATTCCAATAGCATCCGATACGTCTCGAACAGACCAAAAAAAAAAACTCAACGTGACATTAGGCAAATAGTAATAGTTATATTAAAGTCGCAAGTTTCGTTCGGACCGTCAACTGCTTTAGTACACACGAAGCCAAGAACTACCTAGGACGATTTCTCAGGCAATTCACGTCCGTCTCGGGGCTAAATCTATAAACTTTCCCGCGTTAACCGACCACCCTCTTTCCTATCCACCATAGCCCATACCATCGAGCTGATCCACCGAGTCTTCCACCCCACGAGGAAACGGCCCCTCAAGAGTTCACCGATATTTTTCGAGAGACGGTTATTGCTTTTCGACTATGGGATCGTATAAATTACACGTGCTCCCCGCAAGTTATCACGCTCCCGTCCCACCGGTCAATCGATGGGAGATGTATATTAAAAGCGTCCAGATTTGTAACTTTTTATAACCGGGGATCAGGCGATAAAGTTTGGCGCGAACGAGTTGTACGCGATTTGATTTGGAAATGAACCGGCGAGCCTCTCTTTCGGACCGGACCCCCTTCGGAAAGAACTTAATATGAATTTTGCTTAAAACTCGAAGGGGGGGACTTTCGACGATGAAGTCCTCCGAACAACTTTTCGGTCATTCTGAATAATGAACATCAAACGACGTTTTAAACTTTATATGAATTTAAAATGTTTTTCGACGTCGCGCCTCTCCACCCTGCATCCCTCTATCTGCGCCCGTTCGTAATTTAAGTGTTGAAGCTCCTCTCGGAAAAACTTAAATTTTGTAATTTATTCATGCGGTCGTGTTCTTACGCTTTTATTATGGCCGAATTTTCGTGTTATTTTTTTCTCCTTCTTCTTCTTCTTTGTTCTTATTTACACGCGAATACGTAATGACTTTATGCAGAGTCGCGCATAACGCTTTTATTACTTGATAACGTGTTTTATGATGCGAACGGACCGCAATTTATGCGGCAGATCAATTTCGAGTTTTCGTGTGAAAAATCGAAATTTTTCATTATGCGGGGTTTACACGATGCACGTGTATGAGCCATTCATTACATATATCATGTTTGACGACTGAAAAGGCCAAAATGTACAAGTGACTTTGTAGTGATTCGAGAAATGGATGTTCAAAGTTGATCATGTACCTATATTTATTAGGAGGAGGTCGAGTGATTTGATGATATATTAAGGCACACGTTTCGAATTCGTTTATATCCTTTTGCCACCAAATAAATGAGTGTACATAGAAGTGACTCATGTGCATAACTCAATTTTGGTAATTATGTCACTTGTACCGCTTGGCCTTTTCAGTCGTCATTTGTGCATTGGACTTTTAAAACAATAATATTTTTTATGAAACTGAAAAATTCATGCATAATGTAAATGATCCTATATGAGAAACGCACAATTTTGATTTGATTAGAATCGTATCGATTCGCGTTCACTCTCGGGATACATTTAGTGAAAAAATCTTTGTGAAATTTTTACGGTGTTTATTGTTATTGAAAATTCAGGCTACGGCAGATTTTTCGTTCAACTCCAATATCCGTAAATATAAAATACTCTGACTGAAACAAGATGTGCGTTCTAAATTGCAAATATCTACGATTTCTATTCTGGGACCGAAGGCGTAGAATATTTACCGAATATAATATGGCAACACAAATTCTCGACCACGTTTCCAAATAACAACCACGTATATTCTTCGTATATGTGTGTTTCACTTCGTTATTACACAAGAAATACTGAAACCAATAATACTAAGATTTTCTTTCGCTTCTAGAGAATATTTTTTACACTCATACATTTGAAAAAAATATGATAAATTCCATTATTTTGAATTTTCTCAGTAACGCAAATTAATGTGTATGGGTGATGGATATGCGTTGGAGTATTTTATTGAGTGATATACCAACTTATGTGTTTCATTGGAAATCGAAATACCCTTCCACATAACAACGCATTGCTTAAATATCGAAAATTAATTTGATATCCACCATCATTTTCTGGGAATCGAAAATTTTTAATTTGAATTTTATGGCTTTGGGTTATATCATATAACATTATGTTAACGATCGAAAATATTTTATACGGAATATCTTTAAAAATAACATAAAATGGAAAAGTATTTTGTATCGAAAAAAACGATACATAATACTCGTGTAATATAATATCATGATCATTTCTAAAAATAATATCGAATCTAAAATGCATTTTTTTCCATCAGTAAAAGAGCACATAACATTTTAGAGTAATTTTCAATTGTTTGACAATTTGAAATCATTAGAGTTGAGTTTAAAAAATTGTCTATTTGTATGATTTCAAAAAGAGAATTATTGGTTTCGGAACCTATAGATATATAATATATTAATATACATTTGTCAATAGATTTCATAATAGTCCGAGAAATTACGGGAGTTTATGGTTTCAGTTGGCGGAAAGCATAAGATTTTGGGTAAGGGTAAGTCTTAGCCGTGCATTTGGATCTAGAAAGGGGAACACGTCAAAGGGGATGTTTCTACCCTAAAAACTACCCCCTAAAGGTGTCCGATCGCGGTTTTTTCAGATTTTTGCAAAAACTATTATAGATACGAGAAAACTGTTAAAACTGCTAATTTCTCGTAGTATAAGAAGTCTCTGAGATTTCTTTAATTACTATAAATTTCAACTTAGAATATAGCTTTCTCAAAAATATATGCACTTCTATCTTAAATTTTGTTATATTACGAATTAAGACTTTTTTTCGATGACTTTCTTTTCGGTTGACGCATGAGCTGCAATTTACTCTACACAACTATCATGAATTCCGACGAGTAAACTCACATAATACTCAGATAACGACGAATAAATATAAACATAATAACTTAAATCAAATCAGACTCGCATTAATACTTTCAACGAGACGACTACCCGTAATAAATACGCTGAAAATCGCCTTAACGAGTGCGTGAAAATGCATTTTCCCACAGTTCCGGGCTCTCGAGTTTCCCGGGATCCCGAGACGGGTATTTTATTGCGGCGCATTATTTGACGTACCCGGACCGCGTCCCCGAACCGCGTCCCCGGCGCGACCCTGGCTAGGGGTAAGGCGACCCCCGGATATAGGAGAGAAGAAGCACGGGCCCATATTGGCCGAGGGTGAATTTTCTTTACTTTTCCGGTCGTTCCGCAGCGACGCAGACGCAAAGCGCCGGAAAAGTCGGAAAAACTGTTGAGGAAAAGCGGGGATTTCCCTCTTGGAAATTTGCGGCCGGTCGCAATCGTCGTACAATGGGGGAAAAAAAAACGGAGGAAAAGCGGCGTTTCGTTTTGATGTTGTGAATGGATTGTTAATTCGTATGGTGTTTTTTAAATTCGGAATTTGTATGATGACTGAAAAGGCCGAGGGGTACAAGTGATTTCGAGAAAAGCGAGCTCAAAGTTTTGCATGTGTTAGGAGGAGGTTGAGTGATTTGATGATATATCTCGATACGCGTTCCAAGTTCGTTTATATCCTTTTGCCACCGAATATATGAGATAGAAGCGATTTTATACATAAGTTAATTTCGGCAAAAATGTCACTTGTACCCTTTGGCCTTTTCAGTCATCATATATTATTATTTGATCGGTTGTTATTAGAATTATTTAATAAGTTTTTGATTTGCAAATGGTGGCAAATTCAAATCTCTCGTCATTTTTATGACACTTTTATAAAGGAAAAATGTTTAAGATGATAAATTAACTTTGTATAGATAATAACGATTCGTAACTTTTCAGAGGTAGAAGACTTGTTGGAATTTTAGTGTACGTACTCATTAACACAATAAATATGTATTTACCTTTAGATAAAACAAACAATGAAATTATTATTATATCGATGAATTTTGTATTCACATAATTACAAATATTAATGATTGGCAGCGAAATTGGCACAGAAACGGGTAATATGTATTTAAATACAATAATATTGTATGTACATACATACAGATACCAAACAATATGAAGCGCAAACAATCGTATTGTATTTTTAAAACAATCAAACGTAAACAAGTATAAACAAAATTGACGTAGTGCCTAAAAAATACATACGATATATTGTAATATCATGGAAAAGCAAACATTCGTGGCACTGTCGAAATTGAGCAAAGGCGAGTTTTTATTGCATAAGGAAAACACTGAAGTATGCAAAATAGAACAAGATTGCCGTTTCCATAACCGTATTTTGATGAAAGATATCGGATAAGACGACGGTCTGTAGGAAAAAAAACTTAATATGTAAATACTGAGTAAGAAGCGACGCGATAGCATCTATCATTGAATTTGTAGCCAACCACGAATTACGCCTTCCATTTATTTCAGTTTCATTTTTTTTATATGCGTATATTACATATGTTGTTATTAATATACATTTCAGCTTTTTCTGTTCCTTTGAAGCATTTGAATTTCAATGAAACAGCATTCTCAACGTATTACGGCTGTGATTGATCAGCGTGAAAAAGTTTCCCGGATACATTTTCCTCATAAATGAATTAAGCGAATACAATTTATATGTTATTGAATATGAGTTGTATTAAAGTTGTAGTGAATTTTTCTTTTATTAAGGATCGATATTTTCACTAACATTAATTAAATTATATCTTTACTCGCGTTTTTTTCTATGGCTATACTTCAGTTAAAGTTAATAAAAACATCGATCTAAGATGTTTGTTCAGTGTAGTTATTGAAATTATTAAAAGCTGATCATTTTATTGACCTTAACTTAAATACATATAATGTAGTTAGCGTTTTTTTTTTAAAACAGTCTTACTTCTTTTGAAATTCATTTATAGTGAAGCTCCATTATTTGCACGACTCACTATTTAGAAAAAATGTTCTATCGTATTTTTTTATTATTTTTATTAAAACAGTACAGCAATAGGTTCAGAAAATAATGATTCAAATAATTCTTATGATTAAAAAGTGGAAACGACATAAACTTAAAATAGGGCAGATTGCGAAATTTGAAAGTGTAACTCTTATCTTTAACCCAACAATTCAGAATGGCATCTCGAAATATTCATGTACAATTCTATATATTATTTCATAAAATTAAATTATCAAACATCTATCGTTATGGAACATATGAATCCAATTCACATTAAAAAAAATGCTTCCCAATTCGTACAACTCACAAAATCCAAGAACGAATAACAAGTTCTCACCGTATTTTAAAACAATTCAGAATGCAAAGTGAAAAATACCGAAATTTCTGAACATTCGCCCTGAAACCACACTAGCAGGGTTGACTGGGGTGGTTTAAGGGTATGCTGGGGTAGAATGGCAGACAACCCCCTAAGTCGTATGTGCCGTCGAATTAATGAGGCGCATATAGAGCCATTAGCCGGCGGTTATCCTTAAAAGGATGCGAAAGCCTTCGTCTACATACTTAAGTGGAATATTTCCTCACCGGGCTCGATTTTCAAGTTGATATGACACACTAATTCATCGTTGAAGTTCATTCGTTTCTGTTATTTATATGATTCGGATTTTTATTCATGTCTGTATATGAGTTGATTAAGAGTTGAACTTGATTGACTCCGATTTGAAAAAAATAGATTTAAATGTTGAAGCACTTGGTATAGTCGTAATTTCGGATGAGTTGATCTAAAATTAATCGAATTTTTTTTAGGTTTAAAATGTCAGATAAAAGTTTTTGAACTGTTTTATATCGAGAAATAAAGTGTACATGAGCGGATTGCTTGATTTATTTAATTTTAGTAAGGCTTGACGAAATCTCATACAGTGATGAGAATAATGCCGTTCAAAATATGAATTATGATTAATTCATGAATAATTATAATAAATACAATTAAATGTCAAAATTTGTTTGGCCATCAGTTGATGAATCATTTATTTCAGATGCCATTTCAATTAATTTTGTACTCGAAAGTGAACTGATCACGTTCATAGCTTTATTATTAACGAAATTTGTATGTTTATTATTTCCGAGAAATGGAATAATGAATAAAATTAAGGGAATTTCGAAAAACGCGACTAAAATGTTGGATAGTTTTTCTCAACTCTTGCTTAATGAAGTTAGTCACGTTTAGCTCTGAATAACTCATATAGCTGTGAAATTTTTATTCTAGTAGCATACTTAAATTATGTATTAACACTCGTACATACATTAATTTTATTTACATAGATATATTCTTTAAATGACGTTCTGCTGTTTTTCGTTTCAAACTTTTCAATTCTTACCTTTTTCTTTTGAAAAAAAAAAATACATTTCAATCATTTGAAACGATAAAATGGCTTGACATTTTCACATATCAATACACTAAAACTGAATTCACATAATTTATTTTTAGGAAGTAGATACAACAGTTGATAAAACTAATGCACAATTTATGATACAATTTATTCCTATGTACGAAGGGATCAAAGAAATTGAGTCAATCAAACATATCACTGACAAAAAATGTCTATTTATATCTACGTTTATTAAGTTATTGTTTACAAAAAACGTTCGTGTATTATTATCTACATGCGTATTCAGTGAGAACGTTGTATAGAAATAATGTTTGGTCGGGGCTTACGCAAACATGTCGCTTTACATAGGAAAAAGGTTAAACATACAAACAACAATGCCGAAAACGAGGTAACTCATTAAAATTGTTTTAAAATTGATATGATTTCAGTTGTTCAACTCTTTGTTAATTTGAAAACGTGCCCGTACACGTTCGTCTGAATTATGAATTGTGTGTACGTTACGAGGACCGTTTTCGTTTTGTTTAAAGAAATATTTCGCAATTTACTGAAATAAAATGAAATGATGTCTGTATTAGCAATCGAATTTAAAGAACCATCGGTATAATCGCACACCGACAAATTTTGATGCAAATATAGGATGGAAGATGAAACATGTTAGTATAATAAATTACGTAAAAGAAGATTAAAAAATAAAAGAAAATATTAATTTTTAAGAGAAGTTTAATTATTTTCAACTCTAAAAAGTGAGCCAAGTGCTTCGTTTAAGAAATTGTGTACACAAAGTAAATAAACAGAAGCGCGCATTTTCTTGAAAATATATCAAAATTAATAAAACTGTTCACAATTAATTCTCCTAGTGCAGTGTTGTGAAGAATTCATGAAATTTCTTTTTTTTTTATTTGAAACCAAATATTCAACTCTTTCATAAAATTTGAACTTCATATGCTTAAATTTTCTTTTGTTATTTAAAATGTTACGAAACAATTCATAATATTGCATTTCGAAATAACATTTAGAATAATATTCATGGAAAAAATCGATTAAACTTAAACACTACTCGGATGTGTTTTAGTATGTAACAGTTGTAGTGAATTAAAATGATATTTTATTGTAACTTCTCGTTTCAAAGATCCGAGTAATTGCACAAATACATTAGATATCCAAAGAAACATATTCTTTTAATATTATGACAATAATTTTATAGAAAATATTTTTCGTCAAATCGAAATTTTCCATGAAAATCATTTCAAATGTCGGTATTAAAAGCAACCGTACTTAATCAATAATCAAAATATAGAAAAAAATACAAATCAAATTTACTAAAAAAAATCAAAAAATGCAACACGTATCATCAAAAGTGCTCATAATTGAACATACATACGAATAATGACTAATCGACTCGAATAACAAATATAACGCGATAGTTTCGAATAAATCTCACATTAGCGATGCGTTCGTTGCGTTCCGTGCACACTATAGCAATAATAATAAAATGCAAGCGATATTGTGCCGAAATCACGTAAAAGTGATCCCAGCACGTGACGGGTTTAATTTCAATGACCCCGATGCAAATGAGCTTTTCCGTATGCATCCCGAAGCACCGCAAATAAAACGGACCCCAAACCCATGCTTATTTTCGCATGGCCATTAGCGAGAACCGAACGGGGTTGTTTGTCTTCTTGTCTTCGAACCTCGATCAGGGCTGGTGGAAATTTTCTATAGTTGGCTGGTTGGATTCTGTTATAATTCGTTTTTTGAATTTTGTACCTTTTTGTTTTGGAAAAACAGCAAGAGGCACGCGTGCCTTTTGCTGCTTGTCGCGGTATGCTAAACGGCCCTTAACAGACGAATGAATAAGATGAACCTATACGCAATCTCTTTTTCGTGTATAGATTTGTTTCGTTCGTCAAGTTTGATTCTATTGCTGCATAAATAACAGATTACCAAATAGATCATAAATACAAGTATTAGACATATATTAGAGACTTATAAGATATTAATTTATTAATGTTTCATATTTGATAATTATCTTACATAGTTAATATTATTATAGATCTATTAGCAAGTCCGAATTTAGCGGACAAGTTATGCATATTTCATGTTGAGAAAATTCTTGGAATTTGGTGCAATCTTGAAATGTAGTTGAGAATTAAATTCTATTGCCATTATTAATAAAACACCACGAATTTTCTAGAAATTCGCTTATAATATTATAAGATTTAATAATTTACATATTTTTTTAAATATAGATTTTTTTCGTACACATTAGAAATTCCAATCATATTACTAAACTATTTATACCGCTGTTAACATCATTTAGATTAGAAATTCAATTAGTGACTTATTCGAGTCACGCGAGCGAAAATTTGTAAGAAAAAACTTGGAATATACATAATATTGTTTTAGATTTCGAAAAAGTAAAGCGGAAAAACTTCTCCTACATACATACGTAGAAAAGTACGGAAGAGGATGAACAAAAACAAAACGTAGGTACCTAAAGGTACTTATAGTTTCTTACAAAGACGTGAACGTCTGCGAGAAACTGCAGCGAGATAATAATGGTACGATAGCAGTTTTCACTTTAAAGTTAAAGCTTCTAAAACGGCAATACTTTGCTCTTAAGCCCGCTCGATTCTAATTGAATTCAATTTGACTATTCAGATAGAACGCCGTTAATTAAATTCACACGCTTAACTAAATATCATTTTTAAATTGTATGTCAAAAAATAATTACATCAGGCACATATTTCATACTGGATAAGGTAACAGAGACTAATTTTATGATGTCGATGCACTATTTGATACTTCATAGAAATTTCTGAAAATATCACGATAAAATAATATATCACAGTCTCAAAAATAGTACATTTACTAAATTTTAGTATATAAATAAGTACATATGTATACATGAACTAAGAATTATATTCCCTAAGGCGTCTTCGGTTAGGGTTTTGTTGAAATTCCGTTCGCACTTCGCAAGATGATCGTACAAGATACGCACTTCAATCGAAAAACATTTCAAAAAATCTGTCCAAAATGAGTTCAATAAAAAATTATGGATATTAGAATTTCTGAAAGAGTTAGTCGATATTTGAAATAGATATGTCTTCTGCTATGACGTGGTACAATTCCAAGAATTAAAAAAAAAAAAGAGTAGACTGTTCATTTCAGGTCATATCGTTGTGAACTATCTCAGTAAATTTCAATTCTCGAAAAAATGGAATTTAAATAATTATTTTATTTTATTGGATTCTTTTATCAACCGCACCCTTAACAAAGTCAGCTTAAAATTTTAAATAAGTATATAAAAACGAATGAAATGGGACTTGCACTTTCGTCATGATAATACGTAAAAATATTTATTATCTAATATTACATATATAATACATACGTACTAAACAAACACACGATAATTTAATATATATCTAATAAAATACATACATTATGTATCTATGCACATAAAAGAATACACCTTGCTCTTTGGCTATTTCGTAAAGAAAGAAAAACGAGTGAATGAAACTTTTACGAAGAGGAGCCACGACTCTAAAATATTTACATTAGATCGTATATGTAGCCTTATGCCCGTTTTTGTTATTTTATATTTTTGATAAAATCATCATGGATAGACATTTTAATTAGTTTTTTTTTTGTATTTAATACAATTAGAATTCGGTTGTAATTTTTTGTAATGATAGAAGATAATAGACTTGGGTCTAGATGATTTCTTGAGACGATTCGAGGTACTTTATAAAACTTATATTTAAATACATTCTATATCGAGTTAATTAATTTACTTCTGATTCAATTCAAACGTTTTAGTTTAAAACTATTCAAATAGTTTAAAACTACATACACACATCACTCTTATGGTATGTGTTAAAAAGTTAATCCTCTGTACAAACTAAAGACTTTATATTGCATAAAATATTGAGCTAATCAAATATTAAGGTTCTGTTTTGAACGAAATCGGAGTAAAAAGTTCAATTTAAAATTCTAGAAAAGATCCGAAGAGTATTTCTAGTTCAGAGTGTCCGGGTGCTGCTTTCGTAAGCGAAAGATTTACAAGGGGTGAATTCTTGCCGGGGGCAACTGAATATTGAATATCTCGAGCTCCGGGGGTTTTCTTTTTATTTCCCTTTTTTTTCCTTCTAGCGTTTCTTTTTTGTTTCTCCTATGGTCATATTTTATTTTTGTTCTGTTTTATTCATTTTACTCTTACTTTGTTGCATCCGATGCCTTGAACGGGTTAGGGACCTTGACGTTACCGTAATGCTTCACGGAACAAAATATTCAAAAATTTAATCATTCAGATTACGTATTGAATCAACAAATCAACTATTTCAAATAATAATTATCATTCATTCTAATGAATCATTAAAAGTAATTATTTCAACTGTTAATAATAAAAATTAAATGATACCGAATTTGTTGAGATAGTTTTCGATACATAAAACATAATTATTTATATTTGAGATAAATAGCTTTCTATATAAAAAAAATATATTCTATTAAATTTTTAAGATGATAATCGATAGGAAAACAATTTTTATAACGATATTTAACGTATGTATGATTAATACAGGTTGAGCAGAAAGACAAATGTTCGTACGTTCGGATTATTAAACCGGGAATGCGACCCAAACCAGGCTTCGGATTCTAATCGACGAATTTGGAATTCCAATCTGATTTCGAACGTGATCCAGGAATTTGAATGTATTTCCCAAATTGTGTGTCCACATGTTAAAGTATATAATGCGAGTGTTTCGATCACGGTGCTGAAAGTTCAAATGGATTTTAAAGTGCCCTTTTTCATACATATGTAATATATCTATATACATATGTTTTTATGTATATTATAAAGAAAATTTTTCTTTTAAAATCATTATAATATTGGTTGATTTGACAATTTAGGCATATATGTATGCATATGTGTATGAAACACATTCAAAGATGCAATAGATTCTAAATAAATAATTTAGTCATTTATTTTATCTGAATTAAAGGTACTTGAGTTTATCATACATATTTAATATCAGACAAAAAATATGTGTATGTTAATAAAAACAAGTTTTAATACAACAATTAATTGACTGTTTTTCATTCATGGATAATCCGTACGTAAATAATCGAGGTTACACTGTTTAAAAAAATTCACACAGAGCTTTTTCAATGAATATTCATTCAATATATTTGACATGATTTACGCTTGTTTATTGAATAAAATTTGATAATTTAAAAATTATTATATAATAATAAAGCAGATTGAATTCTAATAATACAAATTTAAGCGGAAAAAAAAAACTTTCACCAAGCGCGCAAATTCAATTGTTGTTTCTGTATACGAATCCCCCTTTCGCTGGAATTAAGCGCGATTTTGGAAATTAAATAAAAGCTTTTTTGCTAAATTAAAAGCAAAATAAATCAGGCGAGGCCATTTTCAATTAAAAACGGCGCGAAATCGACCGACACGATTCACGCCCCGTTAAATATGTAAAATGGTTTTTTTTCAACGGACTCCTCTCCCTCACGGATAGGGGTCTGTCCCTGTTTGTTCGTTAAGGGGTGCAGGGCTTATTCGGGTAGGTTTTATTTATTACAGGTGGGAAATTTATTACCTTATAGGTGCCGAGGTTCTGCACAACGCACGGCAGATTAGCATCTCTTCCCAGTGCGACTGTAACGTTCGGAATGGGCTCTGCGAATCGGGGATCTTCTGTTAGAACTGTGAAAATAATATAAAAATCGTGTATTAGTATATGAATTTAATTAATTTATTTTCTTGTATAGATGTGATTTACTAGTACAAATGACTTTAAGGTGATTTCGAGACAAGTGCGTTGGAAAAAGGGAGGTCGATTGATTTGATGATATATCTCGGCATAAGTTTCAAATTTATTTATATCCTTTAAATGAGTGTAGATAGAAGCGATTCTCGTAAAATTTTGGGGGAAATTTCATTTGTATCCCTAGGTCTTTTCAGTAGTCATATAATATATTTTAAAATGTGGCATAGTCCGAATCGAACGTAGGTCTCTGATTTTTAGCATAATCATTGGCAATTTTGTTGCATAGAGGTAGTTAATTCATAGATTTATCTTATATTGATCATAAATAGAACAACTCATAAAGCTTAAAGTGATGGAAGCTAATCAATTCATTGAGTTAAAGCCCCACTTGCCGATAGATATCATCCAAATAAATACACAAACGATCCAAGCGACATCGATAAGTCGAAATTCCGTATAATAATGCATTAAATTAACACATTTTTCGAATCGAACGAAATAAACATTTGAAGTCTATTAAGAAAAATGACATGTGACTCTTTTCAGGCTCCGACAAGATTCAAAACCCAGCATCACGAGAAAGCTGAGCCCGATACGACATACACTATCACTTCATACTACTAGACCATCAGCTGACTAAGGTTAGTAAATCTATAATTTCACTTATTCGATTGCACTAATGCAAATACATACAACGAATAGAATATAGTTCTGTTTAATCCTTATATCAAATTAATACGAGATTTGACGAAAAATCCATTATTTTCGCATAAATATCTGAATTATTCATATTTATCTGGAAAATGGAGAGAGCGGAAAATCCATAAGTAAAACAACATTGATAAGAGGGGTGGTTTAACACCCAAAACTGACTTCATCCCTCACTGGAAGGGGATGCAGTTCTCCGTAGACGGGGATAATGAAAATGATAAACGAGAAGACAGCAACCAGAGACTTTGAGTAACTGCCAAGTACAAGGGAGACAAATGGTTTGATGATTTTTAAAACGGGCTGCACGTACATAGATATAATTTGAATCGTGCTTATTTTGTTCAGTTAATATTTGAAATATTTTTTTTATATTATATATATAAAATTTTCAATTATTATGAATTGTATATATTAATAATGCGCTGTGCTGTAATCTTCAACAACGTGATCAAAAACGTTGTCAGTCCCAATGACATATTATTAACATTGCCAAAATTTATAGACACGAGATTGAAACCTAGTAAACAAGAATCCCACAAATAACTACATATATGTTGATATGATCAATTGTTCCGATATAGCAAACTAAACAATGAACTGAAGACGTCCAATTTAGATTCGAGCTTATTCTCAAACGTTTTACCAATAACGTATGCGATTCAATTCTAACAATCACTTCACAATATAACTAAGTGTACTTGAACATATTAATTATTCGAATGCGCTCAATAAATTTTAAATTATCGAAAATTTGAAGCGAGAATTAATTTTAATACAATATAATATTTGTCTAGTGGTTGATTCTTTATTTTAAGTGTATAACAATGATATTTCACTAGTTTTCAATTGAAGATTTGGTACTTTTTATTCTATTTATAATTCAAAATATGATTGAATATATATGAATCTGTATTTTAAATCAATATTTGAAATTTGCAAATCTTTTTCAATATCAAGTTTGAAAATATTAGAAAATGCATCGTTCGTTTCGAACGACGTAACTAAACTGTATGTTTCGAAGACTCAAAGTTCGCGATATCTTTGCCTCGCGACTTGCTTAAATATGTATACTATTGCAATACAAATATACAAATATAACATATATAGAGATAGTCGAGCACAATATCGTATTGTAGTTGAGAAAATGTAGCAAAAGCGATAATCTTGCGAGAGACAACTGCTTGCTGTTGTAAGACGGAAAGTTCGACTCTATTGTGTTTTCGGGTTTAATTGTGCGAATCGCTGTTGTTTTTCATCGTTTATTTAGTTTCTGTTCAATATTTATCGAATAGAGATTCGTTCTTGTTATTTTTCTTTTAAATTATCGGTTCTCGCTTCAATAAAATGTTTAAATTCTTAATGCAAAATTGACTTTTTATAACAAAATTGTTTACAGAAATTTAAATTGTATAAATTTAAATAGTAAATTCTTTCAAAATCATCTGTAACGAAACGATAAATTGGTTAGACTTTTAATAATTATTTAAATTTAAGCCGAATTATTATTTTTTTTTTCATATTATTTACATATTTAAGTAGGTATAAGTACCAATAATTAATAATTAATTTCGTAACGCATCATTATTAAAAATTAAAATAACTATATAATCCGAATAAGCAGTTTTTTCACATAAAATTAATCTACTGACACTTATTAAAAAACCCATAAAAGTATTATCGTATGGAAATTTAACAATACACTCCGGAAAATACGCTTAATTGCACAATTTGCTTAGTAGGAAAAAATATGTTTTCAGTGTAGGAAAGTATAGATTTTTCATGTTTTCATCACTTAAGTAATTTAATACACCATTCTCTCGCTTTTCGCAGTATCAGACTTAGGCAATTTTTCTTTAAATCGTCATTTTTTGTGATAATTATTCAATCAAATTATTCTAAAATAATCGAGGTGACGTGGGGGGAGGGGTGTTAACATTTTGCATTCAACTTTCTTTATTTTAGGACTAAATTACTGATTACAATTTGTAAAAAAATAATTATGATTCAATCGAGTCTAAAAAGAAAGCGGAAAGAAATATTCGACTTACAAAATAAAGAACTCGTTTCAAAGTTATAAAGTAGAACTCGTGTCTCTGACCTGACAACTTAGTATGACATGACGAAATCTTCATGTAAAATTGTATTAATCGTTTTTTGTACACTCATCCCTCGATTTACGCGGTAAATACGTTCCTGGAGAAATCGTGTAAATCGAGACTCCGAGTTCATACAAAAACAGAAGATAGGTTCCAAAAAATAAAAATCCGCGTATATCGATACTTCAAGTTCATATAAATTAAGGGGATAGGTTTCAGAAAACCGCGTAAAACGAGGTACGAAAAGATAATTTTATAGATTTAAAAGCTCGACAAATTTAAAACATATTTAAAGTTAAAAGTATACATAATTACATAATTGCAATTTTATTATTTCACCTTCTCACTGCTATATTTTTATTCTAATTTGTTGAATCTGATGCAACACATGCGTTTGTGTGACTTGTGCCACAAAATATGTATGATTTTTTTAAAAAAATGCCAATTTTACTAACCGCGTAAAATGGGTACCGCGTAACTCAAGGGATGAGAGTATATTAATTTAATTTACACTTTCATCTCATGTGAAAAAAAATAATTCAAAATTCGTACAACGGATAATAAACGAATATCAGGCATTCATTGCGTTCGATTCTACGAACATCCAATATTCCCAAACTCCGCATTGGGGGAGAGTTGAATTTATCGAAAATATGAGCTGATTGCCGAAACGAACGAACGGGTACAGATTTTTTACGACTTTGCTTTCTTCAGACACGGCACACGTTCGTGACTGGAGGCAATCCATCATATCGCAGGAGCTCGCCATTCTTATGCTAATTTATATAGTAATGAATCGTGTATAGACGAAACGTCACGGGGGCCTATTTTTATCGAATTCCGTAAGGAAAAGTCAAATTGAATTGCCGCGGAAAAGCGGCGCACTTTTCCCCGAGCGTTGATTGGAGCCGAGCTTTGATTCGGCTCATTGTGTCGATGAAAATTTCAATCAAACTATCCGAGTTTGATTTGAAAAGAATGAAAACAATCGGACTTAGAGTTCTGAGAGTTCGAGTGCGCCTTTAGTTCTTGCGCGACGATTGGAAAATGGTCTTTGGAAGTTTTTAATTCGCTTCGAAGGGTGTCTGTTATGGAATGATTCGTTTGATGGTGTTCTTTGTCGAGGGTTTTTTTTAAGTTTTGTTCACTCTGTTCTATTGTATTATAATGCAAACGTTCAATAAATAAATCATTTATACTATGAATTGCCGCAAATGGTAATGGTATCATGGAGAAGCACAAAATTTAAAGCTCTCTAATAAATGCATTCTCTTTAAAATTAAGAGTATGTTTTTCTCATGATCAAAAATATTGCTTCGGTATGAATAATTTTTCCTATACACATATTAGTTAGTTTCAAATTTTTTATGAAAGTCTTGGACTTCTTCACAATATTGTTAAAAAAATGCTTCAGTACTCTAACAGTGCATAATATTATATTAACTATCCATTTAATAAAATGATTAAAACAATACCAAAATAATCCAAGAATATAATACGAAAACACCCGGAAAAAATCCTGAAATACTTCGAAAGAAAAAAACAAAAGATACAAAAAATATACGATATGTCTATTGACAAAAAAATATATTTATATTTGCAACCATTATATACTCACGGAATCGCTATACGACACGGTAATAAGTCGTCGACATTTTGATGGGTTCGTTTTTTTTACGTTGTTAAATAAATAAATATTCAATATATCTGCAAATATTAATAATGGATGATAGGACCATAAATATCCGAGCACAAAACGGTTGACAAATAGCTTAGTTATTGATGTTTCCAATAGCACAGTCCGACCCGAAAACAACCACCCATTATTTTTCCGAACGGTAATTTTTTTTTCCGACGTAATTTTTCAAACAATTCGCGCTTAATACGTGCATCTTTTTTTTAATAAGCACATCGTACTTAATATAATGACTTGATCCCAAGAGTGCCATTAGCGAGGATTAAAACCGTATGCCGAGGTGTAATCTTTTAGGAAAATTTAACAGGCCGCCCACATATCATTGCCACTTAGAATTTCAGGTATGCGGTTTTGTTAGACCAAGCGCATTTCGCTTCCACGATCTGAATAATGTTTTATTATTCACTTGAAAAATTTAAATCTTTAACGTACTCTAATATATAAGGTGAAATGGTGAAAATGAGAATGGTATCGTGATGAAGTATAAAGATCTCGAAAATAGCTTGAAGACATTTAATGTATAATGAAGTTAATTTTACTGGAGTAAAAATTTGTTTTTCGGAATATTATGTATTATTTTTAGAAAATACATATATTAGATGGCTACAAAAGTTTCAAAAAGTTTCGTGATTTGTAATGATACCGTTCTTATTTGCGGCATTTATGGAATATTGTATATTATATTAATTTAAGTATATCACTTTTGTAAATCATCAATATGTAATGAAAAACAAATAATATAGTACAATGACACAATAAGATTTTTTTTCTTATTTATATGAGCATTCTAAAAACTAAGAGACGTATCTAAATTATGAGAAAACCGTATACAATTACAAATCTATTATACTTAATGAAATATTAGAAAGTTGTCAAATCATCTAGCGATATACACTTTTATTAATACTGATCTAGAAAATGTTATTGCCCCTTTTAAAATCAAACAAATTCATAGAAAATTTCTTCAATCAACTGTGTCACTTACATAAATCGACTTTTAAATATCTCAAACCACATTGTAACTTCAATACAAACCTCCACAAGTATCAAAAACGAACAACGACAACCAATAGATGAAAATCATATCGAAAATCCCGGGCGGAATCAAAGCCAAATAATCGCGAATCTGAACGGAGAGTTTTGAATATAATGTAATGTATGCATATCGGTTGAATCACACATGTGTAGATATAAATATATATATATATATACACATATATATATTTATATATGTATGTGTGACATAACGAGATTGTGAAACGTTTTCGGGCCACACTGCACTGTCAAATATGTAAAACGGGGCATTCGGATGGAAATGCCCGGACCCGGGTTTATGCCTGCACCATAATGTTCAAAACGCCCCTTGTATATTGTCTGCAAATGTTCAAACATTACACACGTATAAACAAAAGGTGAATAAATACGTGTATGTATCTATACAAATCGTATTTCTACTGTACTGTGAGGAATTCTGGACATTTTTCGATGAATAGTGTGTTTTTTTGGAAAAATTTCACTGGATGTGAACAGTGTTGTGGAGTAACATAAAACTTTGAATATGCATTTTCTATAAAATTTAGAGTATAATCTTTCAATGACTATAATATTTTCATCTTCATAATAAGAGTCTTCATAATTCCATGATTAAATGTTGTATTTCGTTTTAATACATTACATTACACTTATATGTATTATGATATGAAGAAACACATGCATATGTGTCTTTAAGGCGTTTTGCGACCGAGATGTCGCGCGATGGATCCATCCATATCGATTCTCTTTTATTTTTTTCTATTACAAATAAGAACTTTCTACTTGAATAAATTTGTATTCCAAGTTATTTTAATCTTTTTATATGTGAGCATAATGTTCGGAAACCAATTGCAAAAAAAAATCAGCATATATGAAATCACTAAAAATTTTTTTTTTTCAAAAATGTGCGAAAGTCGAAGTCTACCTGTTTTTTAAATTTCTTAAGTGTAAGGATCCGTTAATACACATCCTCCTTTGATCAATTCTATTGACTTTTCGATATAAGTTACTTGCCTCAAACGCATATCGAGCTTCACCGAACATTATATACGAAAACACGGCATACACAAACGCCGTATACTGCTAAGCATTCTAGCATTACGTCACACTACGAAAGCATTGTGATACTCCTGTATATCTTTTTCGCGCGTAGTATGAAGGAGACAGTATTAGGAAGGATCCTTTAATACACATCCTCCTTCGATAATTTTCATTGACTCCACACCGTTAGTCACTTGCCTCAAATGCATATTGAGGCTTCACCGTAAATTATATATGAAAACACGGCATACACAAACGCCGTATACTGCTGAGCATTCTAGTATTACGTCACACTAAGAAAGCATTGTGATACTTCTGTATATATTTTTCGCGCGTAGTACGAAGGAGGCAGTATTAAGAAGGATCCTTTTATACACATTCTCCTTCGATAATTTTCATTGACTCCAAGCAGTTAGTCACTTGCCTCAAATGCATATTGAGACTTCACTATACAACGTATACGAAAACACGGCATGCACAAACGCTGTATACTGCTGCGCTATAGGCTAGCTCTAGCATTACGTCACACTACAAAAGCGTTGTGATACTTCTGTATATATTTTTCGCGCGTAGTACGAAGGAGACAGTATTAAGAAGGATCCGTTAATAGACATCCTCCTTTGATCAATTCTATTAACTTCTTCCTATTAGTCACTTGCCTCAAATGCATATCGAGACTTCACCGTACAACATATACGAAAACACCCACTACAAAACCGATATCAGTGCATAAAATCCGCATAGTTATGTAATCAGGCCAATTTGCGCTTCCTTTTGCTATAGTCAACACATAACCAAGTATATTTGGCCTTAATCTATTTCTTAAGAATGTCAATTAAAATTCATTTGTGGAAAATACACGCTTAAAGCTCAGGTGTTTCCATATTTAGGACAGTTCATCAATATATATTTTATATCTATTGAGTGGAAGGATTCGTTAATACACATCCTCCTTTGATCAATTCTATTTACTTTTCGATGTAAGTCACAAATTGAGACTTTACCGTACATTATATATGAAAACACGGCATACACAAACGCCGTATACTGCTGAGCATTCTAGCATTACGTTACACTGCGAAAGCATTGTGATACTTCTGTATATATTTTTCGCGCGTAGTACGAAGGAGACAGTATTAAGAAGGATCCTTTAATATCGATGATTTTCATTGACTCCACGCCGTTAGTCACTTGGCTCAAACGCAAATCGAGGCTTCACCGTACAACATATACTAAAACAGCCACTACAAAACCGATATCAGTGCATAAAATCCGCATAGCTGTGTAATCAGGCCAATTTGCGCTTCTACATACAATGTGAGGTGACCATCAGTCATGGCGGCGGCGGCCGTCCGCAGCCATTTGTTTGGCCGAACGGCGCGTCACCATAAATAATCCTTATCGGACGAGGAGCTTAAATTGATTTATGCATCGGCGATAATGTCACTTTTATGACTTTTGCCCGGTCTCGAATGATTGCCGCCGAGCGCCATAAAACTGCGCCAGATCCGCGATTATCTATCTCCCGATGATACAATGTATCGCCGATTTTATTGACGGTTCTTTCGCTCGGATTGACTTGTTTTTTTTTTTTCCCCCGTTTCGTTATTGTTATCTTAATATTCTTGGCGTATTAGCGAATTGCTTTTTGGATGTGTGATTGAAGTGTTTTTTTGAGTTGGCGTGAGTGTCCCGTTTTGGGTTAGTAAGGAGAGTTTTCTTTTAGGGTGTCGTAGATTTCGATGGAAATTTAGTGTAAGTGTAGACATGAAGATGGAAAATGCAATGCCGATTTTTTTGACGATTCTTTCACTCGGATTGACTTGTTTTTTTTCCGTTTCGTTATTGTTATCTTAATATTCTTGGCGTATTAGCGAATTGCTTTTTGTATAGGTGATTGAAATGTTTTTTTTTTTTGAGTCGACGCGATCGTCCCGTTTTGGATTAATATGGAGAGTTTTCTTATAGTCTCATAGATCTCGGTGGAAATGTAGTGTAGGTGTAGACATGAAATAGTCGTGAAGATAATCGCTCCCTTTTTCCCCTAAAAAATATGTCAAAACGTTTCATATGAAACATTCTTTGTAAACACATCATACAATTAGACTAATCTTTGACCTTCGATACCTAAAAAAAATATTGAAAATTGCATTTTCGTACATCACAACTATTTCAATCTATACTTTCACTACATTTCTACAAATTTTCATTGAAATCAATAAGCATCTTTACGAAACATTTCTGGTTACTATAACTCTATAAAGTTTTATTTTTTTTTTCTGTCTAATTTGATTTAATTCTATAAAATGTGACCAGAAACACAATTTTTGATTTAGTTTCGGACACTGCTACATCAAGTTTAAATCAATAATCTATTTTTGTTCCATGGTAACGAAAATAATTAAAATTTATTCCGTAGTATAATCGATCGCCATTTTAAATATCATATCTTAATATCTCATTTGATAAAATAATTAAAAAAAAATACTTTAATTTTCATCACAGTTTGAATGAAACCGATTTTGCTAACTGTAAAATCAAACTGTCGCTATAAAAACGCACCACACTCGTAACAATGATCATATCTCTCGTATAAATGATGGCAATTGCGCTTCGCGATGAAATAATGAAATAGTAAAGTTTTTCATCGCATCGATTTATTGCGCAAACAAAATTCAACCATTATGTATGTACCATATACGAGTATCTTTCTATGTAGTTAAAACAAATCATGGAAAAAATTAAAATAACGTATACTTTAATAGATTTTCTATTAACGAAATGTATTACTGGTTCAATTAATGGTCAGAGATTTTGCGAGGCAATTGCTTATCGTGACCAAATTCGTACAGAAATAATTAATAAAGTGTCAAATCAGTTATCGCCAACGGTTATATAAATTACTGAAACTGTGAAAGCCTAATTAAATCGACGGTTTGCTCACACCCTCCTTTTCGAGGGCTTGTTGGAAAATTTTATGAACAGGTGCTAACTTTTTGATAATATTGCTAAGATTTCATAGAAAAATAACAGAATTTTCGACATAATTAAAATTGAAATATTATTTCGTTAGCTTGTTATTTTAAAATTAATTCGTTTAGTCACGTCCGTTTATATTATATTTTAATATTACAATTATAAATCATTAAAACGTTAACGAATTATAAAATTTTCAAATACTTTTCTAAAGAGCTTTATTGAAAGCGTTGAATATAAAATACATAAATAAGAACTACAATAACCAACTGATATTGAGACGATATAAAACGTTTGTATGTGCCGTGTTCAGTGTTCACTTGATGCTGGATTCTCATCTTGTCGGATTCTGTCAAGAGTCACACATAATTTTTCTTAATTGATATGATGGATTGATCGTTTCTATTAAATCTTTGAAAAAATCGATTTGAAAAAAAGCATAAATATCTTAACAAAACAGATCTCACAAATGGATCCTCTACTTTGTCTTTATCGATGAAATTCAATCGATTTTAATAAATTTGATTCGAAACCGTGTTTATGTGATTCTTTATGGAACAGATCTCACAATTAGACCCTCTATTTTGTCTATATTGATTAAATTAAATCGATTTTAATTCTACCGCTAATGTTTACGATACTAATTTTCGAAGTTTCCGACTCAGCAACTTTGTTTCTTCATTTTTAAATAATTGAAAAATTCGAAAAATAATAATCGAACAACAATACCTGCAACAATATCAAACCTATATGTACTATTACAACGTCGATTTCTCGATTCGTATGATTTCTAGTCGATTGAAAATTTCTCATGCTCCACTAACAATGTACCCACAACTATTGATAAATCACAAAAACGTTTTGTGTACAGTGAATTTTCCGTGGATTGAAGGCAATTCCCATCGGTCTGGCAGACGCAGAAGGCTAAAGAGTCCAAATAGCCACGGGCATTCTATTGCTGAAACCCCCAAAGAATATTGATGTAAGAATACATAGATAAACAAGCCTCAGTGCCAGACGCCGAAGAAACAAGCTCGACCGGAGATGTGCCAGTTTGCAGTATTTTAAACTTAATAAACCGTAAACGGTGCCAAAGGCGTATTCTGCCATGCTGTGTACGATCAAGAAGATAATTTTCAATTGAGGGATATTTTTGTTTTATCATTTTGAATGTGTGCAAAATGTCGTATTTTCTAATTTCAATTGTTTTGAGTTGTTAATACTTTCGTAATTGAACTGAACGTAGTTAATTCCGCTAGGTGAGTGAGAAAAATTATCGAACGTATTTGATGTGTTGTCGAAATCCGCATTCATAATTTCTTATTTCCGAAAATATAAACACTCATATTTTGTTCATAATAAGCTACAAATGTAGTTTATTTACATTATTATATAGAGGTTATTAAATCAAATTCTGAAATATATCATTTATTATATATTTGTCTAGCAAATTTCGTAATTTAATTGTATATGACGATCGAAAAGACCAAGAGGTGCAAGTGACATTTTTGCTGAAATTGAGTTATGCACAGGAATCGCTTCTATGCACGTTCATTTATTTGGTAGCAAAAGGATATAAACGAGCTTGAAATGTATATCTTGATACATCATCAAATCACTCGACCTCCTTCTAATACATGTAGGTACATGGTTAACTTTGAACGCGCTTTTCTCGAAATTGCCGCAAAATCACTTGTATCCCTCATAAATATTATTATCTTTCATTTTGCAAAATTGTGAAAAAAATAATCATTTTCATTATTTTAAAAATATTTTTTTTTATTTTGAATTTTATATTTGAAAAAATGTATAGGTATGTGTAATAATTTCGTTGCAGTGTTGTGGTCCGTGGGATCGCGAACCATATTTATTATATTTAACGTTTTAACGTAATGAAAAAAGTTTTATCAACTTGACTCGACTAAAGTAATTTTTGTTATGACACGTCCATATTTTCATATTATTTATTGCGTGAAAAGGGCCCAAAATTTCCTATATTTTCCATTATCATATGTTCGTACAGCATCTCGACTCGTACGAAATAATATACGAGCTTTAATATTGTTATAAACAATGTGTACCCCGGTAATATCTGTATATACATGTTCTCCATTTCATGTTAAATAATTTCCCTACTAACTTTAAACCATCAAATTAAGATCAGCTGTTAATGTTGGATAAAAATCGAACCAGATAATCGATAATGCAATCTAGAATTAGTCTTAGGTTCACGATGGTCCCTATCAAAACCTTTGTCACCCTTCCTCTGCTTACTATGATATAACTTCATACCAAAATACATTCTAAATAAAAATGTATTATTGATTTTATATGAACGATTATTTTATGGATATAATAAAAAATATATATTATAATTAATGAAAATCTTACCTTGACAAATTATAGTCAAAACTTGGAGCAGCGTTATGGTAAAATGGCGGCCACGAGATAAGCTGAATCTCTTTTGCGACATGCTCTTCAACTTGATAATTCCTCCTTATAAAGGATTCTTCTGACAGATTATGCACATAATTCGCCACTTCATCGATATATCATTAAGATATAATATCTACTTCGATACAGCTTCAATCGCAACGCGAAAATGTTTCAATTGTCCCTCGAGCGTTTCGCATATCGCGAATGTGGTCATTTGAAATGAGCTGAAAACGCACGTTCGTCAATTTTAACGTACTTTGGGCAATTATTTTTATGAAGCGTGATTTTTTTCCAGTACACACAAAATTTCAGCTTACGTTGCAAACGAGAGAATACTGTTTTTAAGTGCGTATTTAATTTTAGCAGCCTCGGAAACGAAACGAGAAATGGCGGCTATCAATCATGTTTAAGTATTTAATTTGTTGAATATACAGCACTCTTAAGTTTCAAGTGCGTTTAAAATCATATAAATTTTCATTATAGGCAATTATTGATGATATTGATTTAAAATAATCTAATTAAACATTTAAAATTAATCAATTTTATAATTGTTAAATAAACTTTTTCGATACACCTAACACAGACAAATACAATTAGTTGAAAATTTTCTCTTCCTTGTTTATTTTAAATTCGAAGTTTAATTGAAATTCATGACTTATCCCACATTCCGGAATTAACAAAATGATCCCTAATAAATAACGCTTAATATTTAATTAAAACTGCACAAAACGAATATTAATTGTCCGGTTTTTGTATTCAGTTTCCGGTGGAAACATCGCAATAAATTGACGAATATGAAATGTGCTATATTTTGAAAATACAATTTGTTTTTAATTACGATTTGAAATTAAAAAATGCATTGTTAATTCAAGAATGAATCTGGGTAATAGTTGAGCAGGAATATGTTTTGTAGGGACAGAACTTTAATTTTTATCGAATAAAGTATTTTTTTAAGTTATACATATTTTAAAAAAGCAGTTTTCAGAAATTTATATATAAACAGATAACTTGATGATCATATTTTGGGAAAACTATTCTAAATCTAAAACTAAATTGTTTCATCTTAATATTCATAAAACTGCTAGTTCGTGTGAATACATATAAGCTATTTAGAAATGAATATAACTAGCTGCATGAAGCAAGAAGTCGAGATAAACGATCAAATTGATGCATTTTTGAAAATTCCATTAATTTCATTATTCCATTAATTGAAAATTATAATATACATTTTTTTAAATAATAAACTCAGTCAGTTTACATTATGAGATTATAATTAATTAAAATGGCTTCTGAAACAATTGAATTAATATCCGATAGGCAAACAAATTTTGTGATTTAATCGTATTTATTTTTATTATTCATGAAAGATTATTTATGCATATAAAAATATGACTATACCAAGTGTTTTGACAATTAAATCTCTTTTTATTTATTGACTAATTTACATAATATTTCCAACCACCATTCTAAATACCTAATCGATTATTTAACAGTGCACCTTAAGCACAAAAAATCTAACTATATAATAGCACTACTCTGTCTCTATGTGTGCATGCAACGCTCCAAAACTGTGTTTATACACTCAACGGGTTGATTGCTACTATATAATTCCAAAAACGACAACGAAAACTACCCATAAATAAAATTAGCCAGAGCTAGTAAATCATAAGTAGAACATACGAAGCGCACATAACACACACACACAGACATACAGAAATTTTACGCGGAAAGTTTTATTTTGCCACTTTGGACTTGTTAACGCCACTTTCGAGAGAGTCTCACATTATTATATTATATACGCGAGTAATAAATACGTACACACCCTGTGCACGAAGGATGGAGGCTTTTGGGACACCCTGTGCCACCCTAGCCCCTGCACTTCGCCTGTTTATCTTGCCATTTTATTTGATACGAGATAATTAATAGCTGAAGTTTTCTGTTGCCGCGGAAGTATTTATTATCATTCGTTAAGTCACCGGGCAGTTTTATTAATGGATATTATTATTATTAATTGCGAAAATTCGCGAATCCCTTCTGGTTGAAAGCTTAATTTCGAATCGAGAAAACGAGTTTTGGAACTGAAGTCGCTTGTCTGTTGAGTGTAAGTAAAAATTTATTTTTATATGAGACGTTCAGATCTGAACGTTATTAATTAAAATTTTTGAGAAAAAAAAATAGATTTAAATGTCAAATTATTTGGTACAGCCAAAAGAAATATATTTTCTTAATAATTAAGATAAATATCATTAACCTATGTACAATTGTTTGGCCACCAGATAATATATATTAAGACAGCCGCCAGATGATAAATCATTTATTTATTTTAGAAGTCGTTTTAATTAACTCTGTAATCTTATATAAATTGACAACAATTATAGCTTATTATAAAACAAAATTTATATGTTTGTATTTCTAAAAAAATAAATATATAAGAAAATTTATTAATTTCCGGAAAACGTGTTTGATCGATTTTCTTAACTTCTCGTTTTATGGAGTTAGTCATGTTTAACTCCAAATAGCTCATAAAGCATCTCATAATTTTTATTTATATATTTTTATGCATAATATGATAAATTCTCTAGATTTTTCTAAAAAAAAAATAAGATAAAATAGATATAAAATGTTAAATCTCAAGCATTTTTCAAATTTTAAAAACATACACTAAGATTTTTTTTATATATAAAATACAAGTGCATAGTTCATTTTCATTTTCGACTAAAAATTGCCCGAAGTTATGAAATATTAATTGAGTTCTTTTCTTAAAAGTTAAACATTCTAAATTTTTATTGTTTATTTCGATAAGATGGAAAAAATCAACGTCTTATTATTCATTTTTATAATTTCTGGCTAATATCAACATACTATTCTATGTATTGTTTTCAATTTATACAATTTTATAGAAATCTTTTTATTGCGATAAATATTCATATATTTACAATTTAAATTATGCTTTGAAATTTCGTATAGACAGTCGGGTAAACAAAAGCTTTAAAAATAATAAAAACGACCCAGAGTTCAATTAATTTCATTTTCTATGGCAGTTAAATTGTATTATTTTTTATAATTAAGCGTTTCAATTAGTGAAAATATTTGGAAACATAATTCAAAAGTGAAAAGTAAAATTTTGTGCAAATTTTCTCAATTGACCGAAAAGCCGTCTTTAAAGTTTTGATGAGAGCCGTCAAAACGCTATTAACAGACATTTACTATCAGAAACCAACTTTTCCTCAACACTAAATTAATTATGAATATTTTAATATTTGTTTTGGCAGTGTAAAAATTCCTTTTGCTTCTAACCGAAATATATTGCTAAAATATTTATTCTGTATCCGCTATCTTTTGCAGAAAAAATATATTACAAATATACACAAATAATCGAAAATAAATGGTTATATTTAAAAACCCTATAAATACTATGTTTTAATATACTTCGATCGATTTATTTCTGTTACATTCATATAATTGTGCTATATTTAAATTTAATCGAATTATCGACGAAATATTTTCAGATATAATTCGGATGCCTATAAGAGTTTTCCAATATTGAGTATTATAATTTAATGTGAATTTTAATTAAACCGACAATATATTTAGACAATACAATAACTTAAATATTGTACCTTAAATCAATATTTAATGAAAGCTTCAGGCGTTTCATAAACAAGTGCTTTTTAGTCAAGCAAGGAAAAACATCTCATTTTCATGAGTGCGCTGAGTCATGAAATCCAAATACTGAAATTCTTACTCTAAATAAAAAATTCAAAAACGTGACTACTTAAAAATGCATAATAACCTATATTTCATCAACTTTATATTTTTTTATTTTAATATCAAATGTTTAAAAACCTAATGCTGAAATTTCATCTTTTAGGTATATTCAAATGAAATTAAAAAATGATAAAATATCATCGATAGTTAATTAATAATATCGATTTTATTCCAACAGTTTACCAACTTAAGGACCTATCTTTTCACAAATCTTTACTTAACTATAACTGAGCTATTGTTTATATTTTTCTATTGAATTTGACAGATATCAATGTTTGTTTGCAAGCTAATAGCGCCAAATTCTATAGAAAAAAATAATCTTGCAATAATATAGTTTAATAAAAATCAGTAAAAAGATCGGCCTTAAGTCCTTCAATTACGAACTGTGAAAAATCCGCAGAATGGAGGTGAATGTATGCATAATTTGCAATGCATTATATCTCTGTGCAGCAGATTTGATAATTCGCAGTTGAAGGACTTGTGAAATGTCAAAAATCTGCGGGACAGAGATGAATGTACATATATACTAAAGTTTGTACTTTAGTATGTCAATGAGCCGTTATTTCCAACTTAACATAAGTCATTCATTCGTGCATCTTTCAAATCCTTTTTTTTTTCTATAAAGTTTGACAGAAACAAAAGAACCCATTAATGTACGACTTAAACGGAGTCGAAAACAACAGCCCTCTACCTCGCAGAACTTTAAACAATTCACATTCAAAGAACCCAGCGCAGTTCACCAACAACAGGCAAACTAAAGACTACGAACGTCGCGCACGAACTGTCAAAAAATCAAACCGGAAGCGTAGAAAAACCGGACGAGCCGCAAAATCACCACAAATCGAACGAACTTCCGGTCGTTTTTCACCGTCGCGAAAACTTATTACGCGATTTAAGAGCGACGAGCGCACGACGCCCTCACTTCCCGAAGGCTCGGAGGAGACTGGCAGGCTTTCAGAAGTCCTCCGAGAGCCGGAGACTCCGCCCCCCGCTCGGAGGCTCAGCCCCCCGGCGCCTGCGCCCCTGGGGCCCCCGCGGGGCCTAGCCGCTGCAGCTCCGAAAGGTGCAACGCCGGTGCAACTTAAGGTCACCTTGCCCTCTTGCCTTCTATTCGAGTGTCGTTGGCGTGGTTTTTGAATTAATATTTTTGAAATTGTGTGATGATTTAATAGGCCAAAGGGATTAATTGATGTGGTTGTGGTTTTTTTGAGAAAATTTTGCTTAATGTTGAGCTTTTTTTTACGTGTATTTGAAAAAGTATGAGTGATTTGAAGGTGTATCACATTGTCATTAAAGGTTCCAAAATCGTTTATATATTTTTGAAACAGAATACATGATCATATAAGTTAAACAGCTATGATTTTGTCAGATTAATTTTGAACTAGTTAACCTAAAATTTGATTCATTTTCGATTCAAATAAAAGTGTGTTTTATATCAAGAAACATATATGAGATTGATTCATTCAATTTTAAGAAGGCCTAACAAAGTTTTATACAGTAACGAAGACATATTCGTTTACTTTATATGTATTGGAAGAAAGACAAGTGGTTTGATGATATTTATATGAAACAATCAGTACAGGTTCCCAAATCGTTTGCATCACTTTATCATCAATATTATGAATATAAATAATTTCTATACACAACACAATTTCAACTAAAATGTCATTTACTCCCTTCAGTCTATTTTGTCGTCGTTGCCGAACACTCGCTTTTGATATGGACAGTATTTGGTAATGTGTTATGTCAAATGCATTTTCATGTCTTTGTATGAATTTTCCGAGCTTTCATATTAAATTATTCTTTTAATTTTAAACATTTAATTAAACATTTGTGTACGTTCACTTACTTTCGTTCTGAGGTACTTATTCAATTTCGTAAAACATGCAGAAAAAATCAATTAACATCACTGAAATAATTATTACAACTTAAACACAACGATTTATTATTCTTTAGCTGTTACATGATATGACGAATATGGTTTCAGTACTGTTTTTATTTACGAATCATAGTTGATATACATATATTCAATGTAATTTAAATATATTTTTAATTTATCGAACATAAGAAAATATTCCAATGTGATTTTCGAATCAAGGGCGTGAAAATTAGCTTTAAGAGCTAATTCACGTCGATTTTACGACCTCCATGATATATGATTTATTACTTACATATAAGGTATGCTAAGAAACGGGTCAAATTCAGCAAAGGTATCCCGTTAAGTACTTGAAGATATCACATGGTCAGCTTTCCGCTACAGGACCTAGGTTCGTTACACAACGCTTAAAGTGTTAGCTCATTTATCATTGAGTGTCTTTGGCGTGTGGAAGATCATGTTCAACTACAGTAATTCGAAACTTTTAAAATATGTACGATGACATTGCATATTTTATTTTATAAAATATGTAAAGTTGTTATATTTCGTTTTTATGATCATTATATTGAATACGTTCATATAATAATATTTATAAACTGAGTGTAACACTTTCTAGTTTGTGCATTTGTAAATCGAAATTTCTCGCCGATATTTTTACTGCTTTAGTTAACTGACCAAAAAGTAACAGTCAGTCATTCAGCTACAAACTATCTAACTGCGACGAATTTTGACAGTTTATCATTGAAGGACTGGATGTAACTCTCTAGTTGGTTAACTAAAGCAACGAAAATACCTTAATTTGTTAATTCGTCCAACAAATATACCATATTTGGACATACGATAACTGAAAAACAATTGAGAATTGCTATCACAACTACATTTAATGTATTTAACTAAAAACCTTTAGTGCCAAACTTTTCACTAACCTCAACTAAGCCACAATTTCGCAAATATTTTGTTTCGATACAATTCGGCACAGTGAGTTCACAAACACGCTTTGACACCTATCAAACTCAACAGAATTAAAAAACACGATTAAACCACAATTGACGACTGGAAAGGCCAAGGGGTACAAGTGAATTTGCGGTGTTTTCGAGAATAAGTTGATCATGTATTAGGAAGAGGTCGAATGATTTGATGATACATCTCGGCACACGTTCCGAATTCGTTTATATTATTTTGCCACCAAATATTATATAAACGTATTCCTGTGCATAACTCAATTTCGCCAAAAATGTCACTTGTACCCTTAAGCCTTTTCTATTGTAAATTCAGTTAAAGACAGCGAAAATTTCGAACCCAACAAACTCTATCCTCGCGAGGCGAAGTATGAAATTGCTTGCGATAACAATAATTGATAGTTCAAAATATGGCATTGTAACGAATTTATCAAAGCGTAATTCGAAAGCGGAGGGCCTTGGACCTCTCCACGTACATTTAAGATAGTGTTCGCTATATTTCCTTGTCGTTTTGAATGAATACAGTTTGGGGAAACGGTGAAATAATCCCGCTCCATCTGGTGCACCAGACAACATAATACATCACCCCCAGTCCGACGGGTCAAGATACAATTGCACTCACGTTCGCATCCCTTCTGCTCCGTAAACCGGGGATGTACTGTACCTATGTTTGTGTTATGTTGTACTTGTGTATGTACGTGGGTAACTCACTTTCTTTATGTTCTATTTCGGATGCTTTTTATTTATTTATGTGTTTCGGAATTTATGATCGCCGCTCGCGAAATTTGATCGATTCGGTTTTGTTTTCGAATAAGCGCGTTTCGCCAAGGTACAGTCTGTGTCTTAAAAAATGAACTGAGTTTCGAATTTATAGATTCATTAAATCTCAGCATAATACATGTTTGTGTATTTACTAATTTAATTCGATTTGAAAAAAAATATAATTAAACTTAAATTTTTATTTCGGCCAATACATGTTCTGTAAAAAAATTGCATCCTTTCAACTTAACATCCGAATTCTAGCTTCTTTAGCATTAATAATTATTTATAATTTGAATTCTTTAGCTTCTAGCATTTCTTGATACTCTATATACGACTTTAAGATGATTGTAAACTGTTGTATAATAATTACGTTGCATCTGTAGACCGTCTACAATATTTGCTACATTTTTGTTACAGCTA
This sequence comes from Cheumatopsyche charites, assembly GCA_024721215.1. Lineage (NCBI taxonomy): Eukaryota > Metazoa > Arthropoda > Insecta > Trichoptera > Hydropsychidae > Cheumatopsyche > Cheumatopsyche charites. The sequence goes on from CM045587.1 coordinate 2,090,000, forward strand.
ACGTAAGCCTCTTTTCTCGCATGAAACGGAAAAATGAGAAATAACGCAGAATGTAAAATTTTAAATTAAAAATTACGAAATGTAATCATTCAGAAACTTTTCTAACTGTAGAAAGCAAGAAAAAAAAATCAAACGTATTTGATGTGTTATAGAAAATTCCCTTCGTTATTCTATTTTTCATAATTTATAAACATTCAAATCTTATTTACCCACAGAATCAAATAAAATGGCATCTGAAATAAATAATTTATTATCCGGTAGCTAAAAAAAATGTCATTTAATAATATTTATCTATATTTTTCAAGAAAATCATTTCACACATAAATTAAAATTCATAACTATACTCAATCATTTTGACATTTCATTCCTTTTTTTTTCAAAAAAATTGAGTCAATTCCGATTAGTTCTAAATGCCTCATACATTAATCTTTATTTATATTCATAATATACTCTTATCAAATTATAGGTCGACCTTAATGAGAAAAAAATCGAATATCTAAGTACAATTGAAAAGGTATATCGTCTTAAATTCTTAGGTGCATGTGTGCCACAGTTTTCCGGCCAACCATTAAGCGCAGTTTCCGGCAATTAACACTGCACTCGCAACGTCGGAAGGCTTTCGAGGAATTAGCAATTCGAACCCTCTCGGAAGTGCGATAAATAACTGCGACCCTTAAAATTTAATACTCTTACGTTTACGATCGAATACTATCATCGAGAATGGTTAATTGTGCTGAATTTTTTTAAAAAAGTTTTTTTTTTGGCGTCTTAGATTGCATACATATTATGTAAGTACATAAGAGGATTCGTAAGTGGATTGTGGATAGATTTACCGATGTTTGTTGTAAGTATCGGTCTTTTTGTCGAATAACAGTCGGATGTGGAAATGTCTTTGTTTACAGTGCGCAATGAACTGTAGTACAAACCCGTATTTATACAGCAAAGGTTATTCATTTATTGATCATTGTTATAGGTATTTTAATCTTTTTCCCATTATTCATTCACTTTAAAATGAAATAACTGAAATTCAAATAGGAGAATTCATTTTAAAAACCCGTTACACAAAGAGTCAAATTAATACTTTTTTTCAATCGGATGTATCCTAAATTTTTCATTAAAATTATTCCTATAAAAGTGATTAAAATCAGAGGATCATTATAGAAAATTTTCAAAACTATTGATGAGCTGTTTTCTATCGAAAATTTCTTGAACGTTTACAAAACTTACTTATTAACATAAAAAACATTAATAAGCTGATATAAGAAAAAAAAATGATTCAAAAACACTGACGAACTGTGAAATGTTTCAGTAAATTTTGTATAGAGATAGATTTTTTGATTATTGATATCTTTCTTAAACGATTCTCAAATAATTTAATATTCATGTAATTATAAAATTTTCACTCACAATCTATTGATTTAATACAAGAATATCATTATTAACTAATTTCCCGCAATTTAGAGCTACCGTAAAACAGCACCGATCGTCTGCACAAAGCCATAAACATCGAGAAAATCCGTCTCAGAAAATCGCCCATAATCTCGATAGACTTTGAAATAACTATTTCGCTAAATCCTTTTCGTAATTCGTACTGAAATTTTGAAGATGTGTTTACGATTACGATATAAATTACGAGCGAGCGTAGTGAAGTTTGGCGCCGCGTACAATTCATCATGTTTTAAAACGGGTCGCACAGGTTTGCACTTTACACTTACGGCGTGAACTCGTGTTGGGCTCGTTTATCATCTCTGCAAAGATGTTTGAAACATCTGTACTGAATAAGTGCTCTGTGATACGTATATAATATCGTCGGAGACGTGTATCTTTTGTTGGAAAAGTTCGCGTTTGTAAAATGGTCTGTGTTTGAAAAAAAAACGCATGCGGTGTGATGTGGTTTGTGTTGAAAAAAAACGCATGCGGTGTGATGTGGTTTGTGTTGAAAAAAAGTTGGTGATAATATGTTATAGTTTTTGTTTTTGGATCGTATTAATTCTAAGAGAATTTCAAGTTGTACATATTCAATGTACATCAACGAAACGAATAATTTGGACATAAAATACGAATATTGTGACTTCTTTTTCTCGGTAATTGTAATATTGTTGGAGATGAGGCTGAAAAGTGAACACCGCAATGCGCTATAATTTCATGTTTAACGAGAGCGAAAATTTTTGCCTCGGCAAAGAAAATGTTCTTTTTTTTCCGAGACACATTTCGACGAATAACCTTATTCTGATTTTTGAACCTTCATATCTCGAAAACTTAAATAACAAAATTTTGTATCTCAACCAATTTTTCTAACGAAAATAAACTTTGTAGAAAAGCTCACCTTGAAACATCGCGATCTGATTCTTAAACGAACTGCCGAAAGAATAACATTTTTTCTAACAAAGTTCATTTTTATATAGGTACTTCTACCTATTATATATACACAATTTATCAATTAATATTATTCACTTTAAAGTAAAGAAGCGAGCCGTTAGGCTAAAGACTACGCATAGTTAAGTGAGAACGTACACAACAGGTATCGCTAAATCGATCCAATTCAATCGATATATGTAATTTGTGATGATAATTTTAGGAATTGTTTTATAAAGTCTTAATATAAAACACTTTTGATTCAAATTAATCCAAATATTCGAAACAAACGACCGAATCTCTACATTTACGAAAAATTATATATGGACTCTCACCAGAAGCGACAGGACATGAACCCAACATCCCAAGTATGCTGAATCGACAATCACTTTATATCGTTCCATCATCGATAGCCTATTATGATTTTTCGAAAAAGAATGGTTAATGAGTAAATATGTATGGACCGTGGTACTAACTACAATAGTCATTATTTATACATCATTAAAAAAAACGTTTGATGTAGAATAACGTCTTATACGACACTTGTTTCTCATTCTGCTCTTACAACTTAAAAAAGCACTCATTTTTTTACATATAAAATAACAGCAAAGATTTTTTTTATCTTTAAACATATTCAGATTCGAAACTATCGACCATAATAAATATTGCTTCTCTTGATAAGATCTTTTGACCAACTCTACTATCAAATCTATTGGAGCCAAGTACCAATTTGTCCATTCTATTTTTTGTACTTTAAAGTGTATCTAGGACCAAAAAACATCCAGAACTGACCGTACACACGAATGGGAACCGTTTCGAGTTTTCACATACTGCTTTGTTTTATCGTCGGCAAGTTGTAGGCGATGCCAGAAAGGAGAGAGGACCCTTCGTCGTATAATGTATTCGTGTAAACAGGGCAAAGGGCCCGGGTTGCCCTTAAATGCACATTAACCTAAGCTTTCGGGATATTGCTCAATTATAACGGTGTAGTTAACGCATAAACACGTAGGTGCGGAATCCGAGCGGTTAAGCGTAAATTACTAAACGCTAGTGCCAGACCCACACTCCTCTTTAAGTCTCCCTTATTTCTTCCTATCTAATTAGAGATTGTATGATTTTTTTTTCATATGAGAAATTCAGAGCTTAACTTGATTAATTTCGCTTTTTGATAAAATTTAATGTCAAAGAACTTGGTATACTCATAGCTTCTTATAATATGTGCGTAATATATTTGATAATTTATAAAATAACAAAATTTGTTTAGTTACTTATTAATAAATTATTTATTTCAGATTCAATTTTAATTGATTTAACACTCTATTATGAACTATCTACATATACTCGAAGCTTATTATTAACTCTAATGAATCCGGAGAATTTTCCGAACGGATATGTGGGAAACGCTCGAAATTCAGTTGAAAAGGTTAACGAAATTTGTATATTTGTAATTGATGAAAAATTGATAATGAAGAGAATTAAGTGAATTTCGAAAAACATTTGATCGTTTTTATCAACTTCTATATTTATAAAATTGGTCACGTTTAGTTCTAATACTATTGTGCGTGTGAGTAACAGAAAATTTTTGAGATTCTTTCAATCATTTCGATTTTCAATAGTCTTGAGATGAAAATAGCATTGAGTTTTATATTATTTCTTTCACAAATACAGCAAAACTATTGTGTAGTATTTTCAATTTCATAGATTCGACCGAAATTTACGGTTATTGAAAAGCAATCATGCGTTAAGCAGTGATTGGGTCGAGTTTAAAGCCTACGACCAGACGAGCTTCCGATCGATTCATTGATATAATGATACTAGTATACCCATGTGGTAACAATACATTCGCGAGTTTATATAATAATGTGTATATAACGACATATTACATTGCACGAGAAATTATATAGATCGTTCTGATTCAGTGTAAAGAAAAGAAAACCAATCATTATTTGAAGTCGATGTGTTAACTGTTATGTACATAGCTGATGTTAGTTTTAATGTGATCTGTAAAAATCTGCATGTTAATATCCAGGGTATTAGACAAATTATAATGGGAAAATCGGTGCCAGGCTCAAATATGGTTGTAGTACCATTTAAAATGTATTATTGTTAGTATGAAGAATAATATTTACTATGGCCGCTAATCATTTTCTATCGGAAAAACTTAATACTTTATTTGAGTCATATGTAGCATGATTAGTATATGAAAATGACAACGTAAATTGGCACTTGCGCTACGATAGACGTTTTTCTACATCAAAAACAAATTATTACTATTGGAACGCATATCATGGTCCATACATTATTTCTTATCTTCTTTTGTCATATCGACCAAACAAAGCATACATGTATTAACTATTTTCAAGCGCACACTATGAAAATAGTTTTTTCATTGCGAAAGTATAAGCCTTTAAGAAGTACATGAAACACAAACACATTTAAATTTTTATTTACACAAATGAATATTATATATCGAAAACAACAAAGAGACCTTTATTTCCGCCGCTATTCCGAACAGTTTCCATTTCCCTTCCTAGTGCGTCTCATTTCGAAACGCGTCCATGGCGTTGTTAGCGAACAATCAATCTTTGAATTTACAACCTACGACCGCAAAACGAACATACACATAATATACAGACACACACACACACACCGTACGTGCGAAAGAAAAACCCGCGTTAAAGTTAAATATAAAAAGTTTTGTTTCGGCAATAGGCGGCCGACGACGCCACGAGAGAGACGCGGCATATTTCAAACCGCTGTCACGGTGTTAAACTTTCGCCGCCGCTCAGTATTTTATCATTTAGGCGGATAGGCAATTCTCCTTTTGAAATTTATGCCTTTTTATTTTTATATTTTGTTTCTTTTTTCATGTATTCGCACTATATCTCGAGAAACGTACGTGCATTATGACATTATTAAGGATTATAATATCGGCGCTATCCGTTTAGCGTATAGGGACAATTTAAAAATTGAGTTTGTTGCGTGAGGTCAATATTGTTTTCATTGTTAACCGCTTTCCGTGCTGCGTGCCTCTTGCTGCTTGTCCGCCGTACGCAAAACCAGCCTTTTACGGTGGTACAGCTTTTTAGTCATGTTCGAAATGTATCATTTTTTAAACTTAAACGATTTGACGACCTTATATGTATCTGATAAAATGGAAATATTTATTTAAGTAATGTAAAATTGTAATCTTTCCAATATGCGTACATAAGAATATCCATAAAAACTCTAAAAAACGATGCATTCAAAACCCAACTAAAAAACTGGTAGAATCAAAATTAAAATCCATCATCCCTTATTTATTCATGTATAATTTTCCAATTGATTTAATTTTTATTAATATATTCAAGAATAGTTTTGATATTTTGTTTATATGTAATGCAAATTTGGTTGATTAGATGTTACTCAAGCATCTTTGTTCGATTCTAGGAATTGCAATTTACCGCTAATTACCTAAAATTGAAACACTTATCGGAAACCGATAATCCGATCCCTGTTCTATGCGGAAAAATATTTACATACCCAAAACAAATACACACATATTTACACCAGGTTCATTCTGCAAATGCTGATTAATGTAAATGCAAACGACCGAAACTAATCGCACGCGAAATATAAATCACCTTTCACACTCCGAATACCGATTTTGCAATATTGAAAAACAAACCATGCAAGCGAACAAACACATCGATCGAACAACTAATCGCTTAATGCCGATATGAAATATTACACATCTTTCACTAATAGCAATCACTTTTCCGAAAAAAAATCCATCGAAACTGAGAAAGCATTTTACCCGTCGAAATCCTCTGATCCCGGACGATGGAAGAGGATCAACTGGATGCGGTCGGCTGAATATTTATGAATATGCCAAACTATCTACGCCATCGATCTGCAAGAATATATTTATGGTGTAATTAACGAGGTTGATATAGAGGGTTGTTTCTGGTCCAGTACGTGACGGACTTGCCCACAGTGGGCTTAGTTATCCCGAAAATCCTTACTGAGCCAGATATTGACACGCAGATTTTGATTAGAATTGCTCACGACTCTGAGGCTAGTTTGATCAATCGAACGATATTATATTATGAACGAATTTTGTAAAAAATATTATATAAAATTTTCAATTTTAAAGTTTTTATTTAAATATTTTTCGATCTAATCATTCAATTAATAATAGACATGAATATAGTGCCGTTTGAAAGTCTTGCCAAAGAGATCAATATATACTATAGCTTTCAGTCTCATTGTCAGATCTGAATGCGTTTGGAGATCTCTATACAATTGTCATTTTCCAATTTAATGAAAATGAGTACTTGTATGACGATCGAAAAGGCCAAAGGGTACAAGTGATATTTTTGCTGAAATTAAGTTATGCACAGAAACACGCTCATATATTTGGTGGCAAAAGGATATAAACGAATTCGGAACGTGTGCCGAGATATATCATCAAATCATTTGACCTCCTCTTAATACACGGTCAACTTTGAAAGCGCTTTTCTCGAAATCACTTTGTACCCCTTGGTTTTTTCAGTCGCTTTATATTGTGCAAGTTGTGTGAGTAGTTTATCATCAGAAAAAATGAAATCCACTAATTTTTAGTGAGTGATAAAATATTTTTATATCCTCAGCATCCGTCTAATCTTCTCTATGCACTTTCGGCCTTCGGAAAAGCTGTAATCGTGCCGAAGAGCAATTAGCCACAGCACACTCTGCCAACAAATTGTAAGAATGAATCAGTAGGTGTCTGTTCACCATTACTGATACCTAAACACCCATACACTCACATAAATTTGCTAAAGATGCGTTTACACCATTCAAATATTCTGAAAGACCGTATCTGGAAATAAGCAGTGCATACATACGCAATATTTAGTACGAATATGAAGTAAACGGTTATATCTTTGTCAGGTTAATTTCGGACAACTTAACCTTAATTTGGATAAATTGAGAAATTTATTGTGGCTAAATATACTTTTAAATATTGAAAAAGAAAGAAATAATCACTCAAAATTGAAAAATCGAAAAATAATTTCCATATTCTTCGCCCTTCATATACATACATAGATGATTTGTCCTAAATATGAAACATACGCCAATTATAGAACACCGCGATATTTATTACTTTCAGTTTCGACAATCTGCTATTTTTTCATAAAATCAGTCACTTATAATATTATTGTTTGATTTCAAAAAGAGAAACAACAATATCGATATTGAGTCTAACGATAAGAATATCGGGGATTGAAATTTTACTAGTTTTTTTTTAACTATATCAGCTATAGCATTAAAATGTAATATTTTTTTATATGTTATGAGATAACTGCCTGGGGATTTTTTGCATCAAAAACGCATTACTTTGAAATTAATTTCATTATTCTATATTTGCCACCCTTTGACTATTTCGTATTTTGAAACACCACCGTTCCACATTTGAGACACATGAAAAATGACGAAAAAATCATTTGTTAGTAATCGTCATTTTTTTCAAATTTGAATGATTATTTCTTACTTTTACTTTAATCAACACATAACTAAATATATTTGGCCTCAATCTATTTCTTAAGAATGCTAATTATTATTCACTAGCAGTAGGCGTATGTGTATCAAAATAATTCGGAATTAATCAAATTCGTATTGCCACGGATGTGTTTATTGCCATCTATGTAAGAAATAAAAAAGATTTTACGCCTTAAATACGTTAAACGATGCAGTTTCGTAATTACGATGGTAGCTCGGCGGTAAGACGACGGGCTTGATAAACTGAACGCCCGGGTTCTTCGAGGCACGGCTGTGGCTGAAAATTTCGAGCATTTATAATACAGATTTGTAAAAAATACACGCTTAAAGCTAAGGTGTTCCCATATTTACGACAGATCATCTAAGTCTTTTTTTTCTTCTAATTCGAATCTCAATCAAAACAACGCCCAGTATAAACTCACCCTAAGCAATGGCGAAAACAACGAAACAATCCTAAAGGGTCGGACACCGTTAATGGCGGGGCAACCCTGCATGCTACTCACATAAATTTGCATAATCTGCGCGTAAATGTGTTTTAATGCGAACCAACCCCCTTGTGAAAAGCGTCCCGTTCTGCGGAAAAACCCGACACCCCCCATAACCCATCGTTGTGGGGGTGGATTTTTGCGATTAGTTTTGTTTGAATAATTCACGCGTCGTCACAGGTCCTTTTCGTCCTGTCGATGGTCTCGCTGAATTAATGACCTGTGCGCACTTCGTACGTGTCGTATAAATATTTTAATTGAATCGTTTTATGCGAAGGGTCGACGCGCGGTTTCTGGGGGATTTCTTTGCGATGCTAAAATCGAGATTTTACGTTATGTTTCGTTGATTTGAGTGAATTTTATATGGGACTAGTAGTGCCACGGATGTGTATCGAAATTGTTCGGAATTTATCAAATTTGTGTTTATTGCCATCTATGGGTGAAATAAAAAATGCCTTATGTACGTAAAAAGTGACGCATTGCTCGAGTACGACGGTGGCGCGGAGTGAACGACGCCGGCAAATACAGTGCACGCTCGATAATTCGAACTCGAGGCACGTCTGAAAATTTCGAGCATCGTTATCGTATTTATAATATAGATTGATCAGTGAAACTTCTATTTTTTTGTAATTTTTCTTCATCTATTTTGTTATTATTTAAAATATTTTATTATTTTTTATTATCTAAAAATATATTTTGATTTGAATGTTAAATCGTTTGGTATAGTCGTTACTTTCTATGTGTGAAATAATTTTCTTGGATAGTGAAAATTCATAGAATTTTTCGATGCCCCAACTGTGGCACTTCTAGTAAAAATAAATTCGATTCAATGTCGATATTTTTCGTCCTCTGGAAAGTAAATACTTTTTTAAAAGCCATTTTAATTAATTCTGCTCTCAAATTTGAATTGAACGCATTCATTACTTATTGTAAACGAAATTTGTATATTAATAATTTCTAAAAAAATTGAAGAATGAAGGGAATTTTGAAAAATGCATTAAACTTTGAGCATTTATCTCGATTTCTTGCTTATCGTTAGAGAAGTTAGCCACTTTTAGCTCTTGACGCCTCAATTATAATCAATACTAATAAATGTAAATAATATAAAAATCTACATTAAAGTATTTTTTTTAACATTCCTTTAATATGCGAACTTTCGATCTTTGATTACTGAAATCGAGTGTTTGTTTCATATTTTTCTCCTACATACATATTTTAATGCATCACCGACAAAATCAATCATTAGCGATAAAATATATATAGCAAAAAAACATCACTTACACTCAAATTAAGTATCTAAAGAATGGAAAATCAGACCATGAAGGACAAACACACCAAATTGAAACTTATAAAAACTCAATAATTAATTACTAAAAAATTTAACATAAGACCAAAATTAATGACCTTAACAAATACACTCACTCGACATCGCATACCATACATACACATATTCACATTGATATACATACATACGTAAACCACACACGTACGTACATATTCATACGTATATGTATAAGTAATAATAATAATAATAAGTACAAGAGCAATACAATTACGTATGCAACAAGCAGCGTCGGCAAACGAGCAACAAAGATTAAAGATGTTCCGCTTAATGAGCGTATCGTATTCATAGGACGTATTCGTAAACTGGGGAGGCCTCTGGCACCTTGTATCCCCCATATACACATACACACCCCGAACTCGCCGAGTCTCCCCTCTAACGCTAATTCATCGCCTTTATTTTTATTTATAAGCCCGGAGAGCGGGGGTCAAAAATTAATGCCGGAATGCTGCGACCTTTCTCTAGTCGCTTCTTTCGCCACCGTTTCATTATTTCGCCCTTGTACCGGAGTAAATGTATAATTAAAAACGACATCGTTATTCCGCGAGCGAACCTCCTACGAGTTTAAAGCGAGCTCTATTTGTAAGCACGCGCGTGCGCACCTTTTCATTTTTTTTTTAAGCGCAAACAAGTGCACTTTTCACTTGTGACTGTTTTTTTTTAGTTTCCCTCTATTATGTTCTGAATATAACAGGGATTCAAATCGATTTTTTTTTATCTGACGAATACACTCATCTTTCGATTTACGCGGTAGATACGTTCCTGGAGAAATAAAAACCGCGTAAATCGAGACTCCGAGTTCATACAAAAATGAAGATAAGTCCCAAGAAATAAAAATCTGCGTAAATCGATACTTCAAGTTCATATAAATTAAGGGGATAGGTTTCAGAAAACCGCGTAAAATGAGGTGAGAAAAGAAAATTTTATTAAGAAATGTTATAGATTTAATAGCTCGATAAATTTATATCATGTTTAAAGTTGAAAGTATACATAATTACATAATTGTAATTTTATTATTTCGCCTTCTTGCTGCTATATTGTAATTCTACTTTGTTCAATCTGATGCAACACACTCATTTCACAAAATATGTTTGATTTTCTAAAATAATATAATTTTTTACTAATCGTGTAAAAGTGAAACCGCGTAAATCGAGAGATGAATGTACTCTTTTTTTTTGTTTTTGGTTCATCTTCGAGTGATTTATTTTGTACCAAAATGTAGGTGTACTCTTGTCTTATCTTGTTTGTCTCAAGCAATTGATTCGATCTTACTGCAACTAATAATAAAAGTGCAGATTATTAATATAACTTTCGGAACATCAGTTAGACCAGGAAAAAATCACGATTTTCAACAATTTTTAGTCTTCAATTCAGTTCCTATTCAAACCTCTTGAACATAACTACAGTCTATTTAAACAACATTTCACATTGATCTCAAGATCGCAGCGAAACAGCGTCTTCTTTCAACCGGCGCGCTTCAATCGACGATTTTCCGCGAAAGCCATTTTTCCGCGGAAAAGTATAAAGAATAGGAAGGAAACAACTGTCGAACAATGCGTTTAACTGCGACACGGGAAACAGTCGGCGATGATCGGTGCAATTACGACTGTGTTTACGCCTTTTTGAGAAAAGATCGCCAACAATGGGAGGAAAAGCGTCCGTTGGAAAAACGGAACGTTCCCGAGTCTCTTGGGAGTTTTTCCTTTGTTCCGTCAAGCGATTTTTTTCTTCGGAATACATTCTGTCGAAAAAGTATAGGGAATTGGTCATTTAAGAAGCCCGCTTAAAGATAATGTCAAATTTTTTCTCTTACTGAATTGACAAATCTGTACTCTATATCGATGCAAAGTTTCAGCTTCAAATGATAATCAGTTTTTTTACAGCTGTCAAGAATGTACGACGATGTTACGAGTGCTTCGCGATTTTTTCGGTTAACGAAAACATTAAACTCTCATATTTTGCATTGTAAATGAAATTTATTTTGCCAAAACACTTAAAATATTACAGAAAACTTACAATGAATCGATTTTATTGAGTGAATATTTTCATTTCAAATTGTAGAACAGACGTTTTCTATATATAGAAGCGATTCGCGAAATTCAACGAACTTAATGAACGTTCGATATTCAAACTTCGAGCATCTAACGTGCATTATTATACTACAAACAAACGTATCAATACAGCCAATTATATATCACATATTTACATATATGCTTACCTTTAAAGTTGTCTACTATTATATAAAACGTATACTGATGTTGGTATACACACGTGTATTTGTCTCGGATAAACTTTTAGTTCCAAGCTTTAACTTTATGGAGTTTTCGGAGTTACGATGTCAAAGACCGTCGCCAATTTCGCTTGTTTATATATAAGTGAGTGGAGACAGACGGCAAATGTCCCCTTCTAAAACGCCATTTTCAACCCCTTACTACCATCAAAATAGTGTGTAAAGATCTAGTGCATTTTCAGTATTATTTTTTCAGACTTTCAGTTCTTATTTGTTGAAAAATTAAAGTTTGATTAGATTTCTACGATAAATTTCAGTATATTTTTGTTTATCAATATATGATATGTAGACGTTTTGAAGATAAGCCGTAAACTTCTCTCCCTTTAACGTTTACGGCAGTTCCCTCTTACAACGTCTTAACCATCTGTATCGTCGTTTTTTTACTCTTATTAAAATTTTCTAAAATAATATTATTTAATGAAGTGTCGTCATTATCTTCCCAGTCCGCAATTCTCGGAAATACTTTCTGTTCCAAACAAAATACAAAGAATATTTCTCGAAGTAAAAATTTAACCATTTGCGCTAGTTATGAAAATGATAAAAAATGTTAAAACATTTTTTTTCGAATTGGAACATAATTTGAAAAAAGTTCTCCCCTAAAATATGATATCTATCTTGACGTTATATGGGGATTTACTGTATTCATTTATTAATGAACCAACCTAAGATCAATTTTAAAAATAAAACAATTGAAATTATTCGAAGTCCATTTAAATTGAGTACGAAATAAAGTTGAAAATCGAAATTGCTTTATAATATGGCATGCTATAGAAGTATTAATAGTGATACCTATCTTGACATTGTATGGAGATTTACTGTATTCATTTATTAATCAACCAACCGAAGATCAATTTCAAAAATAAAACAATTGAAATTATTCGAACTTTATTTAAATTAAGTACGGAATAAAGTTGATAATTGAAATTGCTATACAATATGGCACGCTCGAAAAGTGTTAGTAGTGATTTCGACCTTTACGGTGTATCATGTATCAAAGTTTTATCCCCGTGTAGAAACTTTGATCTTTTCGTTCTTGTTTCGGAAACCGCGCAGGGAATATCGGGAAGAGCTTCGAAACTTGAAAGGGCACACTGTCACGTGGCCGACTCATGAATAACACTTTGCTTTTCATTTACTCCATAATGTATTCACATATAAAGGGAAACAATCGAATTAGTTATGTAAATGTGCACTCAATAATATATTTCATCTTTCTAGTGTCTATTGAATCATTTTTGTGATTTTTTTTCCATGTCCTTAATAAGAGTTCAGCCGAAAGTCTACGTTTTGTTGTAGCTAACTCATTGAATAAAAATGGATAATCTGTCGCCTAAGTTTATTTTAAAAGTAAAAGCATGATCATATTAATTATCGGTCGTAAATGTTTAAAAAAAGTCATCAATAATTTTACAGATAAGAACCGTAACCGACAAGCCAACTAATCAACTTAACCGCGCGGGAAAATCGAAGCTCATACAATCAGAACTTGACCCATCTATCATACGGAAAATTTTCAAATATCTAACGGGAAACGATCCATTTATCCTAACAAAGGTGTAAGTCCAATAAAAAAAATATTTTATAGTTTTTATCAGTTTGCATTTTAGAGAACTGTAATATTATATAGGCACCCATGTATTTTTTTTCATTTCTTTATTAAATGAATATTTATTTAACTGTACAGCTCTTAAACGCAAAACATTAGCGGAATATGGGTAGACTAATCTTTCTGGGAGACTTGATCCTTCTGGAAGATTTGATATTGAAAAGAATACTATCTAAGTAACCTCAATAAAATTCTAAATGTATCGACATTTTTTTCATATACATTTTTTTAAAAAAAGGTAGAGTAGAGTAGCTATAATTGTCATGCAAACTTCCCCCTTCATATTTTCCTTTATGAATCAAAATTACTTTTCATCACAAAAATTATTTTTTTAAAAAAAAACTATATTAATGAAAAATAATTTCAAGACAGACTGACATTTTTTCAATCATTAATTTTAATTTCATGGGGACAAATGGCCATCTGACCTGGACAAATGACTCACCGGAACACAGAGCTCTGAATCGAGAGATATCCCAATGTACCGCGACGTATGGCAACCCTGACTTATAAACAAAAAAACAGAATATGAGAATCAAGTCTCCCCATCTTTTCCTGATCTCTAAACTGACATAAAGTCGGACTTACACCATTGTCATAATTGGAAAGCAGACATCGTTCGATACGCACGCGGAGCGCATATTTCAAGCCGCCCATTCCCGCCCACTTTTAGTACTCCACATATCGGCGAAAATCACAATTTTTTCCGCATACACATTTTTTTTCCCGCCCTGGAAAGGGAGGCTTCGTTTCGTTTCGCGCAATCCGCATATATCGTCGAAGCGGCAGAGGTATCCAATAATCCCATCCCTTCGGTGCGTCCGGTGTCAAAATAAATCAAACTGCTCCCAGTTGAAATAATTCATTCGTCTGACGTTTTATATATGACGACTGTGAAGGCCGAACGGTGCAAGTGAATTTCGAGAAGGAAGGTCAAAGTTGAGCGTGTGCAGTGTTTTTCGTTAGGTGCGTTCGAACTTTTAAAATGGAATATGACAAGTTGTATAAGTGATAATGTAATAATTATTCGTTTAATTGAAAGTGTATTTAAGTAAATTTATGTTTGAAATATTATTTAAACCAAATAGATATCATAGCTTCATTGAGATGGCATGTTCTGGAGGATCAATTTTGACGATATTTTTGCAAAAATGGGGTATAATTACATGAAAAAAATAAGTCATGTCAACTTTTAAGATAGAAATCGTTTTGGGTTTGTTTCCATAGATCTGAAATTTCACACAGTATCATAGAAATCAATATTAACAGCAAAAAATAGTGAACTCAGTAAAGCGGCCATGTAGACCGACAAAAAATTGGGCGCAACTCATCTTAAGGCGACCAAATCACTGATTTTGATAAGAAAAATTTTTTTTTGCAATTTCAAGACATTGCCGAGTAATATAAAATTGCATGCTAAAATTTGATAAGTTAATACGTGTTCTTGTAAAATTTGATAACTGTAAACTCACTAATATGACCACAATTGACAATCAAAGTTCGAGCGTAGCAAACGAATAACCCTATATTAGGAGGAGGTCGAGTGATTTGATATGTCTCGGCATACGTTTCAAGTTCGATTATATCCTTTTGATATCAATATGAGCGCACATAGAAGCAATTTCTGTACATGAGCCAATTTTGACGAAAATGTCACTTGTTCCCTTTGGTTTTTTAAGTCGTTATATGTATGTGCATTGCGGTGTGTCGGAACGTGCCCCCGCACCGGTGCCTAAATTGGGATGGATAAGGTCTGAGGCTGTGGATGTACAACTTTTTCTCAGAATTCTAGACCACTTCTCAATTTTCGCGGTTCTATCATGCTGGACAAATTTAATTTTCCCGAAATGTGTGAATGTTTCTTATCTTGATTTTTATCTGATTATTAAAAATATGTTGGTTTTGGGGTTGACCGCCCGTAATCTAGTGCCTATGGTTATATTTGGACTGTTGCGTTATTGAAAAAAATACATGCATATAAAAATCTGTAAGATTACATATTCACGGATAATTTATAAAAATGAAAATAAACATATGTCTGTGATTTATAGACGCCTCAACAGCCTATTATTTCATAATTAAACTTTTTAATGTTCTCGTGTATAAAATAAATACATCTGAAATAAGAATATTTCTGCATCGTTACATTTTTCGATCGAAAAGAATTCAATATGAAAGTTGATGATTTGACTCTATATCTACTTTATGCTTTCGTATTAACAAATTCGGATTCAGATGTTATTAATAGCCTCAATTATAAGACAATATAATACAATAATCATCGTTGATATAAATTTGAATTCAATTTAAGTAAATTTACAAAAATTTTCAATCACATAGTCTTCGGCAATGTCCGTTTACAAAAGCTAACAATTTATATCAAATATAATATTAACAATTAATCGAAATATTATATAAGTCCCAATTATAATGAATACATAATATAATACTTGAAACCAAAATAATGATCCGATCATTCAATCGTAATCAAGCTACTCATTCTCAACGATTTTTCCACCCAATAAAATTCAACAACTCATCATTAACTATATACGAAAATGCACTAATTACCACCATCCATCCACCATAATTTACAAAAACTTTCCAATTCTATCCATAACACACTTATTTGCGATGAAGACACCGAACCATCAACTCGCACGAAGGCGAAAAAAGAAAAGAAACAATCGAGTACATATAGAGTGAATTTTGTCGAGCACACTGTTACTGTTCACCATACGATGCGATGTCTGTTCTGGTGTATGTATATCTGTATTTTTTGAGCGAAGCTGCTCGTCTCATCTATTATTGAAGGGATTGCCCCATAAAGTTTGCCCTCACGTTTCATACGGTCCATGGGCGGGTCTCGGCTTCTTGACCCCTTACGATTTTATCGTCAAATCGAAGCCACCTTTTCAAATCGTGACCGAACCTTGCATATTAATCCGGCTCAAATTATATACTGACAAATTGTGATGTTTCATGCTTTCGAATAGATGAACTGTCCTAAATATGGAAACACTTAAGCTTTAAGCGAGTATTTTCCACTAAGGAATAATAATTAACATTCTTAAGAAATAGATTGAGGCTAAATATACTTAGTTATGTGTTGATTATAGTAAAAGGAAGAAATAATCATTCAAATTTGAAAAAAACTACGATTACTGAAAAATGATTTTTTTGTAATTTTTCATGTGTCTCAAATATGGAACGGTGGTGTTTTAAAATACGAAATAGTCAAAAGTTGGCAAATATTGAATACTGAATTTTATTTCAAAGTAATGTGTTTTCAATCCAATAAATCACCAAGCAGTTATCTCATAACATATCTTAAAAAAATATCACATTTCAATGCTATAGCTGATATTGTTAAAGTAAACCTACTAAAATTTCAATTTCCAATATGTTTAGACTCAATGTCGATATTGTTGTTTCTTTTTTTGAAATCTAACAATAATACTATAAGTGACTGATTTTATGCAAAATTAGCATATTGTCGAAACTGTAAGTAATAAATATCGCGGTATTTATTATTGTTTATTTTTATTTATTTAAATTCTATTCTCATATTATTAATTTCAGATGATTATATAAACGATCATTCGATTGAATATCAAAGTTTCCTCGAACATGTTTTCTTTTTCCGTTTTTAAATTATTTTTATTTTCCCGTACGTATATTTTTTGAAGTTAGATGAAAATATTCTAAGTCTTTAAGATATTCATGAAACAAAATAAGTTATAAGTCTAATTTACCTATAGAAAAATGAAATTGAATGCGAATACATTATAGTCTCAGATATTCTTCGTAAACTACTTATAAAAGCAATTTTCTCGCGTTCACTAAGATCGTGTACGATGTTTCTAACATAAATGTATTTTTGAATACACAATTAATTGTAATATTAACATTAATAAATCAATAGTGCTTTAACATACGTAGAGTATTAATTCAATCAATTTAACAAACGGAAATGTTACTGTAAATAAAACCACAGCGCGGATTAGATAAGCCAAGCAATTTCTATTTTCTCTGTTTCCTTCCTATTGTAAAGGAGTTTAAATTAAGCTTCAGATATCAGAGACTTCAACTGAGTTCATTAGTTTCCAAGACATTAATTATCTCGAGCGTACAGCAAGCAATGGCTTGTATAAATAAGTAAGCGACTTTAAAATTATTGTTGAGTATTTGATCAATGTAATAGAAAACTCTTGAAACTTTATTAAACACTTTAAACAATCGAAGAATACTTTACTATGTAATGAATCTCACCATTCCGTATGTTAAGTTACTTAGGTATATAATTGATTTTTTTTATTGTTTACTAAATAATAATGAATTCAAACACTGATCATTTTTATATTTTACATAAATTCGATGGGATTTTGGCATGCGGTTACAATTTCATCATATTAACTCAATTTCGGTCAAAAAATAATAAGAGAGTTTTCTCCTTTCTCTTTTAGTGACACTTTGTTGACTTTGTACCTTTATTTTGATACCATTTCATTTCTTATGCCATAAAATTTATATTAAGTCACCACAAAAATAATATTGCACTACTTAAACATTCTTTTGGAAGCTCTTAATTGGCCTTCACATTAATTTCGATACATCTCATCTAAGCCCCAAAAATATAGACATCAAAATAATATTTCCCAGCACAATTCTACTGCACCTGTGCATCGCATACCCGAATCTCCCCTACACATCGAATCAATTTTTCCTCTATGGATGTTCGAACTATACGCTTACGACCTAGGGCTTAAATGGGGCCACAACCACAATAAGCCATTGTGTAGGCGGCCAAAGTCGAACAAGAGTGCCTAAGTGTGGTAGCCAGTCTACAACTAGCTAAGATTAGAGGTAACACGAATAAATTATAGCGTTATTATAACACATACACAATAACACGGTTATTATAAAGCCGGTCCGGTTAATTGAGTTCGGACCCGCTCTAACCGAAGCCAACCTTTCACCGGACAAAGATAATAAAGCCATTACAGTTCTATTATACGCGTATAATACGCGACTGATGGACAGTTTTTTTGTATATTGGGCTATTTTTTTTAATCGAAGTCATAGATAGTTTAAAAATATGAGTTTGGAATTTGTTGTATAGATAATGGTTCGAGTCTTAACCTAAACAAATGTAATCTGACGTGTCGAGTGTCCTGCTAATGGTTTGCTCTACAAGTTGGGATTTCACTCGAATATTCGAATGAATTCGTCCATTTTGAAGTATTCGTATTCTAGAATATATTGAAAAATTCAAAATATGTGTCTATACCTATTCGTTTTTTTATTTATCCATAATCCTTTGTCTACTCTGGGCACGACTAATCGATTTTCAAAATACTGTCCTTTTATTTTATATGCGAAAAGTTGTATTTTGATACTGCAATAAGATGAATATTTGTTAACTTATAACATTTTCTGAACAAATAAAAGCTTTATCGAAATTATTCAGCAAAAAAAAATCGAATATTAGGTGCAGTTTTCCTTATATTTTCCTTGACACATACTCATAGAATATGATTGCAACTACAATCTTCATAATCGTATATGTACTCATATATAAATAATGGGTCATAACAATTAACACGTACATACAACTAGAGCCATCCTTGTTTTGATATCGAATTGGATGCTAGATCTGTGTTATAAAACGCACTTTGTAATCGCACTCTGCATCAAATATCGAATTTTCCTATATTTATTAATAAATTTGTGGTTAAAATTTTTGTACCTATGCATTATTTCATTTTTTTTTTGTGTACGTTTACAATATGTTTTCCTTTTCCATGATTTTTTTCCTGTTAAGTTTATGCTCAGCGTTCAAAAAAGTAAATTTCAAAAAATACAGCCGTTAATAAAGTGTTAGCGAGGTATTTTTTTTTTCATACATTTACGCGATTCGCGAGAATTCATTATTCAAAAGTTTGTATATACTGTAACTGTGCAGAAAAAGAGACCACCACTTCACAAAGTTTGTCGTACAACAGAATACTGGATTATACGTGGCTTAAACTTCGACACTGTTAAAAAGCTAAACTCGAGTTACCACATTTTCATTCGTGAATTTACTGCATCAACAAATTATTTACCAAATTATGTATTTTTTTTTCCAGAACACTTTATTTTTCTAAATGAAGATACTTTCATCCCAGTTTTTACACTTATTAACACCGATTTCTAATAATTATTAATCTTTTATTTTGATCTATATAAACAAAACTTGTATGTTACTTATAGAATCCTTAACAGCTTATTTTTTCACGATGAAACTATATCTATAGAGTTATTGTGTGCACATTTGGGAAGGTTTCTGCATCATTACAAAATATCAATTCGTTTTAACGAACTCTCCTTTAGGAAGTACAGTACATATATGTACTTACCTGACTATGTTAAATTAAATTCGCGTGAAGCGAACATTATATTAATCGAGAGATTGGTGTACATTTGGTTATTTTTGTAAAAGACAACGAGCAAAAATGTATGAACCATAGTATCTGTTCTAATAAATAATCATAATTTATATAGATATAGGCAGTCCCAATCTGTTTTTGTTTTCATATATCAATTGTACTTTACATACAATACTAATCATACGATTAATTCTCTTTTTTTTTTAAATAGAAAATTATAGTATTATTTTTTTTCATTTCCAAATACATTGAGATCTAAATATAGCTCAAATAACAAATAATTTACCTCTTATAAAGACATTTTAAATGATATTACAATCATATCAATTGACGATCGAAAAGGCCAAAAGGCACAAGTAACATTTTTGGCGAAATTGAGTTATGCACAGGATTCGTTTCTATGCACGCTCATTTATTTGGTGGCAAAAGGATATAAACGAATTCGGAACTTGTACCGAGATATATCATCAAATCATTTGACCTCCTCCTAATACATGTAGGTACATGGTCAACTTTGAACGCGCTTTTCTCAAAATCACCGTAAAGCCACTTGTACCCCTTGGCCTTTTCAGTCATCAATTGCAGCCGGGTACCGATTTCCCATTTTTTTTAAATCACCAAACACATCAATATCATAGATTAGCTCCAATAGTAAACATTTTTCCTCTCGTCAAGAAATTTCAAACGACACTACAATCATACCGATTGCAGCCGGGTACCAATTTCCCATACTTTTTCAAATCTCCAAACACATCAATATCATAGATTAGCTCCCATAGTAAACATTTTTCCTCTTGTAAAGAAACTTCAAACGACACTACAATCATTTCGATTGCAACCGGGTACCAATTCTCCCATTGTCATTCGACTTTTTTTCCTAAAGTATTGCAACACGATACGAAAGATCTCAATAGACGTACTCAATATGTAAGTCGATCGAAGTCAATCCGCGTCTCAGTTAGCGGATTTGCGAGGGGCGCCATTTGGCACTCCATGAAGCAATATTATCTCGGAAGTGCAGACTGGAGCAGATGGCGACATGGGGGCCCCGAAGGGGGCGCAGCGCCTCCTGGAAGCGCTCCGCAGAAGGAGCCGTCGGGTCCGTTCTAGATGAATTATAATAAAACACTATATACTAAGCATTATATTATCTATGCGAATACGTATCGTGCAAGTTTTCCGTTTTGAGTTTAATAAATACACCGAAGTGAAGATTTATGTGGTGGATAGATTCTGTTGGAATTTAAATGTGATGTTAATGGGAAGGTTAGGTTAGGAAATTGTGTGAAAAAGTATAACGAAAAGTAATATATAATATTTGATTGAAAACGAAATGTTTTCATTTCAATTTGTTATTGTATAAAATATCTTAATAATATAAAAATTTAAAACAAATGAATCGACATTTGGATAGAAATTTATACTTTGAAAGTTTGTTAAAAATCATAAAATATTTTTATATTAAACAGACGTTCTCATATAATACGTATTATAAGTAATACATAAATTTAATTAATAATTCAATTTTAAAATCAAAATTCAAAATTTATATTGAAATTGAAATCTAAATAAGGCAAAGGGTATACATATTTGAATATTTATGAACTTTCACTTTGTGAAAAACATTCATGATCGAAATTTTTAATATTTTTAACTATCAATTTATGTTTTCTTTCTAATAAATCATTTTCAAGACACTAAAGATAACTGAAATTAAAAAAAAAATGAATCCAAGTAAGAACTGATTAGTTAATCAATCGACTTTAATGTCTATTTACTGTTCAATTAAAAAAATATTAATTTCTTTTCGATTAAAATGTTCGATTATTCTATTTAAAAATACATCCTTACTAAGAACTGCAATATATACTGAAATATAACAGCTCTTAATCCGTCTAGAAGACTTGATTCCCAATTTTGTTTTTTACCACTCACACTCTTCTTTTGAAAATAATCATCACCACATTCAAAATCCAATCGATTTCACTTAAACCCTATTAAATATAAAAATCAAAATTTAAGTTTGATTAAAAAAAATCAAAAGAAAAGGATCGATCCTCCGAAAGAGATCAAGTCTCCCCACCGATGCAGGTACATATCCGCTCTTATCACCAGTACAAACATCGGACGTACACCGACGAGCTCTTTAACAACCCGGAAGTTGTCTGCTAAGGTTCTTCCGGTGTACGTGCTTTAAGATATTCATATCGCTCTCGGAAAAACTTGGGTAATCCCGAAGATGAAAATCTCGAGATTACTTTCGCCCGGTGCGATAACGTCCTCAGATCCAGGGCTTAGTTTTCAATCAATTCAAATTGGATGGAAACTTTACATTTATATCGGGATCGCCAAGTGTCAAAGAAGATCTCGTTTTTATCTTTAGCTATTTTTTTTTTCATTGGATAAATTCGTCCTTTGCGCCATATTGATTTATTTTCGTATAGCGAACGATTGGTGACGCTTTTAGATTACGTGATTTTTATGGATGTTATGGATATATAAATATAATTCTAATTTGTAAATATTTAAATATAATATATAAAATCATGATTATTTAATAATAATTACTTAAAATATTATCAATGGTTGTATAAATATAAGTATGTAACAGTTAGCATGAAGTGAAGATAATCCGGAATTAATGAGCAATTTTGTGGTCGATTGTATTTCGATATTCTCTATTTTAGGTTAGGTTTCATTTATTTTTCGATTAAATCAAGCTAAATCAGTAAAATTTAATATTAGAATCAGTTTATGAATATCAAAATCCTTCCGGGAACGGCTGATCGATTCCTAGAACATCACTTCAAATATTAAATATTAAAATTTTAACGTAATATGAGCCATTTAGCGTATAATTTAATTAAATCCACTTAAAAAATAAATAAATATCAAAACACTCGATATAGTCACAACTTTTTATGTGTGGAAAATGTTTTTTAAATGCTAAAGATCGATACAATTAAATGTCATTTTATTTTGGCCATCAAATGATTTATTCAAGATACCATTTTAACTAATTATGTACTCTTATATGAACTGGCGACAATTTTAGCTTATAAACTTAGCTTGTGCATTTATGATTTTCTGATAAATTGAAAAATTAAATTTGAAAAAACCCATCAAACAAAATTCATAATTTTCTTGACTTTTAATATCATTAAATCAACCACAGAACAACTTATATCAACCTGATCACTAATTAACTCACGACTAATTTCCAAAACACACCAATTAACTCACATCGAATTTCCCAAGCACAAAGTCACTAAGGACCAAATTAGCCGAACATATCGAGCAAAACAACACTATAACAGAACTCAGCAAAGATTCGATAGCCAATTCGAATCGTGTGCATTGAAATTCTCCAAAAAGAAAAAAATCGAGGCTCGACAGGTGAAAAGGTGAGCTCCTCGAAGAGGGGCCACATACGATTATCCATCAGCGCGAAAACATAAATTATTTAGGGCTGAAATATTGCTCGAGTGGGCAAGAGCCCGTCGGAAACTAATATGTGCAGAGAGAAGGAAAACCTGCGAATGTATGGGATGATGTGCGCTTATGGTCTCGGCTGTGGACATTTGTCTTGATGGATTTGAAAAATTTAGGAGGGCTTAGACTTTTGCATATAATTGGTTCTGAAAATGTGTGCCAAAGTTAAATTGTTTGAAAGTCGAGGTATGTAAAAAAAAAAGTATCCGGAATTGTTAATTTAAAAAGCTCTCGTAAAGATATTCTTGAAAATTTTTTTTTTATTAAATTGCTGCAT
Source organism: Cheumatopsyche charites (assembly GCA_024721215.1). Classification (NCBI taxonomy): domain Eukaryota; kingdom Metazoa; phylum Arthropoda; class Insecta; order Trichoptera; family Hydropsychidae; genus Cheumatopsyche; species Cheumatopsyche charites. The sequence goes on from CM045587.1 coordinate 2,113,798, forward strand.
ATTTATTATATTCAAACACGAAGTTTCAGAACAATCCGATATGTAGTTTCTTTATAGCTATTGATTATGTCAGTTGATATCGAGGGCGTTCGAAGATTTTTTTTGAAATGGACGAAAGTATCGAACAAAGAATTTGTTTGCATTTTAAATGGAATTTAATTTACTAATTTGCTGAAAATATTACAAAAGACTTAAGATAAATTGACTTAATCAAAAAAAAAATTATAATATGAGTGGTTCAGTGTGTTCAAAATCTATTTAAAAAAAAACTATTTTTCAAAAATGAGCGAAATAGCGAATTGTGCGAAAGTCGAATATGTGAAAGCCGAGGTCCGCCTATAATGAGACAATCAGTAAAAATGCATGGAAAGAGGTATCCACTTAGTAGTCGATACATCATAAATTATAAAAAGATTTTTTTTGTTGTAACGTCTGCTATTACGCAAGTTCCAATTTGCATTAATTTCATTCCAAATGACACTATATTTGTCCAAGTCTATTTAGATCTGCAATAGAGTAAATATTTTTCCTTTTGGTAAGACCATTCAAATGACACTATTTTCATGTCTATTAAAATAGATTTCCATTCTGTCCATTGTTCTTTGTACTAAACGAGTTTATAGTTTCTTTTATAATTTGAAATCCATTCATAATTAATAATTCAAAATATAAAAAAAAAACGAAATTAGCCAAAATATTACTAAAAATGCAGCATTTATCAAAAATGTCCAGAACTGCAAACAGCAGCGCACACGTTTGTGTGAAATGTAAGAACTGCACACACATGAACATAAGACACATATGTATATAATATATGTGGACGTCCTGTATCGTATAATTCTGTATATATGTACAGGGCTCGTTTGATATTCTGGATGCGCTCTACAAAACTCACACACGACTGTATACGCGATATTGTATCTTTTTATTTTTGAAGTGTGTATGTGTGTGCTCAAGTGTACCAACACATTTAAGGAAAAGCGAAAGATTTTTACAGCCTTTCGACTTGAGGTGCTTGTACCTTCGTGTGGATTCAAAACTTGGGCATCCTGATTTTTTTTATGAAAATTGAAAGAATAAAAATAAATTTTTGCTCATTTTCAATGAGTGTTATGATTTTTTTTTTTGAATATATAAGTGGTTCATTTTTTTTTCGATATCATGATAAAATATAAAAAAAGTTGTGCAATTAATCGTAGGGCTGATTTAGAGGCTATATTCTTAAACAAAAATAATCGATGACTACAAAACCGATAAAAAGTAAAAGCCTATGTTTGATTTTAACTCTAGCAGTACTGAATAAAAATTAAAACAATTATATTTGCATTTATGTATTACAACACTTATTAATAGAATTATTGTAAAAAACAATTAAGTTTTTACGATTTACTTTAGATAAAAGTTCAATCATTAATAAGATAACTAAAGAATATCTTCCCATACACTGTTTAATAAATTTCAACTGTGGAACTTGAAAGTCTTTAGAATGGATTCATAAAATTTTATTCTAGTACAGCGATATTCGTAATACAGATAGTTTTCCCTGTAACAGTACAAATATAACTAAATACAAAGATATGAAATCCATACGTATGTATAGTTATACTTATGTTCATATAGATAATATTATAATTGTCAACTGAACGTTAATTAATATTGTTTTTACCAAAGTATGTAATATTATTTGAAAAAAAAAATACAATTAACGACTCCTAAGCCAAAATCAATATCCAATTATATATGACGACTGAAAAGACCAAGGGGTATAAGTGACATTTTTTCAGAAATTGAGTTTTACTCAGGAATTGCTTCGATGCACACTCATTTATTTGGTGGCAAAACGATACAAACGAATTCGGAATGTGTTCCGAGATATATCAACAAGTCACTCATCCCCTTCCTAATACATGTAAGTACAAAATCACTTGTACCCCTTGATCTTTTTATTCGTTATATATTTTTTTAATCATCCAAAAAATAAAACTATTAAATTTCAATTAATTTTACTAAATAACAAATAAAACAAAAGAAAAATCGATAAAGATTCCGCTTAAACAAAAAGAACATGTCCCGATCTAGGATTAGCATAAAGAGGGTTACTCAAAAGAAATCTCATCCACCTAATAAAATGACTGTTTAAATCTGCCCCGATTCTTCCCAGAGAGTTCAAAACACGATCTTTTCAAAAAGAGGGGTCGAGATGAGATTCGAACATACATATAAAGACATATATACGTATATTTTTTGTTTATTCGCCGTTTATTCCGCGGAACATCTTTATGCGGCCGACGTCCTTTATTTATTCGCGCGAATTTCGACAAGGGGCGGCAGAGAAAACTCCACAATCTAATCACTCGGAAAACTTTTCTGGTTTACATTTTCCACGGTTCGTTTATCCCCCGGCTCGCTTTTCACGGTGCGGCAGATTCGCAAAACCGATATTGTAATCTTTCGTTTTATGATTGCTTTTTATGCCGGACAGTGATCTGCTTCGATTTTTCTCTCCTCTCTGTGCAACTCGAGGTTTAAAAATAACTCTGTGTTTACGTAAAATGTATTGTTGAAAGGAAAATTGATGGAAATTCTACTGTTCGTATATTTTGAGATCACTTTTCTTATACGACGCGCCCAATCAGTCATCAGGTTCTTCATCTTTTCGCTTGACGACCGCAGTCATTTCACGCCATACGTATCCTTAATGCTCTCACATTTTTTTTCTAAAGCACTATGCTTCTGCGAATGTACACTATCTTCTCGATATAAGCATTTAGAGATGTATAAAATTAGTATTATATGGAAAAACTCTTATTTTTGTATATTGCCTAGATTTTTCAAGAAGTAGACTTTACAATAATATTTTATTATACAATCCGACAAATGTTACATAATAATTTATTCCGAGTAATTTTTTTATTTTAATCTAATATTTCCATAAAAATCGTTCCAATATTGGTGTCATATGCAGTATTTACAATTGTATTTGATCATTCTTTAAATAATTAAAACCCATTCATTGAACTTTTCGCAATAAAATGCAACAATTATTTATAGCTAAATGTGATTGACTCCATTTTTTGAAAATAAAAGAGATTAAAATGTCAACGCATTTGATATAATCATAATATTTTGCTTGTGAAATATATTTTCAGAATAACGAAGATAAATATCATTAAATGCCAAAAATGTTTTGGCCACCGATATTAAATCATTTGTATCAGATGCAAATTCAATTAATTCAAATGTGAATTTACCACATCCACAGCTAGTTAAAAATGACGACTGAATAGTACATAGGGTACAAGTAACCATTTTTTTATCGAAATTGAGTTAAGCATAAAAAATAATTCTATTATATTATACAAAACCATTTTCACTACTTAATTCAATTTCAATAAAAAAATCACATGTACCTACTCTTTGTATTATTCCGTTATCAAATAAAATTTTGTCGAAATAGTATAACGAAGTGAATTAAGAAAATTATGAAAAACTTATCAAACAAGTTCGATTCATATTCTCGATGAATTTATTCACAACTAGCAGTAGTACCTAAGATTATAATTTTTGAGGCGATCTATATCTACCCTCGCTCACAATTTTGAAAATTCCAAAATTATTAATATTAAGAGAAATTCATGTACTAATTTATTGAAAATAATTTGAATATCTTTTGTTTATAATAGTTAAGTACTGATTTAATACATCATTGAAAATAATTCTTTAAGAAAGTTTTTTTATTTGTTTTATTAATACATAGTATGTAGATGTATTATTGGAATTTTGTAAGTAAAATTAATATTATATAAGATCAGGTCTTATTATCGAGGATATAAAATAATATTTATTAATATCTATTTTTTGTATAAATGAAAACGAATGTATGTGTGTTACCTATTGACTCCGAAACAGCTGATCAGTTTGCCGCGAAAATCATAATTTACATAAAAAATATTGAAAAAGAAATCAAATCTGAATGAGTAAAAATATTGTCCAGTTGTCAATGTGTAAAAACGAATTTCCGGTTCGAAAATAATTGTTTCCGAAAAATTAATTATTATAAAAAACGAAATAAAAATTAACTCAAAAAGTAAAAATCAAATAAACATATTATATTTCGGTTATTATAAACAAACCATACAATTTATACGATCAATTTAAAGTTGTGTTAGTCATTATAAAAAAAAATGTCATTCAAATTTCGTAATATAATAAAAAAAAAAAATTAAAATATATCGGTTCCAAACGTGTTAATCGTTCGGGCATTGAAGGGTCGGATACGAATTTCCGGTCGATCCGATCCGATTCGTACTTCGAGACGCGACGAAAAAACAAAATGGCCGAAAATGAATTGTTTTCAAAAATTAATTATTATATTTGAAAAAGTAAACAATGCGAGCGCCGCGGCCGACGTTACCTTGATATTCAAAAATGCTACCTATCGATAATCGGCGTTAAGGGTCAGATTTGTATGAATGTATATACAGATTTTTCCGACACACGAATATATATCTTATAGCAAAGGCCGTAAGACCCAAATTAACATATTATTTTTTAGTCTCGAATTAAATGCGATGCAAAAGACGCAAAGCTGCTATGATTTGCACCGTATGAAATTTATGCTTGACGATTTTCCATACAAAAATTGCAACAGACAGACAAACAAAGTACAAATACGCTTAGTAAATTTATATTATAGATAGCAAATATTAAACAGCAATATTAAATTTAACCTACATATTATATGACGACTGAATTTCATTAAGGGCACAAGTGACTATGTTTATCGAAATTGAGTTAATTACAGAAAATAGTTCTATATATGATACATAACCATGATCTGTTCTTAACTTAATTTCGATAAAAAAAGGTCACTTGATCCTTTAGAAAAATTCAATCGTCATATATCTGTGATGAGACAAAAAATATTTTTTCGAATTCTAATTAAAATTGGACCGACGAAAAAGAGCACATAATCCAAACACGACACGATACAGCGAAAACGTTGTACAGAAAAAGCCAGCATATTCAGGTGTGTGTTTGGCGAGAGCGAGCCTGACAAATGGCGCTAATGTAGTATGTAGCCGGCTGTTTCAGCAGCCGGAAAACTATCTTCATTGTAATTTAGATCGAATAAGCCAGCGCTTATATGAATTTATGCGAGCACATAAAAACTAATGGCGAATGATACACGGCCGCGTATATTTTCGCCCTGTGTCGTCAACGCGGCTCCCTTCTACCGTGTGATATAAGCGACGCGTTATACGGGGGAAAAATATGCCGCGCGTGTACGTATAGCGCGCGTGTGCGTATAGCGCGCGTGTACGTATAGCGTGCGTGTGCGTATAGCGCGTTTTTTTCCGGCGCGTGTGCGTACGCGCGTTTATGGTTCGGTGTAGGTCGAGTTGTGTGTGCGTATAGCTGCTGAAATGGCTGAGGGGTGCAAGTGAGTTCGAGAAAAGTGTGTTGGATGTTGAGCTTGTATCTACGTGTATTAGGAGGAGATCGAGGGATTCGATGATATATCTCGGTACACGTTCCAAGTTAGTTAATATCCATTTGCCACCAAATAAATGAGCGTGAATAGAAGCGATTCCCGTGCATAACTCAATTTCGGCAAAAATGCAACTTGTACCCCTTGGCCTTTTCATTCATCATATATGAAGGGCGACAAATATGTAACATCGCGATATTTATTACTTACAGTTTTGACAATCTATTAATTTTGTATAAAATCAGTCATTTATAGTATTATTGTAAGATTTCAAAAATAAAAATAACAATATCGACATTGAGTTTGAAAATATTGATAATTGAAATTTTACAAGGTTTTTTTTCATTAATATTAGCTATAACATTTATTTGTGATATTTTTTCAGGATATATTATGAGATAACTGTTTGCCGATTTTTCGGGTCAAAAATTCATTAATTTTAAATGAAATTCTATATTCCACATTTGCCTCCCTTTAATTATTTCGTATTTTAAAACACCACTGTTCCATATTTGAAACACATACATATGAAAAAAACATTTTTCAGTTATCCTCGATTTTTCAAATATAAGTGATTATTTCTTCCTTGTACTGTAATTAACACATAACTTAGTATATTCGACCTCAATCTATTTCTTAAGAACGTTGATTATTTTTCATATGTGGAAAATACATGCTTAAAACTTAAATGTTTCTATAATATATTTGTCGCGTTTCCTTTATCTCGGCACACGTTCCAAATTCGTTCGTATCCTTTTGCCGCCAAATATATGAGAGCATACAGAAGCGATTTCTATACACAACTCAATTTCGGTGAACAAATGTCGCTTGTACCCCTTGGTCTTTTCAGTAGTCATATGCGGTGATGCGTTCGCAGAACGAAGCGGAAAAGTGACACTCGCGTCTTCTATTGCATGGAAATTTACGGATGTGAGGTCACGCTTAAGTCTTTATATTTTAACGAGATTGTGATGTCTTTGTTTTTTTTTTCGATAATATTTCATTTATATACCGAGTTGGGTTTAGTGTTCTCGTAATGCTATGTTCGAATTTTGTCGAAATAATATGAATTTGATGAGATCGACTTGCTAGTCATATTGTCTCATAGAGCAGATTTTGTATAATGAGGTTCTCTGAAGATACTCTTAACTGGATTGACAGTTTGATGATTGAAATTATTATTAGAAGACTGACAAACATCAAAAAACGAGTAATTAGCTCATTGAATATCACAAGAACGTAATTATTTCAGTTTGTGTTATCACTAGACGCTCAATGAAATATTTCTATCCACAACGTTATAAAACTAAGCAAAATTTTTGCTTGTGAATATGTGTAATAAGACAATAAAAAAATCTGTCGCATAATATTTTTATCACCGCGTAATTACTTCAAAGACGCAAAGTAACCCTTTTACTTTATAACGCGAAACTCGCGAGCACTTCACTTAGACGTAAGTTTTACGAATCACCCCCAAGGCGCAAAGTAACCCCATTTTACGTTGGTAAACCTCAGAAGAAACACTCTGCCATTACTTTTGCATAAAGAAATTGTCTGGTCAACATGACTTGGACTTCTAGTGAGCATATAATATAAATTACATTATACTTTGATTCGTATAGAATACCTAAATATATGCAGTTGAATTGTTTTCTGCTCTGTAACAAAATTTAAAACTACTAAAGTAAATTAACATCCATATTTTAATATTTGATAAGGAGATGTATTCAATTTATAATGAAATAATTGAATCAAGTGAATATTCAAATAAAAAAAATATTTTATGGTAAATGGCTGTTATTCCATTAAGTTTATTTCATGGACATAATTTTTGAAGTATCTCTTTAAATATGTTATTTTGCAATTTTTGTAATGTATTTAAAGCGTATCAAATTGAAAAACACACCCAAAATATGCAATGTTGTTTAATTTATTCGAGTTGAAAAAATTCAGACGAAGTTACATACATTGATGAGATTATAGCTATAGAAATAACTTGAATAACTTTTGATAAAATTTCATTTTTTTTTAAATTAAGATAGGAATATTATTTAAAAAAAAAGTGATTACACATAGTTTTTTTTATTCGTTTATACAATACAGTAAATCCTCTTCGACATAAAGAAACGTTTCACGAAGGCAATTTATTTTTCGAATTTAAAATCATGTTTTGATTCTTATAATTGTATATTAGTTAAGAAATGACTTTATAAGTAATTTGGACGTTATAAGAGGAAACCTTATAAGGGTGGACGTTATAGGGAGGTTTACTTTATATAATGAAAAAAATAATTACCCTAACTTAATATTAAAATAATCAATGTTTCAATATTCATAAAAGTGTGTTTTTTTCAAATAAAACAGCTGATTTTTTTTTAAATAATTTGAAATTTTTAATCTTTACTTATATTTTTAAAAATTCAATCCATTGACGTATAAAAAAATTTGAAAAAAATTGAAAAAACAGCCACAGCATTTCTTTCACGTGCACGCGAACACGGCTGAAAACTTTTTCAACGGCCACTCCACTTTTGCAGCGCGGCTTTAATTCGTTGCTCTCTTTTTCCACCGTCCCCAGTACGATTCGAGCCTGCGATATCATAATATAAACATGACACAAACGTCAAATTTATTATATATTTATGTATGGTAGGGTGGTGTGTTTCTTGTTCGTCTCCTCGGCGTCGGTGTGAGGCATACCGCCAAATATCCTGCGCCATAACGAATAATAAATGCCGCCCGCTAAAATATTCTATGCAATGAGATAATTTGGATGTAATATGTATTTTTATTACTGTTCTTTCTCGTCCGCACTGCTGCTGCGAGAGAAGGCGACCGTTTTAAGTTTGCGAAAATACGGAAAAATGCGAGAAACAAAAGGCGTCGAATTATTATGGGTCCTGTGGTGCCCGAGATGATCTTTTTCGAACTTGAGTTTTCGATTTTTCAATGTGAGATGTTCTAGTGAAAGTTTGTGATAAATGACGACTAAAAAGGGGTACAAGTGATTTTGAGAAAAGCACGTTCAAAGTTAACCCTGTACTTACATGTATTAGGAGTGATTTGATGATATATTGAGGCACACGTTCTGAATTCGTTTATATCCTTTTGCCACCAAATAAATGAGCGTGCATAGAAGCGATTCCTGTGCATAACTCAATTTCAGCAAAAATGTCACTTGTACCACTTGGTCTTTTCGATCGTCTAATAATATCGTATTAGAATTCTGATTGTTCACATTACGGTTTTTTTAAGTAACATTTATTTAGCAAATGTACTGTAAGTCGATCTTTGTTTGAATGTGTAAAATGAAAATGCGTCTTTTTGGTGTCAATATCGCATGAAAACTGTTTTATTTATTTATTATTTTGTTTAAAAGTGTAAATTTTCAGAAAACAAAAAAAGGTTGATTTAATGATTCGTTTAAATGTCGATGGATTTAAATGAAAATTTATATTTTATAAAAAAAAATGCTGAAAATCAATGCAGTTTTGTTATTTTTAGGGAATAAAGTCAACTTACAGTTTAATGAACGTTGATGGATATATTGAGCCATGTTGAATTTCCACTCGATCGACTCTGCTTAAATATACCGTATAAAACGATTTCCAAAAGAAGAAAACGTACACTTTATGGAATATTTCGAGGGAAGCGACATACCATCGCTTGTATTTATGTACTTATACCCACTAGATATTAACTGATTCACAACAAAAGTATATTTTTGAAGGAGAAAATGTTGATAAAATATCGTCATACCGTAAATATTCTTGAAGCACGATAAATATTTTTATCATCGAATTCAGTTAAACATACCTACTTATATTAAAAAAAAAATACTTGCATAATTATAAAATTCATATTATTTTGTTAGTGTAATTTCATCTTAGAAAAAAGACATTACACAATATTTTTATGAATATAAAGATGTATTACAGAACTTGATTCATAGCAATAGCTGAGCATTGTGTCAAACTGATTGTATTCGAAAACGAACAAAAGAAAAACATTTTGAAAGAATTGCATTTTTTTTCTCATAAATAGACAGAGCTTTAATATAACATAATACATATGTACATAGGTGAATAGAACTCATAACATAATCAACATTAAATCGTCGTTCTTCGACTTTTATCGAAAAATTTCCACTGAAAATAAAACTGCGAAAAACCCCAAGATACACAAGATGATTTTTGAAAATCTCCAAGTTTCGCTTTGCATACACGCTCATAAAAAAGTGTTCTCGATTTCGCTCATTGCAACATCTGGGTGTCGCAGAGCAGTAAAATCTGTGCACGATATCTCGTAAACCATGTCGTGTGTGTCGCAATCGCAAATCAAAGAAAATTCGCATCTCCCCATTTCTTCTTCGGGGTGTCGGTAAATATGATACAATTCTAGGGTTCCTTTCGTAGAATTTCGTTGAAATTCTCGAGAAATTTTCAGTCTAGCGTTGAAAATTCTTTGAAACATAATTTTATATTCGTTCAATTAATTACATTGTAATAGGTATTATTTCAAGATAGATTGAATATATAATTTGTTGAATCGTTAAACTTTTATCTTCTAAAATTATTTTCAATGAAATATAAGACAATATTATAAGAACAAATCGATACCCTCAAGAAACAGTAGATACGGTTCTCAAAAAGTCATTTTTTTCGATTAAGGATTGCATTGTCGATTTATCGGTTTACCGGTAAATGGACAGTAATAACCGGTAAATTACAATCCCTTATTTTGATGTATTTTACTATTTTATTTTAAGCGGATTTCTACTATTGTTCGACAGTATCGATATTTACATTCAATTGTTCAAGGAATTGAGCTTACAAATAACTTTCAAAATGTAAATGGTAAATTTTATCCATTTAAAATTGTGTAATTTTTGTTTTAATTTTGTTAATATCTTGATCTGGTAATTCACAAGAAATAAGTGTTTTAAATAAAAGAAGGAAAAAAACCTTTTTTTTACAATACATATCGATGCAACCAAACTATAACCTCACGTTGTTTTTAATCCACGTACTGAGTTTATAAGATTTATACAAGAAAATCGTGTGAAAAATAATTATAAATAGGTGAAATTCACTATTCACTACGAATTAGGAAGTAAATAATTGTACGACTTATTCCTTAAGCGACTGTATACTATGAATATGCGTGTAAACCTACATATACATATATAGTGAAATTTAAATTTTTTTAACTGAAAATCGAAATAACGGGAAATTTCGATTCCCGAGATTTTTCGAAAAAAGCATCCTGCGGATCCCCGAATTTGGTAAAAATATCGAAAATAAACATCCACAGCACAATAAAAACGTGTCTCTGTTCGGGTTGCGGTGTCGGCTTTCGCTTGTTCATTTTTACTTTCCCCTCATAGAGAAAGGCAACAGCCATAGATGCGGATCGTGGTCCATAAAAAATTCAACGTCGACACATTGGCTAATATCGATCTTGTTTTTACCGTCTGAAATATTCGTGTGTGCGCAATTTCAAAAGTGGCGTTTGTATTTTTTATATGTCGCGGTGCAAATATCCTTCACTTGAACGCATAAATACGTTACGTATCTATATAACGGCAGACGCGATTCAAATGTGACTCACGCTCTAATAATATATATAAACGTAAAGAATTCAGCGATTTTTTTATGAAAATATATGTGTGCTGATCGAACTAATTTTCAAATTGTACAGTGGTGGTCAAAAAATAAAAACATGATTTGATTCTGGTAGAACGACGAAGTGAACTTGTATTGATTTGTTTTCCTTTGTAGTTTTCACAATTGAAATCAGTTTTCATTTTATTTGAAAGAAGACAATTTTGATGTTTTATGAAATATTAACAATACTTTTGAAAGGAAATTTGAATTTAAGTACAAAAACAGGCAAATATAAAACATGAAAATTCGTATAGAGCATGAATCGGAAGAGCGAGCAAATTTTAACTGCTTGTAAATCTCATTTAAATGATATTATATTATTTTTGCCTCAGCTGTATATACTAACCTCTGACTATTAAGACAGTATGATATTGTATTTTTTAAGACAAAGCATAACAGAGCCTCGTTAAAAGCGCCGCTCCATAAAAGCGAAGAAGACACAAATCCCCGACTAATTTTTATACGGCGCAATAAAACTATTGTCGGGGATTCCGCCGCGCGAATAAAACTAGCCCTGTTCCACATTTTTCCCTTTATTTTTTTGAGGACACGAGGACTTGATAAAGGGCACGTTACATCCCTACATCCTCGAATAAAAGCGAAAGCCCTTCGCGGACCCGAGCAGGGGAAGAGTTGCGAGTTAAGTCCGCGGGAATGGCAAGGTGGTCGGCGAGAGTTATGCCCGTCATAAAACATCACTCTGCCACAATGTTATCATCGTGGCCATCCGGTTCACTTATTTCGCTGTTTTCCTCCCGTTTTATGTAGGATTGTCTCCGCTGACAGCATCTCCTTATTCTCGCTCTGATGCTCTCCCTCTCTCTAGTCTTCGTTTTTTTTCTAATGACTCTAAACTGTGTTGAGAAAATGTCAATGTATATAATTTGTAATTGATAAGAAAGAGTGCACTCTTGCGAAATTAATGCATTCCGCATGATTTAGTTTCATAAATAATATTAAAACTAACAATGAATTGACGTTACTCTTCTACAATATCTTCGTGGCCTCACGGGTTACTTATTTCGCTGTTTTCCTCCCGTTTTATGTAGGATTGTCTCCGCTGACAGCATCTCCTTATTCTCGCTCTGATGCTCTCCCTCTCTCCAGTCTTCTTTTTTTTTCTAATGACTCTAAACTGCGTTGAGGAAATGTCGATGTAATGATTCAGTTTCATAATTGATATTGAAACTAACAATTAATAAAGTATCACTCTTCCACAATATCATCGTGGCCATCCGGTTCATTTATGACTAACGACTCCAAACTGCGTTGAGGAAATGTTGATGTTTCGAAGAAAAGGTACAGTAATTGACATGGAAAAGTAAACTCTAGCAAAATTGGCGTTCGGCGCAAAATTGGTACAGTGATGGGTACGGAAAGTGAATGCCAGCAAAATTAATGAATTTTTTAAGATTCTGAACCATGGTCATTTAAAAAAATTAATAATTAATAAGATATCACTGCTAGAATAATATCATCGTAGCCATCCGGTTCACTCATTTAACTGTTTTCCTCCCGTTTTATGTAGGATTGTCTCCACTGACAGCATCTCCTTAATCTCGCTCTGATACTTTTTTATTTCTTGATTTCTTGATTTCTTATACTCAATTCTATAGAGTCTTTTTTTTCTAATGACTTTATAATGCTTTGAGGAAATGTAGATGTTTCATCAAATGCTTCTTGACGTTTCCGTAGTTCATAATGTGACTAAGGTATCTATCTCATCTTATCACTGCTGCTACCTGTAGTGTGATTGGAAATCTAGCTTAGTGACCACGGAAAATTTAACGCCTGCAGCGAATTTCAAAAATTCAATTTGTAATAAATCTTTAAAAAAACTATAATTGAATCTTGGAATACTAAGAGTTAATGAGCCTATCGATTTGATAAGGCTTTGGTTTATTTTTATACCTTTTTGTTTCAGAATGATTGTCGAAATTTGCAATTTTGCTGAAATTTTACTTTTGTACTTACGAATTCGAAAACTAAATTATTGCACATATTTACAAATTTTCATTGTGAACTCTATTTGATAATATTTTTTAATCAATATTCGCTAATTTCACATACGTTCACGTTTTCCTGACCATTATTGCAAATTTTCTCTATTTTCTTGAACATCATTCTACAAACTCATAAATTATTATACATACGATGAAAAAGAAACAGATTATCGAATTTAAATTTTTTTATTCAAAAAACCGCCAAACTCTATATAAGAAACACCCTCATCTTAATCGATCGACGACACTCGGACGAAATCGCCAATTTGCATCGAACGGCCTAAATTATTCGATAATTGCGTCAAACGCAAACCCAATTACGCCAGACGAACTTCGCATCCACAATTATTTCGAGGAACTCGAATCGAATCCAAAAATGTACTACACATCGGCATCGACAAACAGTTTAAACTACGGCGGGAAATTCGCGAAGATTCCGCGAAAGGCGAAGTTGCGTCCTCGAGAAGTATGGTATTGCGGCGTGTTGTTTTTGGCGAAACTAAACTTCTCAAGAAGAAGAAGATTTCGTCCCGAGAAATCTACGGAAATACACGTACGATGTATTAGAATAAATATAATAATACGAGCCTTTCAGAACTATACGTGACTAACTCCGTTAAAGCAATAAATCGAGAAAATTGACCGAACCAATTTGATGCGTTTTTTGAAATGCTTTGAATTCCTTTCATTATGAAATTATAAAAGTTTATGATAAACTGTGGATATATTTAATTTACATTAGATAAGAACTCAAATTCAGCATCCCAAGTATGCTAAATCAACACGATTTGCACAAACGCTTTATATCGCTGCACAATCGACTCTCTAATTAATTTTTATAATTCAAAAAATATACATTGAACACAATACATTTATGAATAGGTACACACTAATTAAATCGACATTTAGAGGATTTGTCCTAAATATGAAACTTGCGCCAATTTTGGTACACCGCGATATTTATCACTTACAGTTTCGACAATCTGCTAATTTTTCATAAAATCAGTCACTTATAGTATTATTGTTAGATTTCAAAAAGAGAAACAACAATATCGATATTGTGTCTAAAAATATTGGTGATTGAAATTTTACTAGGTTTTTTTTAACAATATCAGCTATAGCATTGAATTGTAATATTTTTTAGGATATGTTATGAGATAACTGCCTGGCGATTTTTCATATCGAAAACGCATTACTTTGAAATGAAATTCAGTATTCCATATTTTCCACACTTTGACTATTTCTTATTTTAAAACACCACCGTTCCATATTTGAGACACATGAAAAATGACGAAAAAATCATTTTTCAGTAATCGTCGTTTTTTTCAAATTTGATTGATTATTTCTTCCTTTTGCAATAATCAACACATAACTAAGTATATTTGGCCTCAATCTACATATTTCTTGAGAATGTTAATTATTATTCATTTGTGGAAAATACACGTTTAAAGCTTAGGCATTTCCATATTTAGGACAGTTCATCTAAATCGAATTTTCGTCAAAAAGTGGAGTTAGTCACGATCATATCCAAAAGTCTCATATGTACGTTGTCGGTTTTGCGCGGCGAATGTGCAAAACTTTTAATTTCGCTGAAAACTCGAAAACGAGGCGCCATAAAAGTGGCCGGCTTAATTCAATATCAAGTTTGATTGCTTTCGCGGTGTTTTCAATGAAACGCTTTCGAAACTAGGCGCATTGCGACTGTTGAATGCAATTTTCGGTTTGAATAGAATGCTACTTTCGAGTTGTAGAAGTGTTTTTCGCTGTTTTAGTGGCGTTTATCTATGCAGTTTTTTTTTCGTGACTGCTTAAAATTCAGTACTGAAATAGGTTGTAGGTACTTAAAATTGAGATATCTTAGCAGAATGAAAATATTTTTTCACTTAAAAACATTTCTATTTGAATATTATTGAATCGAATAGTATATTAATATCAAAAAAAAATATGACGACTGAAATGGCCAAGGGACACAAGTGAAATTTTTGCCGAAATTGAGTTATGTACAGGAATCGTTTCTATGTACGTTTATACGTTTGGTGGTAAAAGGATATAATCGAAATGGAATATGTGTTGAGATATATCATCAAATCACTCGACCAAACATTGAGACCGTTTTTCTCAAAATCACCACGAAGTCATTTGTACCCCTTAGCCTTTTCAGTCAATATATATTTTTGACTAATTACATGACTCAACGATTTTCTCTACCCAAATTCACAATCTTAAAATTCAAATTTAAAGAAACATTTTTTTTACTAATATATTATCAAATTTACTTCCATGTGAACATTATGAAAGAAGTTTGAGGAAATTGCTTTTTCACAATCGATATAAATCGACATACAAAAGTACATGTGCTGAAAATCGATAAATTTATTTTATACACTTGAAGTAACATAAAATTCAATCTAAATGCATTCAATAAGTTTTCCAATGATTTACAAATGAAAAATCACTAAATTGTCAATACAAATTCATTCTCACATTGAACTTATACATATTTTTTTCCACATCAAATATTTGTTTAATTTAATGAATATTACACATACAAATTAAAACATATTTATAAATCTCAATCTGTACACCGAAACTGTGAAATTCTCACAAACCGCCGAAAACCCGACATCGAACTCTCCGAAAGCAAACGTCTCGTAAGTATGTCAATAAAAGCTGAATAAAACGATGTTTATTCTGAAAAAGCCCGCAGCATATTCGCAAATAATATAAAGCATCTGCATAATGGAGTAGTCGACGTAAAAGAAAGCTTGCGTTGCATTTTATCTCGTATACGTGCATTCCGTATAGACGGTTAGATTCCGCAACGTGTACTAGAAAACTCGCGCTGTACAAGGGGAATGAGGGAGGAAATTCCGAAGAACGTAAAAATATAAAATGTTTAACAAAGTGCGCTTACGTGACCCGTCAGTTGACCATCTGCGACTTTAAGACAAGAGATAAATTGTTTCTTGCGCCGGATCATTTGTTATACGCCATTATTGGGAGTCCTCGTTTAAAATTCCGCCCTATGAAAATTTCCTATTGAATATAATGCCTGGTTGTGGAAAACAGTTTTTCTTTTATACTACATTATCATTTTTGTCAAAATTAATTCGTGCTATTATTTTGAGTGATGTTCTTCTAATCAGTGTAAAAATAGCAAATCGTTATCGAGCAGCTTTCACTAGTTATGTTAAAAGAATAATAATAGTAATACTAAACACATATATTTTTTTACATCTCCAAATATTATTTTCATACGGTTAGAGCAAAAACAACTTAGGGAAAAATACACATATAAACATAACATCATACAACATAATAATTTTAAGATCTCATAATGCATCTTCATCTGAGTAGGCCTTAAAAGCATAACTGAAGAAAGCTTTCTTTATGACGGAAGAAACGTTCGTTGGTTATTCCCCGTTTGTTTCGCGGAACTGTGTATCTTTCCATTTCCGTCCAAATTATGATTAATCTCGAAAACAAAAGAAATAACGAACTGAAAAAAAAATACATACCATCTTTACATTATGCTCATTATATTGAAATAACGAAATTAAAAAAAAAAACACGAAATGATTTCATAATTTTGGCAACCTTAAAGTTTTCCAATGTGTGATATTTTTTTTTCAATTATCAATACATAAAATACAGTAGACCTCTTATAACGTCCCCTTTTATTAAATCCTCCCTCTTTAACATTAAAACTGATTTTCTATTATAAAATCCGAACCCCTTTTATTAGAATTTTCTTATATTATATAATATTGTTTAGTGAAGCTAAACATTGATTTTCTCAGTTCGCAATTCACAATACCAGACGTAATATGAAGAACATCGCTCAAAGTAAGACTCCAGTCTTTTGCACAAAAATTTCAAAAAAATAAATGACTTAATATGAAAATATTTGAATTCATGTTTTCCACATAATCTAAAATCAATTTCAAAAAAATTCTTCATATAACATCCTTCCTATAACGTCTCATCTATAACGTCTCATTTATAATATTCCCTCTATAACATCCTCCATATAACGTCTCATCTATAACATCCCCTCTATAAAGTCCCCCCTATAACGTCTCCCCCATAACGCAAAACCTATTTCGACAAAACAGGCAAGTTTACTATATATTTGTTACAAAAACAACCTAAAAAAAAAAAGAAAATCGCCAGGTGAAAGCCAGCACAGCTTTCGTCTAGTCGGAGGAGAAAAATATGTGTGTTGAAGCGAACACCTTTCCGTTAGTAAGACAAAAATAAATTATGCACGATGTCCCGAACGTAGTGGGGACACACAATATATACGAGAAGTCCTGCTATACAATGCATGAACCAACCCCAACCCAAACCCCAATTCCAACCCAACTCCGTCACTGCGAATCGTCCCATACTACTCTTGAATCTTTCAATAGCTAGCGCATATCTATGTACGTATGCACATTATTTTCTGCGAATTCATTTATGATACGTGTCAAAGAATATTATTTTTGCTGTAAAGCATTGAATTTTATTGAACATTTCATATATTTGTGAGGACAGAGGTTTGAAAATTTACAGCAGTGCATCGAGAATGCATAATATTAAATTTCTCGTCATTGATAACTAGAATGGATGCATATATATATGTACATGAATCATCAATCAATTGTTATATTCAAAATCCATGTTTTTGATTATCGTGTTCGATGCAGATAATACTTGTATATTAGCGTTTCACTGAAATGCTAAAACAAATCTAAATCAATAATGTCGGTTGAATGTAACAATATAATTGTACAAACAAATTATATCCTTTATCAATCAAATACGCTAGTAGCTTATGCAACCATCTACAATTTAATTAAAATAAATGTAAATGATTTTTTTCTATTGTATACTTTATTATATACATACATTTGCTGAATAATATAAATATTATGGACTCAAATCGTTTTTAGATGTAAATTTTGCACCATTCCGAACAAACTAAACGATTCTTTTTCTCGAAAATAATAACCCAATTGAAAACGTTTTCTTTTCTAACGCATCTATTTAGTTCTGAAATAGCTTTGAGAGTATATTTTCAGTTTATTATATACGTACAAACATGATAAGGGTTCATTTTATATTCGTATCATATATTTTTTCATATCATCGAATTTTGAATTTATTAACTATTAAATAGCTTTCATGCAAGTTAACAATTATGTTTTCGAAATGAAGTTATTTTACACGCATATTTTCAAAAAAAAAAAAATTTCAAGAGCTTATATTATAGATAAAAAATTGTATAGGTATTAAGTATACAAGTTCTATTTGTGTGTGAGTTTTGTCCGAAGGAAATTCGGTGGAAAGTGATAACATTCACATATTCCATCACACGTCCTCGTGTACAAAACATATTTTCTACTACATTTTTTAGACACTCAACTTAACATTTAAGGACCGGTCTTTTCAGTACTTTAGTTAACTAACCAGAGAGTTACAACACATTAATATATTTTTGGTAAAAATATAAATAAATGGCTATTTGTTAAATTATTACGATGAAAATATATTCATTTTATAACTGAGAAATTATGATGAATGTGAAAAAAAAAAATTTTGCTACAAAATAAAAATTTATTATCTGATAGGATATTTGTTCAAATGAAATTATTCGTAGAAACAGCGTTACAGTGAAAATTCGAGCCAATTTTCGTCAATATTCTCCATCAAAAACCAAGCACATTTTTGTCGACGGACGCCCACTTTCTGCTTTCTCGTTTCAGTGCTACACAATATAATATTTTATAATATAATACAAACATATATATATTATTTCCCATCAACCTCACACTCTGGTTTTCTTCGGCATCGTCGTCGTCGGCAATAAAGAAATAAATACACAAGTCCCACTCGTGCTGAGGAGACTACATTGTAGATAATACAGTGTATTCACTAATTTAAGAATCAATTTTTTAGCACCTATTTTCTTCAATATAATTTATTTTTTGTTGGTTAATTAGTTCAGTCATAGATAACTTATTATATAAGAATGAAATGTTTCAGCGAATGAAATGTTTACATATATGTATGCATTCTATTTGGGATAATCGACATGCACTTGAGTCTTTTAATGTTAAACGTGACTTACTTCAAAAAGCATGAAGTGGAGAAAAAATATCATAAGTGATTGAAACATTTTTCAAAATTATCCGAGATGAATTTAAACGATTTTCAGAAAAATTATCCTAAACCCGATTTTCAGTTTCGGTTTTACTATCTAACAATAAGAAGTTGTAAAATGTAAGTTAAAATGTAATCAGAGCTTCCTAAAATTAAACGAATCAATCAATCCCACGCATTTAAACTTTATTTCTCTATATAAATCAACTTAAACAAATTGATCTGACATTTTAGATTGAAAAAAATTGCAAGATTTCTTAATTAATCCAATTTTGGGTTAAATTATCCGAAATCATTTCCACGAAATTAACCTGAAAATCTCAATCGTTTACCTTGATAAAAAATTCATATGGAGTCTCAATCGTTTCTTTCGAATGTTTAGATTCATTTGATTAAAAAAAAGTGTTAATTTAGCGCTTTACGAAACAGTTTCGTAAATGATCACCTATACCTTTCATGTTTCGATTAAATTCGAACTATTTAATGACACCTAAATGTGCACTTCTACTCTTAGGAGTCTCATCATCACTATATAAAGTGAATGATACTAACTATTCAAATTACGATCGATCAAAATACATGGTGTATGTATAAAAAATTTGATAGAAATTACCTGTATACAAAAAAAAAATCTATCAACTGTCGAACTCGAACAGACGAATCGAGTGCAGAGTGTACTTTTGGCTAAGAGAGAAACGGCGAAGACTCGCGAGCACAAAACCACCCCACGGATGGTGTAGCACCACACCATGGTGTAGCACCACACCATGGTGTAGCACAGTTCGAAGGACTCACACCATCGTCGTTACGACCATCCTTTATGTAAATTTCGGGAGATTTCATCACACTCGCGATAATAAGCTCTCGGCACTGGCGCGGCCACAATAACCGCGCAAATCCGCGCCCGCCGGATTCCAAAATTAAAAATATCTCCTACCTATGAGATTTTGTGTGTGTGTGTTTGAATATTTTACGTTTTTGTGTGTGTATATATTTTTTTTGGATTTTTTTTTTGGGGTTTGCTTTGTTCGCCGCTCGGATTCGGAGTGACTGATTTCGCCGTGCGTTTCGGATCGGATGGAGTTTTCGTTGTCGTTGAGATTCGTGTTATAAGGTAAATGGCAATATTCTCGTAATTTTAAAAAATTTCGTATTTTCCTAAAATCTAACTATATAATAGCACTAATAGCGTCTGTGTGTCCATGTGACGCTCCAAAACTGAATATATCAACTAATTGATCGCTAGTTAAATATATTAAGCAATCCAGTTTGTATTGATTATGTTTTTGCGATGCGATTTTTTATCTATTCTTATCAGCAAATATTATAAATTGATTGAAATATATTTATTATTACAAGGTTGAAAATTATGAAATATTCGTGCAAATTATGTTTGTGGTTTTATATTTTAAATATCCAAATTAATCTAGCAATGAATTTCATCCTACGCGCCACTGATGAATAATGGAAACTTCATTTGCATTATATGCTTTAATTGAGAGAACTAATTGCTCGTATTAATTTGTATACAGATTGATTTGATTTTAAATATATGCAAAAGTACCCAATCATCGATGGATTATATCGAACAATATCAACAATGTAATATTTAATATAAAATATTAATGAACGTTTGAAATATTTTATTATAATTTTTCTGAATAAGTATTATACAATATCTTCGTGATAAGAAATTTCACCCATATGAAGACTCTATTGAAACTTTACATATCATAATTACGTTACATATTGCAAAGATCAGAAATGATATATTAAAAATATGAATATGAATACATATACATATATCAGAAATATGAATTTACACGTATACATATTTTTATATGAATATCGAAGTTTAGGTGATTCAAATTGTAATCAAAGCTTGATTACACTTATTATGTATTTATTTATCAGAAAAGAAAATGAATATATGACGACTGAATTTCACAAAAGGCACAAGTGACCTTTTTTTATCGATATTCAGTTAAGTATAGATAATGGTTCTGTATATGATACAGAACAATTTTCTGTATTTAACTTAATTTCGATAAAAAGCGTACATGTGCCCTTTGTGAAATTCAGTCGACATATGTATTGTAACTTCTCCATTCAGTTTCTGCATTTCTGTTTTTCTATCGTTGTACATTTTTGTCGAAATATATGAATCATTCCACGTCAACTCAACAGAGCTTAGACTTGACTATTCAGATTTCAACAAAACTTTGTTTTTTGAAGTCCAAGCGTTTTTTAACATCTCAAAGGTCTTAGCAGATATGACTATATAATATATCCAAAAATACAACATCATGAAATCGCCAAATTTCGAGCACGAGCTCATTAGCGATTACAGCACACAGTACCTCGACAATAATTCGAAAATAATACAAACGAATAATTGCTCGCGTGAAACTATTGCGCCAAGCGGACGAAACGAAATGTTCAACTTTAATATCGAGTTTTGCGATAACTGCAGACATAATTAAAAACTTTTGACGTTTCGGCGGAGTACGTTCGTGGGTAATTTCAACTGTGCGATAACATTACTAATTGTGCAGCGGCGGCAGACAAACCGTGCTCTCTTTAGCGCAGTGCGTTTCGCTTCGGAAATTCGACCCAATTATCGCGTTTAGTGTCGGAAAAAATTAATTAGGGTGGAGTTTTTAGCGTTTTTCGCTTAAAAAGTATTACCGAATGACGTTTTTCAGCCTGGATGTAGTGCGCTCCTAACGAGATCCGTTTTAGTTCGGGAATTTTATTATACGATGTGGATGATTAATTGGTTAATGTATTTGAATGATCGTATGAGAATACGTTTTATTGTAGCGAATGTGAATGCAATTCGTTTGCAGTATGTAGAAGAATGTATTGTTGCTGAAGTCTATCGAAAAATTAACGATTTGTGATGTGCATATTAATTGCATCAAGGTAAACGGCTATAAGTTCGACAGGACTAATTTTGTGGATTGATTGTGGATTAAAATGAAAATTAGATAAGTTGATCAGTTGAAATGTCTTTCAAAATTTCCTTCATTAGATATTATAAACATTCTATTTTCATATGATAAGCAATGGACGTGCTTAATTCATATTAAAGTACGAAATCAATCAAAATTGCTTTTGAAA
This sequence comes from Cheumatopsyche charites, assembly GCA_024721215.1. NCBI lineage: Eukaryota > Metazoa > Arthropoda > Insecta > Trichoptera > Hydropsychidae > Cheumatopsyche > Cheumatopsyche charites. Next base: position 2,136,228 of record CM045587.1, read on the forward strand.
TTAATAATTTATTATTCGGTAGTCAAGAAATTTTTGTCATTTAATAGTATTATCATTTGAGTCATTCAGAACTTAACATAACTAAACCCATAAAGCAATAAAGAGAGAAAAACTATCAAACATGCATGATGCGTATATCAAAGTTCCCTTAACTCTTTTCATTATTTAATTTATCTCATATTAAAAATAGTAAATAGAGTCAACTTAAATTAAAGTACATAATCAATTACAACGACTTCCGAAATGAATAATATATTATTTGACGACCAAAAATTTTCGCGATTTAACATTATTTCAATCAAATTTAATTTTTTTTTAAGTCGAATAAATCACTTTTCAAACAGAATAAGCTCAAGTGCCAACACCTAAATATAACATCCGTAATGCAATTCAATCTCGGATCGCAGAGAAACGGCTTTATCCACAAATGTGACCGTCAGGGGTTGTACTGCACCGGCCGACCTCGTGTCCCGCAAAGGCCACCTTCCGTTGAAATAAATTGTATGATATTTCAGCCGGAAAACCACTCTTGGTAATTACCTCCTTGTAATTTGTCTGCGGGACGAAAAAAGAGCGCTCAATTTCTCTTTTTCGGTGCGGTGCGGTTCCATTTGCCCGCTTCTCCTTTATGAGATATCATTTCAAATTAAAATTAAGACTGCCGGTGACTTTTTTTGTTCCCGCTCTTTTGTGGCGGTGCCTTTTCGCTGTGCGGATCGGTGTTGTTCGTTTGCTCTTTTGCTGTTGCCCATTTCGTGTCGATTGTTTCGTTATTTTTGCGGCCGTTGGATGCTCTTTTCTATTGGTCTGATCGGATTATTATTGATGATTGCGTGCGGTTTAGAAATTGCTTTTTTTAATGGCACAGTTTTAATCGTTACGTATTCTTGGATGAAGGTTCTTTATTAAATTAAATTTTTATTAAATCAAACGTATTCGAGACATAAAATTCTTCTGGAGAAGCGAATTATGCATGAAATATGACAAGGGATGGTTTGTGTGGGAAAATGTTTTCTGGCTGATATGAATAGGAAAAAGTTAACAAGTTTTCAATTCGTAATACTACGAGCACCTTTCTTGCTCTAATATTCACATTATAAGAGAAAAAAGTAATGACATATATCTAGGGCTTAGCTGAAGTTTTCACCAGTATATTCCATCCCCTAATACGATTCATACACTTAACGGTGGATTTTCACTTCAAAATGTTTCCTATCTTTAGATGGTAATTCTTACTAGCTAGAATCATTCTAAAGTAGAATACATCCCAAAACACTTCACACTAAAAATTCTCAACACTCCCCAGTCATCTCGCTCGAAGAAAAAAAACCCAAACCTACCAAATTCCACGAAAACTCAACAACCCCTTCAACGACCGCAATTTTCACATAATTTGAGCTTAATTTTTACCATTTCCACTTCATAATGTTGCTTTTTTCAGAAGGCAATACCTTCTTGCTACAATCTAACCAGAATCATCCCAAAGCACTCCATACTGAAAATTCTCAACACTCACCAGTCATCTCGCTCGAAAAAAACCCCAAATTCCTCGAAAACTTTTCAACTCCTTCGACGACCTCAATTTTCACATAATTTGATCCTAATTTCCACTTTGTGATTTTCCTATCTTTAGAAGGCACTTCTTACAAGCTAGAATCATTCCAAACCACAATCCATCCCAAAGCACTCCTCACACTAAAAATTCTCAACACTCCCCAGTCATCTCACCCAAAAAAAAACCCAAACCCGCCAAATTCCTCAAAAACTCTACAACCCCTTCAACAACCTCAACTTTCACATAATTTGAGCTTAATTTCCACTTCGTAATTTGCCTATCTTCAAAAGGCACTTCTCACTACCCAGAATCATTCCAAACCACAATCCATTCGAAAGTACTCCTCACACTAAAAATTCTCAACACTCCCCAGTCGTCTCACCAAAAAAAAAAACCCAAACCCGCCAAATTCCTCGAAAACTCAACAACCCCTTCGACGACCGCACTTTTTACGACATCATTTGCGCGAGCCTTAACAGTCGTCCACCGTGCCGGGCATATTTCGAGCCGTTAGACGGACTCCGCACAAAGCAATACCGCATCATTTATTATTGATACCGCGGCAACCCCTTTTTTAGTGCGATCCACACTACCGACCCCCCTCCGAATATATATATATATATACATTTATATATATATATATATACAGGGGTGCAACCCCAGGCCGCTTTCCGATTTTACGATACGGGCGTGCCCTGAAAGCGTATCGGCGTTTTTGGACTCGGCTGCGAAATGGCGCCAGTTGTATGCCGCGTTCGAAGCGCCGATGATTGAGTGGGTGGATTTTTAGAGCCGACGAACCGGAACCGGAAACGAAAACCGGAGAGGTCTCTTTTCGGTTTTTTGTATTTTTTAGGGGTTTTTTTTTTTCGGTTGCAGCCGCGGCTCCGAAGCCGCAGAAGGGACCGGTTCGCCCTTAATGAAAATATTGGAGTATCGTTTGTGTTCGGGTGTTTTGTTTTGTTTTTGAGGAAAATATCGTGTTTCGTTTGAATTTTTTTTTTTTTTTTTGGTGTTGATTTTGTCCGGATGGTTATTGTTGGTTTTCGGCGATTTCGTATTGTGCGAGTTGTACGTGGAGGGTTTTTTGCGTGGATGCTGCGTTTTTATTCAGTTACTAGCTTCTGTCACTCGGCGTTGCTCGAGACTATTTAGACTTTAAGCCGATTGTGATTTGCTGTATATTATTTCAGGTTCCCGATTCAATTTCTTTTCCCGCTACAATTTCGTCGAAAGAATCAGTCGTTTTGAGGTCTCAAAATATGTGAATACCGTTGCGTATGAAGGCTGTGCATAATATTTACTATATGTAAAAGTCCCTCCTTGAAATTTCAAATATGAGATATATTTTTTCTCTTCAAAATTAAAATGTGATGATGCAATAACCTTTCCACATACGTGGACAATAATTCCTGAAAGTATCACGGCGAATGGATCAGCCGTTTCGAAGTCTATAGATAACATACATACATACATATATTCGTTTTTATTTATATAGATAATTTGGGCCTATGAGATGCATAGTGGTATGAGTCACTTTTTTCAATATTTTGAGTTATTGCCACCAATGATTAGTATTTTGTCTATTTTATTATATGTCCAATAAATAGTTGAGGGAACTTATCAACAGTTCAATTAGCCAGAGAAACTTCCCCAAAAACAGTTTGATTTATGATATAATGTTTACTAGATGCATTGTATCTCAAAATTAGATATGAGTGACTTATACCACTATACATCTCATGGACTCATTTAAATGATGAATTATTGATTTAAGTTGTTTAGAATTAATTGTGACTAATTGTGTTTCTAATAAAAATCTGATTTAAGTGTCATAAAATATATTTCTTGAATGATAAAATTAAATAACATTAAATGACAAAATTCGTTTTACCACAGAATGATGATTTATTAATTTTAGAAGTCATTTTAATCAATTCTGTGCTCTAATGTTATTTTACCTCATCAATAGCTTAATTTAAACGAAAATTTTATTTATATTATTATGAGAAAAATGAATAATGAATATTATTATTGAAATATGAGAATTCATATTTTTTCGATTATACAGTGTAATTGATATTAAATTGAGATGAAAGAAAAACAATTCATACTATTAAGAACAATTATTCTCATACCCAATCTTAAAAGCATAACAAGTCGTTTTCAATTTGATACATACCTATATTTATACGTATTAATGTATGAATATATGTATTTAGGTACTATGTGCTTGTACTATATTCGATCAATTTACACGTAATATCGTTCAAATTTTAATAAAGGAAAATGATTAGGTTTAATGAAGCTTTTGCGTGTCGCTTTTGTGATAAATAACTCTGCAACTGATTACCAAAAATGATCCATTTAATTGAAACCATTATGTGAGGCGTTCATTGTTCGAATTTTTAAGGGAACGAATAGAAATTATGTAACGACTGAAAACAGTATAACTATAGTACGATAATTTTTCATCAAAAGTACAAAAAAAATATTTTCACAGACTAATGTAAGAAAAATTTATTAATAAATTATTAATATCGTTAATAATACCATGCTTTATTTATTTTTTCTCTTAAAAAGGACTGTTAAATAGCAACGATTGACTACTCCATTACATAATAGAATATATCCCTTGAATTCATATGACGTCTGAAAACACCAAGGGGTACAAGTGACTGCGGTGATTTCGAGAAAAGCGCGTTCAAAGTAGACCACGTATCTAAATGTATTAGGAGGAGGTCGACTGATTCGATGATATATTGAGGCACACATTCCGAATTCGTTTATATCCTTTTGCCACCAAATAAATGAGCGTACATAGATGATTTTCTTGTACATAACTCAATTGCGGCAAAAATGTCAATTGTACCCCTTGACATATGTAATCTTACTTTTTTTACTCGGTTTCTATTGACGCTGTGCACGAAATGAACGCATCTTTCGCATAAATCGAGGCATCGGTGTACACAGTACAACAATCTACAAATATGTATGTACATCTGAATTTACAGCGTCGCATAAGAGAATATTCGTGAAATAGTTATTATGCAGGGAGCGGCGTCGGGCAGGCGTCGTCAACCGATGGGTCCGAGGGGGTCGTCGCTAAATTCATTTCGAAACGACCGAAATATCGCTCGCTAAGCACGTCCGATCGTAATTAACGAGATTGGCCATCCCTAATTGTTCGCTAATATAAAAACGATGGACCTTCGGACAAGTTTCGATCCACCCCTGTCTTTCTTGGGGCCCTTTGAATTCGCTTTTCGACGGACGCCCTTCGAAAGTTTGATATACTGAGATTTCGTGGCAATTTCAGTTTTTTGATTTTTCTCAAATTTTCATTTTAATGCTTATCTTTTCGATAACCTTGACTAAATTTTAACTTACGAGTAGCTAAAGGTTTTTTTTCTATTGAGTTTGACAGCTGCCTATTCTAGTCTAATTGGGTTATAGTTAAAAAATAACAGCTCTCAAATGTTATGGTGACTACAGAACTGATTGTAAGATTTCTAGATATGTATATATAGACAAAAATTGATGCATAGATATATCTATTTATGTCGTTTGTAAACTCCTTAACGGTTCATTCAAAAATCTCAAGTCATTGTGAGCACATCTGAAAAAGTTTTTGAATCATTACTTTTTACAATTTACGGATTTTTATATTGACTTTTTTTGCGGAGAGGCTTTTCCTGTAGCAAATATTATTCAATATCTATACACGCAACGTAATACTAAGGTTGATAAATAATCTATTTAAAGTCGAGCAACGCCTGATTACAGAAACTAATAAATAATGAAACTTGTACTATAATTGCATGGTCGTCTTCAAAATTATTTATATTTTGATCTGGATAACTAAATTTCGTTATCGAATGATAAAAATAGAATACGTATACACTTATAAACATCTTCAAACAATAATATTAAAAAAATAAATTTGACTTTTAAAATTCAACAATGGCCGTACTTTATATTTTAAATACCTATTTGTATTCAATTACGTTATCCATCTCGTAAGTCCGTTAGAATTTCCCAGTGTTCCCAGTATAGGTAATATTGATCTGCCGCTGTAAAAATATCATAAAAAACGCCGTAAAATAAAGCTGAAAAAACCCGCGAAGAAGTACAAAACGAATAAATAAGGCATATTTCAGATGTATAATGTTTTGACATCTGTTGCTCCGACTGTCAAGTGTACCTGTCACTTTATAACATTAAAACGCTTTGTCATTGCCTATACTGACAATGAGTGCTTTTTCAATTTACATTCGCATTTAGATCAAGTGAAAATAGAAAATGCGAAAACTCAAAACGTTCAATATGTATTTTATAGTAGATAACGAATTCATCTAAAATTTTCATTTATAGTTTTTTACAAGAAAAAAAAAACGATTGTTTTAATGTCCATCTTTTCACTATAGTCTAATTAAAGTAGCGTTTTTGTAGTTTGAATTTTAATATATTATGATGCTTTATATCGATGTGAATTGAAAAAAGTGACTTACTTATTTTTTTCGATTTTTTGACTTATACCACTGTTACAATAAAGGGGACATATGTACACACCATGTACTTTTCCAATACATACCCATTATTGAAGATTTTCTCCCTAGAGAGTTTTACACGTAGCTTTTCCATTAATAACAATAAAAAAACAATATTTTCACGTCAGAATTTCGTTCGTTACCCATCATTAATTTTATTTGACAGAATTGAACACGAGATTATCCCGTTGAAAACACTTTAGCGTGATAACATCCTCTATTGTCTATTTCGTATTATACACGACATGTGAAACACTTATTTTTTCTGACATGTCTTCACTTATTCATCATAAATGTATGTATTTTAAAATTATTACAAGAAACCTCACAACTTCTAACCTAACAATAACACTGACTCTGCAAATAAGGGAATGCAAAGATAAAAGGAAAAAATGTTAACCCTGTATATAAAATCCATTTATTTAATTTATTTATATTCTGAAGCATTAAAATATTTTTGACATAAAAAGAAATTTTCCCAGATGTATACAATGACTAGAAAATTTTATCGTTAAAAGATAGGTCGTTAAGAATTCGATGAAGCACAAACATTCATACATTTTTAAATTATTTTTTATTCTTTATTATGAGCCGTTTAGTGCATAAAATGACTAACTATATAAAATTTGGAGCCGAGAAAAACGATGAAACGCGTTTTGATGCATTTGTCGAAATTTCCTTAATTTTGTTTATTTTTCCATTTATCTTTCAATATATAAATTTCATTTAAAATAAGCTGCAAATATGGTCAGTTCACATAAGAGTACAGAATCAATTATAAATGACCTCTGAAATGAATGAATGATCTATTATTCGGTGATCATTTTACAATATTAATCTTTGATATTCAGAAAATATTTAAAAAATAATAACAATACCAAATGCTGTAACATATTTTTTCCAAAAAGTTAAATTAATAAATATGCATCGTTCTGCTCATTTATAATCGATGAGTAATCAACCCATTAAAAATATTGTCGCACAACTGGTAAGAATACAAATATAATATTTATACACTATTTTATGCAAACGTAGAGCAGATTTTAGATCAAGCTTCTTAATATCAGGCAGACACACAAACAAATTAGAACTATCACATCATTACTTTTCGATTTTGAAAAAAAAAACTATATTTCTTATATTTTGAAACGTCAAAGGGGGACGCTTAAACATAGCCAATATTATGCACAGCCTTCATATGCAACGGGATTAACATACTTTTAGATCTCAAAATGTCTGATTCTTTCGTCGAAATTGTAGCGGGAACAGGAATTGAATCGGGAATACAAAAGGGAACAGGAATTGAATCGGGAATACAAAAGGGAACAGGAATTGAATCGGGAATACAAAAGGGAACAGGAATTGAATCGGGAATACAAAAGGGAACAGGAATTGAATCGGGAATACAAAAGGGAACAGGAATTGAATCGGGAATACAAAAGGGAACAGGAATTGAATCGGGAATACAAAAGGGAACTGGAAATACTATACAACAATTCACAATCGTCCTAGAGTCTAAACAGTCTGCAACGCCGGGTGACAGAAGCTAGTATTAGATAATTTCAACGACTTCTCTTTTACATGTGAAAACTCTTGAAAATTCCCTACGAAATATCGATTTCGAGATCGATCTAAAAACCCCAAAATCTAGAAATCCCGGGACAGAGACTCTCACCTCGATCGCATCGTGAATATGTGCCCTTAGCAGCCAGTGTTTGCGATTAACTTGTCATCGCCCGGAGGCAAATACTTTAATTAGGATTGCGCAAACGCTGAGTCGAGTCCCGGGATTACGGATTTTGCATAATCCTGTGCTAAACGTGGCGGTTGCGGCGCCGAGACGTCGGAAATGCGCTTACCGAGCGTCGGCGTCGGCGTCGGCGTCGCGACGCTCGTCCTTTTTAATCTTACGGTATTTTGATAAGTTATCGTGTCGAGGGCGATGCTGCGTTTATAACCTTATCGTTTATTTTTCGTGACGAAGGTGAAATTCTGAAAATTTTCCGATGTTATATGCGTTAAAAAATTGCGATACTTCGTTCACTTTTCACGGTTTTACTTTACTGATCATTCCAATTTTAGATTATATCATTTGATTTCTATTTTTAAGATTTTTATACCTTTGAATTATTTTTTTTCATGAAAAATCCCTGAACCTAGGAAATGGTCGCTGAAATTATCTACTGTAAAGCGTTAAAGTTTACAGAAGTAAAATTAATTAATTATTTCAAACCCAGAAAATTAAATAAGTATTTAATTACAATTTTTAGGTTTTCGAATTAAAGACTCATTTTTTTACTGATTTGGATAACTAAACATAGAGTTACAGTGTGTCTTCCAACTTGAAACTGTTCAAAATCTGTAAATCATAAAATTATCATCGAATGCTTATTTCATTCTTTGAATTTGAAATATATTTAGTGTGCTATTGAAGAAATTTTTACTTCTGAAAACATCAACATTATAACGACGGTAAATAATTTCAAGTGACCACCACTTTTTAAGAAAAACTTTCAGTCATAAAAATCTCAGAAATGCAATTAAAATTTTGCAGGAAATGACTTTAAATTTCAATAAAAATCAAACGAAACTAACTTCATACCGAAAAGATATATTTTTTTTTCCCGATTCCGAGTCTATCATGATTAGTTTTGAATGTCTCATATCGCAATCATTCAAACGAATCAAGAATTCAAAGTCGAAATTATAACAACAATACTGATCCTAATATAGTATATGTTACACTAACTAATACGAACCTCTTCAATACTAAAACTCAAATTTCACCCAAAAAACAAAACTTCCATCACTCCCTACAAGCGATCTAATCGAACACGCTCTATCGAAAAAAGTCCACGCACCAGCGACAAACACAGGCGAGTGAAATACTACATACGTAGACTGTTCAGAGCCAAAGTCTAAAGTATAAATTTCAATTAGAACTCGGCGTTAATTAGCCGGAACTTTCTATCCGCAATTTATGCTCGAAGGGAGCCTCCTTGTCAGAGACGAAAGCGGAGCGGTTTCTCGCTCTCCTGCTTTCTTCGCCAGACCCACCTTTGCGTACTTTCACCACTTTGAGATTAGTTTTAAAGTCCATCATAATTGCTCAGTCATCCCATCGTCTTACGTGTTAATGGGCACGCGCGAATTTTCAAGCAAGGGAACTTTCGAAAGAGAGCCGCGTTGCGTTACTGCTAAGCTCGAAAGTATAGTTTTTTTTTATATTTCAAAATACATTCGATTCTTCTATATTACGACTGAAAATACTAAGGGGTACAAGTGACTTTACGATTATTTCGAGAAAAGCGCATTCAAAGTTTTAGGAGGAGGTCGACTGATTTGATGATATATTGAGGCACACGTTCCGAATTCGTTTATATCCTTTTGCCGCCAAATAAATGAGCGTGCATAGAAGCTATTTCTGTGCATAACTCAATTTCGGCAATAATGTTAATTATACGTCTTGGCTTTTTTAGTCGTCATATAAGGTTTTTGTTATAAATAATTCAAGCTATTTTCTATAATTCTATGCAATAGTATAGGGCGTGTTGTATGAGTTTTTTAAATAATTTAGGTGATCCTTTTGATGTATGCAGATTGGTTTCGTATTATTTTTGTTTTCAAGGATTTGATATGAGTATTAATTCAATGATACATCTAATTCATTAAAGTCATTCTGTACCATCTATGAAAAAAAATCCACTATTTAAACCATAATAATGAGAAGAAAACGATAGAAAATAGCCTCCACGTACTCCACTCAAATTTTTTTTTCAAACGAAAACAAACGAAATAAAAATTTTTGCAAATTGTATTTTTTTTTGCATTTAAATTCACTTGTTAAAAGTATCATGTTATTTACACTTTAACAACAAATTTTACACTGAAAATCGAATCCAATTAATGACGTTTTACTATAAAAGCGATTGGTTTGATGTAAATTTAAACTAATATGACCTTCTCAAATAATCTCCGGCAGTATAATTGTATGCTTGACATTTTAATTTTGGGAATGCTAATATAATATTTTCTATGTGTATCCAAATAAGATGATTAATCAGCTTAGTTATGCAGTGTACAAAGGTGAATACAAATTTGTAGCAATTTTTGTTTTCTTCGTTCCCCCGCATCCTCTCCGATTCGCAAAGACACAAAAAGTGAAGGACATTAATTTTCTTAATTAAATATCTCCAAATGGAATTGCGGAAAAACTCTCCGAACGTTTTTATTCGCATTTACTTTTATCTCCTTATTTTCCTATTCATTATACATGTTTGTGTTTATATGTTTTCTTTTTTTTTTCACTCTTTCAATTTTTGGATCTATTTTCTAACAAATAATATTTCGACATTAATAAACGATGCTCCATTTGAGTTACAAGACTTTATTAATGAGGCCATTTTATAATTATTTCGTTCTCTTTCCCCATTTTAATCTATCTCAGTGATAAAATCTTGAACTCTCGAGTCTGTTGATGTTTTGAGTTTTTCCCTTTCGTAAATACTTTTCGTATTTCATGCTTCATGCAAAATTATATTAATCATAAAACAATGCAGTTTCACGTAAAATATGCAAGCATTAAATTCGAATAATTAACATATGTATTGTCATCAATATAATTAATTGTTAATGCAATAATTTGAATTTAAACCAAGTGACCTGTTTGATTGGTTAGTCTAATTAACACTGTGATACCAACCGAATAACCAGTATTATTAATTCGATTGTATTCATTTTAATCTAATTTCTCGTTATTTATAGTTTGATTCAAGATGAATCTTCATCGTTAATTAAAATTAATCACGTCGAATAACTCGAAGTCGCTTAGAAAGAACTGCTCTAAGAGAGAAGCGTCGAAGCTTCAAGAAAGCAATGCTTCTGGTCTAGAAAATCTGAAGAAAATCTTTCGGACACTTTACATATAGCCGAGTTATCTGAAATGAAAATCCGCGGGAAATCCATTATTCCAGTTAATTTAAACGGCTGTGATAACGCTTAAACTCCATTTGATGAACTCTGCTATTTGTTTCGTTTCTTACGCCAAGTCTGTCTACAAATAATGGCTTCATGTTTAATCAAAAAATAATATCTTTTAACTATTAATTAAAATAATTTTGTGTGAGATAATTGGGTGAAAATACTCAAAACAATGTAAGGACCCACATGCTCACATTTATCGTGACTTCTAAATTTTTCAGTGACATCTACACAATTCATCTGTAAATGTCACAATTTTTCTATTTTATGAAAATAATTTCTACACAAAAACTACTACAAAGGTATCTTACATATTAAACAATTTGATAAAATTAAAAATTATATTCGGCTTGAAAACTATCGATGTACTTACATAATCGAATACTAATATTCTGTTAGACAAATTCTGGTAGTTATTCGAATATTGAGGTGTTATACAATACCTATTGTTTGTTTACTATCAAAAATTTGAACATTTCATTTCATACAAAATAGGTTCATCTATTGTGTCCATTGTTTAGATGCACATATTGTATTACTGTACACTCAATACACTGCATATTATCCATTGATCACTCCCTTCTCGACTCATTGTCATAGTTTTGCTCGTATATAAACAACGAGTAATTCTCCTAATGAATAAGTTATATAAGTTTGTATTATGTATGTATATAATACATAATAATATTGAATAAAAATTTAAAATATACAGAAAAAAATACATTTTTATGTAATTTACCCTAAATCAAACATAATAAACGATATAATCTTGTATATTTACATAATGAAGTGTCCACATGTAGGCCTATGGCTTCCATTGGCCGTCGCCAGAAGCCGCCGGCCTAGATGTGGATACGCCTCAACATTAGAAAAACCGAAATTATAGCAATAAAAAAGAAAATATTCAACGTACAATCGCAGTTTTCAAAACCTAGACACAGAGATGTGTATTTATGAAATGTTCTAACATGTTTTATGCATCCTCACGAAGCCCTGCAGTGGGAATTCGGAGCCCAGCACAATCGGGTAATGGGCTTCAGCACAACCACACGTTTGAGGGTCCATTTTTCAAAATCGTTTCGTTCTACAAAAAAATATTTCGATAGTGCACAAAATATGTATTTTAAGCGTTATACGTGCGGGTTATTCAGGTTTTGAAAATAAACGAAACCATTTAAATCGGGTTTCTCAAACACTTCTGCGGTGAAACGCTCAGTGGATCTGGAAATTTTCACGTATGGTTTCCTTTGGCTTGTTTTTCGGGTTTTGAATTAAAAATCTAATTTAAAATCGTTTTTTTTTTATGAATCGACTCTTTTTGAAGAATTAATGAAATTATTAATATTGATAATCGATCGTAAATTATTCAATATATGAATTAACTTGAAAATTTAATACAGTGAATTTTTTTTTAGATTATTACGAAAACTTGTTTGGAAAATACTGATTTAGGTGTATCTTGTATTGTAAAATTATTTTCATTCAAAGTTTATCAACATAATTATTTCTTCGCATTTGAAACATTCACTGACAATTATAGACATATATGTATGTATAATAAAATTTTGTGATGGAACCAGTGCTGAATTTTCGAATTCAAAAAGAGCACAGGTGTACAATTAACGTTGCACTTGAGCATACAACATTTTGAAAATCCCTCAGTGTCCCCTTTACTCTCCAGACACTTCGCTAGTTTCAAACATACATATAATAATTCCAAGTATATGAAATTATACATAAATACATAGATGAGATTTGTGCAGAAATGACTTTTTCATTCATAGTTCACCCTCTAATTACAAGTTGTGCAGGCAACGCACTCAAGTACGACACGAAAAAAACACAAGTGTTTTTCGCTTTTGACTTTATTTATTTATTTATTTTCATTTTTATAAGCACCAAAATTATATTCTACATCCGTAATCTAAGAATATGTACTAAATAATTAATGGAGGTACTGAAATGTATTTGCGAAATTATGCAAAGATTTCTTATATTTACGAATAAGAGCGAAATATAAAAAAATCCATCAATAAGTTTCAATTTTTTTATGCTTGATCTAATAAACAGGGAATCAAATTCAAATTTCAGACTTCTCAATAGAATAAGTCACGCATAGCTTTAAACGTCTCAAATAACCAGGCGATAGCGCAGCGGTATAAAGCGTTTGTGCATACCGTGTCGATTCAGCATACTTGGGATGCGTGAGTTTCGAATCCTATCTTGGCGAGAATCAAAATGTCATTTTTCTCAATTGATAAAAATTGATATGGAGACTTGGTCGTTTATTTCGAATGTTTAGATTCATTTGATTCGAAAAAAGTATTAATTTAACGCTTCACGAAACGGCTCTTCAAATGATCGTCACCTATACCTTTCATATGTTTCGATTAATTCGAACTATTTAATGACACCTATGTGCACTAATATTTACTCTTCGGAGTAGTCTTGCTTAAAATGGCGAATTTTTTTCACATTATGGTGAATGATATTGATCGATGATGGTTATAGAATTGGGCCTTAGTCTGTAGTGGAAAATATTATAAATAAATAACAATGTAATTTCGTACAAAGTGGACGATCCGAATGCTGCAAAAACTCATCGTTTTTACTTGAGCTGAAACCACTCGGTTCACTACACAATTACACACGTTTCAACGGCCCGTTTCTATGGATTGTAACGCAATAACAGTTGCGCCTATCGCCTCTAATCGAATTTCGAATAGAATTTTCAACTTATCGACGCTATAAAGTCGAGAAAGGCAACGGAATTCGCCCGGGGCTGGGAAAATTTTTGAACTCGCTGAAATTTCATACAAATTCGCACGTTTGAAAAGCACGTAGGTAATTGGTTTACTTAACGGAAGACACGCTCCATCAATTTGGCCATCAGCGGCGGACAAGGCCATCTTTTTGCTGAGCGGGAAATTTTTTTTTTTTGAGACCGGCAAAAAAGCGCCGAAAGACGCAAAGAATTATCTACTTCGTTTGTTTGGCTGGAACCAAGAAAAATATTAGAGCTTTCAACTGCGAAGAGGGTCCCCTAGGCTAGGTGACAAGTGTCCCCTGACCGGCAATTACGAAGCCTTCTCGGATGACGTGACATGCTCATTTCCTGCAGGAACCTTTCTAACTTCGGACGTTTGCCAAGTTTCTCTGCGGAAGGTCTTTTTATTATTTTTTTAATCAATTGGTTCATATAATATGGTCGTCCATTTAGTTAGCCGATGGTGATGTGATATAAAGCGTTTGTAACATACTGATAGACTGACAGAAATATGGTGGAAGAATTATCATATGGGTTGATTGTAGTAACATTTTTAAGATATAAATATAATTTAAATAAATTGTTATGCCTATAAAAGTTCCCGCCCTTATTCAATCATGAAAATTCTTAATATATTCAATAACGTTCCAACTTCTGCACGTGTGCGTCTATAAATAACATGAATTTCATTATCAATTAACAACTTTTCTCCTTTTGACTCTGTATCGAATCCTTTCAAAATAAATTTCCTACATTTTAGATTTCTTTTGGTTTTATATTCACTAGAATTCGGAAAAAAGAGTAAAACCCAACCGATGGTTATCAAAAGACGTATTGCAAAGTTTACTGAGTTCGATTAAAACACGAAGCCCATTGAAGTCAATAAATAATTAAATTGATTCGGAACCCTGTTTACAAATTGAATTGACGATTCTACTATTATTCGATCTTCAATATCGCTGTATATTTTTCGTTTAGTCAAAGCTAGAATCCTATACGGAAAGGTTTCTTAAACTTTTTCATTCGGAATCGTAACGTTTCCCTTTTCACGAATAATCAAATATGTATTATACAGACATACATAAAACATATGAAAAACATACGTGTAGGTATATTTATAGGGATTACCATAATATTAGAGAATACAAGACTTCTTTAGCTATGTATTTTGAAAACAAAAATCTTTCATTAAATCATTATCATTTTGTCACAATTATAAAACATTAAACGTGATCATGTTTTTCTCAAAATTTTCATATTGAACTGCATAACTTGAAAAAAGATTAAGAGCCAGTACTTTCAAAAACTCTGCTATAAAAGCCTCAAACCTTTTTCCTCATATGAAAAGGCTTGCGTGCTCTTTTGAATACAAATTTCAATTGATGAAATCCAATTAATCACAAAATTCTAGATGCGGTTAGATGAATAATAAACATCAATAAATAATAAATTGTAACATGGTTTAATATGTACAATGTACATTGTTATTCGATAGAAATCGATACTATTCCGAAAATCTGGGTCCAATGGTTACTTCGTGTATGAAAACATTGCATTATAAACTTTGACCAAAATAAATTAACTAAAAAAAAAAAAACACTGAATGATTTTATCGACACACGACACTCGATTAATTTTAGACTATTTTTTTCATTTTAGGTTAGGGTTACCAAGAATCATGATTAACCGGGACAATAGCTGCCAAATAAAATGTTTAGGCATTAAATAAGGAGTTTTCAGAACTCTATGGAAAAAAAGAACGCTTTTCAAGTTTTAGGGCTGGTCTTTTCACCTCTGGTTTGAAAATAAAACGATTTTAAACTACACGTGGTTCTCCAACTACTAATTGTCAAAATTCGTGGGAAAGAAATAAATGTATGTATTGTTGAATGCACTGTAGTATTTGTCTCTGTTTTGACAGCTGATAATTGAAGGGACTGCATGTAGTTTAAAATCGTTTAATTTTCGAATCAGAGGTGAAAATACCGGCCTTTAAAGTTTAGTTAATAATAAAAAAGATAGACATTTAGTTAATGTTTAAGGTAGAAAAAGAAAGAAAGAGAAGCAACCCATTATTTTTTTTTTGTGTGTGAGTGAGAAAATCACACAGAAGGGGGCGCATAATGCCGTCGCATTTGCACAAAAACAATTGAATGGTCGTTCATCTCTTTCTTTTGACGTCTCAGCCGGCGTGTTTCCACCTTTAGTTTATTATTAGTGAAAAAATCTGCCCTAAACAAAGTATTTTGCCATCGACATGACCACCCAATCTATCTATATTATAAATACGCTAACGATGCTCGAAATTTTCAGACGTCCGTGCCTCGAACCCGGGCGTGCAGTTTATTGGCCCGCCGCCTTACGCTCCGAGCTGCGCGTCGCAATTACAAAACTGCACCGTACCAATAAAAAAATCAAACAATCGACAAAATCGAATCCATCATCTCAGAGCGAGAGCACAATCGTAAATCGGACGCCTAACGACGCCGACGTGCGTTAACTCGTTTCCCGCCAATTATTTCGAAATTATGCGTCGCCGGCCGCGCTTTTTCTCCCGTATTTGTATTTTTAAACGATTTTTTTTTCGGACATCGTCAGCTATGTGCGTCCATAAGCCGCGGTGTGGGGCGTGCAGGTGTGGTTATAATTAATATGCAGCGTGTGCTCGCTTCGCTATCGTGCCTTTTACACGCTGTTTCATTTAAAATACAGCCGACGATAAATTGCCGACGGAGCCGGGATACTGCGAATATTACACAATAGTTGCTTCGGGATCGTATCGTCCTCGTTTTTTGTATGGGAGAGTCAATTTGTAGTTTTTGAGCCGAAGCTCGATCTGATTTATCGGATGATGCGGTTTTTTTTCGTTCGTGGAGTGTGGTTTGAAATTTTTGTATGTTGCATTTTAGACAATGCGTGCTTTTATTCAAGTATTTTGTAGAAAGAAATATATATTAAGTTAAGTTTTGAGTTTTGGGAAATATGGTTACCCTACAAATAGCGTATTAATGGGCCGCGTATTCGGAGGGATGATTGTGAAGCTTTGAAGCTGATATATGAAGATGAAACTATGAAGCTATGACTGTCTATTAAGCTCAAAATTTTATTTGGACTAGCAGTAGTACCTAAGATTATAATTTTTGAGGCGATCTATATCTACCCTCGCTCACAATTTTGAAAATTCCAAAATTATTAATATTAAGAGAAATTCATGTACTAATTTATTGAAAATAATTTGAATACCTTTTGTTTATAATAGTTAAGTACTGATTTATTACATCATTGAAAATACATAATTCTTTAAGAAAGTTTTTTTATTTGTTTTATTAATACATAGTATGTAGATGTATTATTGGAATTTTGTAAGTAAAATAAATATAAGATCAGGTCTTATTATCGAGGATATAAAATAATATTTATATCTATTTTCTGTATAAATGAAAACGAATGTATGTGTGTTACCTATTGACTCCGAAACAGCTGATCAGTTTGCCGCGAAAATCATAATTTACATAAAAAATATTGAAAAAAAAATCAAATCTGAATGAGTAAAAATATTGTCCAGTTGTCAATGTGTAAAAACGAATTTCCGGTTCGAAAATAATTGTTTCCGAAAAATTAATTATTATAAAAAACGAAATAAAAATTAACTCAAAAAGTAAAAATCAAATAAACATATTATATTTCGGTTATTATAAACAAACCATACAATTTATACGATCAATTTAAAGTTGTGTTAGTCATTATAAAAAAAAATGTCATTCAAATTTCGTAATATAATAAAAAAAAAAAAATTAAAATATATCGGTTCCAAACGTGTTAATCGTTCGGGCATTGAAGGGTCAGAAACGAATTTCCGGTCGATCCGATCCGATTCGTACTTCGAGACGCGACGAAAAAACAAAATGGCCGAAAATTAATTGTTTTCAAAAATTAATTATTATATTTGAAAAAGTAAACAATGCGAGCGCCGCGGCCGACGTTACCTTGATATTCAAAAATGCTACCTATCGATAATCGGCGTTAAGGGTCAGATTTGTATGAATGTATATACAGATTTTTCCGACACACGAATATATATCTTATAGCAAAGGCCGTAAGATCCAAATTAACATATTATTTTTTAGTCTCGAATTAAATGCGATGCAAAAGACGCAAAGCTGCTATGATTTGCACCGTATGAAATTTATGCTTGACGATTTTCCATACAAAAATTGCAACAGACAGACAAACAAAGTACAAATACGCTTAGTAAATTTATATTATAGATACTGTTCATTTTCGAAATAAAAAGAATCGAACGAAAATAGTAGTCAAAATTTTTAAAAATGTTTTTTTTTCAGATTATTGTATTTACCGTAGTTAATATTTATTTAACTTTAAAATTTGTTGCATATTCAATTAATTTCCAGTAACTTAACATTAAAAATAAATAATTAAGTCGAAATCTTATTGGATTACATAAAATATTTTTGAATAATTGTGGAACATCTATTTAATCTAATAGGAAACTATTGAAGCTTCAAATTTTGATGACATCTATTAAATATTCATTAAACTAAAAAATTAAATTAAAATTTCATAATAAACAAAAAAATAAGGAGTCAAACTATTATTTTTTAGTTCAAGTTTGTGTTATTAGTTCAACAAAAATAAAGTATACTATTATAGCTTCAAATCATGTTTTCGAACCAAAAAAAAAAATAGATAACTTGATTTTGATTGAAATCGAGGTTTTATTTCATTTGCGGTTTTTAATTTTGGTTCGATGATTCAATCTTTGCTTCAAAAGATCGACAATTTCTATTGATTAGAACGTTTGGCATTTTGAGGAATGAGAAATATTATTTTTCCGTAGGTACATAAAAATTAAATTTATTATTCACAAAGTGATCTTTTTTTTCCAATTTTCCTGCATATAAAAACACATTATACAAATCAAAATATATCCCGAACTCCGCCTATAACAAAAAAAAAATATTCAACCTAATTTTATATTTTGTAATGGTCGTGAATTGTTGTGTGAAGATACTCAACAATTGACGTTTGACGTTTAGTTTTGGCGCGAAAGTGTGGACGCCCACCGTACATGCGGAACTGTGGAGTTTAACGTTTATTTGACGTTAAACTTTTTGATTGGCATTCATCTAATAAATAAAGACTTGAAATAAGAAAAAATGGACGTCGGAGGATCAGGATCTGTCGGGAATTCGACGGCGATGAGAATCGTCAAGGACGAGGTCGCCGCTCGTTGTCAGAAACTCTTCAATGATTTCCTCGATGAGTGAGTTTAAAAAAACATTACCCAAAATTTTAATATGCCAGATGACCTTGTTAAACAAAATCTCAATCGGTTTCAAGTCTTGGTACAGTTAAACGAGCTTTTTATTGTTTTGAACTCTACATTGTCTAAATTTGTTTCTTGTCAAACTGATTTGTAAAGTTGTTTTAAAAATAAATAATGTAATCATTTATGTTTTTAGTGATTTATACATATGTATGTTGAAAAATCTTTTTGTGAGTGATTGGTGATGGTGTTATGATAGCCTTAATTCAAAGAATCTAACCTAACAT
The DNA here is from genome assembly GCA_024721215.1 of Cheumatopsyche charites. Lineage (NCBI taxonomy): Eukaryota > Metazoa > Arthropoda > Insecta > Trichoptera > Hydropsychidae > Cheumatopsyche > Cheumatopsyche charites. The sequence continues at coordinate 2,155,654 of CM045587.1, forward strand.
AAAAAAACAAGAATCAGAACTAAATTCACTACATCCTTCAACTTTTTTTTTACGGGATAGCAGTAAATAACCAAATTTTCAGTAATGTTTACTTTTTATAAGTATTTTAACTATTCACAAATTTTTCGATTCCGAAATCACAATTGTTGTTTATGTATATTTTGTTTCATTTGGAAAAATCTAGTAATCTTAATATGTTTATGTAAAATGGTTGATAAAAATACTTTGTAACAGATTCAAGGATAGTAATTCACATTCGGCGAAATATTATACTCCCGCTCAAGAGCTGATCAAAGCAGAGTTCAGCACGTTGGAAGTGAGCTTTGAAGACGTTGAAAAGTACAATCAACACTTGGCCACAACAATTATTGAAGAATACTACAGGATATATCCTTATTTATGTCGAGCCGTCGCTAATTATGTCATCTCCATAACCGATCCCAAAAAAAGCGAAGCCAGCCGTAAAGAGTTTTATGTTTCATTTGTGGACGTTCCGACCAGACATAAAGTCAGAGAACTCACCACAGCAAAGATCGGTACACTCATCAGAATATCTGGACAAGTTGTGCGAACCCACCCTGTCCATCCGGAACTTGTTTTTGGCACTTTTGTTTGTCTAGATTGCCAAACGATTGTGTCAGATGTGGAACAACAATTTAAGGTTTTATTTTTTTACCATATGTTCCTTTTTGTTTTAAATTTTGAAAAATACTTTGAAGAAAAAACATTTTTCAGTTTACAAATCCCACAATATGCAAAAATCCAGTTTGTGCAAACCGACGTCGATTTATGCTGGACACAGATCAAAGCGTATTTGTAGATTTTCAAAAAGTTAGAATTCAAGAAACACAATCTGAACTTCCAAGAGGATGCATTCCAAGATCTGTTGAAATCATTTTGCGGGCAGAGGCTGTAGAAACAGTTCAGGTATTGTTAATTCTTTTCATTTTTTTAAAATAAACTTATTTTTTTAGGTTTCAAGTAAATTTTTCTCTTTATTTTTCTTTAGGCTGGAGATAGATATGATTTCACAGGCACACTTATAGCCGTTCCCGATGTGGGTGCATTAGCTTTACCGGGAACTAAAGCTGAATTGAGTACACGTAAAGCTGGAACTGATGGTCAAACAGATGGAGTTAAGGGATTAAAGGCTTTAGGAGTCAGAGAATTACATTACAAGTAAAATAAATATTAAACCTATAACTAAAATCATATTTACAAACAAATTGTATACCAAATTTTTAATTCACAATATTTATTATTTTAGAACAGCTTTTTTGGCTTGTAGTGTACAAGTCACTTCTGGTCGATTTGGATTATCTGAATTCCCAACCGATGATATTACATGTGAAGATATGAAAAAACAGATGTCTGAACAGGAATGGGACAAGGTATTTACATTTCAATGATTTATCACCATTAATTTGTTCCTGTAACTAATTACATAAAGACATAATTGCTAATCACATTACTGGGAAAAATACTCTGAGAATAATAATTGAACATACTGTATATTCGATATTTATTATAATCCCGAACTATTTCTGCAGGTCTACGAAATGTCTAGAGATAGAAATCTTTATCAAAATCTTATCACTAGCCTCTTTCCTAGTATTCATGGTAATAATGAAGTAAAAAGGGGGATTTTACTCATGCTGTTCGGTGGAGTAGCAAAAAATACGATAGAAGGTATGTTTTTAATTGTAAATTTACATAATGAACAATTTTATATCATCTAGATTTCTTTTAGGAACTACTCTCAGAGGCGACATCAATTGTTGTATAGTCGGAGATCCTAGCACAGCTAAATCTCAATTATTGAAACAAGTCAGTGAAATAACACCAAGAGCTGTCTACACTAGTGGAAAAGCATCTTCTGCTGCTGGTTTGACTGCTGCAGTAGTTAAAGTGTGTTACAATTTACTTAGATTTTCTTTAATATCTTTTACGGTTCAGTTCCTTATTTAGTAATCTGTTATTATTTTTCAAAAGGATGAAGAATCATTTGATTTTGTTATCGAAGCTGGTGCTTTGATGTTGGCTGATAATGGTATATGTTGTATTGATGAATTCGATAAAATGGATCCTCACGATCAAGTCGCAATTCACGAAGCTATGGAACAACAAACTATCTCAATCGCAAAAGTATTTATCCCCAATCTTTAGATTTTAATCAATTGTAATTATAATCTGAACAATTGTATAAAATATATTTTTTTCGTTACAGGCCGGTGTGAGAGCTACTTTAAACGCTAGGACATCAATTTTAGCTGCCGCTAATCCGATTGGAGGTAGATATGATCGTTCAAAATCACTCCAACAGAATGTTACCTTGAGTGCGCCCATTATGTCACGTTTCGACTTATTTTTCATACTTATTGATGAAAGTACTGAGGTGAGAAATATTTCATTTCCATCCCATTGGTTATATTTATTTGTTTTAATGTTTTGCTGTATTTTCTAATAGATGACGGATTATGCTATTGCTAGAAAAATAGTTGATCTTCATTGTAACAAAGAAGATACGTATGATTGCTTTTATTCTAGAGAAGATTTATTAAGATACATAGCTTTTTCTCGATCATTCAAACCAATTTTGACAGAGGTATCGATTTTATGTTTGAAAAAAAAATTATATGTATACATATGTGTAGATATATAATATAACAATAAATTTACAGGATGCAGCAAAACTCCTTGTTGAATATTATGGAATGCTTCGTCAAAGAGATAGCACTGGTGGTAGTACCAAATCCACATGGCGTATAACTGTAAGACAATTGGAATCAATGGTGAGACTTTCAGAAGCTATGGCTAAATTACATTGCAGTTCAGAAGTCACTGCAGCTCATGTTCAAGAAGCATACCGGTTGTTTTTATTATTATTTCATTTCTGTAGCATTGCTTTACAATATCACTTATGTATTGTTTAATTTTAAGACTATTAAACAAATCTATAATCCGTGTTGAACAACCTGATATTCATTTTGATGAAGAGGAACTTCCATTTAATCCTTCGATGGATATCGATGGTGATCAACCGATGGTCAATGGTCATGGTAAAAATATATGTACATTTTTTTGTTTTTATGGTCTGTTTTCGGACTCTATTTTATGATTTTTATAAACAGAAAATTCCACTCCAAATGGTATAAATGGATCAGTTAATGGTGATTCTCAACCCAAAAAGAAATTGACGCTTTCATTTGAAGATTACAAATCGTTAAGCAACACTCTAATTGTTTACATGAGAAATGAAGAATCGTCAATGGAATTGAGTAAATTAATCTTATATGTACATAGTATATCAAAATGATACAAAAATTGTTTAAATTTGCTTGTTAAATTATATTAGGTGATGGCAGTAGTAAAACTGGAATAAAAAAGAGCGGCTTAGTCAATTGGTACCTGGAGCAAATTGTAGATCAAGTTGACAGTGAAGATGAACTTATAGAAAGAAAAGCTTTGGTTGAAAAAGTCATAGAAAGACTAATGTATCATGTATGTATTCATTTATTTACTTTCCATTTGAATAATATCTACAGTATTCTTGCAAACATCAGATTTGACAGATTGGTTCAAAAACCTCTTTTCTCTTTAAATTTTTATAAAAACATGTTATGTAGACAAATTTCCCCAGAGAAATACTGTATATTATTGAAATTATTAAAATACTATTTATATTATTAAATTACATAGTTGATTATGTTAAATTCACATTTTACAGGATCAAGTTATAATACCACTATCAGGAACGGGTCTTAGAGGATCTCACGTCGACACCGAAGACACTGAAGATGATCCTCTTTTGGTTGTGCATCCAAATTATGTAGTCGACTCTTAAACTCATCCTAACCTTTCATCATAATCTTCAAGTTTTATTACATTTGAACATACATTTCATGTGTAATTCAAAAATGTATTTTTACTACAAATATTTTCAATACATTTTTTTTTAAGATTGGTTGTTTTATTTTCAACAATCTTGTGTGTTAATAATAAGATACATTTCCAACAAAATGATAATGATCGAATGTGAAAGAATTTAATTGTGTTCTAATGCATGTGTATGAAATGGTAATTTCACTAGGGTGGCTATTTGTGTACTTTGCTCAAATTACAATTCATTAGTTCACTTTAAAAGTTTGAAAACACTCATACTAATGTTTGTGAAATGAAAAGAAAATAAGTTACCCATCTACACTCTTTAAACTCTTTTCATTGAGCGTATGATAACCATTTGATATTCAACCATGAACAGAAAAACAAAATTCCTTTTTAAAAAATGTCATAAAAAACCAGTGAGTTGCTATTTAGGATACTGATACATATTTGTGAATTTTTAAAATAGGTAATTTATTTATGCTTTTTAGCAATATGGAAGAAAAAAACAATTTTTTATAAATCTTTTGAAAACTATCGATTCTTACTGTCAAAATACAACATTGCATGGCATGAAATATTTGAGCTCTAAAGAAAATGGTCCATTATCGTGTTATATCATTTGGATCCTCAAAATTATTGCTGCTCTGGTATTATGTTTTATTATGTCAAATATATTTTACATCCAATGCATAGAAACTCAAACACTGACACATGTAACGTATAAATTTAGATTTTATCTATAACATTTTCTTCATCTAATCTTTAATACACATCTTTTCAAGATTTATTCGAATACATATCCTGTTAGTGAGATTTTCTTCCCATGTGTTTCAATTTGCAACACAAATAAAGTTTCCAGAAAGAACTTCCAAAATATCAAAGATATTTTGTAAGTTTTTGATGCAACTCACTATTCAATTTTCGAATACATAATATTTTCAAATATAAAAATATATAGATATTTTCAGACTATCAAATGGCATTCTCGCTGATGACATTGAAAACTTTGGTAAATCCTTACAAAATCTTATAACATGGTCTACTTTTAATTATATTAATAATAAACGAATTGAAAATCACACTCAAATATTTAATATTCTAACAACAAAATATAACTACACAGTTGAAAAGATTATGGAAGAGGTAATATAAATTCATCATTGATCAATTTGATAAATAAAAAAAACAAAAATGGATATTTGGCTTTAGGTACAGAGTAAATGTGAAGATCTTCTTTACTTTTGCATGTTTAAATCTACTCCAATAAATTGTTTTGAGAAATTCACAATGGTAAAAACATTCGAAGGATTTTGCTGCACCTTTAATTATTTTGGTCCCGGTAATAAAATGTATGTTTTTTATAATTTATTACAATTCAAATTGATACGTTTTATTAAAACTTAATTTTCCAATTAATTATCTATGTGTATTCTATTTTTCTCTCAAGAAGAAAATCTGATTCTGAACCAATAAGAGTTAGAAGAAGTGGCAAGTAAGTATTATACCTAATTTGAATTTGCACTACGTAATAGAATGTACCTATCTGTATTCTAATTAACCTTTAGCTGTGTAGGTATATGTTTACCTACCTACTTATATACTGTTTCACAAAAATCTTGATTTTATTTTCTAGTTTTTTTCTTATATATTCTATTAATTCAGATTTTTTTTCAGTATTGAAGGTTTAATGGTAGTATTAAACCTCAATTCTTGGTATTATTTATCACCTTCCAGACCAGAAATTGGAATAATTGTAAATATTTACAAAACATTAAAATTTGAATGGGCCCTTGAAAAATCAATATTTACATAATATACCAAATTCTAGGTAATGATTTCTCACCCATTAGATTTTCCTGAGATATCAAGCAGATCTATTACAGTAGAAAGGAATTCTGCAACTGAAATTAGAATTGAACCGTTTAGAATAATTAGTTCAACTGCTGTTAGATACGTTCCAACACGGAAGCGTCTCTGCACATTTTCAGATGATGTATCTTCAAATATTTCGTCTAATTATAGTTTTCAAACTTGCATGGTGGAGTGCAAAATGAAAGCGATATTTGAAAAATGTAAATGTATTCCATATTATTATCCAAACCCAGGTTTTAACTTTTTCATGATAATAGTTTCCATTTCTCATTATCTCGAAAAAATAAATGATTTCATTATAAAATTTCAGACAATAAACCTCAATGTTTCCTCAGTGATCTTGGTTGCCTTATTGAAAATAAAGGTAATCATTCTAAATATTGCCTCAGTTAGAAAATTCTGGTTATACCTGTATGAAAACAAATCTTATCGAAAATTCTGAAAGCTTTATTGATTTAACTTTTTGATTGTATTATTTTAATAGCGAATAAAATTATGGCTTTTTCACAGGACTTTTCAACTCTTTACTATATGTATCATCAAAATCTTCAAATGTTACACTATGCAATTGTATGCCTGAATGTAGTGACTCGTCATATAGAATAACTATGGTCAATGAAAATATTAATAAGTCATCATTAGTTGGCAATGCACAGTAAATTTAAATAAAATTATATAATTTTCTAATACACAGTGAGTTTTTCAGTAGAATTTTCTTTTTTCAGAGATCCATCATATACAAATAGAAGTGTGGTTTCGGTGATGTATCCGAAGAATGTATGTTTACTATATGAAACGGATATTTTTTTGAAATGGAACGATATTTTTGGTACATTTAACGTATAATCTCGAATGTGTTCTTACAGTTGTAAACAATAATAAGATTAATTATTCATCTTATTTGTTTTCATGAAAATATAGCTACATATGGCGGAATATTTGGTTTGTGCATAGGTGGTTCAATTTTGAGTATTTTCGAAATTCTATTTCAAGTTATATGGAATTTCATTTGCATAAAGACTACTAAAAAGACAAAGGAAAAACCTTCAATCATATATCCTTTTATCAATTAAAAAGAAAATTACTATCGCTCAATCTCAAACATAACAAAAAATACTCTATTGTTGCATGCTCACAATTCTTCACTTGCTATTTTAGTATTTAATTTCTTAAATGGATTGCATTATGAATATTTTTATTGTACATTCAAATATTGACTTTTTGAATATGTAGTTGATTTCTTTTGTTAGAAACACATTTATTTTTGATTGTTTGACTATGAAAAAAAAATTGTGTAAAAAATCACTCTACAATTAGAAATACACTTATGTACCCACATGTGAGAACACATTTATATTATTTCAAACTAGTCATCAGAGTGTTAAGCATTTTCAAAATGCATTCGGAATCTTTTTTTACTGAACGTCCAACTATTCACGGATTACTTTACTTATGGATAAACGAAAAGAAATTCGAAAGATCTTATCAAAAAATAAGATGGATTTTGTCTATATTAATAAGTTGCATTTTATGTATCTGGATGTCCGTTGAGTTGGGAAAAAAATATGCCAGTACTCGCACCATTACTAAAGTAAGCTTACTTTGATATTATTTTAATCAATAAATTGGCATAAATATCATGCATTTTATTTTTTTCAAAAGGTTGTATCGAACACATATCATGTTTCTAAAATTCCTTTTCCATCTGTTGCTGTATGCAATAATAATAAAGTTTCCAAAGAAAGTTTTCAGTACATCAAATCCATTTTGTAAGTTTGTTTTCATCTTTGAATGAGTTTTTCAAAAAGCTAAGTGTGATGTCAAATATTGATAGGCTTAATCACAGTTTCGATGAAAGTGAAATCAATGAATTTGGAAAATCGCTAAGTTCTCTCAGTACATTTTCTTCATTTGATTATCACAATAAAGTAGTTTCAAATGATTTTGAATCTATGTTCAAGGTGTTGAATATCTACAATTTCACTGTAGATACTTTGATGAAAAAGGTATTGAGTATAATCAATAATAAACTACCTACCTATCTAAATCAGAGAATATTTGGTTGATGCAATATATTATTGTTTCAAAACAGTTTATATATTATATTCAAAATAATTTTAGTTGCAGAAAAATTGTAGTTCTTTTGTGTATCTCTGTTTCCTTCAGTCTTATGTTGTAAATTGTTCTGATTATTTTGAAATGGTGAAAACTGGTGAAGGTTATTGCTGTGCATTCAATTACCAAGGAGTGAAACATTTCCTCGATAAGTAATGTTGACAATTTTATTTTTAAAGAATGTTTTATATATTTTTGATAATTATTAGCATAGGTACATTATTAATTGTTTACTTAAATTTCAGTGATACTATACATTTTGCTGTAGATAGAAAAGAACCTTTACATTTACTCGGCTATCAGTTGTAAAACACAAATAATTTTCACATTTAGAATTCAATATTTTCCACATCCATTTGACGTTTTGAAAATCAAATTACTAAACTAATTTTTGTACCTAAACCATTATCAAAAAACATTCAAAAGTTTTGATACAAATATCTAACAGTAGTGGAAAATATTGAATAAAAAATGGATAGTATGTGATTTTCATATACATATGATCAATATTAATTTCAGGTTTGGAGGATTAAGTATAGTCTTAGATATCAACATAGAGGATTATTTATCTCCTGCAAGACCACATCATGGAGCTTCTGTATCTTTTCCTACAAATTATAATATGATTGTTTCATTAATTTTAATGAGCTCTCTTATTTTTAGATTTTAGTTAGTGATTCTGGAGATTTTCTAGATACAACTGTAAGATCAAGTATCATACAACCTTCGAATCGCACAATTCTTCAAGTAACACCATCTTTGGTGGAAAACACTCAAGATGTGGCACGTTTAAGTGATGAAATTCGACAATGTTGGCTGAACGATGAAGTAATTACAAATGATGGATTTTACAGCTTTCAAAGCTGCATAACAAAATGTCGTGCATTGGCCATGTATAAAATTTGCAAATGTGTCCCTTATTTTTATCCACCGATTGGATTAGGTATTTCATAAGTTTAAAAAAATATAGGTAGGTATATCATGAAACATGAAATTTTCTAACATTTTTTTGGAAGATTGGCGTCGAAAGTGTACTTTGAAAGATAACGATTGCCTTCGTAAGAACAAAGGTCACTTAAAAATAATTTATTTTCATTTGAATTTATAAATCTTACTTATTCATTATCGTTATTTTCAGGGTATTTTTTCAGCGTGGCTACAAAATATATTTCAGGGATCGAGTGTAATTGTAAACATGAATGCTCTAATAATTTTTATAAGGTTTTTACTATACAGGGAAAAGTTAATCACACTGCTTACGTTGATTTCTTCAGGTTGACAGCACTTGGCAATTGTTTTGTAATATTTTTATATTGCTCATTTTTAAACAATTGAAAAATAATAAATGAATATTTCAGGAAAAATGCTAAAGGAAAAATAAGTGATATTGCTTGTGCTTCAATTTACTATCCGAAAATATCATGTTGCAAATATAATACCGATGTTTTATTGACATGGAATGATGCTTTAGGTACCTATATATACCTAATATATAATATCTTTATTGTAATATTTATTATAATTCTTAAATTTGATTCGAACTCAACATTTTTTTTAGGACTTTATGGCGGCATTGTTAACTTATTCATTGGTGGATCAATTTTAAGTTTTTTGGAGATAACAATTTATTTACTAATCAGAAAATATAACATAACAAATCCGTGTAAAATGAAACATAACATCGAATATATAAATTGAAATTTCAAACAATTAAAAAATATTTATATAACATATTGCACAATGCACATTTAATACTAAATAGAAGTATCAATGAATTCAGTGTTGAATCTAAAACTAAAACATTTTCATTTGAAGAATAGAAGAATGAGAATATAATTGTAGAATTTATCAGAAAATCTCACTCAACTGATTGTACACTCAAGCGATGAAAAATCATATCACAATCGATCAAAATCACCAGTTTGAAATAAACTCACAAACGCATCGCTTATAAAATATTGCACAAACATGAAATTTGATTTTGAAGCCGCCAGGATATATTTTTCTCAATGTTCGATAAATGGATTGAATTATGTATGCGATAAAAATAAGAGACAAACTCCTAAATCCCATAGATATGGATGGGGGTTGGTTTTATCCATAAGTTGTATTATGTGTGTATGGTTATCACTTTTAATCAGAGAAGCTTTCATAAATATGCACACTATAACATCCGTATGTAGTTTTGATTATTTTTTTCATGATGTTTCGATACTTCACATGCTGAATCGGTTAGCTTTATTTTTACATGATTTTGCTATTAATTCCTTTAAACTAATAGAAATAATAGATTCAGCTTGTGAGCTATTGATTTATGATTATGAAGCTAAAAATATTTTTTTCAACATAGATGGCATCCAGTTCTTATCATGTTAGTCAAATACCATTTCCAAGTATTGCTGTCTGCAACATTAACAAAGTGTCCAGGAAAAACTTTCAGATCATAAAAAATTTGCTGTATGACAAACATTCGATTAATTAATTTGAATAAGTTTTTTTTATACCTATTTGTGAATTTCGGTTACAGTCTTATTCATGATATAGAAGAAGATGAGGTAGAAAGATTTGGTAAATCGTTAAATTCATTGATTACATTTTCATCGTTTGATTATGTGTCGAGACAAATAGAAGATCATCGTGAAATATTTGATATATTAAAAGCGCACGATTATGGAATCGATAATTTGATGAAATCGGTAATATTATTATTATGATTATGATTAGAAAAAAATTAGATTCATTTAAGTTCAGTAAAACACCTAAAAGATTTTTCTGAGACGACATATCTCTATAATATTTTATCAATATTATATGTATTACAATTAATATATAATATTATATTATAAATAGTATATTAAATAATTAAATATTTACTAATTGACAGTAATGGTGTTTAAAATAAAACTAAAAGAGAAGTATTATAAGTATTTATTTTACAATATTATAATCATTTTCAGCTTCAACAAGATTGTTCTAGATTCTTAGTACGTTGTATTTTACAATCTATTGCTGTAAACTGTACTGATTATTTTTCATTGATTAGAACGAATGAAGGCTACTGTTGTGGATTCAACTATAGGGGACCTGAAAATTTTGGAGACACGTAAGCTTATTATTAAATGAATATTTAAATACAATATCATATATGAACATGAATATTTCTCATTTTTAAGAAATGAATTAGACTTTCACGAACCAGAAGAACAAATATATTTAACAGGATATCAACTGTAATTTATTAGATATCATTTTATTTGATTTTGTGTATTTTTGATCAAATAAAAAATATTATTTCAGATTTGGTGGGATGACTGTTGTTGTAGATTTTGAAATCGACGATTATATGTCTCCTGTAAGACCGTATTATGGAGGAAACGTATGTTCAGATACACATATGAAAACTATAGAATTTCATTAATTTTACTTAAATAAGAATACAAATAACTAGCATGTATTATCAATTCTTTGCACCTCGATTTTGAGTATTTTATATTTTGTTTATTTATAGTTTATCAAAGTTGATGCCATAAAAAAATATTTATTATTTTTTCTCGTGCATAAATTAAAATTATTATGATGAATAAGAAAAGAATTCAAAAAATGTAGCTTATATCTATGCGATATTAAATTGCAACGTTGTGATCTTCATCATCATAATTTAATCGAAAAAATGTAAATAAGAAAAAACTCACATTCAATAAAAAATAACGTTTCGAACATTTGCTTCATTTCTCACTTAAAATTGTGAGAAAAAATCTTCAATAAACCGTAATTGATGAAAATTTTCTGGAAAATCTATCGAGGTGTAAAAGAACGATATTGTATATAGGGTGACCATATTTCCCATGATCAATAACGAGACGCTCCGAAATTTTTTTCCACCTCCCTCATTTTTTTATTTCTTTCAAATCATGAGTTGTGAAAAAAATCAATGTAACTTCACATGTCGCAAAAAACAAAAATAGCGCCACTATTGATGATTATTATCCCTAACACGTTGTAACGAAACTAAAGATTGAAAGATCGTACCTTAATTGCTAAATTCACTCTATTATTATAGTGAAATTATAAATTCATCTAAGTATCAATTAAATTCGATTATAATTGCATTCGTGATTTTTTCATTATATGGTACATGTCATTTTAAAGACTAGGACGTAGTTTAAAGAAATGTGGCAGCCCTGATCTGATTATATAAAAGGACAGCCCTAGGATGAATATTTCAAATCGATGTAAATAAATTTAAACAATTATAAAAAAGTATTAATTATCACAAATCGAATCGAGTTACCGGAAAGAACTCGCAGATAAAACTAATTATCGATAAGCGGAGCAATTATGTATTTCACCATTTTAATTATTATTGTGAAATTATCAAAACATAAATTCAGTGTCGATCGTCGATCTTTCGAATAAAGACGTCATAGTATAATAATTCGGTCGTTTTCGAATTTCGCGCCGTTTTTGATTTACGTAAAAATTAATTTCGCGACTAGAGTGAGAATCGTTACGACAAAAAGTGTTCTCAGTGAAAACATAAGTGAGTGTATTAAAAGTAATATAAAATCCTACCTTGAACGCCTTAAAGACGAAGCCTTTTTTCTCGATTCACTATAATTACAATTGTAGTGCAATTAAGACAAATTTAATCGAAAATCGATATTTTTACTCAAAATATTCATTAAAATTGTGACAATTAATTAAACGACCGATCGCGACAATCGACTCTTATCAACTGATTAATAATCAAATACAATAACAAAAAAATACATAACTGAATCGTATAACAAATTCGTGAAAGTGTAATGTTGTTAGTTTAAAATTGTGTACAATGCAACGTGCAATTTTGCTGATTTGCAGAATTTCGGGTAAGTTTTCTATATTTTGTTTAAGCCCGATCTTTCAATCGTTTGCTTCTCAATAATACAGAATTTCACAATTCCTATGAACATGATCAATTAATTCGTATAAAATTCCACTCATAGTAAGTTATATCTACATATACCAAATGCTTTGACTCTTCAATCCAATTTTCCTCAAAAGTGGAGCTAATCACGATTATATTATTCATATATAAATATTGTAATGTAAATTTTTCGAATCGAAGGTACTCATAAACGATGCGACAGATTACCCCGAATCTTCTGTAAAATTGACCACTTTACAACCTTTTACACCGATGGTGATTGAACTGAAACCTTGGCTGATCGAAAGTACCAAAGAAGTGGGCTATTTACCAAAAGAAATTCGCAAATGCCAATTCAACGATGGAGCTGGTACAACAAATACATTTTACAGTTATAACAGTTGTCTATCGAAATGTAGATCGCTGTTGATGTTCAAATACTGTGGATGCATTCCTTTCTTTTATCCACCGATTGGATTAGGTTCGCTTCTCATTTTTGTATATTAAGTAAATCCCCTTTTCATTTTAAAGAGAGGTAAAAAGAGATAACGTTATACGGAGGACCTTATAGAGGTGGCGTTATAGGGAGAGCGTTTATGGGGGGTTTACTGTGCTATATGTACTCCAATTGAATTTGAATATAAATCCATATTCATACTAATTTCAGATCAGCGTAGAAAATGCATCTTCTCTGATAATAAATGTTTAGTCAGATATAAAGGTATTTTGTGTCTATTTTAATTGCAAATTGTGTACAGCTATAGCTATATTATGTATTTTTCAGCAATTTTTTTCAGTCAAGCTACTTCGTTTTCGAGAGGTATGAAATGTAAATGCATGCCAGAATGTACTGATCGTTTTTACGATATCAATAGAAAACCAGGAAAATTAAACCATACTATTTACGCTGAAGTGTTTGCGTATGTAAAATTTGCAATCAAAATTAATCACCCGTTTCTTTGGACTCGAATTGAATTTTTGGAAAATTTCATATTTCAGTACAGATGAATTCAAAGGAAGGAATGTCACATCTTTGTCTGTTTTCTACAGTAGAATGACTTGTAATCGGCTTCTTCTTGACGTTTTCATGCAGTGGAATGACTCGTTTGGTATTAACATTTTGAAGTAGTAATTTAGTCTCTTTAATGTCAATTAATATTGTACCTATTCAAAATTAATTCATAAGGATTCTATGGTGGACTAATGTGTCTATTCATCGGAGGATCAATTCTCAGCTTCATTGAAATATTCGCGTTCTTCTTCTTCTATTATTTCAAGAAATTATTTCAAAAACCTGACAAAAAAGCTAGAGCTATGACATTGGACGAATGGTTTATGTTTGAATTCGTCGATTGAATTGTGAATTGCTGAAAATTAAATATAATCTACTAATTAGTATCAAGTTGCAATCAAATTCGTATAGATGTCTATTTCCTTTTTCTTGTGTTTTAAATAACAACACGTATTTAATTCTAGTGTAATTCACGTAGTTACATACGCATAGCACTTATTTTATTAATGTACAATTTGTTTTGAGCTTTAAATATACGTGTACATGCAAAAAATGTTTTAACTTATAAAAGCTTATTCATATTTTTCAATGTTAGAAAATTAAATGAATTGAATTTTTAAGTCTTCTCTTGAAAGTGTTAGTGTAATGTGTAGGTATGATAATATGGCTATAAATGAAAATTTTCATATTTTTTACTCGAAAAGCTTTTAACTTAATGGAAATAAAGTTCTGATTTGTTTCGTGAATTTTGGAAATACATTAGTGAATAAATCGCGGTTTGAATATTTTCACAATTACAGCACTTAACTTGATTGCTAATGTGTAAGTCGATAAAAAATTCAAGTAGTTTATTCTTAAAAACACAATCGACATGAAAATGCACTAAAACTTATGACAATCGACTGAGATATTCGAGTTTTAATATTTCAATCAATACACTAGGACACATCAGTCTTGAAACACAACCATGACTGGTTTGAGTGAACATACTAATAAAAAATCGAATCATCGACTGAAGACAATCGTACGTAATCAGTGTTCAATTAAAAATATTGTATCCTATTGTATATTACATTAAATTTAGGGAAAATTCGTAATAAAACATGCAAAAGAGTTTTGTGACAAAACAAGTCTTCATGGCTTACGATATGTGACAGAAAGTGGAGCACATTGGTTTCAATCGCTTCTATGGGCCTCTTTTGTAATAGCGGGGGCAGTTTTTTGCTCCATATTGATGTATTTAGTATGGATCAGGTTCAGCACGAATCCGACTATAACAGCTGTAAGCGAAAATTGATTCAAATATATAGTACATGTGTTAAATCGAATAAAAAGGTATTTTCAAAATTTATGTTTTTAGGTAGAGACTATCAATTATCCAGTATGGCACGTTCCTTTTCCCGCTGTGACGATTTGCAATGTGAATAAAGTGCATAAACCAAATATTGAGAATGTCAAAAATATATTGTAAATTCGATATTTTTCATATGATCTTGAAATTGAACTGTCAATGTATTTTTTTATGTTTTATCATTTTTAGAATATCCAATAATATAGACGAAGATAGTGCAATGAACTTTTTCAAATCGTTGTCCAATCTAATAGTACATAACAACATTGATGATAACTATACAGAAATATATTCAGTATTAAAGAAAAATAAATACTCTGTAGAAAAACTAATGCTTGAGGTACAGTAAAGCCCCATTTAACGTGACCCCTACAAGAAAACATCTTATTGATGAAATACTGCAGCTGTTTCTTATAACTTAAATCTCCCTACTATTATTATAATTTTCATTAAAATATAATGTAAGAATATTTAATTAAAATTCATTTGTTCATTAGAAAAACATAAATTCAAACTTCAAATCAAAAAATAATTTTCAAAATGAATTCCCCTATAAGATAAGGATTCTCTACCTTATCTCTATACATATATCAATTATTTATCTCTAATCGAATCAAATTAGAAATATCACATTTTTATTACATTTTCAGGTAATGCAACCATGTAATAAATTACTGAAACGCTGCACTTGGATGGGCACAGTTGTGAAATGTATGGATTTATTCAAAACTGTCAAAACAGACGAAGGATTTTGTTGCTCGTTCAATTACCACCACACAAACGATACATACGACGAGTAAATAGGGGAACATTTTTCAACTTTTTACACTTTAATTTTTATAT
This sequence comes from Cheumatopsyche charites, assembly GCA_024721215.1. Classification (NCBI taxonomy): domain Eukaryota; kingdom Metazoa; phylum Arthropoda; class Insecta; order Trichoptera; family Hydropsychidae; genus Cheumatopsyche; species Cheumatopsyche charites. Next base: position 2,171,638 of record CM045587.1, read on the forward strand.
ATTTTGATAAAAATAGATTACTATAATATTACCAACACTTTCATATACTAGCTGGTAGAATTATTTATTCGAAAAAGCTGATATTATATTATCAGCAGTTAATGACTTAGGACTATTTTTTTCACTTCTTTGTTTGACCAACCAAAGTTAATGTGAATCCTTCGACTAGGTACTATCGAAAATTTGCGAAACTTAATACAGATTTTTTGAATAATCACCCTTAGAAAAACCTACTCCTGTCTTCTACCCAAATCATATTTATGAAAATCCTCGAAATTTTCCAAAATAGACGGCACTTTTCGAAACGATCCCGGCACAAGACGCCATTACACTTTCAGCGGTCATAAATGAGAAATCTCATATGCGATTTTATGATATGGTTTTATTGCGTTTCAGCGTCGAATACACCAAAGGTCTCCTAGACGAGTACAAGGAGTCAGGGTACAAAGAGCGGGTCCTGAACGTTGCAGGAGCCGGTATTCATACAGGATTGAGTGTGGTTTTAGACGTTCAGGACCAAGAATACATGTCGGCGACCAGGATAGTGCCCTCTGTTTTGGTATTCAATAAAGTTTGAAACTCGTCCTTTTCAGAGCGTTGTTAATAATAGGGTTGAATACGTAAATGCGTATTTGCATACTCATATAAATTGTTGTGTGTATGTATGTATGGAAAGTATGTGTGCGTGTGTGTGTGATATTATTGATTTTCTCTATCTAATTGAATTATTGAAATTAATTCAAAACTGGCGAAGGTTTAATGGTACTAAAGGTGTGCGTGTGTATGAGCCGTTCAGAGCTAATTGTGATCAACTTAAATTTTTGAAAAAAATAATAGATTTTAACGTCAAAGCACTTGGTGTAGTCATAACTTTCTATGTGTGAAATATATTTCTTTGAATAATAAATGTCGACTGAATTTCACAAAAGGCACAAACAAGTGACCTTTTTTATCGAAATTAAATTGAGTACAGAAAATGGTTCTGTACCATATACATATAGGCAACAAATTAAACGGTCAGAATTCAAATCATTTTTGGGTCAGAATTTTAATGATAAAACGGCCAGAATAAAATTAAGAAACGGTCAGAATAAAATTAATAAACGGTCAGAATTCCCTTTCAAAAACGGTCAGAATGTCGAAAAACGATAAATTGTCGACATAAAACTTTTTTTTTAATATAAGTAATATTACTATTTAATTAAAAATTAATTTTGAAGATATGTAAATAGTACGTTTGTACTTCTTCTAATAAAAAATATCTCTTTAAATTACCAACAAACTTTCACGTTTATCATACATAAATTACTTTATTATATGTTTTAAATATTACACAAAAGGAAGAAAACCTAGGTTAGGTTAGGTTAGGTTAGATTCTGACCGTTTTATTGAAATTATTCCGACCGTTCAATATAAATTCCGACCATTCAATATAAATTCCGACCATTTAATATAAATTCAGACAGGATTTTATTCTGACCGATGTATTCTGATCGTTTAATTTGAATTCTGACCAATGTAGTATAAATTCTGACAAACGTGTTGAAAATTCTGACCAAAAACGTAAAATATTCTGACCCGATAAATAGGCGCCATACATATATAACCATTATCTATACTTAAATCAATATCGATAAAAAAGATCACTTGTGCACTTTGTGAAATTTAGTCGTCAAATATAAATACCATTAAATGAGAAAATTTGTTTGAGAATCTATTTTAATGTGAACTGATTATATCCATAGTTTATTAAATCTTCACAAAATTTGTATGTTTGTTATTTCGGAAAAAGAATAATGAAGTGAATTGGGGAAATTTAGAAAAACTTATTAAACATTAGTGATAGTTTTTCTCTATTACTTGATTTATGGAGTTAGACACATTTAGCATTTAACGGCTCATATTCCTACTTATGTATTTCATATCGTATTATAAAGGAAATTTAATTCGTTCGCGAGGAATAATTCAAGGTGTGCTATTGTATTATACATTTAACATAAATATATAAATTAAAATTTAACGGTTTAAGAAAACATACAAACGCTTTTTCTAATGAAAAATATTGAATAGGACGTCTGGTTTCTTAAGTAAAAAGTCGGTATTGAATAATTTCAAACAACAGTCGTTAATTATAAACAAATGTTTATGTTTTTGTATACACCCTGATATAAATAAATGTACATAAAATATACCAAAATTAATTCTGTGTATCTAACCGATCATTTATTTACGTGAATTATAAATTTAAAGTTAATATGATAATATTTACTTAGGTTCACGTCCACGATACGAACGATTTTGCCGAAATGAGAATTTTAGCAATGCTAATTGAAAAGGGAGAATTGGTTCAAATGCCCGTAGATCCTTCCCTCGTTGATACGACTAATGATGTTAAAACATTACACCGATCTAAAAGAAATTGTGTTTTCGGAGAAGAGGTAATTACTGTGATATATAATTAATATGTACAATTATTCATAGAGCGACAAATATGAAACATCGCGATATTTATTACTCACAGTTTCGACCATCTGCTTATTTTGCATAAAATCAGTCACTAATAGAATTATTGTTAGATTTCAAAAAGAAAAACAAAAATATCGAAACTGAGTCTAAAAATATTGAGGAATGAAATTTCACTAGTTTTTTTAATAATATCAGTTATAACGTTGAAGTGTGTTATTTTTTTAAGATATGTTATGAGATTATTGCTTGGCGATCCGGAATGAAATTCAATTTTCCATACTTGCCAGCTTTTAATTATATCGTATTTTAAAACATCACCGCTCCATATTTGATACACATATGAAAAATGACGAAAAAGCATTTTTTAGTTATAGTCACGAAAAAAACGACGCGTCGTTTTTTTCAAATTTGAGAAATCATTTCTTCCTTTTACTATAAAATTAACACATAACTAAGTATATTTGGCCTCAATCTATTTTTTAAGAACGTTGATTATTTTTTATATGTGGAAAATACACGCTGATAACTTAAATGTTCCCATATTTGTCGTCCTTCATATAAGTATTTATATTATATCGATGAAACTTCTTCATTTGAAATATATTTTGACTCTTTTCTTTAATTTGTCAATTATTTTATCAAATTAAATAAATTATTGATATTTTCAACAGGTTTCTTTATCAGTTGGAGTTTACGGATACGAAAATTGCATAGTGGAATGTCGAATGAATGCAATAGTCGACACATGCGGATGCATACCGTTCTATTATAATACGAAACACTATACATGTCAGTGAAAAAAATATATGACGACCGAAAAGGGCAAGGGGTACAAGTGACATTTTTGCCGAAATTGAGTCATGTACAGGAATCACTTCTATGCACGCTCATTTATTTGGTGGCATAAGGATATAAATGAATTCAAAACGTGTGTCGAGATATATCATCAAATCAGTCGTAATACATGTAGGTACATGGTCAACTTTGAACGCGCTTTTCTCGAAATCACTTGTACCCTTCGGCCTTTTCAGTCGTCATATGATATGTACTCATAAACGTCTACATTTTCGTTTTATTTGCTGTCATTTTATTGCTCTCCATCGCAACTCAATAAAAATATCGTCCCGTTTCAGATAAGCCGAATATTAGATTTTGCGAACACGCTGATATGAGGTGTATATCGATGAATCACAGTGAGCAAATCGCATTTTCGGGAAATGCGTTCAATCATAAACGAAAATGCTTTATATTCGTTTTATTCCAAATCTGTATCGAGTGCATTGAATGTGATTTTGATTTTCAGGATCCTTTTACACGCTTCATTCGGAGGAAGTGAAAACTTTGGGAAATACAGGTCAAAGCGGTCTTAAATGCGAATGTTTTCCGAGTTGCGATGTTAATTGGTATTCTTACACTATGGATGTTGGACATATGGTTGAAAATTCGTAAGTTTTCATTTCATTTTCTCTCAAAGAGAGAATCATAAAGAATCATATCGCAAAGATTGAACCGATTTTACGCTTGAATCCCGAATTCATCTGAATGAACGTTTCAATCATTTTTTAATTTAATACATACCTACAAAAGTGAACAATTCAGAGCTAAATGTGACTAACTCAACAAACAATCCGACGTATTTAATGCGTTTTTTCAAAATTCATTTATCCGAAATTATAAACCAAAAAAGTTTGTAATAAGCTACAAATATGGTAAAATTCTCATTAATGTACATAATTAACTGAATCGGCTTCTGAAATAAATGATTTATTATCCGGTGGCCAAATAATTTTTCTCATTTAAATGTTCTTATAGAGATAGTAGATGTATGGTTATATGGTAGATGTTTCACACATAGAAAGTTATGACTATACTAGTAATTTAACATTCAAATCTTATTTTTGTCAAAAAGTGGACTTAATCACGATCAGCTCTGAATGTCTCATACATACAAATAAAGTTGATTCATTAAAATTAAAATCGATTCGTACGTTCTCCTCGCTGTTGGACAATGCGAAAATAACTTTTCGCGGCATGAAAGAGTCAACCGTACAATACGCAAAAATAACACGATTGTTATTTTTACAGAATTGAAAATTCAGTATTTGTTTCTCTTTTCAGAGAGGAGTTTCGAGCGAGAGATTTTATGGTGATGCATGTGTATTTCGCCGAATTCAGCTGTATGAAATACAAACAGAGCAGTTTAATAACGTGGGATGGACTTTTCGGTAATAATACAACGACCGCTAATTATGTCCGAAACTAAATTGGATTAATTAATTTCGAATCTACTAGAGGAATTGTCCTAAATATGAAAACGTGTATGCTCTAAGCGAATATTTTCCACAAATGAATAATAAATAATTAACGTTCTTAAGAAAAATATTGGGGACAAATATACTTAGTTGTGTGTTGATTATTGCAAAAGGAAGAAATAATCAATCAAATTTGAAAAAAACGACGATTACTGAAAAATGATTTTTTCGTCATTTTTCATACGTGTCTCAAATATAGAATGGTGCTGTTTTAAAATACGAAAGAGTCAAAGCGTGGCAAATATGCAATACTGAATTTAATTTCATAGTAATGCGTTTTCGATCCAACAAATTGCCAAGCAGTTATCTCATAGCATATCCTTAAAAAATATCACATTTCAAAGTTATAACTGATATTGTTAAAAAAAATCTAGTAAAATTTCAATCCTCAATATTTTTAGACTCAATGTCGATATTGTTGTTTTTCTTTTTGAAATCTAACAATAATACTATTTGTGAATGATTTTATGCAAAATTAGCAAATTGTCGAAACTGTAAGTAATAAATATTGCAGAATTCCATATTTGGCGCACAATTTGGACAATTCCTCTATCTATATGCACCGGATTTGATAATTAATTTTTCCAATGTTCGATATTCGCACGAACGACTGAACCGCGATATGATCGATCACTTTTCGCGACTTTAATCGAAAAAACATTGACGTTTTCCATTCGAGGAAAATCCTAATTTGTTTTCCTTTCGATTTTCAGCCTCTTTCGGGGGAATTTTCGGCCTGTGTCTCGGTGGATCGCTTTTGAGTGTCGTGGAAATTGTCTATCATTTCACCATAAAGATGTACATGTCGTTCAGAACTCGAAATAATGAGATTGTGGACGTGAGACAAAGCGGCGAGGACGCGATCAATAAGACTTTAATGTCAATTAAAGAAAATCGGATGAAAATGATGGTTTTGTCTAAAATAGATGGCTTTCATGGAAAAGGAGTTCAACATTTTCCTAGAAAACATTATCAGCTCGCTTTGCAGCCGTTCAATCTGAAAAGCGACTCATCGTTCGATATTGATAAAGTCGCTTATAATAAATATTGAAACGTGGAATGGTAGTATTATATAAGAGATATTTTAGGTCTGTGTAGTTTCTTAGTTCAATAATTATCGCACCGAAGCTAAATCACAATTGTTTGCTTGAACTATCAATGAAATTAGCACTTAATAAATTTCCAAAGGCAAAATATAAACTAAATCGTTTTATTTATGTATGTCTATGCTTCTGATAATCATAATATACATATATGTATTTACATGACGACAAAATTAATCAAGCGGATCAAATGTCATTTTTTTCCGAAATTGAGATAAGTATAGAAATTAATTCTGTTTTTTGTGAAAAAAAATTATAATGATCCTCTTGGTCTATTTCATCGCCATATATTAATTACATTTATAGACCGCAAAATGTCTATAATGTAATGTGAAGGTTTTCATTGTGAACTATTTTAGGATATTAGAGAATCACTTACAATATAATAGTTACGAACATAGAACAAAGCGGATGAATATTAAGCTTCAATTCGAGCATTAAATTTCAAATGAAAATTAATAATGAATACATACATTATGATATTACAACGACACGAAATTTTTATTCGTCGAAATTTAAATGCATTCCCTAGGGTTTTGCCTCGAACGTTTTGCTTTGATAACTTTGGACTTGTTCGGCATATGGACGATATTAATATTCGTTTCATTATGCACCCCAAGGCCTATGACGATTTCCCAGAAAAACTCTCACACCTTCGAAACAATAGCAATGTTAATGCCTCAGAACTGAAAGGAATACTTTCCACTTGGTAAATAAAGACGACAAATACCGTTAGGCGCCAGAAGTCGTAAAAGCTCCGATGAACAAACCTGCCCACAATTCCAATTCGTAGAAAATTTCGTCTCGGATTCATTAAGCCGAAATCTCTATACGTAATATATGTGATTATGTGTAGGTTGTAATTTCGGTAACCATTCTGATGTTTAATATTACATAAGATATGACTATTACTTAGTCAAGTCTTCCTAAATTCAAATAAATCTAGAAATTTTGCATGTTTCTCGATATAAAACTATACGAAATGAATTGCTAGATTTCTCAATTTATCCAACTTTATTATATCCGCGAAATTAGTCTGACGAAGTTATAGCCATTAAACATAATATCACATATTTTATATCAGATTTTGATTAAAAACTTTAAGTATCATGCTGTAGGAAGTATGCTAAAATTGCTTAATAAAGACGTTCATATAATCATCAGAGAAATGTGAATAATCTGAGAAAAATTAGAGTAATCCTTCAAACTTAAAATCGTTAATATATTGAATATTCTTCAATATTCTGAACAAAGTCGACTTAATGAAAGCCAAGGAAAATTCTGAAAGTTTCCGAAAACTTGTTAAGCTTTCCACATTATTATCATTCGACAAGGGCTTTCCGACATAGCATTTTCATGAATAAAGATTGCGTCTTTTGTCCGGATAGGGACAACGATTATAGTGACCCTTTTAATTAAATATATACTCTCTGTTTTATTTATCTAAATACGCACACATGGTCGAGATGAATTCTAGGAAGTGTTCATAAATTATTCTTAACATTTTAAAATGTGATAATTTCTCTGTTTTCATTGATTTTTTTTTATATTAGAGGTGGGTACATGTTAATATATTTGCAGAATTTTTCATATGTTATGAATCGTTCGTCACATTGAATATTTTTCGGTATATCGATAAACAGTTTTTATTTTGTTTTCGAATGTCGATTGTCTAAATTCGGAAACCAATCAAAGTTAAAAAATTCCATAACGTGCTGAAAAAGCTCAATATACGGGAAAAAAGTCATAATATTATTCTTTACGTGGAATAAAAGAGCTTAAAGGGAACAAACGGATACAATCACCTACGTACAGAAGCAAAATGAAAATTTTCGGATAGCTTAAAAAACACATTTATTTGAACATTCAACATTTTCGTAACGTGTTATTATTGTCTCTTTTTTCACCTCCATTTTCATTTTCAGGGAGAATGGGTGATGCGCAATTTTTCATTGCCAGCAGTTGAGGAAGCTAGTCTAATATGTACTACGTATTTTTTTTTCTATGAATTTAACAATCGTCAAATATAAATTTCAATATTAATTTATTCAAACATCGCAATGATGAGATCCAAAGTTGATGACATGTTTCATTATATTTAATATGCGTAAACAGTATAGTTCGAAATTTGTGTTGGTGAATAACAGTGTTAAATTACTTTTGGAGAAATTTGGAATGACGAATATGTATGAACTTTGCTAGCAGCATATTAAGTAGATCAATCATTTTTATATTAAAATAGCCGGAGAGTGTTCTCAACAAGTAGGCAAACAGAAAGCGCCAAGGTATTGATATATGCTTATAAAAAGCGTGCTTGAAATCGGCACGCTTTTTATCTACATAAAAAAATCGAATGTTCAATTCTAGAAATGTACTAGAAAATGGTAAATAGAGGAGATCAGAAGATATATTTAGATTTTTCACAATTTAATTTTTATATTCGCATCTATTTTGAAATAAACAAGGTATTGCAACTACCTTCAACTGAAACTCAGTATAACTGAATGTATATATTTTTTGAATTTAATATATATTATTTGTAGTTTCTGAAAGTATACGATTAAATTAGACAATGTCGACTTGGAAAATGTGCCTTTAATGTGGAACAGGTTTCCTAACCTACTAAAAAATTTACAAGGCAGATTCTCCAACTAAACACTAAATAGTAAATGAAGAATAAAGAAATCATGCTTTTCGTTTAACATATATTTCATTTATAAACTAGCTGATGTGATCCGGCGCTTAATTAAAAGAGATTTAATCGACTTGAATCGTTTGTGAGATGTTATAAAGCATTCAAGATAATTGAATGAAACGAATTCCTTGAATTTACTATGATAATTGGAAATAATCGTTGTGTTATTAATATTTCATACACTCCTTCATAGTTTAATACGACTATACAAAAGTACAAATTTCAAATTAAATTCAAATTTACAAAAACAAAAGCGTAAAATACGGGGTCAGATTGTTGACTTTCAATTACTGTTTTTTTTTCGATCGTAAAATATAATGATGCAGAATCTTTCCCAAATGTACACGAAATAACTCTGAATAGATTGATCATGTAAGAATAAGCCGTTAAAATGTCTATAGTAAAGAACAGACAGGGAAACACGTTCATTTTCATTTATTTAGATTTATATTATTTTTGCACACCACCCATTTTCAGTATTTTTTTTTATTTCTCTCTACAGGGCCCTGCCCCAATTCACAACCATGTCTGTCATAAATGACAAATATAACTTTATATAGTTAATATCATTCACTTATATAGTGAAGAACAAGACTCCTAAGAGTAAGTACATAAGTGCACACATAGGTGTCACTAATAATTCGAATTTAATCGAAATAAGGTATAGGTGATGATCATTTGCGGAGCCGTTTCATAAAGCGTTTAATTAACACTTTTTTTCGAATCAAATGAATCCAAACATTCGAAAGAAACGACCGTGTCTCCATATCAATTTTTATCGATTGAGAAAAACGACATTTTGACACTCGCCAAGATAGGACTCGAACCCACGCATCCAAGAATGCTGAATCGACACGGCATGCACAAACGCTTTATACCGCTGCGCTATCGGCTGGCTAAACGTTATTAAACGTTAGATCGAGACGATTATATACACACGTGCCTCGATTTACGAACTGTCAAAAATCCGCAAGATAGAGACGGACGTATGTACATACAATAAACTCTCCTATAATATCCTCCGTATAACGTTTGCGGTATTTACTCCCGTATCGTCAAAAATTACTATAACTGTATATTACTATTTGTTTTATGTTCGTTTATATCCAATTGCCACCAAATATATGAGCGTACATAGAAGCGATTTCTGTTCATTTTTCTATTTCGGTAAAAATGTCACTCGTACCCCTAGGCCTTTTCACTCGTCATACGTATTTCGACGATATAAGGGGACTTATTATGTATAAAAGCTGTCCTTCGCTATTGCTTTTATAATGAATAAATATAGAGTTCCCTGTAAACGTAAACGTAGTTTCGCCTGGTATTGCTAACACCCAACTAGGCCGACCTAACAAAGCTTACACAGAATTGGGGCGCAGTCAAAAGGCTTCCTTGTGGGCTTCCTTCATCACCCATGGATTTTTGCCAGTTCGCAAACACATAAAACCTGAAAATAAAGTCGAATAACACTCGAATATCCGTTATTCGTCCAGTTCACTCTATTCGACGAACGGAAGAGCCATGAATATGGAGCGAACGCATAAATTTTTCAGAAAGCGCCTAGGAAAACCGCACCTCGCACATTACGTGGGACGTGCACAAGCGTTCGGGTGGGCGGGACTTTTCACCCCCAAATGCTGAAAAACCGTGAAAGTTTTCAGGAAAAGGCAACTTTCCGAAATCACATTTCCAACGGGACGTGTGTCCGGTCCCGATCAAAATTAAATTTTATGTCCCGCAACGCCCATTGAAACTACAGGGTGGGGCAATCGATCGGCGCTAATTCCTAGTAACTTTATTACGGTGGGTGAAAATGATTATGGTATTTTTCGTGTTTGATTGGTCGATTATGAGTGATGTTTGTGTAATTACGTTGTTTATTTTATTTGAAAGTTGCTTTAGGTTGGTGTTGAATATCAAAATTAACGTATGTACTTATAAACGTCGCTCGAAAAGGCCAAGGGTTATATCATCTAATCATTCGACTTCTTTCTAATTCATGTAGGTACATGATCTACTTTGAGCGCTCTTTTAACGCGAAGTCACTTGTACCCCTTTGCCTTTTCAGTCGTCTTATGTATCTTAAGCTGTGCTTAAAGATAGATTCATTTATATGGCAATATCTTAAGTGTTTTTATAGCAATTTCTTTAACATTCAGATTTTTAAATTTTCTATTGTTGAAGGGTAAGATTTGAAACTGTTTCGTTTGAAATATCTTTATGAAATCAAAAAAGCTTGAAGGTAAGAAAAAAATTTAAACAATTGATGAGACTTTTTCTTTCATTTTTTCCCCAATATTTCTAAGTTATTTACTATATATTACTAACTTATTCTAAGTAATTAATATTTAATCAATTAAGTTCAATTGCAATAGAAAAATTAAAGATTTGAGAAAATATATTTCACAAATAATAACAAACTGTGACATGTGTAATTTTGTTAATTTCAACCAGACTTATTGTTAGTACCTACAAGAATAGAATTTAATGAACGATAACTTCTAACGAATGAAATGTCTATGTGATTATGAAAATTACACTCACACTATTTTTATTAAATATTATACAATTAATATTATGTATGATTCATTTTTAGCTTATTAAAAGTCTTGAAATAATACCGAACGACTCACCCTGTATTATATTATTATATATTACGGGATCCGTAACGTAATGGCCGAGTGAAGTTTCCCACTTAGAATTTCATTACAATTCACAAAAACAACGGTCTCTACGATCGTATAATGGCCTGTTTTTGTCAGGTCTAAGGTTAAGTAGGTATGTTGATTTTAAAAATATCGTAAAATGTGTAACGGAGATTCTCGTGTTTTTCATCGACCGATTTTTCCACGTTATAATGGGATTAAAAAGAAAAGGAAAATAAAATTGAAAACCGTTAATGAACGCTCGCATGTTATATATTGTATAAGTTAGGTATATTTACAATATGGAGTGAAAAGTACGATTCATGAGAAATTTTGAAGTTGAAAATTTCTCGATCGTTCAATTATTCGTAGTTAAATCAATTTCAATGGAGATTTCTATTTAGTTCGTTTTCTTTCATATGTTTTGAATTTCGCAAATTCAAATTAATAGCAAAATAAAATAAAACGTTGTTAATTCATTTCGTTTAATTTTAAAAAGTTGTAAATAATAGATTATCTGAAAAATTTTCAGAGAAAATTAAATTCTTCAGTTCAAATGTTGATTAACTATGAATGCGTTTCTAGTGAAAAAATACAATCAAAAATTAAAACTCAGAATTCATACGATTTCAACATTCAATTTAATACAATATACATATGTATAATTTAGGCACACAATTCAAATCTAAAATAAACCCTCTGCACATTACCAACTGACTCACATAAATTATTATCAGAAAATGTTGAAATCCAATACAAAGGAGTGTATGCATATTAATCTGAAATCAGTGATCTGAGTAACCCGAGATCGTTCATTATATTTCGTTATTACGGCAATAAGCAAATAGAAAACCCAACGATTTCCAAATCAAACAGATGAAAGTAAATCAAACAATTTTTCGAGAAAAAATAACGATTTTTCTCTGAAAATTTCACTTTTACAACTCGCACGTTCACACATGCAAATTTGTGCAGAATATACGTAAAATACACGTATTCATACGTACAATTCGAGCGATTTTATCAAAGGTGAATAAACACATGTCTCACTTTGCCCTTGCTGTAAAGCGAAGTCTCTCTATAAACATTCCAAGTTTGTATTTAAATGCGTTTATCTTGTTACGCGTTGACGACACTCAAAACTCTAGACTCTAGAGAACTAAGGTTTTCCTGTTCAATATGTAAGCCTTTCAGAGCAGATCGTGACTAAATTTACTGTGAAAAAAATGAGTTATAAATTTCAAAATATTTGGTATAATATTAACTTTCTATGTATGAAATATATTTTCTGAATAATTAAAATAATTAGCATTAAATTACGAAATTTGTTTGGTCAGCGGATGATAAATTATTTATTTCAGAAGCCATTTTTAATGATTCTGAATTCTAATATGAATTTATCACATCCATAGTTAAGTATAAACAAAATTTGTATGTACATAATATCGGAAAAACGGATTAATGAAGGAAGTTTAGAATAACGCATCACTCATATGAGCTTTTTTCTCGAGCTTTTACATAATGAAGTTCTGAAAAGTTCACGTATAAGCGGACACTGAGCTGAAAAAAATGTAAATTTCCTAACAAGTTTAATAAATACATTTATGATACCTAAAACGTTTTTTATACTCGAGTTTCGGAAACTTTAATTTTAAAACGACCTGCTATTTATTCTCGTGAGACGGTATTCTTTTTTAAGAAAATCTAATGGAAATACGTTTTTTTTTAATCTCCGAAAATGAAAGTAATGTAATGTAATATAATCTTACGTGAAAAACGATCACTTAACATGCAACAGCCGCGTTAACAGCTCGAGTCTTGTAACGTTCACATGTTAAATACCTTTTTCATTTTCAGCTGAAATATCTCGTTCTTCATATGGATAATTTGAAAATTCCTTATCGGATAATTCGAATTATTTCCACGAATACCTTGACATGCATAAATTAATCCGTTTTCGAAAAGTTTGTTCGTACTCGGAATAACTCTGATATGAATAGTTCGCGTATCGTGTTTTGTTTTCAAATTAAGTCTCACGTATAACTGTGTGCTTTATTCGTTTGTTTTTTATCAAATACTACTATAAAGTTAACGAATCAAATTCGTAGATATGATTTCGGAGAAGTTAATCTAAAATTGAATAAATTAAAAAATCTCGCAATTGTTTTTTATTTAAATATCAATAAAGTGTTTGAATTTTTTCATATCGAGAAATATAGTCAACATATGCGGAATTGCTTGATTAATTTAATTTTAGAAAAACCTGATGAAATCTCATACAGTGACAAGGGCATAGCATATAAATTAGTGATTTTATGATGTGTATTTGTACCAAACACATTGAAAATCGGTTTTCTTTTACGCGTATTTGTATAGAGATGTTTCGATTTTATCGACTAGGTTTAATTAGTATGTTTATTCGGTAAACATGCGTCGTAAATTCTTTCGTAGACAAGTTCATTTTCATTTTGTATAAGTATATCTATATGTATTATATTAACTCTCACAAAGGTAAATAATGTTCTGTTCTAACAATGAGAAGTGTAATCTAGTGACATATTATCGATATTATTCGTATGTATACTCGATGAACATATTTATAGTAATATTATATTACTAGCTTCTGTGACCCGATATTGCTCGAAACTCTTTGAACTTTAAGCCAATTGTTAGCAGTCTTGCAGCCTATTATATTATATTTCCCTTTTCTATTTTTGTTTCTATTTCCGTTTCCATTTCCGTGATAAATCCCATTGTGTGTGTAATCTGTGCATAATATTTGCTACATAAAAGTTCCCCCTTTTCGCGAAACATTAAAAAATATGTATACATATGTATGTACCAATAAATATATAATGATTGTGTTAATTTAAACCGATCTAAATGTGAAAATTTTCAGTAGAATTTCTACTTATCAACGAAATTCATTTTAAATATTTTCCATCTACTTAGCTCTTCAAAGAAGAATCACCAGCAAACAAGCTCTTTTCCAATTAGTCTCAATTAAAAGAAATGAAATTATATCTGTTCTTAATTGAACCGATGCGATGATCGTATTCGCAAAAAGGAGTTAAGATTTGTTAAGGAATATAATATTTAATAATTTATTTCCCGCTTCGAAAATATTTAGTGCGTACAGATTTGTATATTTTTTAGGGCCAACTTTAATATCAATCGTATGTAAAGTAAGTTTTACATAACACATTTTATATTTTAGAATCCGTAGTCAATTCATATTCAAAATGGCTTCTGAAATAATCAATTTATTATCCTATGTTCGGATAAAAAATTGCATATTATGGTATTTATCTTTATTATTCAATAAAAATATCTTACTTACGATTAGAAAATAACGACTATATACCAAGTGCTTAGACATTTAAATCTCATTTTTGCCGAAAAATAGAGTCAGTCACGAATAGCTCTGAAAGTTTCACATATGTCGAAAACAAAGTGGGTATAATATTTCAAAAAAATTAAAATCTCGAGTTATTAATACACGTAATTGATCATGTTCATCTTCATAAAATTCACAACCCTGGATTTGCACCACCATGAAGAAAATGGGGAAAATCCGCTTAGAATTTTCCGACAGTGCTTTCAGTGGCCGACCGTCGTTCGTACGGAGTACACGTTTTCATCGCGTCGGAAAATCTCGGAAAATTTCTCTTTTTAAACGACTCTGTGAAAAAGTACACGTTTTTTCCTATCGAGTTTATTTCGATTCGTTTTTGTCTGTCGCTTTTGAAAGTCCTTTTTTCGGTCGAAAACTTGTTGCGCATTAGAAACGAAACGAGTCCGTCGTTAATTGTTTCAATTGGGGTCTCATTTGTTGATTGCTTTTTGTGTGAGCTTATTTGCTTGAGGTTTAAATACGTGATCGTTTTACCAAAGAGAGCTTTAGCACACATAGTACGAATTTGTGTGTACAGATATAAAACGAAATTACATGTCGATTTTATTAATTAAGTAATTTATCCTAAAAAACAAATTGAAGTGGATTAGGAGATAATTGAAATTAATTTGATCGAATTTATAATTTCGAAAATTAATCCTAATACCTAATTCTATGTAATTTAGCTTATATTTATCTTATTATAATTGTATAATGTAAAAATGTTAATTTAACAATGAGGGTAAGATTTTTTTTATATAATTTCTTAAAATATATCATTTTTTTATAGGTTATTAGTTCTATAAAAAAATAATAGATATAATATTGTTTCTGATCAAAGGGGTTTATGAAAAATCCATAACACTAAATCACAAAGGCAATCATAAGCAATCGTAATCTCATGGTAAAATAAATAACGTTCTATTAATCGCTATCAATATCGTATTTGTCATCAATAATGATAATATTTAATATGCGCGAAATATTCTGAGATTGACTATAATTAATTATAGTTTCATTAATTAGATAAAAACTAATATATCGATAGACTTTTAAATATCAATAACATTTTAGAAAATGTCAAAAAGAAATGGGATTAATTATTGAAATAAACAAAAAAACAAATATATTGATTCAATAATTTATCGCTAACCCTTTAAATTATAATGCGGTATCCCGTTTAACACCTATAAATTATCTAATTATCACTAATGACAATGAAGGAGAATCTACAGGAGAACCTGCATTCACACTTCAATTTGATTTATAGTGGTATCTTATAGCCTTAAGTCAATATATTTCCTATACATATATGTATTCTCATACATACTTACATATAATATTTACAATCCAAATTCATATATTTACACAAATACTACTATGTATATATCATAAAGTCGCATATTAATAAAGTTCGAAAAGTAATGAATAAATATAGCAAAGTAACACATGATTTATCTAAATCAAGTTATATATGTATGTACATAAAAATTCACCCACGAAAGAAAAATATGATAGTTATTTAAATTGAAACTCTGAAATCAAACAAGCATCGTTTTTATTATTCGTTGAAAATTTTCATGGAACAAATGTGCATATGTATTTTAGATATTCACGCATACATTTATCAAAGACTAGCTCGGAACCAATCGAATAACTCAAACAAACGATCTATTTTGACTCGAAAAATTTCCTGTCCAAAATAAACGTTCTATTTCAGCGAACCACAATATGTTTATCGTCTTATTTCACCTTTCATGAAACAATAATATAATAAGTCAAACCTTTTTTTTAAACATGAACAGACAATTTTTTTACATATCAATATGAAAAACAATGTTATGAGTCAGTGCAGATAATTAATCAATCATTCATGGACATAATACTATAATACAATGATATTTTACTTATGTTAAGGATAAGGTTTCTCATGTCGCACTTTCATAGAACAAACCCTCATAATAGCGATGACGTATAATAGTATGAGGTTCAAAATTCTGTAAGTTAACATATTATAAATCATATCCGATTTCTCTAAGCTAATACATACTTATGCGAATACCGTAATACTTGTATCATAATATTTGGTCTCTGAGGCTTACTTTGAGATTACGCAAAAGCTGAATATCGTTTGATGCTATTATATTATATTTTACCGTGTAACAAGTTATAAATTTATAAACTTACACATGACTGCTCTTGTTTAAGCCTACACGTATAGGTATTAGTTCCACTTTAATTGTTCGGATGATTATTGGAATTTAAAATGTATTAATTAAAATTTACTTGTAAAATATTTATGCTTTGTGTGTAGTTTGTGTGTCAAGGTTGAAGTTCTATGAACATGCGATTTAGAATCATATGGTAGACGCGATACGATATATTTTTTCGTGCGAATTACACATGACGACTGTAAAGAACAAGGGATACATTTTATATGGGGGTATCATAAAAGATGTTTCCCTTGGCCTTTTCAGTCGTCGTTTAGGTATTCGGAGTGGTATTTTTGCCGGAATTTTCAATTCTCGAAACGCTTTTATGTGGGAAAGTCGCTAAATGTAATAAGATGAAAGATGTGATTTTTTTTCAAAATCGATTAACATTTTGGTTCGCGCAACGTTCTTGAAATTTTTGTAAAATTAAAAAATGCTTTATTTTTTACTTTTTAAGTTCATTTAAATACACTTTCTTAAGTTTTTTATACATGTTTTATCGTTTAAATAATCTAAATGAATTTTATTTTGATAAATTATTTATATTTTGCTACCAATACAACGCCAAAAAAAACGAAAATGTACCCATTTTCACTAAGTTACTGTACGCTCATTTTCAATTAATATTCTTGAGTAATTTGCTATTAAAAAATAAATTATAAAATCTTATTTTAATTTCTCAACTATTAAAAAAATTCATGACAGATCCGTTTTCAAATTTTCCATTACATTAATAAATGAAAAAATCAAATTGTATAACGATGTTGCTGAATAAAATCACGTCAATTGAAAAAACTGGGTTGTATGCATGTTTCAAATTTATCCTTAGAACCCTTTCATTATTTTCATAACTATAATAATAATAGCCGATGAAACAAAATGCTTAGGATTTACCAAATTCAGGGTGAAAACTTAATTATTGTGCTTCAAGAAAATGCTGTGTAAAGGATTACTATTATCAAATATTCAGTGAATTTGAGTAAACTATTAAATATTATATTGTTGCAAAGTGGAAGGAATGTACGCGATGTCGTTCAACGACACTAACCAGACTATAAACATGGATGATATTAAAAATAGTGTACTCGACTTAGAAGACGTCAAGAAGATGTTCCAGGATACGAATCCAGTTCTCATCAGTTTTTATATACCGGTGTTTCTGTTATCCATCACTGCAAATACACTGGTCATCATTGTAGTCTTCAAATATCACTATATGAGGAAGTGAGTATATATTGTAATAATATTAGATCTAATTATAATTGTGAGCTTATTTGTAAATACATCGTTCACTCCTTTCAAGAATGTTAGATTTCTGAATTCATCTGTTTTGAGTTATAAACGTTTTCAGAATGCTCTGAAAGATTGATTTATCGAAATGTCTGGATTTTTAGTTCCGAAATTCAAAGAAGGTTCTTAACTCAAATTCATAAAAATCGTGCATTTATATGCAAATATACACAAGTGTTAATTGATTATTAATGTTATTAAATTTATATTTGAGAGGACATCTGCGAAATAAAACAAGCAATTTACTTCGACATGATGAAATAAATGCAACAGTTTCTTTGAACGCATAATGTGCTGGAACATCTTCGTGATTTCGCAATATTTTCAGATATCGATACTGAAATCTGTAAATGTGTTTCAGTATATCACTTTATGAAATATGCCAAAACATTCCATTGTTGTTGAAGAAAGTTGAGTATTTAAATGAAAGGAAAATACCGGCACCGAAAATTTTATTCATAGAATTTTCGAAGATAATACATAATTATATGTTCATATTGCATATGAATTGAATACATGTTTGATTAAATAAAATTGAATAAGCTAAGAATAAAAGTCGTCAATATTTATGGGATATACTATATTAACATATTATTACATTTTGCATACTGTTGATATTGTCGATATGTTACTATCGATACTTTGTGAACCAGAAAAATATTTTTTTCCATTTTTTCCATTATATTTTGTATCGTCGAAAAATAATTCTTTTATTAGTTTTTCATGTATAAAGAAATAATTGAATAAATCTACATAAAAATGAGATTAAAGGGTTTTTCTTTAATAAAATTATTAAATAAATTGAAAACCTTATAGATACTGCTTTATGATAACTCGGGAAAAATGTTCGCTGTTAAAAAATAAGTCAATTAAAAACAGAGCATAAAAGATGGAATATTGTTGAAGTCTTCATTATCTTTTCTTAATTTCCCTAATTTTAACGTACTTTATGAAAATAATAAAGTGCATAAACGGGTATCGTATAATGAGTTTCATTTTACACTTTCACCTCGATAGCGGTTTATTTCGTAACTTTTTTATAGCATTTGTTCAAAAAACGTACAAATTATTATCATATGTATTCAGTGTGTCATTTTTAGTAACAAAATTAAATTTTTTGAAAAAATTATCTGAAAATCAATAGATTTGATTTTTTCAATGAAATTTTCTATAATCATTTTTTTTCTTTATGTTTCAGTGTAACCAACTTATTTTTGGTGAATTTATCAGTTGCTGATTTATTTGTCACACTATTATGTATGCCAGCACAAATAGCAAGAGCAATCACAGTAGTATGGGACTATGGAGAGGTTATGTGCAAAGTATACTGCTATATGCAAGGTAAATATTTACTAAATACACACATCTCTACAATGAATGTAATATAATGCGAAGACAACATATAAAGGAATTTCTCAAATGAACGGATTATTATTATGGATATGAAAGTACATAAAGCGATCGGCTTTCTAAAATTATTTCGCCATGGATTTTCATCGAATAGGTACTCTTGTGCTCATTTGATTGAGGCAAAACCACTGCTTCCGATTAAATGTTTACAAATTGAGTTCTAATTAATTCGATGCTAAGCAAACTGTGAATATGTGGATGCTTATCTAAAAAGATTTAATATAGCCATGAATTATTTCGACATGTCTGATAATATTTGATTTAAGTTTTACAATTGTTTAAAACTAATAGTGTACATATATTATAACAGGGTTTTTATTCGAAACATTTGAATTAATTTTTATTAATATTATAATTTTTATAATCCAAGAAGAATCAAAATATATATTATTCTTTTTCGTAAAAACAGTCAAGTACACTTATTTAAATTGAATTGTTTTAATAGTATTTAAGATGTTATTAAAATTTTAAATTTAAATTCTATGGAAAATTTTGAAATACGAAGAATGAATCTGTAATTTCAAATCGATGAAGATTAGCAATCATGGCACAATACAGAGCAAGTTTTGTCAACCAATTTGTGTATTTACTGGATCGTAATTTAATTAAGATAGACTCGCTCTGAATTTGAATTTAAATCCAACTAAACGCACTTGATTTACATTATAAATTAGCTTTGAAGATAGATCGCATATAATTTTCATGTTTTCATACAACTTTACGTGGATTTATTATCTCAATCAGCATTTGTAAAGTACACAATTTTTTTTCACAAACATTCGTTGAAGCAGTTAACTAAGTTAAGCGGAAACGAGTCTCATTTTCAGATTCTCGTTTGTCGTTAGAGCAAGATAATAAACTCTAATTCAAGCAAGTTTATCTTTCATTAGATGCCTCCCCCTGAGCTCAGTTTCTTTTAACTTTAAGGAATATACGAGTTCTGAAATTGCTGTGAATTTCATCTCGGTTGTGATAAATCGAATAATCCGCGACGAAAAACGAACGAGACAAAAATAAATGTTTCAAAGAAAGCGAAATTGTTAGGAAACTAAAATGCGAAAAATGATTAGTAAGTAAGCTGAGGTTGTTATAAGAGTGAAGTAAAATCGAGCAATTTCAGACTCGGAAGCTTTGTGTTAAAATCTTCAAAGATTAAAATGAATGAAAAGGTCAACTGAAACTTGCTATATACTACATAACTATTTTATACTCTTGTCAGATTTTGAACCTTTCAGGGTAAAACGTAAATAACTTCACTTTTTGACGAAAATGAAATTCAAATGTCAAAACAATCGACGTAGTCATAACTTTCTATGTGTAAAATATCTTCGCTGAACAATAAAGATAAATACCATTAAATGTCAAAATAAATTTGGCCACTGGATAATAAATCGTTCATTTCAATGAATTATTTGGTCTTGTATAAACCAACCACATCTGTAGCTCATAATTTATTTTTTCAATATCTGAAAAAATATCATTTTCTTGATTTTAATGGATTTAGTCACGTTATCGCCTTTAACATCTTATATAAATTCACAATTAATTCGTACCTTACGAAACCGAGGTTAATTAAAAAGGGTCCTTTGATCTTTATATGTTTTTTCAGGCGTGGCAGTGGCGGCCAGCGTGTTCACAATAACGGCCATGTCGGTCGACCGTTATTTGGCCATAACGCAGAGTTTCCGCATACCGGAATTCCCTAACCGGAAGTGGGCTTTGTTGGTGATAGTGCTCCTGTGGATAGTCGCTTTCACCATGTTCATGCCGGTGCTCTCCATGATGATCATCAGGGTCGAGCAGATCCCCAGCGGCACGGGATTGGTGAGTCTTGTTTATTATGAGTAATAGACCCGTTGAAAGTATCAACGCGAGTCTGATAAGATGGAAATTATATGACGCCTGAATAGGTCAAGGAGTGCAAGGGAATTCGAGTTTGAAGTTGACCGTGTATTAGGAGGAGGTCGAGGGATTTGATGGTTTATCTCGGTTCCAAGTTCCAAGTTCGTTTATATTCTTTTGCCACTAAATATATGACTGCGCGTAGTAGTGATTCTTGTACGTAAATTGATTTTGGCAAAAATTTCATTTGTGCCCCTTGACCTTTTCAGTCGTCATGTGTATTACGAGGAGGTTAAGTGATTTGATGATATATAATACATATCTTGGTATACGTTTCATACTCGTTTATATCCTTTTGCCACCAAAACTATGAGTGTACATAGAAGCGATTTCTGTACATAATTCGATTTTGGCAAAAATTTCACTTGTACCCCTTAGCCTTTTCAGTCATCATATGGTTTATACACATTATTTGCGTCTATTTCATGCAAACTGTGTAAAGTTCAACTTATTCAACTTAGTATGTCGCCTATCTTCATATTATAATAGTTTGCGAATATTTAATATAAAGTTATTCCGAAATTGATTGAAAGTCGACTCATCGAAAACATAATAATTTTGATTTAATTTTTTTTTTAGAAGTTTTCAATATAAAATATGAATAGTTTTGAGATTATTTTTCGTTGAAAATACACTGTTAGAAAAAATAAACGAATCAAAGGTTCGAAAAATTGACCTATGCAATATAATGAGATTTCTTGAGAAAATAATGATGAAAAATGAAAAGAAAAAGATCAAAAAATGTAACGTGATGCTTAAAGAACTTTTACATCGTTATGAATATAAAATCGATGTTTAAAAATATAGAAATCAAATATTGTATTACAAATATTCTATAAATGTATATTTATAAAATTATAACATTTTGTGCTTTCAAAATCTTTTAAAATCATTATATATACACACCTCGTAACATAAGAATATCCATAAAAATTATCTCGAAAAAGTGAATATAAATGTACTTCTACGTATACTTAATTCGGCTCATAATAAATTATCGTCGTTAAAAATATTTTTAAGCAAGACTTTCAGTGTTCTCGAAAACGTGACACTGAGCTGCGAAGACAAATGATGAAAATATAGAAAGACTTCGAAACTGACGTAAAATCTTATCTCCTGGGGGAGTTTTTCGAAATCTTTCACCCATTTCTGATTCCTTCGCAAAGTTCGTTCAATGCGAAATCTTGAGAAATACTTTCATTCGAAAAGTAATCATGTTGCACGAATTTTGGATAAGTACCTACATATTTTGCGATTTTCAAGAAATTATTAAATTTCATGATAAACAAGTAGGTCGATTCATTATGTTGAATGTGAAAGTAAGGAAAATCTCATTATTGATTTTTGAATGGTGGTGACAAGCAATTTGCTTGTATTTACATATATTATATATTTATATAAATATAGAAGTCACCGAAATATATGAATTTTGATGTTTAATTTCATTGAATAATTTATTGTATGATTTGATTTGAAAAAACATCCTCGTATAAATATGTACCTAATACATATTGTACTTAATACGAGTATTTATTGAACCTATTTATAACTGGACGCTCGTTAATTATGTTTGCATATTTTTATATAATATAATTAAATTTTCCAACCACTTTGCGTTAGCAAATGATTTTCCGCTATATTTGCTGAATAGGAAATAAATCATGCTATTTACCATCTGAATAGTTCAAGAATTTCATTCCAATTGGAATATTCAATGGATTGTTTACGTATTTGTTGAAGCGCAACAAATGCTTTATCAATTTAAGAGAATTAATCATATTATATAATATCATATAATACAGTGGGAATATAAAAATATAAACATATATAATATATATTTTTAAATTTATTTTACGATTTTAGCTGAAATTCTGTATCCTACTACTTGTCGTTCGACTCAAATATCGAGTGAAGTCCGTAATCGTTACTCAAATACAATATGACATATCTTATTACACATTTTAAGCTTTCACTCTAGGAACATTCTCTTTATCTTATTTTTTAGTACTATCTCGTATATCACGCTACCTTTCGTTCTCCACTCAGCTTTTTTTTTTCAATTTAATACGAAGTATCGTGTGAAATTATTAGATGATATAGGAATATTATAAAAATATATATTCGAGGTTTCGATAGTAATATTTTTCAAAATTTCCACAATCAGCTTCCACTTTGAATATTGAATAAAGTACAGCCGTAGGCAAAACTTTTTTTTATAATTATCGAAAATCAATGTTTTTTTTATCGATGAAAATATTACATTGCTTCTATTTCTGAAAATTTGACGTCTCTGAATTTTATTTTTAGGAAAAGCTGTTCTGAGTATGTGCAATTTTATTAAAAATCGATATGAATAAAATTCTTGCGATTCTCCCTCAATCCCACGCTTTAAATATATTCAACATAAAACATCTTACTTTTATGTTTTCGAAATTGAAAAGATTATTTCATTTAAAATACCTTATTTGGATTTGAGACGCATAAAAATATACCATATCCACACATATAATAATCTATGTATAATGTTGAGATACACAAAATGGGCTTAACGGAATGCTCTTGAATGGATTAATTTCAGATAGAAGCATACGATAAATTAAACGACGTTTCATACAAAACCGTTCTGAATATATGTTATACGATATACATATATACACATGTATATTTATACTGAACTGACATAAAATTACACAACTCAATGAATAATTAATTTCAAATTTGTTGTGGAGTAATTTCTAAGCGGAGGACTATGAACGGTTTCGAATACTCAATTTTCACATATTACAAGTTTGATTTAATTATGAAAATCGAATTGACTTATTTTTCTCTTATTAATTGCTCTTGCAGTATGCATTATTGATTGTATATATGTAATATGCATACATAAATTTTTCAGATATCAACATAAACGTGATCTTATTCTTTCAAACGACATCAACTTGAATATATCTAATGAAAGTTTTTGCACTTACTAGCATTCTTTTAGCACACACCATATTCTGTTACGAAAAACTAAAAGAAAAGAACACTTTGAAAACTAAGTAACAAAGCAAAAAGTGCCGAATTCGTAACTGTATAATACTATGTTAACTTGTTTTGAGTTTATGGTAAAAGCTTTCCACGTTGAAATAGATTTAACGTTATAACACCTTTTCGTGGACGTTTCGGTCAGAAATAAACTTTCTTATACATTTATCAATGAATTTAACGAATTAATCAATGCATTAGTTCATTATGCATAGCTTTTGAAAATGATATACTACCATAAGCCGACTGATGCAATTCATCAAATTTCATAGAAGATTATCTAATTTTCGCGATCACCTTGATATCGAGTGAATATAAAGGGAAATTTAAATTGCATCAAATTGAATTAAATTGACGACGATCGTGATTAACTCAACTTTTTGACTAATAGATTTGAATGTCAATGCCGTTGGTGTCTATAGTCATAAATTTATATGTGTATGTGAAACATCTTTCCTGAATAATAAAGAGAAATCCCATTAAATGACAAAATTTGTTTGCCAACTGAATTTTAAATCATTTATTTAAAAATCTTATTTATTTAAATATGTACTCAAATGAGAATTGACTGCATCTTTATTTTATTATAAACAAAATTTATAATTTCTGAAAAATCAACTAGTTTAAAAAATCAAAAAACAACAAGTTCAATTGTTTTTCTCGAGTGAGTCGCGTTTATCTATGAAAAGCCCATATTTTAGCAGATTCCAAAATATAATTCTTCCTTTTACCACCGAACACAAGAAAATATTTACGTACTTTACTCTCAAAAAAGAAATCATTCGATCTCCTTGGCCTATTTCGTCGTCAATTACAGAATAATCCCTTTAACGAGGAGCGATCGAGTGACGGCACTTTTCCAAACCTCTCACACAATTTTTCTCTTTCGACTGTCAAAAAAAAGGACATTTTATGTTCAATTTGGCTCCCAGAAGCATCGGCGGAAACGGAAAGGGCTTTTTCGAAGAGTAATCCCTTCGTCGACGGGATTAGGCTTTCCAAAGTCAAACATCGCACGTCTCAACTCATTAAGACCCCAGACCGAGTACGTATAACCCGTTCCCGACAACGCGGTTCGGGCTCTTGTCATATGCCGCGAACATGTAACGCGATATGAAATGATTAATATTATATATATGCATCTCAAATGTGGCCGTAGGATCATTCGTGGGTACATTTGTTCGCAACAAGTGAAAATTTCAGCTTTGTACGTGTGAAACTTGCGCTTTGATTAAGGTTGCTTTGATTGGAGTTATCATGTCACTCACGAAAATTTTATTTTTGGAGTTGTAAATTAAATTGGAGCGGAAATATTTCGTAGAAATTGAGTTTTATTGCGAAAAAATAAGCTACCTTTTACTCAAATATACACTAATCCTTCCATTTACGCGTTTTTTTTACGCAATTTCACTTTTGCGCGATCAAGCGAATGTTTTTTTTATACTATTTTTCGTGGACTTTCATAAAAATATTTTCAATGGACCTTATTTTTGACAATTTTTTGACTAGATATTGTATAAGTACATATTTTAAAAGTCAATTCTACATTAAGAAATTATTAATGTAGTTATGAATATTTTACTTATGATTAATTTATTTGTAAATCTTATAACATAACTAATTCATATTTAGCTATTGAAAGTATCTTGAAATAGTACCGATTGACTACTTCACCTTAAATAGTGGATCATACACTAAATAGTGGATCATACCCTGAATAGTGGATCACACCCTAAATAGTGGATCATGTCCCATTAATTTATATCATATTCTTGTACGAAAGGAACGTATTTAAATCGAGGGATGAATATATATATAGATTTTGAAAATAAACAAAAAAAAACAATTAACGAGAAATCACTTTGGAAAATTCAATATTAGATTTTTTCGTGTAGCTATGCTAAATTTGAATTTTTTCCCGAATTTCCATAAATTTCCATTCGATCGGGATGCCGGGACACATGGTTCGAAACCGAGACACGTCCCGGTCAACTTGGACGTATGGCTACCCTATTTTTGATTAATGCCATCTGTTTTCATATGTACATATCATAGTACATTTTATTTAAAGCTACGAAATTCTAGAAATACTCGTAGCTGTCATTCGCAATACTCTAACCTTTAACCTGAAAAAGTGTTCTAGTTTGGTAATATATCAAGGAATAAGCCCGACACGCCAAATACGTTTTATGTGCTGTGTAATAAAATGTATATTTAGGTGGTCAATATTTTTTCAGGTCTCTAAATTTTATAGGTGGTCATTAAATTTATTTTAGTTTTTTCCATAAAAGGTTTTAGCGAGTTGTGTGCTATGTGATTTCCTATGCAATATGCTGTTAATCTTGATATTTTTTTATAGAACGATCATTCCATTTGATCCGTTAAAATAATAATAAACGAGAATCTAATTGAATAAATTTCATCGAATAATGACTGCTCATTTAGTAACCGATTTTATAGAATAAAAAAATCCGAATAAATTTCTTCACTTAAATCGAATCACCACTTAGAAAAGTCATTATGCGTTAGAGCACTTTTTAAAGGCTCTATTTGATTGCTGGCACTCGATTCGGAAGGAAAATTCGCTTTTAAGACGAAAATTCGTACAACATTGTATAAAAAATAAATTCAACGAGATACAACAGTCGCCGAAGTCTTCCGCCACGGTGAATTTACGATTTCGAGAACAACCCCCGAACACACGCACAACCTTTACATTTATTTTTTTCTTTTAGAATCTACAGTTATTCATGAATGACAGAATATATAATACAAAGAAGGTCAATGCGACGAATGCCATTTGCGAATTGATTCGTACCGGTTCATTTTTACGACTATGGGATTCTGTCACGACATAGTCTATGAACGGATCGGTTTTTTTCACCTTCGAAATAAGACGAACTGCAGGTCAGCAGATCGTAATCGGAATTATACTAATGGTAACGGAAAGGTTTACTTCTGCGAAATTAGCGAATTATAAATGACGACTGAAAAGGTCAAGAGGTGCAAGTGACTTCGCGGTGATTTCGAGAAAAGCGCGTTCAAAGTTGACCATTTAACTATATGTATTAAGAGGAGGTCGAGTGATTTGATGATATGTCTTGGCACACGTTAAGAATTCGTTTATATCCTTTTGCCACCAAATGAATGAGCGTTCATAGAAGCGATTCCTGTGCATAACTCAATTTCGGCAAAAATGTCACTTGTACAATCGTTTTGAGAATTGTTATAAAAACGTGCTAAATTCTCATCATATTGATTCTTATATAAGTAAAATATTTTCTTGCATTGATTGAATTGTTATTTTTTTGATATAATATTTAATTATGATACTGTGTTATTCGAAATTTACCAATTTCACAGATGTCAACCTTTCAGTGACCGTTGGCGTAATGTTTAGACATTGATGTCTGAATTTGCGAAATTTGTTCAGTTACAATTTCATATATTATATGATATTTTAGTATATGTATCTTGAATATAGCTAGCAATTCTATTGAGATTTTCCGAGAATACGAATTTTTTTGCTGTATCGATTTCAATGTTTTCCAAAGACTCGAAAATTTTCAGATTTCGTCGAATTGTATTCAAAACGTGCTTGCTTGTTTCGAATATGTATTGCCAATATTATATATATATATATACGGAGCTGTATTAAAAATGTGTGGTTAATATTTAAGAATTCTAATTTTTTCTGCAAATCGAATTCGTTAATAATCTATTCAACTTTGTGGTTAAATTTCAAATGACCTATAAATATATCAGCGCATTAAAGATCAAAGTTCAAAGAAACATCGGGCATTTCCCACATCCATATGTTTCATTACTTAAGATATAATGAAATAATAACATTTAATAATTTCAGAATCAGATATGAGCGATATTTTAGAAGTCCAAATTGAGATACACCTATTAATAACAATTATATCGTTACAACGTTATAAAATTATGTCATTGATAAGATTTCAATATATTATACATTAAATCTCTAATGAACAGAAAAATGTACGTTTCACTTTTTTCACAAACTGAAATGATATTGAATATGAATATTTCAAATTGTCACAGTTAAATTATAGAATAAACATTACGTTTCTTTTATTTTCAAGCCAATAAGGGGTGTATTAATTCATAAATCTTCTCACCTATTTTGATGAAACGTTGTAGAAATGTAGTATAAGATACACATATGTACATGTGTACGTTAAAATATACTAGTACAAAACACTTCAATTAAAACATTGTTCGTTAATATAACTTATTTCATGAAAATTCTTAAGAGATTAAATTGAATATATTATATGACGATCGAAAAGGCCAAGGGATACAAGTAACATTTTTGCCGAAATTTACTTCTATGTATGTATGCTCAAATATTTGGTGAAGAAAGGATATAAACGAACTTGGAACGTGTACCGAGATATATCAAAAAATCACTCGATCTCCTCATTCATGTGGGAGGAATTACGTTATATGAAAAAACCAATGCATTCTTTACTTAATTATTTTATCAGAAAGTTCTCTGTATACAAATCGATATTATTGAAAGTAAACTTGAGGACTAATTGTAAAACTCAACTATAGATTACCTTCAGATCCGAAGTTCGCGGCGGAGCAACAACTTAAATTGGGCGACATTCCAAAGGCAGAAATGTCCATTATTGCCGACGGCAAATATTGGAACTTCGAACCCCGACACCGAAACACGCTGCCAAATTGAACCACCCTACTGAAGGCATTCGTCGATGTTTCGGCGATGATTAAACGACTATCGCATATATCGACGACGTGTCGGATTAGTATCAGAACACGTTCGTGTGTTTGCAATCGAACCGAAAACAAAAATAGCAGATACAGACAGACGTACATGACGCAAAATATGTGGATTTATATGTGACGACTGATAAGGCCGAGGGGTACAAGTGACGTTTTTGCCGATATCGAGCTATGTACAGGAGTCGCTTCTATGTACGCTCATATATTTGGTGGTAAATGATATAAGCGAATTGGAATCGTGTGCTGAGATATATCGAAAAATCACTCGAACTCCTCGACTAGACAAAAATTTGAATACGTTTTTCTCGAAATCACTTGTGCCCCTTGGTATTTTCAGTCGTCATGTGTATTTAACAATTATACAACGTAGCTGCTTATATAAAAACTCCTTTTAAGGAATGCGGCGTATTTTCCCGATGATTTTATTCGTTCCTAAGACGTATTTTTTAACTCTAATTAGATTTTTATGAACATATTTCGTATTAATATGTATTTTAAATTACAAAGTGAAGTTAAATACATAATTATATATTTATTTATTTATTAAATTATGTTTAGGCTAACGTGCTTTTTTATATAAATAAATAAAATTGTTTAGTTTAGTGTTGCATTGAACCTCTCTGTCCACAGCTCAACCGCTTCAGACAAAATACGAAGAATCTTGATATTAATTAAGAAATAAAAATTAATTGAGAATAAGAAAAAAAATGATTTAATGATCAAATCAATATTCTTTAAATCCAAAATTAAAATTGAACTATTTAATCCTGCAATGAAAGACATATCACTAGGTTATAGAAGACTTTAGTATATTATACGCACCCCCAGAGTAATAATTTTGCTACCTAATTGCGTGACACATAAAGCTTTTGTGAATGCAGCGTTGGGATTCAGTGTTCGGACAAAATACGACGCAATGGTCACAGTGCGAACATTGAAGGTAACAAGAAACCGCCCAATTGTTCGCATGATGACAACCTCATAGCACTCTGTCACTGTCGCTCTTTGCCGCGCGCATGGAAATCCAGTTTCACAATTAGTTATTCTCAATTTTCGATCGTTTCTTTTAAAAATTTGACTAAAATAAAAATACTGATACCGATTTATTGATTTATATTTGTTTGCTTAATTTTAAAATGTGTCTAAATATTATAATTAAAAAGAAATAATACCGTGATTTTAATTGATTGAATTTTTTTAAATGTTTTATGTGATTTTTATAGGAAAATGTAACATTTTGCGTCGAAGAATGGGGCTTGATGCCGATCAAAAAAGAAATTTTCGGATCATTGAGCTTCGTATTCGTCTACGCAATACCAGGTAAGAAGCTTAAAATCTAATGATATTTCTATAACTGAAACATCAAAACTCTCGATTTTATTAGAAATGTATTTCAATCAAATAAAATATTCTCTTATCGATATTATAATGACCGTAGGTATATTCGACTTACAGAAATCAAAATGGTTTTGTAGAAGAAAGTTTTGAAAAGTCGTATTGCTAAAAATATAATAAAAGGATTGGAATTTTTTTCGATATTATGATTTCAACTGATTTTCGATTAGATATTCATGAAAATATAGAAAAAGTGCTTAGTTTTTCTTTGACTAAAAAATGTTTGATTATTTTATATTTGCATTAACTTTGAAACGAAATTGTAAATAAATAACTTAGATGCATTTCTATACGTTGAAAAAAATATTTTTCTCTACAATATGAAAATTACGATCTATGTATAACAGTACAGCGTTAGATAAAAATAAATCTAATCTTTCTCGAAGTCACTAGACTTAACGAATTTGACTTTGATCCCACATTGTGCCACAATTGTCTCAAGTTCGTGACCACGCGTATTATATTCTGATAAAATTATTCCACAATTTGAGAACAACAAACTTCAAATTTAGCCTACAATACACCCATATAGGAATACCATGGAGATACGATAATTTCAACCGTTAAACCGCTACGTTTCATAGGGGTAAATTTACGAAGGCAAAACCCGATAATTTAACCACAACAAAGCCGGAGAACTGTCACAATTAAATTTAATATAATATATGAATCGGGGAACCACTTTGATTGTGAGATGAAAATATAACTTTTTTTCTATATTTATTTAATTTATTAATAGGTTTAATAATGGTGTTGGCGTATTCGTTGATGGGCAAAAGATTGTGTTCCGTTCGACCACCTTTCGATCATGAAGAAGGAAGTGCTAGTACGCAACAGGTCTATATTCAATTTAATTATGATTGGGAGACTTGATCCGTGTAAGAGATATGATCCCTCATTTTGATTTATTTTGGAATGTCGTATTAAAAAAATGTGTTAATGTACAATTTAATTCCAAGTGTATTGATACTATTTTTCAAAATGGAGTTTGAGACGAAAAAGTAAAAAGGGGGATCAAGTCTCCCCATTCTCCTTTATTGATATTTAATTTTTGTATAAATTTCATTTCGATATAATATTTTTAGGGTGTTCGGTTGGTGAGAGAAAGAAAAAAAGTCGCCTGGATTCTTTTATTGCTCGCTGTGCTATTTGCTGTGTGTTGGTTGCCTTACAATATAATTCAACTCTTGATGGATATAAAAATATTAGATCCAAAGCAGAAAGAAGTCGTGTTGATTCATCCATACACTTTACTCCTAGGTATATTTTTTTACCTGTATACACCCATTAATTAAGCGATAGAAAATCTAACAAATAATAATAAATATTGTTAGGTTTTCCATTGGCTTTGAACTGATACGATCTCGAAAAATGTTTATAATGCGTAAGCTTATATTTTTCAGAATTTGATACCGAGATAAAATTTGTTTCTCATTACATAAAAACATTTAATCTACTAATAAGAATAACGTTTTCTGCACCATATTTTTCTCTTGTACCGCATTATACGAAGAGATACTCATTGTATTTTATATTACAAAACATTTTAATATGTATCCTTATGGTTGAATATAATATCGTCCTTTATATTTTAAAATTAGGAATATTTATATGTTCAAATATTAGTTCATGAATAATACAATAAATATTGTCGTGATTTGCATTAATTGTATATTGAAAATTTGTATGAAAATTGAAATATTTTCGTAGATTTTAGAATTATTTTTTTTCATATAAAACCATATTTAAATCTCATCTAGATATCATATTTAATTTTGAAATTTATCCCGTGGAAGTCTTTATGGATAGTAAATTAATATTTTATATTTCTTTTGATTCGTTTTCTATTAGTAAAGTAATTCATTTTTTTTTAATATGAGTAACTTTTAACTGATCTTTTAGAGACCTTTTAATTTTTTAGCAAAATCAGATAACCTGCTCGGTTTAGTCTACAACCTTCGCCGTTCAAAAGTTCATCATAAAAAAACATCAAAATTAGCATGGAGTAATATTTTAATAATTTAAAAACTTTTAGCCTCGTTTACATATTTATGAACTCTTTCGATATTTTTTGAATCGGTAATACGAGATTTGAAATAAATTATTTAACATGCGTAAATTTACTTCCTCCCGCAAAATTTTAACGAGTTCTATACAAATGTACTTAGTATTTCGAAGAAATGCAAATTAAAACGCCCCTTTTCCGTGAACGCAATGAAACAAATCTGCGCAAAACTTTTCCGAAAAGCAAAAAATAAGCTAAACAAACTTCTCAAAAAGGCTTTTCACAAAAATTAAGACACTCTCTATTTCGAACTGTTAAAAAACGAATCTAACTTGTTCTATCGATGCAAATATAATATTCGACACGCCGAAAAATCAAAATAAAAAAATGACAAATATCTAAAAATTACACGCTTCCAAGACGACTATGATTGGAATTTATATCACTATAGAGGTTAAATTGGGCGAAAATGAACACTTCGTATTTACTCCCATGCGAGCGAATAAATCACGATTAACTCAGTGTGTAATAATAAATTGCTCGCGTAGTCAGTTGGAAAATTGCGCTTAACTGATGACTTTTTCATTATATGATGAAAGTTCTGATCTTTTCGAGCTTACGAGGCCTTTTCGCTGTAATAATGATAAGAAAGGGACAACAGACTTGATTTATGTATTATATGTATGTACATATTTTGCCAGAACGCTTTCAAAGGTGTCTAGAGTTGTTGAATAAAAACGTAATACTGAGTTTGGATGTGAAAAAAAAAATTGTATAGAATATTTAGATATGATATTTATACGGTATAATAATGAAATCGACTGTATTTTTATAATATTATAGGCTTTAATAAGCAATTATTTGTGGGAATGTATCTACTTTATTCGATTATAATTATACGTACTCGTACAACTTGGTAAGTATTGTGAACGTGAGTCGAAATTTCACGATTAATTCGAATTGATTTGAAGCACATACATATGTTTCTGTTGAATGAATGGTATTTTTGTTAAAAATAGATTAAAAAAATGATAGAGCACCTTCTTAGCGATTTCATTCAAGATAAGGTTGGGTGTATCGCAATTCAGATATTCAATGTGTATCGTGGACATATTTTTTGCGCATTTTGGGGATATTGTAATCCGCAATGGATGTCGAGGTAGAATCTAACAAAAAAAGTTTGTCCCGTGAAAATACATGGACGTGACACGAAAGCCGAATCAGGATGTGAAATGATAAAAATTCAACAAAACCTTTTCCACGATCCGAATAAATAATGAACAACCTTCTGCCGACCGCTCAAATTGTTTCCACTTCATACCCTATAAATATTATGTCCTATGGTATCATTGTGTGTCACACGAATAATGTAAGATTCGGAATATAATATCTGATAGTTTCTAAAATGCGTGGGAATTGTAATTACATAAAGATTCCTTATAGTATTAAAGTATCAAACGATTATTATTGGCGTATGAGACTGTTATTTCTTTGAACATGTGAATTAATCTCACGTAGTTATACTTCTTTACCTAGACTATTGCGTTTCGTTTAGATTCGAAATAAATTTTATCTTTGAACAGAAACATTCCATTTTCGGATGTGTTTTCTCTAAGTAGTTTTCGCTTCGGCAAATACATAGCTGTGACGAAAATTCGCTTTCTTGAATCAAATTTCGACGTAAAGAAAAGTGATTTTTTTCGGTTGTCATGACATTATTTCTTCAAAGTCGTGAAAAGCGATAAATGTTTTCGATTTATTTTAGTATATTTTCGATGATGGAAAACTAAATTTAATATGTATTTATTCTGAGTAGATCAATGTATATACTTGCTACTGACATGGAATAAATTTTCTTGCAGGTCACATGAATTCAGCCATCAATCCATTGGTGTATTGTTTCATGACAAGAAATTTCAGAAGATCTGTGAAAAAATTGTTGTGCCGAACACCAGATGATTTATCGAATCGTCAACATCAACGATGTAGAGTAAGTATTAATTTTAAAATACATATAACCATTACCCACAGTAGACGTATCATAAGACGTATTTAAGATTATCAGAATGATATTTTCATCAGATTTTCTAAATGTCCCATCATACATACATACATTTTGGTATCAATTAATTTTATCTTTAAAGATATGAGTACTAATTGAATTTAATATGCCCATGACAATGTCTTATATCTCGATTCAAAAACTATATAGTATGTACATATAATAAATTCACGTGTGGAGAATTTTTATTAAATTGTGTATGTGCACTGATATGTGAAAATATATAATGAGATTTTTTTAATAAAGAAATCCAATATAATATCCAACAATAAGATGAAATTTCATAAAACCATCTAATCACACAGTGAGCAACCACTTTATAATACAAATTTAAAGATTATGAATATACGCATAGATATGTAATTATCCTTTATGGTTTCGAGAGTTTAATTACGAGGGATTCAGCATGAATTTTCTAAGAAATGTGTATTAACATCGATATTTACATATGTATTTATATGCTTTAATACACATATAATATAATTTAATATTGAAAATTGTAGAAACGTGAAACTTTTCAGAGATATTGAGTACATATATTGAAAGGTTTCTGCATAATTAAATTTTATTTTTTCAACTTTTTTTCAACCTTTTTGACGTTTTTCAAAGTTGAAAAGGGGCTTAGATATAGCAAATATTATGCACAACCTACACATACAACGAGATTTACTATAAGAGCAGTAAATACAATAAATACTATACAACAGTTCACAATCGGCTTAAAGTCCAAAGAGTCTCAAGTATTACTGATGAAACATCGAAATTTTGTCAAAATACACAAAGCGTGCTAAAATTAGTTTCGTTTAATACAAACAAATAATATTTATATTTATAAAAATGCAATAAAAAAACCTCTTTGATTTGAAAAAAACGAAATAATATTTTTCGAGCGATAAATTCAAATTTACAAATAAACTTCGGCATCGATTTCGAATAAAAGGTTAAACATTCAACACAAACACCGAAAAACCAGTGCGGATTCAGATGCAAAAGTTTTTCCCCCTCGAGGTATCTTTCGGTTTTTGCAAGCGTAGCAATTAATCAAACTGTTCATCCACTGGTCCATTCTGAAAGAAAATTGCTTCACGATTGAAAAAAAGTAGAGCCAAAGAAGAAAAGTCTCTAAAACCTTTAACAGCTCTTTGTTGTAGGAATCATTCGCACGTATGAGTCGTTCGAAACTGATCGTGATTAAATCTACTTTTTGACAAAATGAAATTCAAATGTCATATTGTTTGTTATAGTCATAATATATGTGAAATATTATTCCTGAATAATCAATGAATATCAAAATTTGTGTGGTCATCTGATAATTTCAGAAGCAATTTTGATTGATTCTGTACTCTAATGTGAACTGAACACATCCATAGCTTATTTATTATAAACAAAATTTGTATGTTTATAATTTCTGAAAAATTTAACGATGAAGGGGATTTCAAAAAACGTATCGAACATGTTCGATAACTTTTCTCAACATTTTACTTTGTGGACTTAGTCACGTTCAGCTTAGAATAGCTCATATGTATTTGTTTGTTATGTATGTGATATTATAGACTAAAATATAATAAAAAAAATCTATGAAATGAAGCAATATTCCATTTGAAACGTTTTTTTGGATAAAAATTGCGCACGGAATGTGGCCATTAAAAATTTTTTTTAGAATTTTTCAACAAGAATAATTTGAAATAACATTCATGAAAAAAAATCGGATAAATACACATATTTGATGATACATTGAGCTATCAATGGAGATAAGATTTCTTCATTTTGTTTTTTTCTATGCTAATTTCATTGTTGTTCATTTCTGATATTCATTCCGTTTCAAGTGCACACAATAAAAGTATTAAAAATTAATTTCAAAAACAAAAGAAATAAGCACATTCATAAGAAAAAACAAGTTCTTTTAGAGAAGGGACAACCTTTTGTCCCATCCGCGATCCTTTGAAGACAAACGATCTCAAAGAGATTAACATAGGAAAATTCTCAGAAATTTCTTGATATATTTGTACACATTATACATTTGTAAGACATGTTCAAAATTAATCCAGTAAGTGTGGCCAAGGCGAGAGAAGAAGTTGAGTTTTAATTAATTTCCATTTTAATGTAGGAAGTCATGTGAAACGAGTAATCCACGTTCTTGCGTACGAATATAAATATAAATATGTGCCTAATATGTGTTAATACACACATTTAATTTAGCAAAATGTTATTTTCTAAATCATAATTAACTCATAATCATCATATTTCATCTCGCATTATAACGACTTCATTTCTGAAAAACAGCTTATCAAATTAACGACAAATTCATATGACATGTCTTACTGATCGTTTTATCAAATGAGAACATTTCATCTCAGTAGGATGTGATACATTCACATCTGATCTATCGTTATATTTATAGTCGTATTTGAATCGACAACCCTTATTATAAAACGATATAAGATTTCGATTTTGCGTCAAACAAGTTGAGAATGTGAGCGAAAACGATTTGGAAGTTGGGTGTGTCAAAGGAGCTTTTGATTAATCGTCGTTTATATCAAACATGTAGGTGTATATTACATATAAATATATAGTAAATACCTATATGTGATGCTGCGAATTATTGCCTTCGTATCTCGGGTACTATTTTTTCATAAGAAGGTTTCCTGAAACATGCTTTGTTTACGATATATGAGTTTTGCAGTACACATATAAATGTATTATGTACGTATAGTTACTCTGGGAATTGAGCGTACAAATAACTTTTTGTGAGTAAGTATGAATTCCACTCATTTGAAATTATTTTTCATTTGTTTTTTTTTTTGTATTAATTTTGTAAATATTTCATGAAAACATTTTTCTATTTCAAGCTCAATACGTGAAATCCTGACAACATAATTGATAAAAAAATAAGTAATTTAATGTTTTTTTGCTCATTTTTATTTCTTGCGTATTATAAGATGAAAATATTTACAAAATCTACAAGAAAACCACTCGTAAAAAATCATTTTAAATAAGCAAAATTCACTATTTACTTTTAATTTTTTTTGTATGCTCAATTTCTTGATTGGGTATTAATTTTTATCACCGAAAATATTATGATAGAGTTAAAGACAGATTTAGTTTCAATTTGATCTCAAAGCATAATTATTTTGTAGAAGAAAGGCATGCTCAATTAGAAATTCGATTCCAATTCATCAAAGCTATTAATTTATACTAGTATTGTACATACTTATGTCACACACTAGGCGAGGCACAAATTGAATGTTTGTTTAACAATATGTCACTTTTGTTTGATGGAAATTGCCTTTTATTAATATTCACCATGAAACATAAGACACTACATATATTTAATTAAATTAACATATGTATTATATGTGTGTACATAAAAGGTAACATATTTTCACATACACAGTAGAGAATAAATTGATTGTAATAATACGAAGAAAGTGAATATTTGTATTATTTACTCATTTATATATTTTCTTGTGTTACGTTGAAGATATAATATTTTTGGTGAATCAATAAAACATATTATGTATGTATTTATTTAATAGCATAGTTGAAGCTGAAAAAAAAATCTTTTATACATGTAACTTTCAGTAAACAAGCATGTAAGATTTTCGGCTTTATGGAACCACGGAAAACACTCCCTGTCTATAAAATAAAAGTCGACGAGCTTAACACAAAGCCGAATAAAATGAAAGAGATACCTTATAAAAAAAGGAAAATTTTCTCTAAGGTCGCAAATAAACATTTTCAAAAAAAAATATATAAAAGTCGAATTCTCAAATAGAATCATATACAATGGTTATTCGACTCTTCAATCTATGAAAATTTTTCCTACTATAAATGGCGAATGAAAGGGCCAAGGGGTACAAGTGACTACGGTGATTTCGAGAAAAGCATGTATTGACCATGTATTTACATGTATTATGTATTAGGAGGTCGACAGATTTCATGATATATCTCGGAACAGGTTCCGAATTCGTTTATATCCTTTCGCCACCAAATAAATGAGCGTGCATAGAAGCGATTCTTGTGCATAACTCAATTTCGGCAAAAATGTCACTTGTACTCTTCGGCCTTTTCGATCGTCAAATGTGATGAAATATAAAAACTCATCCATTAAAAATATAAATAATTAATACTAGATAAAAGTTCAAATGAATCGACAAAGTGGTACTTTCATATCGAAAGTATATGGAATTTATTTTTTCATTGAATTGTTATAATGACACCGAAAGCACACACATATAATACATATGAATTATCACTATTATTATATTGAATATTGGTACTTACAATGATTTAATCAACTCAATTTAGAGTCATTTAAAAAATCCAATTTCAAGCTTTGTAAAAATGAAAACTGTACAAATTTTCTTGAGTCCAGAAACCTTAAACCGACAATCCCACGGTTGAAATTAATCAAAAATTTCGCTGCAATGTAGAGACTTATCGTTGATTTATGAGAAATATTCATAATACATGGATCGAACAAGTGTAACAGTTTAGTTTCATTTGCTTGTGGAAATCCAAAATTCAACTAAGGGTTTCGATCGGTGCCCTTTGATGTACCTTCAATGGCAATTGCTATCACCGTGTAATTTGGGTCTGAAGGTCGTCTTTTGAAAGATAACTACATATTTCGTCGATATTTCGATATCTCAATATAATATTTGAACGAAAATGTAATTCATATGGCTGAGAGCACATTCGAGATTTTCTCGTTCGTTGATATTTTAATGAAATATGAAAATTTCAGTATGTAAATCGGTCATTTTCGTGTATTATGTTGTAATAATATGAAATAATTGAACCCTATCATCATTAGAAGTATGGAATAATCACCTTTTTTTCGGTCCACATTTTTGTTTTCCTTAATATTTTCACTTTTGATTTTGCTTTTGCATAAATATATTTTTCGTTCTTTTCCAGTTATTGCAAAGTTATATTAATATATATCAAATTAATTTTTCTTTTTTTAGAATCTCTTTAGATTTTCTTTTAAATATGTAGATTAAGAAAGTATTAATATTAAGTATTTTTCTATGAATTAGGATAGTACGAGTTAGTACACTCTGATTATTTGTGCCTAGATATTTATAAGTGTTATCTTATCAACATTTGAAAGTCGATTTTAATTCAATAAAACGAAGAAAAATATATAAAAAGCTTAATTTAAATTATAAAATATCCAATTATTTTTTGAATATCACATGAAATTAAAAGACTCACAATCAGTCAACCGTTAAAAAGCAATGATAAAAGATTTTATGAAACAAACCACATACATACCATGTAAAAGTATTTAATATTGCACTCTACCATACATACTCGTACTTTCCTTTCTTCGTACGAAATTCTTTAATCACTTTTATCTCCCACTTTTATTCTCATAGTCTAATGCATACACGATTATGGTTTCGACTTTATTAGATTTTTTCTGAAGAAAAGTATTTTTCTCATAGAAATACTCATTCGTTACGACTTAAATTACATTCAATTTTATGAAATACAAAAGTATTTTAATAAATTACTTTTGATACAGTCGTTTCGGCGACCGTTCGAAAATATCAGCATAGAAACAAATATTTAAAACGTTCACCATATTCGAAAAAAACAATTGCTTTGACGCTTTCCATTGCGAGTATCTTTAATGAGAATGCTTTGATGAGTTTCACTTTGATCTTTGCTGAAATGTCGCAGAAGGTTCGCGTGTCCAATTTATTATTATGAGATATATTGCCATTAAAACATTAATATTGCACACTAACTCTGCGAGAAATGTTCCAAGTAAAGTCCAACCCCGATTCGACGGGTTAATTCCGACTATGAAATATACATATGAATAATTCTTCATATGTGCGTTCACATTTTAGCATCGTAATCAAGAGAATTTATGATGTGATTTTGATTTGTTTTTCGAAATTTTGTATTTGTATTTGCATAATTTTTGATTTGCAAATTGAAATAACAATGTTATATCAGTCTGTATGAATAAAAATTAATGGATGTATAAGTAATATGGACTCCTTAACGACTGTTTCTTTCGAGGTGATTTTTTTCCATAAATATTGTAAGCACGTTAGGAAAGGTTTCTGCATCGATACATTTTGCAATTTAAATTTAACGTTTTACATTCTACGTGATTTCTAACTTTGATGTTTCACTGGAGAGACCTTGTCCGTAGCAAAACCGTAGCAAAAAGGCACGTTACTTAATTTAACATGTTTCGACAGACATATCGTTTGTTTTGTATAAGCTAGTGATATATTATA
The DNA here is from genome assembly GCA_024721215.1 of Cheumatopsyche charites. Classification (NCBI taxonomy): domain Eukaryota; kingdom Metazoa; phylum Arthropoda; class Insecta; order Trichoptera; family Hydropsychidae; genus Cheumatopsyche; species Cheumatopsyche charites. Next base: position 2,212,596 of record CM045587.1, read on the forward strand.
AATTTACAATAATAATAATCTTTCTTCCGAATTAAAAAAGACTCACATTCATAGAACTACACCTATCCCCCGATTTATGCGGTAGATACATTCCTCTCGAACAAAGCGTAAATGGAAATCGCATAACAAAGACTAGGATTCCATAAAAATTCAAGGGATAAATTCCATTATATAGAGTGAAGCAGCCAATCGATACTTTTCCAAGGTAACTTTGAATGGAAAATATAAATAAAACATTGTATTTATTACATTAAATTAATAAAGCATTAGTAAATTTTTCACTTTTACATAAATCTTTCATTTTTTGAAAATTTCTCAAGAATGATATCGGCTATCGACATTTATCCCCATATTAAAGTCTGGTTAAAAAATTGATGAAAATTCGTCACAGAATCATCAGAGCTTTTAACATATTTTTTTAAATCGATATATTTAAGTAAATCGACATATTAACCATATACATACATATGTATTTCGAAAACTTTCAAAAGATTTTCGTGAAATCTACGAATGGTATTTTAAAAAATAATTTTCTTAACCGTGTAAAAGCGAAACCGTGTAAACGGGGGGATGAGCGTACATATACATACATAAGATTCGATTCACATGCTGATAAAAACGTTTAATTGTAAGTCGAATTACAAACTCAGATTGAACTGCGATTCTCTAATTTCAAGAAAGTTCACGCTCCTAAATTTGTCCGAAACGCTTGAACAGTCAAACATTTCGCAGCCGGTTGGTTTTTAATGGCAAATCGAAACGCATTTATTTCTAAGAAGTCGCTTCGAACGGAAAACAATCATCCTTTACGTAAAAAAAAAATAACGAAACGCAAAAAAAACGAAAAATGGCTACTGAAGCACACTAAGTTCGACAGTGTTCTTACATTGAAATAAATATTGTTTTTAATATACGTTCTTGCATTATGTTATATAATGCTTTGTAGAATAAAAAAATCCTAGATTCAATAAGACTTCGTATCGACTTTTGTGTTTCCTTTGAATTCATTGCTTGAAAAAAAGTGTATCTATCTACATTTATTCGCTTTTCGTTGATGACGAAAATAAGAAATCAGTTTTCAGATAAAATCTATGTACGTAAATGTGAAACTGTATGATGATATTTAACATTCGTTTAAAAATTCAAATCTCCGGTAAAGTCATGAAATCTATAGCAATTAATTAATCAATTTTCGGTACATGTTACATGTATATTATAATTTTTCATTAGAAATTAATATGATTTTAAGTTTACAACCTTTGTTTAATACTTATAATGCCAAAATATTAAAATATACACATGTAGGTACATTTTATGCACGTAAATGTATTCTAATACATTAAGATATACAGATGTTTTACTTAGTAAAGTAAATGTTGAATATTTCGAAAATTTCATCGAACTGTTTTAAGTAGGTATTCATTAGTTATTCAGATTATTCAAAAATTGTTCGATTCGATTTTCGAAATTTTCAATTTGACTTTAAAAAATCAGTATAATGTTAAAAATATACGTACTTGGGTTTGATTTTTAATGTTTGTAAAACTTTATCGGCAATATATGCTACTCTTACAATATTCTAGTCTCAATCTCTACTGTAATGAAATGTGGAACGATTTGTTGGAAATATTAGTCGAATAAGTTCTCGTCAAATCATTCGAACATTCGAATTGGAAGCCCTAATTCACGCTCCTATGAAAAATTTAAAAATACACCGATCTCGTTTACACAACCGTGTTATATAAAACAATCAAGTCCAAATTGGTCTCGCACAATTCAGTGTATTTGTCATTGATGAAAATTTCGCGGAAAAATCCCACCGGAGGGAAAACTGTCGGGAAAATTCATAATTCACCAAACGAATGTCGGCTTGTTCCTAAGTGAATTTACGCACGCTGACACTTACGAATGGGCCGAGGAAAAAAAATGGGAATCTTTTATACCAAAGGTTATCCTTAATCTCTCATGGGGATAACGATTTCATCCCGAATATCTATTTCCTTTTCGTGGCGCGTTACACGGAACAGTAAATAGTACAACGTATCTACTCGCCTGTTTGTTACAGTGAATGCGTATTTCTGGCGAAAACATATTTTCGATGATCCGCATATGTAAATAATTCAATTCATTTTCTGATAATTATTTTTTATGCGTGAAAGTCGAATGTATTACAAAAATATAATTTCGGTTTTCTTTGAAAATATATTCACTGTTAGAATGGATGTGGGTTTAAGCACGAAGCCCGATATTTGGATTAGCATCGTACCTATTCATAATGAGTGCATATAGTTCAGTATTTGCACACTCTGCTTGTTTATATAGCGCAGTATTTGTACTCACTGCTAGTTCATATAGCCAATAATTGCACTTAGTGCAAATAAAATATTTTTTTTCTTTTAGCCTTTAAAATATTATACATTTTAGAGACAATCATATTAACGATCAATACATATTAGAGTAAAAAAATAATTAAAACATCTTCTGAAATAAATTAATTTGATCCGGTAACCTAACAAATTTTGTCATTTAACGATATTCGCATTTATTAATCAGGAATTATTATAAATTACACACATAGAAGTTTATGACTATACCGAATGATTTGACAATTAAATCTCATGTATGTCAGAGAGTGGAATTAGTCACGTTTAGTTCTGAAAGGCTTATAAAATACATACATACGTATTACTATGACAATTATTATGTAAAGCGATTACGTCGCGTTTTCAATTTAGATTAATAAAACGAAAATAAGACACATTTCGTACATACGAGCAACAGATTACTTCGTTTCGAACGATTAGATTTCACATTAATACAATAAAGATCTCATCTTTACGGAGCTTTAGTCGCGTCGAGTTCTGTCAGAGTTTATATCGCATTTAAAGCTTTCAGAAGCTCTTCGAATATCAGCAACAATTCTTTCTAGAAATTTTCGACACGTATCCTGAGAACGTTTATTTAATTGGCCAAAGTAAAACATTAATGAAATATTTTCCCATGTTTAAAAGCGGTCCCAATTAAAATTCTCTTTCTAGGAAGGAAAAAAAATCTCTTTGAAGACATAAAATTTAACAATTATGTCCGTCGTGATAAATATCTTATAATTTTTACGAATATTTTCAACGAGTCTCAGAAGATTTGATATTTATATTTCACGTATGTATATACACAATATTCAGGAATAAATAGATATACTTTTGGTATGTGAATATTTACCAATTTTTCGGTGAATTAATAAATCTTGAAATACTTACGCTCGTATATAATAAAACATATAATTATTATATGTTCATGTAAATATATATGTATAATATATTATATCTTCCGATTCATGATAAAGAATTTTAAATAAAATCAGTATTCAAAATAAAAACAAAACTTTCTTTAAGAGTTTTATCGAAATATCGAAAAGTGAGAAAATAATCACAAAGCAGAAGAATCGTTTTATATTTGAGAAAATATAGCATAGATAATTTATTTTCATATTTTTCCAATGTCAAAAGATGATTTTTCGGATTTCAATAGAAACGCCAGCTGAAGATACAAATTATTGAAATAATAATAACAATTTTACGGTAGATATTCATTATTTTCATTCAAAATATAGCATAAAACGAATAAAATAGATCTATAAGATTTTATTTCACATCGATATCAAACAAGCTTTTTATACAATCATACATATTTAATATACGTATATTATCATTTTCAACCGGAAAATCATTGGAGTTCGTGAAATAAATTATATGAAGATCGGTTATATAGCATATAATACGACTTGTTGGATGATAAAATTCGATTTTCCACGAAAACCCCATATGTATGCCGAATATCACCATAAAGAAAATTCATCCGGCTGCCTATAACTATCAATTGAGATACATTTGAAATCTGTTGAATTTTGTTATTCGGTGGGAATGCTTTTACTCATCCTCTTTTCAATGCTTGTTTTTGCGAAATTTGTGTTTTTATTTACAAAACATCCGTATCTCTATAAATACATATTATATTTGAGCTCTTTGTTGTTACAGTGATGTAAGCTCACTTAGTTTCGTTGCGAAATATTTATTGTTTAGCGTTTGACTTCGTTAGGCGCCTAGTGGAAAACAATTAGCATCACACTAAAATAACGCTTTTAATTCTGGGAAAAATATTATATTATAATAGTTAACATTGATTCGAACTGAAAAAATACGACTTATTATTTTTTTATTATAATTAGTATAACAAAGGGTACATTTACGATTTTATGAATCACTAGCTTCAACCAGACAATGCTCAAAACTCTTAAAACTTTAATACGATTGTGAGCTGTTGTATACTATTTCTTGTTCCCTTTTCCATTCCCATTGCATGTATAGGCTATGCATAATACACATTTACTGTAATTAATTGACCTTAAAAATTAAAATTTAGTCATGTAGAAACCTCCACATATATCCACACAATAATTATGTGAAGTTTCATTGCGAAAGGATCAGCCGTTTAGTAGTCTATAAGTAACATAAATACATGAATTTTTATTTATATAATAGGTTGTATTTGATATTTTATAAATGACGACTGAATTGCACAAAGGGTACAAGTGACTTTTTATATCAATGTTAAGTTATGTAACAATTAAGAATTAAAAATGTAAGTTAAGTAAGTATCAGAAAATGGTTCTATGTATAATATAGAAACATTTTCTGTATTTAACTTAATTTTGATAAAAAAAGTCACTTGTAACCTTTAATTTAGTAATAACCTAATAATTAATATCATCAATTTAGCATATGTTGGGATATCTGAGGTTTGATTCGATTTGAGACTCGGTCGTTTCTTCCAAATATTTGGATTTTTAGATTAAAAAAAAATCTTAATTTAACGCGTATAATCATCATATCTCACCTTACATTATATGCTTCGATTTAATTCGTTACTTAGTTACACCTGTGCGCGCTATAACTTACACTTCAGAGTCTCATCCTCACGGCATACTTCTTCACTTAAAAGTGAACGATAAAAATCGTTAAAATCGTGTATAAATGAGCAAAAATTACCAGTAGATAATAAAATAATATAAATTTAATGAAAATATTAATTAGAATATCTAAGTTTACTTGATTTTCTTCTGTTCCCGGTGTGGTCTGCCTCAGATCCGCTGGCCAGCTCGCGCAGCAACCAGCTCCAGCGGATACGACTCTTACCACTCACCTCACCGAAAATGCTATCTACAGGTATGAAACACTCTTAATAAATATATTTTATGTATAAAAAGTACACCACAGAGAAGGTCGTGTTCGAAGATCCGAAAAGCATGTGCGATTTGTGGAAAAAAAATTGTCTCGGATCGTTCGCGCGTCGAAAATATTCTGATAAACATATTCCCTAACGAGCAGTTCTCGTAAATTTGACACATGTGTGTCAAACTAGCATACATAAGATATGATTTTCTCTGTCCTTTTTTCGGGATTTTCTGAGATTCGAGACGACTATCGTGTTTGAAGTTATGAATTTAATGCAGTAGAGTCTCAATTATCATAGGATTTGTTCTAAATACGAATGTGTCGATTATAATGGTACTATTACGATCATTTCAATTTATGAATGTCATGAATGATGAATATTTTTGTTAATCTTGCGCCTTCTGGAGCTTTTCAGAGTTAATGAATATCTGACATTGAAATGATTTAACCCATTTATTAATATGCACAAAACGATTTATAACCCTTTATTAAATTATATCAAAATTTTAATCGATAATATTATAGTTTGATATTGAAAATATATAAAACGTAAATCACAATATCTAAAAATCATTACTGAACTATGGTAGAAAAATGACATTTTTTTTCTATAATATTACTTTCATCCCCAATAAATTCTAATAATTAAGATTCAACTGTAATTCAGATATCTGTTTATATTACTAGAATATTAATCTTTGCGTCAATATTGAACATTTTCGGATCATAAACGCGTGTGAATTTTGTTCTAAGGTCAGGTACTAGTATGTAAATTAGATTTATTATAAGCTAAAATAATGAAGTTAGATTTTATTTTTCGAAAAAATGACTTTCAAAGATATTCGATTCGACATTAAATGATTTAATTTGTATTATTCAAATATAAGGTCAATATTATCTTGGCAAATTAGCAATGAAGATTGGTTTACAATATTTTAGCGTTTACTTTAGGGAGAGAAAAACGAAAATGGTTTCATCATCGTTAAAACATGAAAATATATCTATCTTTAATAATCGTCGTAAATTTCTAAGTATAAAACACTATGTATTTATAAGAAAATGCGTAGTTATATACCTATAAATATTTTAACGTGAAAGGTGTTTGCTTTTTTTTTGTGTTAATACGCTTATCTGCAGATTTGATAAATCATAAGATATTTTGTGTAGGTATATCTATGTAAGCAAATAAAGTAAAAGTAATTTTCGTACTGAAAACGGTAAGAGTTTTTGTATGATGTGATCAATTGGAAATGAAATAAATTGCGAATATTCTAAGAATTCTCCAAAATTTATTTTTCCTTCTATGCGAATACACGAAAATTATACGGAAAAATTGTAGCGAGTGTCGAATATGATTTTCTTACGCATCTTAGGATAGGCATAATTCAAATATCCGAATGTCAATTCGTGAATTTTTTCCGATATTTGATGTTTATGAAATTTAATATTTATGTGTTTGTATATCTTTGCTTTGAGCATGAATGGAGAATTTTCCACCATTCGCGATTTGAAAATCCCATTTCTACGTTTATAACGGGATGTTTTTTTTAATATAATATGACATTTATTAAATTTTACATGAAACATCAAATCACTCAACTTATTCAATTCATGTAACAAAACGAATATAGAAATGAAAATTATATGCGATATCCTGTTTCCGTATTATTCAATCATTAATCTCGAAAATGGAGATACCACAATTGTCCATAATTGAAAAAAATGTTTTTTGTTTTATTTTTTAAATTCTCACATCTTTTATAAACTTAATTTATATTTATAACGACCAATATTCTCACTAAACTATAACTTAGCTAGTTTTTTTCCTGTAGAGATTGGCATGTGAATTTTCAAATGCACTTTGACAGAGCTGCAAAACTTAATAAGAGAAGTCAGTTAACTAAGTTATAGGTAGTTAAATTGAGATAAGTGATAATTTTAACTTCATAGTGAAAGGACTCTCTGGTTAGGTTAAAGCAATAAAAGGCTTGGTCCTAAGTATTTTCAGTTTATAATTTGAAAAAAGAAGACTAATTTAACAATAACTCACTACAATAAATTCAATAAAAAGTCATTATGAAGTAATAATTTTCTTTAAACCAGGACAAATTACCCTCATATCAGGACACAGAGCTTGAAAGTGGAACATGTCCCGGTGTACCGGGACTATTGCAACCTTACTGAACATATAGCTATAGCCATTTACCTTATTGGAATAATTTCTATCTCTATTTCTATTTCTATATGATAAAATGATTTCCATCATGATGAAATGATTTCCATTATGATGAAATGATGTCAATGATTTTCACAGATGCACAGTTTGAAAGGAAATGCGGGAACACAAATGACAGCGTCAGGAACACGTGTGTCCAGACGTCTTCAATATGTGGGGGCAATCAGCGCAGAACGAAGACAGCAGCTCGTCAATTGTAACGTGAACGGAACGACTTGCCATCATCACTGCCACTACAACTACGAACAGGCTCCGAGGCACTCGGATCCAGAGTACATATGAGATCAGCTCACCGAGTCCATTTCCAGTACGCACAATAATAGATTTTCACTGTACAATTGAGGTGTCTCAATGGTAAATGTGTTGAACGTAACGGAAAAGATATTTTGGATCGATTTAGAAGTGGTGTGAGACTCAAAAGTACATTTACAGTGATGGCTACGGAAAGTTAATAGCAAATTTCGAATAATACAATACCATAATTATACATTTTAAATATTTACAATTAGTAATAACTAGGGATCTTAAGTGAAGATTTTTACTAGATATGACAGGGTTTTAGCACGTTTTTATAACATTTTTCGTACAGAAATTATGGTCAAAAATCTGATTTTTACATGTTTCCACAACTTTGAAAATGTACCCAGTGAACTTCTCTACCAGCCTAGTGTATGGTTAGTTAAGCCTCTCTAAAATGTGCTTTTTATTTGGATGTTGACTGAAAACCTTGGAAAATTATTTAAAATAAATGTCTTAGGTATATTGATTCCCAGATAGATGAAAATTTTGTTTTAGGTCCCAAAAATGTTTGATTAATTGTATGTTTTTTAATATGAAATTATGGTAATGTGTAAATGTAATTAGAAATTTGTTAACATCGCGAATGTTAACTTTTTTGTAGCAATTACTGTACATCTCGTATTGTTCATGAAATTTTTCATAGTGAGGAGCGATAACCTATATTTTTTATGTATATTAAGTAGGTATATTGATTTATTTTTATGAAAATAAAAAATGTGATATTATTTATTACACATATAGAATTTTGTACTGAAATTAAATGTTTTATTGATGCAAAATAATAATAAAAAAAACAAAATAGGTACAACCCATGAATACTATTGTTAAGAATGCCTAAACCATTTTTTGTGCAGTGAATTCGTTCCATGATGAAATAATTAAATAGAAAAGGTGAATATATGTATATTTTATTGATCTTTAAAATTGCCTAACTTCGAGTTTGCACAAAAAAGGTTTGGAGGTAAGTATTTATGTATTTATTTGAAAATATGAATTTAAAATACCTAATATTGCTATATTTTTATTACTGCGCCCTATGTGTAACCGTTGACATTGTTAAATTGCCAAACTAGTATTATATTTGCATTGCCAAAATACCAACGACAAAATTTTGTAGATATAAAAATTGCTAGCAAGCAATAAATCAAATACAGCCTTCCTATTGCTCAATTAAAAAATATCATATATTTTATATTTGAGAGAAAACATTAAACTCGAATTTGGTAGTTTTGTAATTCTGCATAATAGGGAATAGATCATAGTTTCTGCAGTATCACAAAGAATGAATAATTTGCTATTTTTTACTGAGTTCATAAATATTTAATAGATAGAAGATAACACTATTTTAATATAATTGATACTTACATATGTATATATCATTCAGCATTGCATAGACATAAATGTAATATAAATATATCATATTAATAAGTACCTATCTATATGTTTAAGGAATTTAATACTCTACAAATTATATAATTCATAAATAACTCTAATTAATGTACTATATGTAAAAAACTTAATTGTGAAATGATTTTTTTAATAAAAATATCAAAATTATCAACTTTTCCATTTTCGAACATCCTTTTATGTATGATTTATTGTATCTTAGAAATCATACAATTATTCCGATTTAATTTAGAATGAAAAAACAAGTTCATATAAACAAACTTTATTTTCAACATAGTGTCAAAATAAAAAAGAGGAAGAAGGTATAATTCAAATCAGAAGTCTCCTTGTGTAGTTCAAAAATTATTCAAACTTGTAATCAATTGGTAACAATTGGATTATCTCAAATATTCATGTCAATCTTATACACATGACCTGTAAATTGTTAGATGCGTAGATTGGTTTTCATATAGGTAAGTAAAATAATGCTAACAATTAACATTCTATATATTTTACATTAATATATTTATATATATGAAAAATATACATTTACAAATGGTTTGTGAAGCATTTGTGAAATAAAATAAGGTAAAAATAATACAAAATAGCATATTACATTTTTACTTAAATTTAAGCGCTTAAAATAAATTAGTAATGTGATTAAATAAAATGTGATTCATTCTGTTTGTCGTAATCGTGCCAATCTCTGAGTGAGTTCATCTTGTTCTTGAGATACACTAGTAGCAGAACCTATCGTGCTTCCTTGCACTTCTTGAGGAAGCTCCATATTCAATTCAAGCCTTAGAATAAAGTAAAATGAATTAACAACAAAGAATTAACATTTTAATACTATTGAAATTTTGCAGTAATTTACTAAATCTGTCAATTTATTAGATGATATATCAGTTCATTTTAAAATGGTTAAAACCATTTTTTATAATGTCAAACATGATTTATATTTAATTTCAAAAATTTTTAAAATAAATTAATTCAAAATATTCTACAACTTACCCGGCTTCATCGGCAACTTGTTGAAGAAGTGAATCAACGTCACCTTGAGGCACACTAGTGGTAACTGTCTGAGACATTGCATTTTCCATGCAAGAGGACTGAACATCTAAATCTTCGAATTGACTCTCGAATTTGTCCATCAGTCCTGATATTTTTTCTAGATTCATAGACTTCATTGCCGCGTCCATGGCTTTAACTACGCCGGCCATTGATTGTGTGACCTGAATAAATAAACAATAGAGTGAAGCAATAATTGGAATTCAGTCAATTAAAGTTTATTAAAAAATTAAAATACCTTTCTAGTAGTGAGTGCCGTTTGGACTCTGCTAGCTACGGCATCTACTCTAGCTGACATCCTCAAATAGTTAATTCCTTGATTTTTCTGTCGAATCGCATTTTCTGCGTGAATTCTAGCCACTTCGATGTTACCTTTCTGTATTGCTTTTTTGGCTTTTGCTTTTTCTGCCTTTTCTTCCTTATCACATTTCTTTGCATTGCGGTCCAACTCTTTGGCCGCAAATTTTAAATTGAACAGATGTTCTGATTAAAGTTCATTAAGGGAAATAACAAGATAATTGCTCACACATAAAAATAATATGATACAGTAAATATATTTTAGGAGCAAATAAAAGAAATTTTGGATGGCAGAGTATAAACAAATGTTTTTTTTTCCATATTGAAGGAATATGTATGCTTATTATTTTTACTAATATTGAATGATTAGGTCAAGGGCACAACGCTCAATAGATCAGAATAGTTTGATTTTTTGCATTTAACTTAAATAAATAAGATAGTCTCAGATTAAATTGGGTTCAGTTGTTGATTTGACTATCCAGAATATGTTTTTTCCTCAATTAACAATTTCCCGAATGATAATGAAATGCAATTTAGAAATAAAATATTAAATTGCTTACTAATGACTGAAGTATGATTCGTGACAATTTTACATACAAGTTTTGAAATTTGACACAACCAAACCTTATAATAGATCCAAGTTTTACTCTTCAATAAATTAGTCATCACACATATCAGGAAAATAGATGATACACGGCAATATCGATGAATTCTCGTAGACATGATTGAAATTTGAATATTGGATGAAGAAAAGGATACTTTCCATAACGGACGAAGACATTTCGTTCCCCGTTTTGAAAATTTGTTGAAAACCACGAAACGAAAGAAATATAAACGAGTGACGTCTGTGACTCACCTGTCAAGTGTCAATAGTCCATTACCAACCTATACATAATATACTTTTAGTACCAACTGCAGCACATTACTGCTCCGCACAACGGTAAAAAGTGGGGACACTTGATCGACTCCTTTTTATTTTGAGATTTGTTGATTCTTAATTGTTATTATGGTCAAACAGGAAAAACCCAAAACATGTACACAATGAAAATGGATTTATTTACAGAGAAATTCAAAGTACGCGAATTATAGTGTGTTTCACATTTGGAAATTGTCTACGTTGCTTTCTGATTCATGGGATTCTCAGGAGACTTTTGCCATTCTTTGAATACCAGTTGCTTGAGTTGAGTATGTCGCAAAGATGGGTTTTCAGTCTTCAATTTTGGCAAAGTTGCTTCTTCAAATGCTGTATATGCAGCTTTCATTCTTTTCTCCGGATGCTTGTCAAGATCATCAGATTTAATGCTGGAAAAGAATAAAATGAATCAGCTATTCTTCAATCAATCATGCTGAAAAAGGATTTAGGTATTTGAAAAACCTCAATATAGATATGGCCTCGTCTATAGTCTTGGCGACTTCACCAGTCGCATTATATTTATTGATATTTTCTTCAAGAGGTTTATCAACATGTGTCGGAATAGTCTGTAAATTTTGTATATAATTTTTTTGTGAAAAGAAAAATATACTTTTAATTATATGATTATTATTGAAAGAATGAATGAAACATATAGATATAGTCACCTCTACTTTGGCAGAAGCTTGTCGCGCCATTTGGTTTCTTTTTTCAGTTTCAGCGACAATTTGAGCTCTAGTTATTTTAGCTAAAGGCTGTTTTCCTTGGGTTTTAATTGATTCCATTTCTTTTTCAAGCAGAGCTTTAGATAGAGCTTTTTTTTCCAATTGTTCTTGTTTTTTTTTCTCCATTTCATCCTATTGACAAAAAGAATAAATATAATATTCGCTAATAACGGATGTATACAAATATTTCTATTTCAATAGAAATTATCCACTTCAGTTGAATATTTTCTATTCAAATTCAATATTTTAAAAATTCAATCAAACTACTTTAGAATGATTTAAATAATGATGTTTGTAAAATGTTTTGATACGATTTAAGAAATATTGAATTTTAAACATTTAAATAATATTTAAATGATTTCAAATACCATTTTTTGTTGTTTTTTCATCAACTGTTTATTATCGTCTCGCCATTCTTCGTCTTCTTGCTGTTTCTTTTTCAGAGCATCTTGAGCATTTTTAGCTTCAGCTTTGCGAGCTTTTGCAGCTACAGCCTTACTATTTTCACCCACGAATTTTTTCGGCATCTGAAAATTAGGAACACCATCATTATTCATAGAAACTGGTTTTAATTGGTTTCATTCATATTTCAATCTTACAATTCACAATAATTATTTTGCGTTGAAAATTTATACGATTAATTAAAAAAAGCTTATGAAGTTTTGTGACTGTAATTTTAAATTTAAGATTCCAATTTTCAGATGGTGAAGTCAGCATCAAATGTCAAATGCAAACGTCAAATCAATATTTTTTTTTTGTTTTCAGACGTTTGGTCCAAATAAACAAAATGATGTTCAATGACTTCTGTTTTTAATTTTTAATTATAAATTTTTATCGAATTTTAATTCCCGATTTTCAAGAAAAAAATAAATTTAATTTGATTTTTGTTTATTTTATTGATTAAATTTTATTTTAGAATCAACAGTCACTCAATAGTGTAGCGCTAGTTTTATAATTTCAATTCAATAACAAGGCAAAGAGATGACACGAAATATATTTTGAAAAAATAATATTTTTAACCAGATTTTTTGAATGCTTTTATCATAAGTGTTGAAATTATCTGTGTTAAAATCATATTTCAGTTAGAAAAAATACTTAACGATCAGTATAGAAAATTAGAATTCATCTGAAAACCCAATATTAAAATTTTATTGGTATCACTCAAAACATATCGACATTTTTCCATCGAAATACTGAAAAAATTGACACTTCAAACGTGATCTGAAAAAAGTTTATTCAATTTTACGTAACGTCAGTCACAAATACGATGCAAAAGAAGTACAAAAAGACAACCATATTGACAACGCACGCACTCACACATGTTTATTCTCGTAGATTTCGGCGCGCGAGTGTGTCGGTGTAGTGCATTGTAGTGTATGTAGTGCACGCGGGGGGCGGAGGCGCTCAGGGGGCCACCGCTCGTCTTCATCCTCATCCTCATCCTCACCGAAAAGCGCACTTCCGTTCTCATCGACAGCTGATCCGTTCTCTCGCTCGATGTTTGACGTTTGACGTTTGACGTTTGACAGCGCTCACGGTCAGTCTTCGCTCCGTAGGTCCGTTTCATGCTTCATGAGCTCCAATAGAGACTTCGTTTCGCCTTCACGGTTCGTATTCGGCTCATTTTTACCACATTCCAGTCATTTATATGCAAATATAATATGTTTAATACATATGCACGTGTTACATACATACTGCCTTCTGTCATCTGGTTTGACGTTTAGCTTCATAGATCTCTTCTTTTCGACTTTTCACGTTCAATACCGAACTTTAATCGTTCACTAAACTGGCTTCAGATCGACAGTTGTAGTTGTCGGCTTATATTTCTTCAGTCTCGTTATAAGATGTCCCATTCTTCATCATCCTTTGTGAGTCAGTGATCTTTCATCATTAACCATTTATCAATTATAAAGCTATTGATTTTCAATCTTTCAAACTCTATATGCAAATGAATGGGATATGTTCAACCTGTATTTTCCAGAATTAGATTGATTTCAAAATAAGGTCTGATCAAATAATTTAATCGCCCGTTCCGGATAGTACTTCGAAAAAGAACAGTCGACACTTTCGCTACGCGATTTCGAAACCAACAGTCATCGTGAAAAGTCGAGATAGGGTCAATTCAAGTATCGAAGATTCGTCGTCGCTTTGTGTGTATTTTTAGTGACGCGTGTCGTTGTCCCGCCACAATTGTTTTGGCACTCGCCACCGAAACTCGTGTTGCTTATCGTCCGCTTTTAAGCTTAGGTTATGTCGTGTGGGAGGTATCAATATTGTTGTGTCAACACACTGAGTGATTTCATGCATTACAATTTACTGATGTGTTTCATTAATATAATTAAATAAAAGCCCTTTTCTTTGTCCCAAAAGCAAAACGAAATACAAAATAATAATTTTAAATATATCATAAACGTTAAATTCAAATATTTGTAATGATTGAAAAACATTTTACATGGAAGAAAATCACTTGTGTTTTTGTTATATTCAGTTTTAATATAACTTTTTCTTTATATTTCTATCTAATATATATTTCGCATTTATATTTCCTTAATGCTTTTTGCTATATGATATAATGAAATATTATGATTTATTATGAAATACATTAGAAATGCAGTAAAACTTATTTTCAATTATGTGCTTTCAGGGGCAGCAAAGAATCGTCTGTAGAAGTTTCATCTGGAGATTCACAATCCTCATGTATTTAAAATCTTCTTTTCAATTTGAAATAATATACATATTGTAGACAATTGTTATACTCAATTTTTAAACAGTGTCTCCCGGAGAAGTGGATCAAGACATAATGAAGCGTGCTGCAGCTAAAAAGCTAATTGAACGTTATTTTTATCAACTCGTCGATGGTTGTGGTGATTCTAATTGTACTAATCAATATTGTGCTTCTAGTGGAGAAGTATGTACCTATTTGAAATTTTTGAGAACATCCCGTTTATTTAGAATGTACTATTAAATTCATTAAATATTTTTATTTTTAGATTAATAATCTCTCTCCAGATGAGGCCGCTGCTCAAGCAATACAGTTATATTATAAAGAGGCTCGTTTATGCGAAGCTTTACCACAGAAAGTTCCACGTATCAATTCTGTGTCTCCCGGATCTTCAACAGTGGCTAAAGAATCTACAAGGTTCGTAATTTTTTTCCTATAATTAGTTCAAAATAATTATATCCATTTTTTAAAATAATTTGTCTGCTTTAGTTCTGACTTAAATTCTACCTCTTCTATTGATAGCAATGAAAGTGGACCAAGTAAAAGTGATGCAGTTCCATGTAATCAAAAAACATTAGATTCTTCAACAATTGTAGATATGAATACAATAGAGAGAGTTCAACCTAATACTAGTGGTTCGTTGCTTAATAGTACTGTTTTATGAAATAATAATGTTAAGAATGCTTTTTTAGTTTTATATTAATAATGGCTAACAATTTTCACAGATAGTTGCAGTAGGTCTAAGCCACCGATGATATTAACTGAAGAAAGTTTAGCGGAATTGTGTAGCACATGGGAAACATCACCGACACTTCTGGTGAGAGCTATTGGGGAAGTTTTTAGTCAGCCTGAATGTCTATCAAGATGTTTTCCTGCCAAGCGTGTTCAAGAACAAATAGAAACTCCTGCTGGTATGTGTTTTGATAATGAAAATACATAACTATTTTGATAAATTTCATTTAAATTCACAAGTAACATTGTCATTCTAATCAGATGGATCAGAAGAAAAAGAATCTATCAGAGCAAAAGAAAAAGATCCAGACAAAGATGAAGATCTTGTGGCTGATCCACCATTTGATTTAGAGTCTTGCAGAAGAGCATTTGAACATTTGAAAAAGGTAATTTTTTCCTTTTGAAAATCTTGTTGAAAAAAGCAGTATTGTGTATTAACCATTTATTCCATGTTTAGGTACCCTCAGATATATACAGCTCAGCTCTTATGACAGCGTTGACAACTTTGTGTGATACTATTATTCTAATTCGTGGAAAATTGGACAATATTGTAAATTGTTTTTTAATAGCTTTTGAAATTCCCAATATGGGCTATGGAGAGTTTTTAGAAACAGTTTTGCCCTCTTTGTGTGAAGCTGCAGATTTTTTATCACTAGAAGGTATATTTTATTCTAACACTTTATACATACAAGTATGTACATATGTATATCTTTGTTAAAACTTGTTATGTTTCAGATCAAGGAAAATTAGCTAGGAAATGGGCAACACATTGCAAAGAGAACCTTCGTAATATTTTAGATTCTTTACAACAATTTATCACTATCAAAGTAATGTCAACCAATTACACCAGAGATTTTTGTGTACAAGATGATCACAAAGTCACTTTGGCTACCAAGTTCATGAAGGTCTGTACATTTAAGTTTATAATATACTTTTGTTTGTCGAATGATTAATTGATTGATTGATGTTCAAATTTTAGATTGTATATTATGCCAATCTCTTGGCTGGAGTGATGGAATCTAATACTCTCCGAGAAGAAGAGATAACTTTACCTCATCAGTTAGACCCATTGGGTGAACCGCTTGACCATATTGGATCTTATGGATCTTCTAAAATGTGTAAACAGGCTCAAGTTGAGGATCCTTTAGGTAAATCATATGCCGTTTGTCATTTATCAAGTTATTCTTTTTGTAATGGGATTTTTTATATTTTTTATAGGCATAGTATTAAATGTGAACGTTCTTGACTCAAGACGGCCATACATCCCATTTGAAGAATTTTATAATGAGATTTTGAGCGAAATTATTGAAATGGATCAAGATTTTTCATGCTACAGATGTTAGTATATTTTCTGGTTTCGTTTCGAATTAATCATTTGACGCCTTATAATATGGATTTCATTTTATTTTCAGCACGAAAGTTTTCTTTCATGAAACATTCTTTTATTCTTATGCCTGCCACTAAAACTTTAGGTCTTTATTTCGATAACAGAATCAGAATGTACTCCGAGAGACATTCTTCACTAATGAATGCAATAATCGGATCAGCACCTCCCAAACCGTACTTACGTTTAAAAGTTCGAAGAGATCATCTCATTGCTGATACACTTATTGGGGTATTTATTTTGAAATGAATCATTTTAACCTTTTTTATTTGAATAAAATAATTAAAAATTGATTGTAGTTAGAATTAGTAGCAATGGAAAGAATTTTGGATTTTAAAAAGCAATTGGTTGTGGAATTTGAAGAAGAGCAGGGTGTAGATGAGGGTGGTGTTAGTAAAGAATTTTTTCAGTTAATAGTGGAAGAAATTTTTAACCCTGATTATGGCATGTTCACATATCAATCAGAAACAAATATGACATGGTAATACAATGCATATATTTTATAATAAATTTGCAATTGTTTTTATTTATGCATTTTTCATTATTTGTTAGGTTCAATCCAACTTCATTTGAAACTGAAGCTCAATTTACATTAATAGGTATTGTATTGGGCCTAGCTATTTATAATAATGTTATACTTGCTGTCAATTTTCCAATGGTTGTGTATCGAAAATTAATGGGGAAAAAAGGTTCTTTTGAAGATTTAGCTGATTGGAATCCAGTAAGTAATTTTCAAATGTTTTTGTTTTTTTGTAGCATATATTTATCCTTTTATTATTTCAAACTTATAGGTACTCTATAATGGATTAAAATATATGTTAGAATATACTGATGACGATATGGAAGACGTATTCATGCAAACATTTAAAATTTGTTATCAAGATGTTTTTGGCAATAATATTTTTCACGAACTCATAGAAAATGGTGACCAGGTCTTTGTCACACAAAAAAATAAACAGGTCATTTTTAACTGTCATTTTCTGTATAATTTTGTAGATTTCAACATTCAGTTTTAACTTGATTATGAAAAAAGTAAGTAAATCTATTTTCAATGTGTTTTTTATCATTTTTTAGGAATTTGTTGATTTGTATGCAGATTTTTTACTAAACAAATCAGTGGAGTGTCAGTTTAAAGCATTTCGACAAGGTTTTATTATGGTAATGGATGAGAGTCCATTATCTTTATTATTTAGACCCGAAGAAGTTGAATTACTAGTCTGTGGTAGCAAGGTATGTTAAAAAAATATATAGATGTCTATAAAGTCTTTCTACAACTTATAATCTGCTATTGATTGATATTTTGATACTTTTTTTAGTATTGATCAATCAGCCTTTCTAAATCCTTTAAATGTAATGTTTTTTCATGTGAAGCGATTAGAATTTGTACAAAGAATTTGGATATAATTTGTACATTTAAATGTAATTTACAGATAATTATTACTTATAATTTTTGCTTATTTGCAGAACTTTGATTTCGTCGAATTAGAATTATCGACAGAGTACGATGGAGGATACACTCCAGAAACCCCAATTATCAAAGATTTTTGGTCAATAGTTCATAACCTTTCAACGAAAAATAAGAAAAAACTACTTCAGTTCACCACAGGCTCTGATCGAGTTCCTGTAGGAGGATTAAGTCGTTTGAAATTAATAATAGCTCGTAATGGTCCCAATTCTGATAGATTACCGACAGCGCATACTTGTTTTAATGTATTGCTGTTACCTGAATATGAAAATAAAGAAAAATTGAGTGATCGATTGCTCAAAGCTATCAATTATGCCAAAGGTTTTGGTATGGTGTAAATTAATACATATGTATAAATTGATTATTGTGTATACTTTTGAACTTTCTTTTGCATACACAAATACTCTGGAGTTTTTATGCTGATAATGTCAAAATGTATGATTTATATAGTGAATTGTGTGGACTGAGAGTGGTTCACATATCAAACTATGCATATACTTTTTTGTACTACCTACTTTCAAGTGTCTCATGATTATGAAAAAAATATTTGTGATTGTAATTTTCATTAAAGAATAATCTGATTATTAAAATTCAGTCAATTGCTAGTTTCGTGTCGAGAATTTATAATCACATTTGTATATTGTGTGAATTGATTATTTGTACATTTTATTTTTCATTTGTAAATTGTTCAATAGTGAGATCTATTGGTATGTATATTTTTGAGCCTCTTAGGTGAATGAAATCACACGAGTATTGCATTAAATCAGTCAAGTCATTTTTTATATGTATAGAATATTTTCACCTTGAAAATTAAAAATTACCAAACTATTTTTGAAGAAAATATGTACAATTGTCGTTATCAAAGTATACTTAATTCATTAAAGCTGTTTGTACATTTATAGCTTTATTTTCCCTTTGAAATGCAAGTGAACTTTGATGCATTAAAATTTAATGATTGATATTTTCATGAAATTTCTATGAATAGATTTATAAATACTGTTATTTAAAAATTTTCAAATGAATATTTTGTTTATGTGTAAATTGAAGCTTTGAAATTAGTATCATAGAAGGCATATTTATTTTTACATTTTTACATGAATGTATTTTTCAAATTGACATGATTTTGAATCAAATAAAAATGTGATTTTGAACTATGGTTATATACGATATTTAATATTAAGATTAAGCTGTAGAAAATGCGACAAATTTACCAATAGATTATTTTTTACAATTTGCAACATTTTTAAATGCTAATAGCTAATTTTATACATATGTATATGTTACGATATTTTGAGATGATAATAAATAATAATGAAAAATGATAGTAATTTATGTAATGTAATTATCCTATCAACAATCTCCCAGTGACTACGTTGCTATATTCTCTTTTCAACCCAGTTCACAATTATTTTTATTATGTATTCTTTGTATTTGTAAATAAATGAGTCAATAAATAGATTATGTGGTTTTAATATTATATAATATAATATTTCCCTTTGAATATATAATCAAAATTTAAATTTTATCTATCACAATATGGTCAAACTTTAATATCATAACTAAAACATGTATCTACATACCAATTAAATTAATGAACACATGAAATACAATATGGTATAAATAATATGAGAATGAGTTTTAGAAAAAGGATTTTTTGAATGCGTAGATGTTCAATGATAACATCAAATCAAATTCTGACACAATGTAAAATAATAAAAAAATATATACTCGTATATATTTGCATATATACGGAGATATTTTAATAAAACATTAAAATTGATGAGAATCTACTTAAGTTAACAAATTGAAAATCAAAAGCACAAGTTGATAGCTTAAAATCCGAGAGAACTTTCGCAACAATTTGAATCGAACACTTTTCATTATCTTAAGGAAAACAGTCGCCTTCAATATACAAATATACTAAATAAGAAGAAAATGTATTTTAATGAAATTATTTTTTTTCTAAATATGTTTATAATTATGTAGCTAATGAATGTATGTTATGTGAATAGAGGTGTATCAATAAAAATTGATAAGTATAATAACAAAGATCGATCTTCTCATTTTTTTAACCCTCAATTTAGTCAACTGTGCTGACTTTCGGAGATACATATCATTTTTTTTTATTAGAGCGAGAAAAACTCTGCAAATCTCTCATCTCAGAGAATCAGTCAACTAACTCGACAGTCAAAAAGTGAAAAGATCAGTTCTGAAACAAATACACAAAACCAATTATAAATTTTCGAATCGCCTTCACACCGACATTATTTCCATAGAGATCGAATACAGAATGTTTACATTCACTCTTCGGCTATCAGCCTGTTAGTTCTTCTTCCTCGATGCAAGGCTTTTGTCGACAGTTCGAAGAAGATGGGTTCGAGCGAGCACTGAAAGTGGCTAAGCCTTAAAGAGTTCTTTGTTGACGCCGTTGTCGCACTCTATTTATGTTCGCGTTGTGTCAAACTCGGCTTTCGGAGTGTTTTATTGAAAAGGTTACTTTGGCGTTGAGTAGTGGATGGAGTTTCGAGAAAGTTATAGATTTGACGTCGCTGTTGAGCTTTCGACTTGTTCTATTATGAAAACGCCGCTTTGAACGTACATAGGTACGTTGGAAAGATTTCGAACGAGCTTTGAGACCTGAAGCGTTCTTAAAAAAATAGTTAAAAGTGATTCATATTTACGTTTTACATAAAAGTGGATGTATGAAAATATTCAGCAATTTTTTTGGTAACAGTGTGTATTCGAGAAGTCGTGTTTTTTTGTTTGCTCGAAAATTTGAATATTTTAACAGAACGCTTTTTTCAGGTTTGAAAAAATTAAAAGAGCGCAACACGCAAAAAAATCCATTATGTCTGATAGTTTTTTAAATGCAATCATTTTTTTTTAACAAATTCACCCTTTTAAATAGTTCGAAAATTGTGTTGACGAAAAATTTTTTTAGTGATATAAAATTATTTAAAAAAATGAATGACCAATCGAAATTATACTGTATTTACAATAATTGTAGAAAAATCTATTGATATTCAATAAAATATCAGAAAAATTGGATATTTTCCTATCACAAATCTTTTTTTTTTTGAGGATTATTCATCGTGTTGCCTTTAAAGTGGACTTGTTCCCATCGTCAGATTGACATCACAAGCGACACAGATCAAGCAAAGGCTTTAAATCTGTAATATTTACAAAGCACGAATCGAGCAGTAAATAAAAGATATGAAAATCCAGATGATTTATCCGATTTTCCAGTTTCGCTCGAAAGATTTCCGGAAAAGCCCGGTCGATACGGAAACTCTCTTCCGGATTTTCTCGCTCGGCCATAAATCCGGTGCGATTTTCCCGCAAGGTGTGATATTTTCGGCAAATCAACAACACGATGATAATTTACGGCCGCGCTTTTTTCCGGATTTGCCATTTTTTTTCCCCTACTGGAGTCCCATTTTTCGCAGACAGTTCGACTTTATTTTTTCGGCTCGATTTATTCGCGGTCGCAAATCGGGGACATTCTTTATTTTCAGCTTACGCTGCACCGCTCACGATTTTCCAACCACGAAGACAAATTTCGTTTCGATCGATTTATGTATGTACATGAAGATTTTCTTCAATACATATATGTATTATGTACAGTTACTCCACATTATAATGTCGAGATAGGTTCCATGTTATAAGGGGAGGCCGTTAAAAGGGGTAATTTTTTTTTTGAATTTGAAAATATGAATTCATATGTTTTCATTTTCACTTATTTATTACCGAATCTCTGCAATGTTTTAAACAGCTTTTTTCGATGAATATTTATATTTAGCTTTACTGTACACGTGTAACAAGATCAAAGGAAAAAAAGCTACTGAAGTTTTTTTAATAAACAAATGAATTTGAAAATACATCTATGTACAAAATATTTTTATTAAAATTTTAGAGTCAGTCTTTTAACCTCTCGTTTTAGAATAAATTGAATTTAAACTATACGTGGTCTTTCCAACTATGAGCTATCAAAATAGCTTCTGAAAGAGACAGATATATTACAGTTCGTTCAAAAATACATAGATCCATATCTTTTTCCATATTTTGACAGCTCATAGTTGAAAGAACCACGTGTAGTTTAAATTCGTTATATTCTCAAACTAGAGATCAAAAGACGTTAAAAAAATTATGTTAAATAGAGTTAGGATGTTATATGAGAAAAGAATCATAAACTTTATAAGGTGGTTTAATGTATACGAAATGGAATTGAAATTGTTTATGTACATTTTTAAAAATTTGAATGGAAATTGTAAACTTTGGGGTTTTTAATCTGATGGAAAAGCAATCGAATTATATGTACATTCATATGTAACTAGATTGAGCTATTCAGGCCACGTGGGGGAAAATGTGGGGCATGCATTCAATATTGATAATTCCAAAATGGAATCGAAAAAACTGTAGCATAAATATTTTATTCAGTACGATTAAGCCTATCCGATGGATGGTGCGATAAACGAGAACGCCATTACATAAATAAGTGGAAAATATATGAATTGAATAACTTGAAAATTAACTAAATGAGATTTTATGTGATGTTTGCAATTTCGATACAATTTTCAAGTCATTAAGTTATTATTCAATGTTTTTCTAGACGTTTGTATAAATTTATTAACATTTTTTTTTATACTACTTTAAAATTCAATGATTCTTTTTGATTCCGAGACTATAAAATGGATGAAATCTTATACTAAAAGTCCATTAATGAAATATTTAAAATATAAACGTTTTAATTGACTAAATTCTGTTTCGTTTTCATTTAAGTACAAATGAAATAATAAATGAATTTGATAATTTTTTAAATCAATGGAAACATTTTATTCAGATGATAAAAATCGCTGAAACCTCAAAGTGCGTTATTTATACGTTGCTTATTTGAAAATTGCACGCAAAGTTGAAAAAAAAAATGGAAAATACATATTAAAAATTCGGTTAAGGAAACTGCGGTACACACGATTGCGTATGAAGATCGGTAATTAAGATTCAGTGAGTTCGTTAAACGAAAATCGAGATAATAACCGAACACGCACTCGCAATTAAGACTGTTTTCATAGAAAGTGCTTTCGAATTCGATTGAATATCTCTGGAAAATTCAACAGAAGCTATCCATTAGTAACGATAATTTAAATGTAACTAATACTATGATTTAATTAAGTTTTCCGAAAATTTCGTCTACATTTCAATTAAGTAGTGGGTATACATTAATGCTTAACTATACATTATACGTATTAAAAAATCTAGTTTCAATTTAAAAGAAACTTTTTTTCAAATATCATTAAATATGAATTAAAAAAAAAAAAAAAATTCAGTGAAAAATTAAATTGAAAATTCAATACATAATCTTGTATAAAAGAAACGACTTACTTTGAGGAAAGCGGTCGATGAGATCTTGTTACCCTCAAAATTTTTGCTGTGTACGATTATATACGATAAATAGAATAAGTATTCAAAGAAAATATCAGATAACAAATTTAAAAGGGTGTCCAGCTTAAACGAATAAAAATGAAACACGATTCGAGACATATTTGAAATTTATACTGAATGAATAGAGATTATAGTCTTATTGTACATATGAATATGGTATTGTTTTATCGTTGTATGATAAGAATATTATAGAAGTAATATGTATATTTAATTTAAGAAATATGGATGATTTTATGTAAATTATGCTCATAAATGTTTCGAATCGTTTTTTTTTTGCGAAATGGAAAAAATAATTGGAGTGTCAATGTGCACTAATTAAAATTTATTACCGAGTGCACAATTAACGCTTGGATAATTTTCCCCAGTAAGTATTTTAACATCAGAAATTATTTGTGTAGGTTGAAATTTTTTATGGGACCATATTCACCAGTTTAATTATCTTAAATAGTTCATTAGAATAATTACTAATTAATACTTGTAAAAAAATATTAGAAAAAAAGCGCTTAACTATGGTTAAGTATTTTAACTCACAATTAAAAAAGAAGGCCATAAATATTATATTTAATCATTTTTATGCATATTTCAGACATAATATTGTACATTTTATTTTGTTTTATATTGTATATTATGCTGTATCTACTTTGAAAGTTCATGTTGTTCGGTGTTTTCTTTGATATGACATTCTGACAATCAAATATATTTATGTGTCATTCATTTGTATTCACATACGAATGTACAGATGTATGGTTCGTTTAGTTAAATTGACTCAAGTTTGCTCAAAGTAAATTCACCATCTAAAAGTATTGTTTTTCTCATTCGTTAAAGTCCCAGTGAAAGTTTAAATAGAGGAAAGTTAAATTGAAAATAGCTTCAAGGTTTTTCATTTTATCGAAGTATTGATTTGAATGGGCAAATATTGAAATACGGGATACAACATAAATCGATGCATTAATATACATACAAAAGACATCTTTTTTTTCAATTATTTTGAAGGACTAAATAAGTATTTTACGATACTATAATATATTTACGATTTTAATGAACTAAAATCGTTAATTATAAAAATTGACGACTTATCAGATACATACAATATATTTTTTATCATAAAAGATAAAATTTCAGGAAGTCCTATTGTCAGATGAAAATGAATTTGTATTGCTGTGTTATATGAATACACGTGTAGTAGGAATGTGAAATTCCACTTTTCCCCACTTCGTCACGGACGATGTCGATGGATTTTCCTTTTTTATTATTTTCAGGTCGTTTCGATTGATTTTTTTCAGTGTTAAAACATGTTCGATGTCGGACGAAGCGAATGAAATCGACATTGAAGTAGTTTTAATTGATTTCGAGTGAAAAGCGTGTGCAGTCAAAATTTCGACAACCATCGTTTCGGTGATTTCCCGATTTTTTTTCCCCACTTCAAATCGAGCAGATTGCTTTTTTTCTCACAAGCACATAAATACAAATATTTTCGATAATATTTTTATTTTTCACGATATTTATTTATTTTAATTGGCATAAATATATATGAGGAAAAAATACAATAATGAGTCGAAAATATATCATTATGAATGGAAAACATATAAAAAATCGTTCACAACATATGAATGAAATGAAAAATATAGTAAGCCCTTACATAATGACTGAATTTCACAAAAGGCACAAGTATTATTTTTTATCGATATTGAGTTGAGTACTGAAAATGGTTATAAATATAGTACAAAACCATTTTCTGTGTTTAACTTAATTTCGATAAAAATGGTCACTTATGCCCTTCGTGAAATTCAGTCATAATATTATATAAAGTCCCTCCTACAAGGTTTTCTCATTTAAAATCCAAACTCATTATATAGCGCTATTTTTAATTTCTTAGAATCTTCTTATATAATATTGCTTAGTGAAGTGTACCATTTCTCAGGATTCAATTCCTGGAAATACTATTTGAGTTGAAATACGAAGAAAATCATTCGAAGCAAGAGTCCAGTCATTTTTACTGGTTTTCAAGTAAAATTATTATTATTGAAAATATTTGATTTCATGATTTTCTTCAAATTGAAAAAAATCCTTCCTATAACCTATAACTTAATTTGACGTTATATGAAGATTCACTGTTTACGTGTATATCAAAATGATTGTACGTATATTATATCTATTGTTAAACAACATATTTAAAGTACTTTGTCAAAGAGATAATTGCGCTCTCCGGACTAGTAGTGTTTCGTTGTTTGTTCTGATACGAACTAAAATGAATATTAAATAAATAAAAAGGGAAGAGTTACGAGTGAGTGTATATTTAAATATTCATTGAAGTTTCGTTGTGCGAGTGAAGGGCTTCATCCAGTACGATACACGAAGGCTTAATGTTACCCGAGGGATTTTGCATTCGTTGAATTTTTGTTTTATATTTTATTACATAGTTTTCCGATTCAACTGCGTATATACACACGTAAATATAGAACGTTACTTTATCCCTTGAATAAATTCTATTCATACTGTATTTTTTCATTTGTATGATTTTCGTAGATTTCGGTTTGAAAATAGTTGAATAAATGGGATCGAACAATTTGTGCTCTGAAAACGTTCGTGTTTTTGAAGCGATTGAAAACCTTTTTTTTTCATTCTATATCAAAAGGTGTTCGGAAATTAATTCGAATGCCGAAAGCGAATTGTTCTACGTGTGATTGATGGAAAAGGAAATCGATCTTGTCAGTTAACAATACTTTTCATCTGAATCGAAAATCGTAAATTTTATTTTACGATTTGAATTATTGCCTGGACACAAGCCGATTGTTTTTTTTTTCATACGAAAAATTTCAACGGGAAATTTTGACATCGAAAATACATGATATATTACTGACAATTGGAAAAAATTACGGTGAAAACAGTTTACGAAAACGCTGAATAAAATATTCATTTTTTCTTCTTCGCCTTTGATTACGAATTCACAAGTTTCAACTAATGAGTTCGTGAATCTATTTTAAGATCACTATTTTACACGCGATCACGATTTGGCTTTCACAACAGATATAAAGATTGTAGAAGCCAATGGATAAAAGTACTCCCGACCGAATTTTGAAATAACTATATTCAAAGTATAATTACGAATTATGTAGAAAGTCAATTCATTTTTTATTTTTAAAAATTTGCACCGCAACCCTAAATTTGAATATAAATCGATATTCGCATTTATATTGTACACAATTTTAAAATTAATGATATTACACTTTCACGATTATTGTTGCACGTGTCGGTTGTTTTTTTATTGTGTTCGATTTTCAATCAGTTGATAAGAGTCTATTGTCGCGAACGGCCGTTTAATTAATCGTCATAATTCAAACAATTAAATCGAGTGCAAAAACGATTATTTATTGAATCTGTGTTAATTACGCGAGTGTTATAGTGGATCGAGAAAAGAGGCTTCATCTTAAAGGCGTTAAGGTAGGATTTAATATTATTTTTAAAACACTCACCTATTCACCGAGAGCACTATTTTGTTATAATGAGATTCACTCTGGTTGCGAAATTAATTTTTACGTAAATCGAAAATGGCGCGAAATTCGAAAACGATCGAATTATTATACGATGACGTCTTTATTCAAAAGATCGACGATCGACACTGAATCGATGTTTTGATAATTTCACAATACTAATTAAAATGGTGAAATACATAATTGCTCCGCTTATCGATAATTAGTTTTGTCTGCGAGTTCTTTCCGGTAGCCCGAGTTCGATGTTCGATTATTACTTTTTATAATTGTAATAACTGATAACATTTATTTATATTCGATTATAGTCTATTGAAATATTCAAACTATTTTTATCTATTCACAATCAGATTAGGGTAACCACATTTCTTAGCATGATTCTGGTCATTTGTTATGTCGATTTCGAGATTTTTTTATTGGTGGATGATTTTACAAAATAAAATACTACTAAGAAAAACTAATAATTTTTAAAACGTTTTAAGAACCTGGTGTAAAAATTTAATTCATTTAAGAATCGATTTGATAAGGTCTAAGCACGAGTTTGAGATATTTTCCATTATGAAAAAATTATCGAAATGAGTTTTCGTTGTAGTCTTATCGACATTAAAGAAGCATTTCCTTCAAACTTCCAGAAATTTTCATTGTAAACTATACCTGGTATATTTTATTCTTTTAATAATAAGTTTTTTTAAATAATAAGCATTTCATTTGTGTATTAATCAGAAGTGAGATTCTGCTAAAATATGTAATCTTCATTCGATACTTTTTCGATATTCTAATGATAATTTCATTGAATTTTTTTGATAAAGTTAAATCAAAAGATATAGCAAGATTGCTTAATTTAAGAAAACTTAACGAAAGTATGACTTAACCTTATATTAAATATTTTATACGAGACACTAGATTCGATTAGAAATCCAACTACAAAAAACTTACACGTACTCGTAGCAATCAAAGCGAATATCTGTATAACATAATATGTTTTGCCACCTGTCGCTGATTGATCTGAGATCCCCGTGTGTCCTTTATTCTTATCTCCGAGATGTTCTCGGATGGAATAAAAAAGAAAAACGGTCCAAAAAAAAAATCTGATTTATTTTGGTTCGCTTTTTCACGAGAGCCGTTCTATTGATCTGTTCGTTCTGGAGGCTGGGTGGATAAACCGCCTCCCCCTGAATCGTATCGGTGGGTAGACTTTTCCACCTTCTTGTCGAAAAACACTCAGGTGTGTTTCATGTAATAAAATAGGGTAAATATCATATATTTAATGAGATTATGTGTGTTTTGTATACGAAAATTAATGTTGAATTTGTGTCTGTTGATTGAAATTTTGATGGATTTGCGTTTTTGGAATGGTTTTCAGGAGTATGTTTGAAGCTGTTTTTGATTCTTATCATCGAAAAGAGTAGATTTAAATGTCAAAACATTTTGTATGTAGAATAGTTTTGTTGAATAATGAAGATAAATATCATTAAGCTAGTAATCAATCCGTTGAATATTTTATTTCAACTCAATTTTAGAGCGTTATATGGACACACAGATTGGCGCTGTTATATAGTTTGATTACAATTTATTTTGGTTACCGAATGATAAATAATTTATTTCAGTGCCGTTTTAATTATTTCTGAATTCAAATCTGAACTAATCACATTCTTAGCTTATTATAAATGAAATTCATTTGTTTATAATTTATTAATGATAGGAATTTAAAAAATGTAAGATCGTTTTATGTAATCAACACGTTGTGCACTTAAGTTAAAGTGAAAAAATATTTGCGTGCATTTTTCATTCATGACTTTATTACGATAATATATTTTGTAATACAAATATTTATCGTTGTGCATTTTAAAAATGTGTATATGTAATTCGTTATGTATAAATATTTGATAACACAAATTCATATTACAAGCGAAAAGGCAGAAAGCTGAGGTTTTTCATCATTTAAATTTACACATGGGCGAGTAGATTTAATAAAAAAATGCGAATTTGTTTCTATTTCTTCGCATAATATCCACTTTTTCGTTTTAATATTAGCCCGTGGAAAATTTTTAATATTCGCGAAGCTCGCACACCACGTTCACTTTTTTTCCTTGTTTTAATATTGTACATTTTTATTAATTAAAAAGCTCAACTGGCAGACCAAAGTTGTGTATATAAGTTTATAAGAAAAAAAGCTTTCTTACTACGCTTGCATAGCGTCGGTGTTTTATAGCAACGGTTTAGCAACATTTAAAACTTCCTGTATGAAAAAAAAAGATATAAGCGTGAAACAGGAATCGCATTATCGATTCACCGATTTAAATTGTACTGGTAACTTACATAGTAAAAATTTCATTTAATATTAAAAAAAAAAAAATAGGGGACCCTAAATAATTTCACACATTAAAAATAGACACAGCACCCATATAAGGGTCATAGAGTCCCCATTTTTACGAGCCCAGCAACAAATAATAAAAACGTTATCGCACAATGTCGAAAAGATGACCGAGCCAAGCGATAAAAGTTACCCGGTTAACCTAACCTGAGAATAAAAGTAGTGCGAATAAAACGCGGACGCGTAAAACTGTCAAACTGAATAACTCACATTTTCGTGTTATACGAAAGTAATTTCGTACACACTCATTCCTGCATTCACGAATTTTCGAAAAATCGGAAGAATGCTGAAAAATATAGACGGACGTACATAGTCTTGTAGTGCTGTAATTATGTATTTTGACGTAAGCAGTGATGGCCATAAAATACGAACACCCTTTAAAATCAAGAGTAAAATGGGTAAATGATTTTGGTCCTTAAAAGGTGTTTATAAGTTTTTCAATATTTAATTATAGAATTGAATAAATCAACATTCATTAATTCAAAAGTACGTTCACATTTTTTATTGTAACGACAAAATTACACGATTCAGTACTACGAGTGAAGGTACCTACGTCTTTATCATTTGGCACTATTTTTTATAGTTCATAAATGTAGGAATGTGTGTATTAGTGTATCTAGTGTTTTTTAGGTTGTTTTTGGTACATGTTTGGGTTTTTTATTAGGTTTGTATTATTTCAAGGGTATTTTCCGTTCAAATTCGTGGGCAATAAACGACAGTCGTAAATTATTTTCGGGCTTTTCCGATCGATTGGAGGCTATAAAGTTGATTACACCAATGGTTTTTTAATTGTTCGAATTGCGTGAAAATTATTGCTTAATTTTCAATTTCTTCATAGTTAAACAATGTAATCGAAAGTTTTGAATATTATTTATTATTTTTGACAAAAAAATACTTTATATCGAAAATTTTCAAATAAAAATGTGCATGAGAGCAGAAAAATTCATTCAATCTCTATGTAGTTCGTATGCAGATCGATCATCAAACGAATTTTGCGACAAATGAAAAATCCAACTATATTCGAACAAAAAGTTAGTATTTGCATATTAATTTAAAATGATGTAAAGTCGAAGTTTCAGTTTCGAAACTAGGTTACGCTCATTTCTTGTGAATTGTTTTTCTTCTGTTCAGACGTTAGAGTTGAATATTTTCAACATATTCATATTGTTTTGAACTTTGATTCAAAAAATACATAAATAAAAAGTTTTACACTAACATCATATTATTCAGCACTAATGTATTTAGAACTTAAATGGAAATTTCAGTTGAATTTAATTGCAAATTTGTGAAATTTCTTCATTTTTTTTCGTTGAAATAAAATTGATGTTAACTGTTTTTGATTTAAACAAAAATTTGAAACGTGAAAATAAAAAACGCACTCTGCTCTGATCTCACGAAAACGCTCTTTCTGTACTCGTGTACTTTCACAATTCGGGACTAAGTTAAATATTTATTCAGAGCAGAATGTGACAGAGCCGTCTGAATAATATAATAAAACATTTTCGACGAAAAAAGAGGTGCCGGATGTATTTTTAATACGAACTGTAGTCTTGGTTACGAATGAATTGTGACATATTCTGAAATTTGGAAATATTTTCCTTTACATATTACGTTATGAATGTATGGTAAAACAAATACGTGACAAAA
The DNA here is from genome assembly GCA_024721215.1 of Cheumatopsyche charites. Classification (NCBI taxonomy): domain Eukaryota; kingdom Metazoa; phylum Arthropoda; class Insecta; order Trichoptera; family Hydropsychidae; genus Cheumatopsyche; species Cheumatopsyche charites. The sequence continues at coordinate 2,244,000 of CM045587.1, forward strand.
GTTTTCTCGTTCAAATTACCGTAAAATATTGAAAAATATCTACCGCAAAAATAATTATATCGGAAACGAGAAATACTATTCAACAGTTTGTATTAGTTTAAAGATTCTCGAGCAACGTCAGGTCACAAAAATAAGTATTGAATAAAATTGTAATAATATACGTACTTAAAAATCCAAGCATGAAGAAGTTTATTATATTTAGTCTTATTGTTAGTTGTAAAGTATGATAGAAACGATCTTTGACAGAAAACATACTTTTCAGAAGTTTGAATATTCACAGCCGACTTGGAATCGTACTGACAATAGACAATAGGGGAGGGTTGAGCAAGACGAGCAATCGGGCAAAACATTATTTAATTTGTTCAAACTAATTACTTCACGTGAAATATCAATACAAAATTTATTGTATATTCGAAAAAGTAACAGAAAAAGAAAAAAATAAAATTTTGAAAACCCAAGAAAAATTAAGGCGGAAACACACCGTTTTAAGACGTCAAAAAAAGAGATGAAAAAGCATTCAATTCTTTTGTCCTAATACGATAGGTTAATGCATGGTTATACGCCCCATTTGTATACCTTTTTCACTCGTACACAAAAAAAAATTGGATGGATTACTTCTCTTTCTTTCTTTTATGACGTCTCAGAACGATAAGTTCTCATCTTTTGTTAACAACAGAAAAATTAGAAGTAATAAATAGTTAGTAAGTTATAAATTATTTAAATATATCATTAAATAAGTAGACTGATGCACATCGGTCGATGTATAAATAAACTTGATTAATTTATCAAAATCATACAAATTTTCTCATTCCATAGTTTTATTCAACTGGCCCATCTCGCCTTACAATCCCCTGACAAACTATGCTCTCGCATCGAATTCACAACCGAAGAATCCGACTCTCCTCCGAAAAGTGAACTCGAGTTCACCCTTTGACGTTTCCAAACACACCCCAGCTTACCCTAACCCTTCTCATTATTCGCTCGCATAACGCGATTATGTCCATAAAACTGCAGAACGAGCCGGGCCCGTTAAGCGTAGGGCGTTAAAGCGTTAGCGGGCCGTTAACCGTTTCGGCGCCGGTCGCAAAAGTGTCTATAATCAAACAACAGACGCGACCCAATTCAATTTTACGACCGGGTATCGTTGATGATACGACGGATTCGAATTCGAGTCTTTGCTTTTTGTCCGGTGATTATTTCTGAGTGTTCAAAGACCTGAGTGATTAGAGGTAAAACTAGGTCCGGATGATCGATAAAATTTATGTTCACTCTCGATTTTTTCAATTGAAGTTGCATAGGAAATTTTCCGGAAATTGGAGGCGGTTAAAATCTAGGAATTGTCGATATTGATGTTTGAATATGGAATATATAATTCTAAGAAATTAACGAACGTAATCTGACGTTAATCTTGACTGCATCCGTATTATATTTTCGCAAAGTGGTTGACTGTGAACTTACGATATCAAATAACGATTGAATAGCACATAGGGTATAAGTGACGTTTTTTTCTGAAATTGAGTTATATATTTGTTGGTGTAATAAAAGGATATAAACTAACTTGGAATATGTGTTGAGATATATCATCAAATCACTCGACATCCTCTTAATACATGTAGGTACATACTCAACATTGAGCGCACTTTTCTTGAAATTACTCCGAAGTCACTTGTACTCCTTGGGATTTTCTGTCATCATATATGATACAGACATTTTTTTTTACTTAATTCAATTTCGATAAAAAAGGTCACTTGTACCCTTTGCGCTATTTAGTCGTCAAACTTAGTTACTGTCTTAAAGCTAATGCAAAGGCAACAAACAACTCACATATCGCATAGCATTCCGCGTAAACTCAATATTGTTATAAATGTATGTACGGAGCTTAAGAAGTCTTCAGACATCTATTTCACTTGAATTTAAAAAACCGTTTCAACCAAACTATTGTTCGAAGTATCAAAAATCGATTTGACTAATTTTAATTGCATATTGCATAATTAATTGCATATTTGTCATTTTTCAGATTTGAAAGATGATCAAAGGGTAGGTACATAATTTAATTTCAGATGCTTTCAGAAAGTGAACGAAATATTGTATAAACTAAAGGTACCCTCGGTGTATTTAATTTTCCTTTACTAAATAGGGGTAATAACAACCCCTCTGACATGCCCCCTTCTCTAGATAAAATTGCATGATTAAAAACTACATATTTACTGAATTTTATGTTTTCTACCATCTGAAACCATAAAACTGACTAGCTTTCCGTAATACACTGTCCAGTCAGATTGACGACAAATTGAATAGTCTATTTGATCCTTTAGACTAAACCAAAGATTTTCAGAGTTATCATCAATTACTTCACCTCTTCATTTCTGATTTTTTTCATCTGAACAAAAAAGTATCAAAACCTTCCAAATAAACTAACATAGAATGAAGCGCACGTAACACACGGGTTGATAATTTCCCTTCTCAACGTACATACGATTCCAAACATTTCTCCATGTGAATGCGACCCACCTTACAAAGTCCTATTTACACTTGTGCTTTAAACACAACAATAATGAGCCTTAGAACAAAATAGGCCCAAACTCTGGTATCAATCAGCCGCAGCAGGCAGCCAACGGGCCGTTAACCACAATCGCCGTTTAACCTCGTTCCTGCGAGACACGCTCGTCTAATAATATTTACTTAATATATATATATATGTATTGTGTGTATGTGTGTCTGTATAGTGTATAAGATATGATATTTAGGGATTTTTCGCATCGGCCTGGTGGGCAGAGATAGGCACAGAGTCGTCATTCGCGTAACGAAGAAGCTCGGATGATTTATTCTCAGGCGGCGCAGAAACGTTTAACCGTTCGGTAAAGAGAGCAGATTCGCTTATTTATTTTAGGGTGAAAATTGTGTTGGGATGTTGATAGTGGTTTTTATTTTTAGTTAGGTGCCTTTTTCTGTTTTCATTCGTTATTAATTTATTGTAAAATTATTATAATTTCTGCGAAGTTGCCTGATGCTAAAGAGGTAACTATGCAGAACGAAAATGAAAAAAAAAACGCTTTTATTATGCAATAAATAATATCTCGTATAGGTCCGATCATTCAACTGTTAGCAGTTTGAGGGCTGGTATTTTCACTGTTATAATCAACTAATTATATTCACAGTTAGTTCTTTAAATATGACCTGTCAAAATCCGCTTCTTTTCTGTGGATTTTCAATAGTTTGTAGTAAAAGAACTGACTGTAATTCTCTGATCAGTTAACTAAATCAGTAAAAAGACCGGTCTTCAGTATTAGTTGTATGTTTTTTAATAAAATTGGCAGATATAACGAACGATAAAACGATTTCAAACTACACGCGATTCTCCAACAATTAACTATCAAAATCTGTGAAATGAGATGGATTTATGTATTGTTATATGAACTATTGTACGTCAGTATCTTTCAGAAGCTGTTTTGACAACTCATAGTTAGAGAGAGAGCGTGTACTTAAAAATCATTTCATCCTCAAACCAGAGGTGTAAAAAGATCGTCTCTAAATACCCAACTTGAGTGCCAAAAACAAGCTAATCTATATCATAAACACGCTAACGATGCTCGAAATTTTCAGCCACAGCCGTGCCTCGAACCCGCGCGTTCAATTTATTAGCCCGCGCCTCACGCTCCGAGCTACGCGTCGTAATTACGAAACTGCAACTTTCAATTTTTTATAAAAAAACGATCATCCCCCATACCGGAATATCACTGAACACTCAAACAGCGCAGTATACACAAGTCCGACATAAAACCGAACTACACCCATTAAACGCCATCGGCAGATTAAGAGCGCATCCCGATCGAGCCGTAGAACTGAGGCGGGGGAAACACCGATTCGGTCGCGAACGGGTTAACGTATTCCCGACCGGAAAGTGTGTGGCCCGATGGAAATCGCAGATACGCATTGTTATACGTACGACGGCAGGAAGGATCGGGCACAATGTGGATCCCGAGGCACAAAGGACCACAATGGCATATCGCCAGGATGTGCCGCCATTGTCGGAGCTGGTTGCTGGTGCGTCAAAATCAACAGTCGGGGATTGAGATTCGGTTCTCGCTGATTCCGAACCAGATAAATTTATATGTGTCTGTGTATGAGGTGCTTTTGTATATTTAAGTTCGATTTGGTTACTTTTTTTTCCGAAATCGAATTAACGACTGAATTTTTTCAATGGGTACAAGGGACTTTTTTAGACGTCACCCAATTCGTTCAACATAAACACAAATGATCCAAGCGACACTAACAAGTCTTAATTACCTACTGTTCGATAAACCGTCAATATATGACTAATAAAGCCATAGGTTACATTTTTGCCGAAATCGAGTTATGTACAGGAATCGCTTTTATGCACGCTCATATATTTGGTGGTAAAAGGATATAAACGAATTTGGAACGTGTGTTAAAATATAATATACTAGCTTCTGTCACCCGGCGTTGCTCGAGACTATTAAGACTTTAAGCCGATTGTAAATTGTAGTATATTATTTCCCGTTCCCGTTCCCGATTCAATATCTGTTCCCGCTACAATTTCGGTGAAAAAATCAGCCATTTTGAGATTTAAAAATATGTCAATCCCGTTGCGTATGTAGGCTTTGCACAACATTGACTGTGTGAAAGCTTCCCCCTTGAAATGACAATATTTACGAAAAAAAATGTTTTTTTTAATTCAAAACGTAATGACACAGAATCCTTTCTAGTTATACATACAATAATTCCTGAAAGTTTCACAGCAAACGGATCAGTCGTTTGGGAGTTCAAGTTAATCCCGTTGCTTATGTTGACTGTTATATCTAAGGGTCCCCCCTTGCAATGTCAAAATTTACGAAAAAATTTTTTTTCTCAAAATCAAAATTTTATGATCTCTAAACCTTCTCCTACATGCAGAGAATAATCCCTGAAAGTTTTACGGCGAACGGATCAGCCGTTTCGGAGTCTATAGGTAACATACATACATACATACATACATACATACATACATACATACATACATACATACATACATATAATCATTTTTATATATATAGATCATCAAATCACTCGACCTTCTCCTAATACATGCTCAGCTTTGAGCGTTTTTTCCTCGAAATCATCGCAAAGTCTCATGTACCCTACTTGTACTAAGTCACTAGTTGTATTTTTTCTTTGAACCTTATTCGTTATAGGAAACTGACTTTTCTGTATATCTTCTTTTTGGAAAATTGCCGCTAGTGAAAATAGTTCATTTAAATACTGTTTTTCACGTCAAATTATGCAAATCAGTTTTATATTTTTTTTTCAAAATGGAACTGAATTTACGAATGCGCTTCGTAAGTGTCGGATGGATAGGGATGCCAATTTCGATCTAGTATATCTTTTTGTTAGTCGATTTGAAGAAAGCATAGAAAAAATTATGAACGATAATATTTAGAGTACGAGCCAATATTCACTAATCAGTGATTCGATAGATACATAATGATAGTTATAATCTACATTTGTATTATTATATTTTATATCAAAATACAATATATTTATTAACATTCGGCATTGTCAACGAACCCAAAGTAGTGAAACCTAATTTGCTACTTTTATATACCTAATATTATTGGGAATGGAAATACGTATCTTTTTATTTAACTTTTACGATAGAACCGAACATAGCTTACGTTATATGTAAACTGAACCCTAAGTACAATCCCAACTAGTTTTATGTATTGGAGTGTTTCATTTGTACCTGTTATACATCCTGTTTTTTTTTAATATTTTATATTTTCATCCAATCGAATTTGAAACATTTAAGCTTCAATATTTTCGTATCTTTTATTGAATTCTATAAGTGAATTGAATGAATCTTCAAAATTATAATAAGATGCTTAATACAAAAGAATTGAATGTACGGATATACAGTAAACATTATAAAAGATTTTATTTCAATATATTTTTCGGTTTGAAGAAAATCATAAATTCAAATGTTTTCATTATTATATTACTTACTTATATTTTCAGTCGATGACCAGAAAAAATGACTGGACTCTTACTTCCAACTGTTATATACATATTCTTCGTATTTCATTTGGAACAAACAGCATTTTTGTGAATTACAGAATGGAATGATAAATGCGATATTTCACTTAACAACATTTTATCAGAAATTTCTAATAAGATTAAAAAATTAACTTTGTAGGAGGCTCGTACGTCATAGGAGAAAACTGCCTCAAACGTTACGTAGAGAAACTTGTAGGAAGGACGTTATAGGGGGATTTAGGGGGATTATTGAAAACTTTTATCTAATATGCTACTTATAATTACGAATTTATTAAAAATATATTGAATTCAATAAAATTTCTTCATTGTTAGCGTTTCTTGCGTCATCGACCGAAAACACATTCACACACACCGCATGCACAGTTCCACGTGACCGTCGAATTTCGTACAAGGATTCGTTTGTTTTATCGTCGATAAATCCGCTACATTTTCCGGTCTGATTTATACTCGTTCTGGGTCCGTTTAATTACTTAGTTCTGGTTACGACCCGATACAGGGGCGCCTGTCGTATTGAATAAAACATTCGCCCCCGGATCGTTACGGTTTCGCAACGGACCCCGAATGGAGTAATCTCGTGTCCGATTCGTCGTTATGGCCGTAGTGTGTTGCCAGCTTGTCTTATGATGGAGTTTGTTGCTAGCTCGGTGAGGGTTCGGAGTCTTAAAGTTGGGTCTTTCGCGGTTTAGAGCTTGATTTTGTTGATGGTTCATGTTTTATTTGTTGTGTGTTCTTATTATATTAACTAGAGATCAACCCAAATAGCAGTAGGTTACATGGACATACATGCACACAAGCAGAATAGCGTTATTATACAATTAGATTGTACTCATAAATCATAATCCATTTTAAATTAATCCGATCTGAATATAAATTGAGTCAGAATTGTCAATTTATTGCACCCTCTTTTGAAACCATATCATTGTCATTGTCTTGCGTTATCTTGAACTGAAGATTCTTATAATTCCAATTGACTCACAAACTCCAAAATGAAAGAATTTTAGTATTGACCAAAAGAAGTAATTTTATCATAAGTGACTTTACCTTAAGAACTCGTAACATGATCTCAAAATTTTATGTTATTTTTGACCTTTGTACTGGATTGGGTCCCGCTTTTTTGTATTTTTCATACTGTGAAACTCAATGCTTTATTTATTTTTTATTAGGAATTAAATTAGTTTCTTTAGTATAGATCTGTTTTAATCTTCAGAGCCTATTACAGTAACATTTGAATTACATTTCTAAGATTTTAAATCATCCAAAATCAGGTAGATTTCTCTTGAAATTATTTACTGTATCCAAAATGTTAAAAGAAGAGTCCATTTGAAACCTTCTAGAAAATTAGGCAAAAAAATGTGTAAATGCTCATAGAATATACTTCTTAGAATAATTAAGTTTGAGACACACCTCGTTCAGTCTAATATGATGATACTAATCCACCATGCCAGAATTATGCAGCATTAATCAGCGCAAGTACAAAATGCACGGCTCGTTAGACGGTACATACACGTCCTACTGAGATGCACAAATTCGCAGGTTCTAGTCGAAATTTATGCAAAAGCTGATCCGAATTGAACACGTTAATACGTCAAACATCCCAGAGATTAGACGATCGGGATTGATATCAATCACGCTTGTCGAGCACGACGCCTTGATGATGGCTGATCCTAGTTGACGAATTGATCAGTCTCGATTGGATGCATAAATGTGTTTGGATTATAAAATAATAGTATATTGTATATGATGACTGAAAAAGCCAAGGGTTATAAGTGACTTTGCGATGGTTTCGAGAAAAGTGCGCTTCAAGTTGTGTCTACGTGTATTAGGAGGAGGTCGAGCGATTTGATGATTTATCTCGGTACACGTTCCAAGTTCGTTTATATCCTTTCAAGTAGGTAATTGAGACTTGTTAGTGTCGCTTGGATCGTTTGTGTTTATATTAAACGATTTGGGTGACTTCTATCAGCACCAAAACTTCTGCTCGACAAAGTGATTAGCTTCTTCCCCTTTGCTCTTATATGGGATATGCCATTTACAGCTGATATTATATAAGATTTATACTTCTTACCAAAAAATAGACCATGGTTGCGAAACCACTAAAAAGCAGAAAACTAAGATCTGACTCAGATTTTAGTGCAATTAAAAAAATATCATAGATAAGATTATCGTCCCCCCCTTTTTGATTATTATGTTTTGAAATATTTATGCAATCGTTATTTATATGTTGGAAAATATTTACTGAGATATCGAATGAAAATAACGAGATTCGTGGATACTGTTTGCCAAATCTTCCGTTTTTGATTTTATGCAAATTCAGAGCATCGTGAAATAGGTCACACTCAAATGACACGTTTGTTATCGTGGTTTCTTTTCACACTGTGATGATGCTCATAAATTTAAAAAGGATTTGAAAACGTCTAGTTTTCAAGACGCCACGTTTTTAAATCGGAGAAAAACCTGAAAAATATGCAACGTCACAGTAAATCTCCATGAAAAGCGTTTGATAGTATTTCACATAAAAATATTTTACAGTAGTCTTTGATTAAAATTATCGATTAATATTTATGTAAGTTACCTATTTAAGTCATTTTCACACTGAAAAAATATAGTTTATAACGATTTCAATTGTCCAATGAAATATGATGCAAATGAATTTGAACCGAGTTCTGCTGAAACGAGTTTAATTTAGCACAAAGGAAGTTCAAAAGATTCTTTTATGTTGCGTTCGGTGAATTATCATAGTTGAGCTCGAGTTTGAAACCGTTACTCGATTGTTGGCGCGATCTTTCGAATCTCGAACAATCCAAACAAACTTCGCAAAGGGGCTAAAGACGAGAAGTCGGTCCGTTTCGCCGACAGAAACCGAAGAATGACTGTCTAGTGTTAATTATCAATCAAGTTCTTCACTCGGACGAGCCGAAGGAGCGGGGAGAGTTGTTGGTGAATTTTCATCAATCATTGCGGTTCATTAATCACGGCCATTCGCCATTGAAAATGTTATTCTAAGCCTTAAAACACCTCTATTGTTTCTCCTTTGACCCGCTAATGAAGCTTCAACCTTTCAACTGGCCCACTTTCCTCCCGCTATTCTGTTCGAATGCGAACAATGAATTTAATTTACTTTGCAGCATATCTGCTACTTTAGCGACAATATTTACTCTCCGATTCCTATTCACTTTGCACATTGCTGTGTTTTCGTGTCGTGATTTAAAGCCGGGGGTGTTTAGTTGAATTTTTACTGTCGGATTGGATAAATTTTTAGATTCAGCTTCAATCTGAACCGATTGATCCACACTGTACCTGTGGAGTGATTAATGAGTTAGCATGTTTTTGATTTTGTTTCTGATTTTTGATAATTTTATAATATGATATTCAGGTGAAAATAAGATCCAAATTGTAATCTAAATGAAAAAATGTACAAAATAAACTCATATTTATTGTGTAATATTGTACCGGTTCAATAACAAAAACTCAATTTATTTCAAGAATAATTAATTTGAAAAATTAATTAATTATTCGTTTAAAAAACCTCGAATAAAATATCGATTCAAAGAATTAAACAAAAGAGTTTTCAAATTGAATTATGAATTGATTTTGCAATACAAATTGTTCGGTGTGCACCAAAACTGATGCAATTTATCGAAACAAGTGAGAGATTTATTTAACAAATTTTAAATTAATTATTAATTAATTGATGCTCGACAGCAGACAGATATACATATATACTGACAGATAAATACACTTAAAAGTATTTACATTATCGATAGTTTTTGAATTTTAAATCAAATCACATTAAGAATGCTAAGGAAATTAAATCCATAATTATAACTATTGTAAAGAAAATGAATTAAATACAAAAATCGATGTGAATAATCTAACTTCGATTTTTGTATTAAGCAATAGTCCTAGGTAATAGAATCCATTTAGAATTATTCTTATCAAACACCACTTTGCTTCAATTAGAAAATTACGATAGAACGTCGAAAAAACCCATTACCAGTAACAGAGTGATTTTATATGAAGACATTCTAAGACTTCTTGTTTGTTCTTGGTCTCACATAGGTATTTTATTACATCGAAGCAAAGAGATGATCGCGTTACATTTTCGAACCGAAAACCGACAATTTCGTTCGCTTGATTGGAGCCTTTGTAGAAAGTCAAAACGTAAATACGTGCTTCGGAAAGTGTGCCTTTTCCCATAGGAAAATGGGCAAAACTACCAAGCAGGCCGCACAAAAGCATAAATACTATAATATGACCTGGCATTGCTCAAGACAGTTTGGACTTTATGTCGATTGTTTCCCTTAGTAAATCCAGTTGCGTGTGTAGGCTATGCATAGTATTTGGTTTGGTCGAAATTCATTCATATGTATATAATACATTCTTTCATATTCCATTCAATTGATTATTTTGATCCGCAGAATCATTAAAAACGCAACCTAATCCAGCATGAATAGAATTGCTAATGGTACCTAAATATGTATATCAGTAAATGTGTGCACATATCATAAAAAAAAATCACAGTGAAAGAATCAGCTGTTTAGGAGTCTATAAGCAACATACACGCATACATTCATTCCTATTCCATTCAATCGAGTACGTCTGATCCTCGGAATCATTAAAAACGCAACCTAACCCAGCACGAATAGAAAACTTCTTTGAATATGACGACTGAAAAGGCCAAGAGGTACAAGTGGCATTTTTTCCGAAATTGATTTATATACAGGAGCAGCTTCAATGTACGCCCATATGTGCGTTTGGTGGCAAAAGGATATAAAGGAATTGGGAACGTGTACCGAGAAATATAATCAAATCACCCGAACTCCTCCTAATACAAGTTCAACTTTGAGCGCTATTTTATCGAAATGACTTGTACCCCTTGGCTTTTTCATTCGTCATATATTCGTGAATGTGTGCACATAACAAGAGTGAATCGCGAATACCTCTTTCGGAGAGCGTCACTGGAGATAGGGCACGACTTTTCACTATTTCCACGGGGTGAAACACAAGAGATTTATGCCGGAAAAGCGTGGAGGGAAACGAGTGTGCTTTAACACCAAAGTGTGTGTGTGTGTGTGTGGTGCAAGGGGAAAAGAGGAGGAAAAAGTGGAATAAGTCCGTGATTCATTCGTGTGTTCCGGGATATTTATAGGTGTGCGGATCGCTCCTTGTTCGCACAAACGCCTCGCAAGCGTCAACCCTTACCTTCTCTATTCATATTATAATTATGTATACTTACTCATAAAATTGAGAGAACATATGCTTAACTTTTTAAAATTTAATATTAAATATCATCAACTTAAAATAATTTTTCACAATAAGCTTTTTTTCGTACTAATTTTGTACATATGTATCTTTGAGAGATTTCGCGTTGTCTTTTCATAAATCTTATAGATATGCTTGAAACTTTGGAGCCAATTCTTGTGAAATTTGTCCAATTTTATAATTTTTGTTTTTCTCAAAAATTCACCCAATTCAAGTGGATGTCTTTCAAAATTTTCTGCTTTCACAAGTATAATATTAAAATACTTTTTTTTTCACTAAACGAAGTATATTAACTTATTTACTCATATTTCAATGTTACGTTTCAAAACATCGAAAAAATCACGCAGAAATCTTATTTTGTATATAAAAATCGTAATTATTTTAACTTCATCTAACACTATTTACTTTTAAATAAGTTAAGTGTACGCTTAATTTTGTGACTTACTGTACGTATCTATGTAGATTATGTTTTTTTATCGACGAAGTAGATTCACAATTCGCGACTTGATTTTGATTTATTCTTTCGTCTACCAAAATAGTTTTGAGTTGTGTATTTGTGAGTGAATTATGAAGAAATATTACAAAACATGCAATTTAATAAACTGTATACAGTACAAGCGAATCACCCACAGAATATCAACATATCAAATAACTATTCAATTGCTTGAAAATATATAATATTCTCATGCAAATAAATTTCAGTTTGAGTATAAAACACGTAGAAGCTCCGCTGTAAATTTTCTTCATAGTTATACGAAAAGCGCGAATGTTAAGTGAAAAGCACATAAATAAAATTACACACCTTGCACAGACCGTTCAAAAACACGGAAGATACGCACCATTCGCAAATCTCTCTTCTTTTATTCATATGCTAGCCTTTGTCATACAAAGGAGCTCAACAAGTGAGCAAATTTTTGGTCTGAACACTTGGGGAGGAACCTATTGATAATTTGTTTCTCATCCGTTATTTTTTCAGCTCGTATTTATTCTCGAGATGAATTTTTGCATTTATGATTTCTGAAGAAAAACGTATTTGGTTCATTTGTTTTTTTTTTTTCGTTTTAAGCCAATTTGTATCGAATAAGTGAAGTGTTGACGATTGTTATGATACATTTATCGGGAAATATTAAATCACGATAAATACCAGAGATATGATTCATAATATAGTTCATATATCTGACTCTATCTCACAGATTTTTGATAGTGATTTGAAAAATGATCGTTTGTCGAAAATCCACCGAATTCCTGATAGTTGGATAAAGTTAGACATTTTTTATTATTTTTTCTCATTAAGTAAGATCATATGTACAAGTGAAATCACAAAAGTTGGAACGAATCTCACATTTCAATTGTGCAGCATCTCTGAGTAAATTTATAGCATTACGTCACACTACAAAAGCATTGTGATATGATTGTCTGTCTCTTTTGCGCGCAGCATAGCTTATGACTTCGAAGTAGATAGTATTGTATTGATTCTCTTCATAACTAGACTTTCATGCGAAATAAATGATTTATTCCGAACCTGATGATTTAGGTTATATAGATACGTTTGATTATTTTTTCTTCTTAGAATATAAGAATTATATTTTTTATCGAACGAAAAAGAAACGCGGGTTCGCGTCAGCGTCAACCGTTAGAAAATAGCGACGAACACAAACGAACCGTGCCGAAAGCAAACAGAAAGTTGAGTAATCCCCGAGGCTTTCGAGAAAATGCGGCAAAAACAAAGGAAAATAATTACATGGACCTTTGTTTTGCGGGTCCTACCTGAAATCAACGGATCCCTCCTCTTAAGGGATGTACACGCTTCGGGGATCGTGCGTTTGCCTAGTCTTTATACAATCGAATAACGATGAAATGTTTAATGTGGAAAAAAATAACGTTCTTTTGTATATACGCATGTGTGTAAAGTGTGTTGTGTGTTTTGGGAATTGATGTCGCTTTATATGCACGGTGGTTTTTGACGGTCAGTTTTTCTCATTGTGTTGTCATTTTAGCGATGAATTTGTTTCGTTTCGATTTGTTTTTTATTGCAAAATTTCATCAAATATTTCTTTTTTTTTTTTTACTTTTTGGGAATAGAAAAATTTGAACCAAAAATAAATATCTGAAAATACAAGTGTTTTGGATTTTTTGAAAACAATCTGAACAAACAGCGATGAAAACGTATTTGAAAATTTTCTAGAGTTGTATTAGAAGTCTGCAAGTTTCAAAAATGATAAAAAAAGTTCTTATAAGGGAGTTTTGATATTCAAAACAAATTTAGAGTTAGTTTTTCACTGCATTAGTTTGTTAACTATAGAGTTATAGTCAGTTTTCTCACTACAAACTATCGAAATTCTTAAAACAGAAACAGAATTTTGAGATTTCGTAGATGAAGAATTGACTGTAATTCTATGGTTAGTTAACTAAAGAAAAAAGCGGCATTAAGTTGAAAATATCATTACAAAAATGAAGATGAATATTCATAGAATTGATTTAAGACTTTGGATATCGTAGGGCGAAGAAATATGGTTTCGTTCAATTTTTGAATTACCTATGTGACTAGAATTGAAAAATATTTATTTCGATATAAAAAACTTGTGCATGAAAACAAATATCACATATTTGCAACGATAAATAAGAAAAAAAGTATTATCACCGTGTATACATGTAACAAGCATTCAATTTGATGTCAAGAAATTTTTATTACGTACGCACACGTCATAGGCATGACGGTGATGTATATGCATATAATAATAACAACAGTAATATAATAAAATGAAATACTATCCTCGTTCGAATATTCCGTATTCCTTCAGCTCATGACGTTTCATTTTATGGGAACTGATTTTATGAGACACACTATACGAAATGGTAAACAGAAAATGCGGTGCGTAGTTTTTACATACGAAAGTATGACTCGAAAATATTTTTCGTGTCTCACAATATATGTGAATATTTGGCCAGAGTTATTCCCGCTTACATTTCAGCTTCGCCTACATTCTACATAATAAAGATTTTTCAGGTATATCGAATACGTTAAGTTTCAAATATAAATGTACATACATATATTGCAAATGATTTTTGATATCATTTTAATATTCTGTGGATAAAATAATAATATAGTTTTTATTATATATGAAAATCAGAAAACTTGTAGGGCGTAGGAAAATATGTATTTCGTTCGAAAATTTCACAATAAGTTTCGTAAAATAAGTGACATGGATATTCACTATTTTAGGGTCGTACATTTTCGAAAACTTTTCCGAGCTGGTTTCTGTTAAAACTTTTTTTAAAGTGGTAAGATATAATATTAGATTTTTCACTTTTGAGATTTATTTCGTAATTATTTTTTTATGTACATCGTAAATTTTCAGCGCGTTGTGCGCCTAATGAAATTTTGATAGCGTCAAGATTTATTGTGAACGAATAAATTACTATTTATGAAAATAAAATACAGCGGATAAATTAGTCGAAAACCTTCTCAATACATATTTCTCGAATGATAAGTATTTTCAAATTGTTAGTAATAGATATCGGAACATTCTGTTCAAATTCAAGATCAGCGGAATATAGTCTTAGTTTATTTGCAATGAATTTTTCAATATTTATACATTTTGTATGAATGCATATAATATTAAAGTTCAATTGAACATCAAATGTCATCAAATATATAAAAATTTAGACTCGCGTTGAATGACAGATGATGAGCACGGATTTTGATAGAGAATTTTCAACACGCCATGCAAAACCGAAAGCTTATTCTTTCGACAGTTTGACAGCTATCGGTCGCCCACAATGTGTTAAAATTCCTGATCGAATCACGCGCTTAATGCTTGTATTGTGTTGGTTTTTTTACTTGCTAGCAGCCCTTGCGTTTTGCGCTATTTTCTATAGAGTTTGACTCTATCTTTTAATTTAAGCTAATATTAATCTAATTTTATCATTAATTTTAATCAAAATCTGACATTTATTTCATTCACAGTACACAACAAAAATATTAAACGTTGCACAAGGCGTTGCTCTTTCAATGCACCCACACGTCACACAAAACACATCATCATACCAAAACATCCATAGCACTCTCCTTACATCAGCCAGTACAAACAGAGCACCGCTTTGCATACACCGCCAGAATATAATATAATAACATCGCATTATCCAACATTCGATATTTCGAGTAATCGAACCCGGTTCAGCTCGGGAGAGGCTTGCGGTGCTCCACTTGGGCTATAATTTGCAACGGTAAGCGATATGGGGTTGGATGCTGTGGTTTCGGGGCCAGATCCGAAGATAGACACGCGCTGGAAGCTGAAAAGCTGAAGAAGTCGAGGGTGAGTGAAAAAAGGTAAAAGGCGAAAGAAACCGCCGGATGTGCTTTTCTCTTCGCGCTCTGAAAGATGGAGGCGAATCGTTTTTCTTTTTAGATACTGGCACGTTTCGGGTCAAGTTTTTAATTGTGTCCGTTGTTGCGACCGCGGTGTAAATTCGAAAATTTTGGTTATTTTGTATTTTAGGTTTAAGTTCTGATGAGGATGATTAGTCTGTTCTATAGTTTTTGCTGGTTTAAAGCTTAAATTTGGCATTTTTGTAGTTTTTAATCGCTCTATACAGAGGGACGCGTAGGGAGATAAGTCGATAAGTTTATTGCAACTTTTCTCAGTGAAGCAATATTGTAGGAATCAAGTCTTTCCACTGTCTATCTGGAAAATAATTAAATATCAGTTAATTAACAAAATTGTCTACAATTTATTTGTTTGATACAGTTTGATTAAGTGACGTTTTACGCCATTTTCTCAATATCGTGCCTAATGTCATCGTTCGTATTGCTTATTCGGACAACATGGATAAACTTAAGCCTTGAGTTTTTATATTATATTCCTTTCTATGTGACATAAATGAAATCAAAATCTTAACACCATACGAGGACCCAACTTTCAATCATCAATGTGCCATTAACATTTAGGTTTATCAAATTTTATAAGAGAAATAATCGTTTAACCACAACCAAACTAATCAGAGAGCTACAGTCAGTCCTTCCACTATGAACCGACTATAACTCTCTAATTAGTAAACTATAAAAGACTTTTTTTTGGCTCTACTAACGACCTAAATATAAATCGTTTTCAATTCACAAAGAACTCCAGCACAACATAACGCGAAATTAACGCATCGAACACACAGCCAGACAAACAGTCGTTAATCGAAAGGCCTATTTTAACACGCGCCGACACACTAAGCGGCACAAAGCCACAATAATGGCAACACCGTATAGTTTCTCGGGGCTTATTTTCGTCAAACTTCCCGCTCAGGTGAAAACGTTTCACTTTCAGACGTTCCGCGAAGCGTGACTTCTTTGAAGTGGCTCGTAGTTTCGTTTCGACGGTTCCTCTGTATCCTGCACAGAGAGTTAATCCTCAGGATATGTGTGGGGCTATGTGTTATGCTATACTGGGTTATATCGATGGTGAGGGGGTAGGATCGGGGGGGGGGTGAATTGCGCTTGTGTCTTGGAATCGGTTGTTTGGCTGCTTTCGGTTTAGCGACGAGCGAGGCTCATTAATGTGAAGGACGTATGATCTATTTGACTACATAAGAGCGCTAATTTGAGTGTGTGTGTCTGTGAAACCCTCCAAAACTGCATTAATATATTCAACGGTTTGATTGCTAGTGAGTATACAGTCGTCCCTCGTTTAACGCGGTTACTTCACTTGGTTTTTATTAACATGTGTGCGATATTTTTTTGAAAAAACGCACAAACTTGTAATGAGATTCATTATGTCTATGCGTTTTTTAGAAAAAATATCGCATGGGTATTGAAAATAACCGTGTGAAGTAAACGCGTTAAACGGGGGACGACTGTACAGAGGTGTAGTTGATAATTTTAGGTACAAATGCATAAGTTATGATTGACTCCTTTCGAATAAAGACTGAATGTTTACGAAAACATTTAATTTTTTTATTGAGAATTTTAAAATTCATGTTTTTTTCTTTCATATTTTTTTAACTATTCACATTTTTTTTATTATCTATGAACATTTCGATGTAATCAATCCAGCTCTTTAATGAATTATCAATATACATATATGCAGTTTATTACAAAATGTTTAAAATTGAATATATCCCGTGCTTTGAAATTGAATTTATATTGAAATTCAACGTCAATAAACGTTGAAAACTCTGCAATGAACGGATGCACACAGAGAGCACAAAAAGAAGAAAAAAGTACATAAACTACAATAGATGGCAATTTCTTTAGATAATATTCTTATAATATTTTTATAAAAATTTAATAACATAACATAACATATTACATTACATGCGGTATTTTTTTCTATGGAATTAATGAAAGAAGCAATTATGGAGAAAAATTGATATTATACAAAAATGATATCGCGTATAATTTAGCACAGTATGAAAATGTTCAATGAGTCAAATAAATTGGCCACTTACTGTACATAATAATAATTTCAAGTATGAATGTTTTTATAATAATTTGTAAACATTTTTTCGTTTTCAATTTCATGAATTGATATCACCAGTAAAAACAATACTTAAAGTCTACAAAAAAAATGATAAGTCGAATACAATAATTTTTTTTATTTCGATTTGAGTCATGAAAATTTATATAAGAAGGATTATATGGAAAAATATAATTAACAAAACGAAAAAAACAATATAGTTTATATAATCGAAACGATCTGCCCCAAAATCGAAAATGACACCGGAAAACTTGCGGAAACTCGACGCGAACGTTTCCGGAAAACGCCACTCGGGCTCGAAACTTATCCACGCTGTTAGCTAACAACGAGATAATGTGACCGGCTTTTAGTGGAGGATTTCTAGGGTCTTATCGCCTCGGTTTAACCACCGCCCGACTGCAATATGGCCGTTGCTAATTATTCTTTCGAGAGTCGAAACGAGCGTTTGATGCGTCAGTGATTTTGTACCGAGATAAGGACTAGTCGTTTGAGTCGAGTCCGTTTGCGATTGTGTGAGATTTTGTCGATCGAATAGTGTGGTTTTGTTCACACGTGATTCTATGATGACTGAATAGGCCAAGGGGTATAATTGATTTTGAGAATAGCTCATTGGGTGTGTATTTACATGTATTAGGAGGATGTCGAGTGATTTGATGATACGTCTTGGTGCACGTTCCGAGTTCGTTTATAACCTTTTGCACACCAAATACATATATGAGTGTACATAAAAGTGATTTCTGTACATAACTCGATTTCGGAAAAAATGTCACTTGTACATCTTGGCTCTTTCAGTCGTCATATGTACTTTATTTTACGTGTTCTATTGCTCTTTATCGGTTTCGTAAAGTAGAGTGGGATATTTAGATAATAAAGTGAGTGAGACAAAGCATGGCTAGGAATTTTTTTATGTAATATACACTAAAGAAAATTTCATAATATTGAAAAAAATGTATAAAGATATACATATGTAGATATCAGAATAATAATATATATGATTAATTCAAAAACATAAAAAAACAGCACACTCCTCGACAGAAAGCACCAAGTCGTCAAAAACACTTTAGTAGAAGTTCACCGAATAACGAACGGCAGTAAAAATCGAATAAAAGATTCAACACAAATTTCGCTATCATAAAAATATATAAATCAATAATATCGACCCTTGGCCGTCAGTAAACAAAGTTACGATATAGCATCGAGCACTTATGCAAATTGAAAACTCTTTGTTTCCAGATCGACAACGAAAATATTTCTTACATTTTTCGTTTCAATAAAATTAACGAACAAGATTTTTTCAATTCATTCGAATATATAATATTTGAGTTAGCTGCATTAATTTCGAAAGTATTATCATTTGAATAAAAAAAATCATTTCATAACGTGCTCTGATATTATACCTACGATAGTTTTTGTGCGATTCTGAAAATTTCAGTGTGAGAGTGAGAGTGAAAACTCACCACCGACGTGTTTCTCTATCTAGATCGAATTTCACGATTAAAAAAACTATATATTAATATGCCAAATTTTATGTTTTCTCCCATCTGAAACATGAAGTCCTTCTTTGAGGCTTTGGAGCTAGACTTTGTTTAAAAAAAAGTTAGATAGCCAAAAAAATCAATCAAAAAAATTTCCTTAGAGCAACCCCATCTCTTCTGCAGTTGAAAACATCCCCCACACCTTAGACACGATATTTTCATGCAGATCGTAAATATCCGAGGGATGCTGAAACAACACACATACCCCGGGGGGGTCGTCGTCTCCGAGCCGGGGAGAGATGGTGTGGGCCGTTATAAACTATAATATAGTTGTCAGTTTGAGTAGGGACTGCTTTTAACTGGAACTTTGTGGCTCGGAAAGTTTTCGGAGAGAGAGAGCTGCTTGTATGCTTCGGGGGTTGTGCCCGAGTTAAGGCACACACTTTCGCGGGAATAAATTTCCACGGGAATAATACGAGTTCAAACAAATCCGAAGCCCGGGATGTGATATGCCCGATGACGGAAACCCATTTGCCTTTCTGGGCCTTTATCAACAGTGTCCTATTTCACGTGCGTGACGTTTCGGCTATGCGATGCTCTCATACACATACTTGTGCATAAATGCGTCGCGAAAAAATTTCAGTCAAATTTGAAATACGGCTTGGTGCGGAATTATAGATGTTTTTTTTTTTCATGTATCGATTATTATTTTGTACTAGTGATTGACTCGTTGAATATATCAACGCAGTTTTGGAGCGTTACACGGACGCACACATACTCACACACACATACGGACACAGAATAGCAATATTATATAGTTAGATTTTACTAACGATCAATCCGTTGAATATATGAACGCAGTTTTGGAGCGTTATATGGACACACACACACACATACACACACACACACACACACACACACACACACACACACACACACACACGACATAAAATAGCTCTGTTATATTGTTAGATTACGGTTTTGTCGGTTTTGAACAAAGAAGTTTGTAAAATTTAATAGATAGCCAGTTTAAAGTGCAGTGGTGTAAAACGTTTGTGCATGCCGTGTCGATTCAGCATACTTGGGATGCCTAAGTTCGAGTCTTATCTTGATGAGAGTCACATGTCGTTTTTCTCAATTGATAAATTGATATGGAGGTTCGGTCGTTTTGGTATATTTGATTCGAAAAATTTGTTAATTTAATACTTTATGAAACAGCACCTCAAGTGTGAAGGTCCATCTTTATTTTTCGGCATTCTGTCAATTTTCATGACATTTCGTTGTTGGAGGAATATTTGAATTTATTTTAACATTTTAGACTCTTACTTTCAATTGTTAGAAACTCAATTCGAGTGTTGATCTTTTTTTCTTAAAAGTAGAATTTTCATCGATAATGAAAATTATTATCGCTAAAGTGTTCAAAACCTGAAGCGAAAAAATAACAACTCAAATTTATATACAAACTTTATGAAAATTTTAATGAACAATAAACATGATTTAATAATAAATATTTAATAATAAAAACCATAAACCACGAGTATAATATAAATGTTCATAAATATCGTATAATGAGAAAACGCCCACATCCATGTTGATACAATTCGCAGATACTGGTACATAAATGAACATAATATTAAACCTGTACAATATACATTCACAGTCGAGGTATTAAGGAAAAGCGGCAACAAGCACATTATTGCTCGTTATTTTTTCGGCTGTAAAAGAATTTTATATTTAACCTTTTTTTTCCTTTGCAGAATCTCATAAATATTTCCATTTACGTGCGGTCATTTGTCATTATCATTAATCATGTGTGCGATTTCAGCGTCCATTTAAATTTATATTACTTTGAACATGTAACGTTCGAAAAATTACATGCATATTTATACGAAAATAAATGGAATTCCCATGTGTGATTCGACTGGATTTATTTGATTTAAATGGATAGGATTCGAGCTATTCATAAATTCAGAGTACTTGCAAAAAAATTCTCACAAAGTTATCTCAGTTACATTTTTCAAATAATATTTTTTCAACGATTTCATCAGATTCAAATATATTTCTTACTTATATGAACATTTTTATATAATTTCATTGAAATTCAGCTCTACAATTCACTAATATCTAAGCACAGTTTTATTTTTCATAAACTCAAACCATTTTCTGTTCTAATTTCGTGAAAAAAATCACTTGTTCATTATTATTCATGAAAGATATTTCACACATAGAAAGTTGTAACGCAAATACTTTGATATTTAAATCAATTTTTTGTCAAAAAGAAGAGTTAACAACGATTACCTCTGAACGGCTAAAACATAGAGCTCCGAGCCCGAATCCCCTCATATTTTCAGTTACGAATTTCACGATTCGCAAACTCGTTTATTCCAAAAAGCAACACAATAAAACTTAAAAAAAAAATCAAAAGCGTACAAAACGTATGCCTTTTTCCCCCGCAGCTCTCGAGCGACGTAACCGAGTTGTGCGCAAATCACATTACAGGTAAAACGTGGCTAATTTGCATGAGCCCTAGGGCCAAGCACATACACACAAAAGAAAACTCGGAAAGGACAATATAATTACGCTTTGTGGAAAGCGGAAAACGGTGAAAAGCGCCCGATTGTGAGCCGGTTTTTCAAATCGCGTCAATTGGGTCGTCGTTCGCGATTCTTCTGGCTTTGATTATGTGCAGTAGGAGGGTAGCGTTGTACGAAGTCGCGCTGTATGAAAAGATTTCGAATACGGGATGTTCGAGGATAGTGTGAGGTCGCGTTCCAGTTTCGGTTTCAGTGCTGGTTGAGAATCGCCGTGCGGAAAAACTGGGTTAATTGGATGTCTTGGTTAATCTTTAAATTGAAAAATAGCACGGATTTTGATTTAAAGTCTGTTTAAAAAATGTCTAATATGCAGTAAGTGCTTTGAGATGGTGGTTTAATATGATAAAACAGAAATAATGATCAAATTTAAATAGCGCAATGAAAGCAGTTAACTTCACTTTTGAAATAAAAATGTCAGAGTACTTGTTAGTCATACCTGTAACTCTGTGTGTGAAATATCTTTTGCGTATAATAAATATAATTATCATTTAATGATACAGTTTGTTGACCACCGGATAATAAATCATTAATTTCAGAAGCCACTTTAATTAAATTTGCACTCTAATTTGAACTGACCACTTTAATGTTCATTATAAATGAAATTTGTGTGAGTACAATTTCTGAAAAATGCAATAATGAAGATAATTTTGACAAGCACGTTTGATCGCTTTTCTTGACTTCTTATTTTATGAAATTAGTCACATTTAGCTTTAAACAGCTCACAATATGTATTTGATATTATATTACATTTTCTAAATATTCTTATATTTTTTTATATGTATAAAAATGCTATGAAACAATTCAATTTTCTCACTGGACATTTCACGAGTGAAAAAAAAAGATACCATTCAATCAATCTAGACCCTATGAAATATGAAGACCTCAAAAGCTAAGGGGCATAACTGACATATTTAAATCCTAAGAGTTGAATAAAGAAATTGTTTTTAAATACATATATACATAAATTTGGTTTCAAACAATGATATTAACTATGCATCTATATCCTTATATCATTACCTTTTTCGAGAAAAATACATCAACCGCCTAATTTGGATAATAAATATACAAAAAATACATATAAAATCAGAATTTTATTATTAAGCATCAGTTCAATATTAAATATGGGGTCTGAAAATTCCTTCACACACACTTACACACATTGGCTTCTCGAATCCTCGCATGGCACACTCGAATCTCACAGCGCTTGGATCACTTTCGTCTAATCAGTAGACTTTCTCGTTCATTCTTCGATAACAATCGAATTCGTATATTTGCAGAGTGTATACGTGACGAAGGACATTCAACCGTCCCTTAATGACTGATTGAAGTTTTCCCTTCGCTTGTCATATTTTTTGGGGATGTGAGCCGCATAAAAATAAGCCCGGCCAGGGGGTGGTTGTGGGGGTGGCATTTTCCACGTTTGTCGAAGCTCCTTTGGCGTCTTCGATGGCGGCTCTGAAAGTATTTAGGAGACACTTTCTTGGATGAAGAAGGTGGTCTGCGTGGGGGACGTGAGCTGAATAATCACTCGGTGATCGCTACCGAGAATATTAAAAGTGAACGTATGTTATGTCGATATTTTCATTATTTTTTGGGAAAATAAATATCACGTATTCATAAAAAAAAATCTATTCAGAACGTAATTTATTTCAAACGAGCTCTTATTTATATATTCCATTAGAAATATTTTCGACTCTATGATCTTATAAGTAAAGAAAAGAATTGAAATCTACAATAGATTTAAGCGATAAAGACAATTTAAAGCTTTTATTTGAATTATTTTTCGTTTAATATTTCAAATTTATACTGAAAAAGTGGGATCAGTTTTCAAAGAACTCACATTTAACTTACATAATATTTCCTCTTAATTACAAAATTTAATATTCGACCATCATTTTAATATATTTTGTTAAAATAGAATTTATAATAAACGGAATTATTAATTTTTTTTTCACAAAAATTAAATTAATTCATTCATTCGTTATAAATCGTTTTTATGAAACTGCTTTTAAATTGGTTTTTAAATCACATCGATTATTAAAAGGATAATAGGCAGATCGGTACACAGCTCTAATAAATATGATTAGTGTCGTTTTAAAGGTCATACTAAAAGAAACAATATTTAGTGTGGCCGCATGTTTCAGATCTGAATGCATTTAGAGAAAATACTGCCATCTATATTGTAATTTTCTTTGTATGAAAATAAAAAAAATATTGGATTAGCAGTATAATTATTATGAAAAAATGAAAATGTAAATAAAAATTGATACGTTTTAGAAATTGCAGACGTTTTTCAACATAAAAAGTATAATTTTAATGAAGTATCGATTATGACAATTAGGACGCGAACAGGCACATTTTCACGAATTATCTTTTCAAAAATGCCAAATTCGAAATACAAATCTCGAAAAATTGAATTTATAGATATGACGAATTACATTATAATAATTTAAGTTTTTTACAAACATTTTCGATGACCATCGAACCGAAACATTGTCGCTATTTAACCGCGATAAGTGGTCATTCGGCGAACGAGGACAATAATACCCGTAATAACAGTCGAGAGAGCGATTGCTATTTAATTTATTTTCTCGCCGGAAAACGGAATCATAATTACGCCCCTTTGGAAGGCTTTATTTTCGTTATTTTGTATCGTTTGCAAATAAACTGCAAAACGCAATCGGTCGTATCGACTTCAAAGGGGGTCGAGCGCGCTTCCAATAAAATTAAGGCCCGAGCTCGTGAAAGTGGAACGCGATTATTTTTCTTTTCAAAGAAAATTTTCTGAAAATAAACATCAAAAAAAGATTATTATTGTTGATGTTATTGCGTAGGATGTGGAAAGTATGATAGTCTTTTTTTCCCCATTTTATTTCTGTGCGCTTATATTGATTAAAGGAATTATATAGAATTTATAAATGTGAAGTAATTGGAAATTTTACTTGTAGATTTTAAATGTTTATAATATTATAATATTAGCGATTCAAAAATAATTTGCTAACTTCGTTTCTATGAAAATGAGAATAATTATTTTTTTCTCAGAAATGCTATTTTCATTCAAATATTTTTTCGTATTTATACCAATAGGATGATTATTTTTATATAAAATTATGTATAAAAAATTTATTATTTTCAAAATATTTTTCATGTTATTTACATGTATTTGTCCTCTATAATAAAAGTCATGGTTTATGTTTAGCTTCAGAGGTAACCGAGCGTAAATACGAAGCCAGCTTTCAATGGTGATAGGGAAAATGAAGAAAATACTTCAGAATTTACGAGTTGACTAATGTAGCGTCTAAGGATTATTTGTAAGAAGATAAATAAAAATCATAATGAAGCAAATGGTGATATTTGATGTGTCGAATAAAAGGATAATATAAATTAATACAAGTAAATAAAACAAGACGATGTTTTACACTAGTCAACGTCTCATGTCTGAAGTTTAATGGAAAATGTTGGCTTTTATTTCTACACGTTGAAATTGAAATATGTATTCTTATTAAGTGACGTAATTTGACCTTTAAAACATACTTGAAAATTAAATTCTCGAAAAGCACTTTGCTTTATTGTCGACTTAGATCGAAGTGAAGCAGACTGTTTTATTTTGAGCCACCTTTTCACATTGTAAACGAAAGCTTAAAATGAAAATTTTCTTATTTCAATTTATCTTTTTTCAATGTTTTTTATTACAAAAGCTACAAAAACGCTCCATTTATCGTATAAAATTAATAATATGGGAAAAAAATGACGACGAAATAAGCCAAGCGGATCAAGAAACGTTTTTGTCGAAATTGAGTTTAAATACAAAAATTGTATCTACAGGCAATCCTCTAACTACGAACGGTAAAAAATACAATAAAATGACAAATAAGTCGTGTTTTCACTTGCAATATTGTATCTTTTTCACTATCACACATGATCCTATTGGCTTGTTTCGTCATCAAACACACGAATACGAATCAAACACACCAAATACAAATGTATATCGAATCGTAAGCACTTTTTCATAAATTTCAAAACAGACTGCATCCACGCGCGTCACATTGGCCATTCGAGCGGGAACTCTGTGGCCATCTTCGCCGCAGTGGCATTGCGGAGCACGAGCGAAGCCCGTGGAGCCATTCCGGAGATAGTGTGGAGCAATCGTTTCCCGCGGAGCATTTAAACCGTGTACACGGGCGTTAAATCTTCGTTAAGCCAGCCGAAGCTTGGCAGAAGAGAACGCGCCGTTGGCTAATCGTGATTTAACGGGCCGCAGGCGTCACTTCGATACACAACCGACTTACGTTTCGCTGCTCCTATTGTGTGTTTCATGGAGCTTTTCAAAATTTTCCTTTTTGTTCCATTCGTAATTGTCTGGCCACCGATTGGGACGTTTCCTCTTTTCCTACCACGAAATTAAGTCGGATCGAAATCTGTAATTTTACATTTTTCTGCACGCTAAAATTAAATTAATGAAAACAATTTGGATGAAAAATTATTTTGACACTCTCAATATTATTTTTTTCGAAGTGTTTATTATCATTTGATCGGAAAAAAGATTCCCTAAATAGAACACAGAACTTTTAAAAAATAAATCACTGAATATGATGATTTTTTTGTGCCATACTCAGTTTCCAGGTCAGAGACATAAGTTTCTCTTTAGAATTTCACAAACAGTTCTTTTTTTTACTATCAATTGTTGTTCTTACCTCTATCATTTTAGGCTTGGTTGAATCATAAATGACGACTGAATAGAACAAAGGTTCAAGTGACTCTTTTTGTCGAAATTGAGAAAATGGTTCTATATACAGGTATGATACAGAACGATTTTCAACTTTTTGACTCAAGATTACACCTTTTTAAATAAAAATAACACAAATTTCCACGAAATTTCTCTGAATAGCGACATAGTGTGCGAATAGCGAGTAAAATTTTACGAAAAGCTATATTACACTGTATGTTATGTGTTTGGTATTTTTGAACCTTGTAAATATAATATCATATCATATCATATCATATAAAGTATCATATCAAAATATAATAAAAATTTTCGGGGCTATTATATGTATGCACAATTAGAAATATTTCTGCATCATTAGAAAAATTACAATCAACAGGATTTTAATGTTTGATATTTATCGGCGTGACTTTAGCACACTTCAAGCAAATTAAGCAAAACCTACATATACGACAAAATTTATTATTTTTCATTAGATACGAGTATAAATATGCATATGTCTCAGAATACATGTACGTATTTTAGGACTTTGTCGTAAAATTTAACGTTTCAGCGCATACAATATCTAATTTTCTCGCGATGCGATGGTGTGTACATGTTTATCTAGGAAGGCTAGTATGGAAAAAATGAGAAAACATTTGTAACTAGTACGAGAGAAAAAAATGGGCTAATAGTATTCATTTATTCATATGAGCATCCATGTAAAAACACGCATACATTTGCATTCCTTGTTATATCGAGGAATCCCGCAATACGGCTATTTGTAAAAATATTTACGACAGAAGACCGTTGAGTTAACCTTCTCTATGCTTGTCAACTATGTATGTATGTTCAATAGTACATATAATATTTGTATACAGAAGAGAAAATGCAATGTTTGAATATTTCCTTCGAATATGGCATTTATCATGTCAGTATACATACATACATATATTATACGATTTGAAAAATAAATCTACTATTAAATATGCATGTAATTTACTGATAAGTGTATGTTTCATAATATGAAAATAATTATGATAAAAGCACCTGTATATTATATGAAAAAATATTTGTATGTTCATAGGCACACTATGAGAATAATTTTAAATTATATGAATTTTTAATGTTAATTAACATATTAATTTTACGATAGAAAGCATCGTGAAGTTTTTTGATGTTTTTTACCTCTCGTTGAACTTTGTGTGGGTACATAGAATAAATATTTGTTTTATAAGTAGCGCTTATAGGTATGATCGTTATAAATGGCAATGAGCCAACAAAATCATTTGCCAGAACTGAAAATTAAATTTTCTCTTTTAGCACAACTACAAAATTGGAATGAAAAGATTAAATTACAATTTCTAGTGAAAATAAATGAAATAATTACAACAATATTAATGAAATACGAACTCAATCATCATTTCAAATTCGGATAAATTTCATTTCGAATTATTAATTAATTTAAATTTTAGAATGTGAAAATATTGAAGGACAAAATTTAATATTTGTGTCTATGACCCGGTCTTTTAATCGCATGCTTGTTACCAATTAATTCAATTGGAGGAAAATAATTACACGTTGCAAACTAAGGAAATTAACATGTGTATCGACACTTAATTAAACTAGAGTATTTTTTATTGAGAATTAATATGTTAAAATAAACTCTAGCTACATTAAAGTTTAGTAAAGCTTGATGAAAAGATCAGCCTTAAGTGTTTAGGGTTAAGTTTGAAAATTTTCATATAAGAACGAAAAAAAAATCCACCGAGAATGAATGACAAATGCTTCACTCGGGGAAAAAAGGAAATGTCGGAAAAGTGGATCACAAGCGGAAAATGAGTAAAAGGAAAGCCTCTCCGTGTAACAAATGTGCTTTGGAGCCAGGTAAAGGATGCCCCGTAGTCGGCCACTCAGAGTGATTGTGGAAAATTCCAAACAGTGCATCCGTTGTACTTTAGCCGGCTACAATCTTGATTTTTCGAGTAAGTGTTTCGTCCTATTTATGCCTCTCTTTCATAGCGAAAGCGTTTTTAATTTCGCTTTTGAGAATCGCCGAGAGTTTCGCCGGAATCGGATTAGTTCCGATTTTGGCGAGTTTGTAGTCGTCGCATACGTTTTGTAGCAAAGATCGGGTTTTTCGGTCGAGTATCGATTAAATCGAAATTATACGTTTTGAAGAAAAAAATTTAGAAAATATAATGAAAAAAATGTGATTATTTAGCTTTTTACTAAATTTTTAACACAGCAAATCTTTTCACGTATAAAACCTGTCGGTTTTTCTTGACTCAACATTTGACTTATCTAAGACTCTTGAAAATAAATTTACTGAAACATCTTATTGTATATATTTCACAAAGGATTTATCTCGATTTTATTGTCGAACATAGACTCGAAAAAAAAAAACTAAATTTTCGCAAATGCGTCACTCTCCATGTGTTCTGAAAACATACACACAGTTGAATTTTCAGAATCTTTCAGAATGAATGATATAAAAAACAAATGGACGAAATTTATAATTAAAACGCAGTATCGGCAGCACAAAATTAATGTTAAAATTGCATTCCGCTACGAAGCAATTTGCTGAAAGTTCGACAAACACAATTGCCTAACGAACCGACTAATAAGCGAAACTCTCGCCCATTTCACTCACAAGCTAATTAAACCAATAAAACGAGGATAGGAACCATTTCTGTCGGATTTCGACATCCGTTTGACGCATCGCGGTCAATAAAGCGAAAAATCTCGTTAATCGCTAATCCGCTTATGGACCGAGCGACGACTAACGGCCCGCCGTTATTGGACCACTTAACGGATTCCCGCCACTTTTTTATGCCATTATTTGCTACGCGGATTTTCCTTTTTTTTTTTTTACCTCGAAATAAAATACGATTCGTGTTTTTACACTTTTACGTGTGTGTCTGATTGTGAGTGCGCTGCGATTCTAAAGAAATTTATTGTTCCGATCGTTCGATTGTTTTTTTTTTCGGGTTCGTGTGTTTTGAACCGCGGTTGTCGATTTTCTATTGTGGCTTCTTTGTCTGATTTAGATTCGATTTCGGTTTTTTTTCGAGGGTTCGAGGTTGGATTTCGAAGCTGACTTTATAATGAATTGGATGGTATTGTAAAGCCTTACATATACACTCATCCCTCGATTTACGCGGTCAGTAGAAAAATATTTTTTTTTGAAAAATCATACATATTTTGTAGCACACGTCACACAAACCCGTGTGTTGCATCAGACTCAACAAATTAGAATTAGAATATAGCAGTGAAAAGGCCGAATAATAAAATTACAATTATGTAATAATGTATACTTTTAACTTAAAACGTGTTATAAATTTGTCATGCTATTAAATTTCTTAGTAAAATTCTCTATTCGTACCTCGTTTTACGTAGTTTTCTAGAACCTATCCCACTAATTTATATGAACTTGAAGTATCGATTTACGCGGATTTTAATTTCCTGGAAACTATCTTCTGTTTTTGTATGAACTCGTATTCTCTATTTACGCGATTTCTCCAGGAACGTATCTATATATAGATTTTTTCATTTAACATTATTCAAATGGAACGTATACGAGATATGAATAGCTTTAAAAAATTGCTCGAAATTTTCTGACATTTTGCTAAGAATCTTTTTTTGTGCTCGGCTGAAAAATATTTTCACACATGACGCTTCAACACGTATTTGCGAGTTGAAAATTCATTTCTTACCCCGAGACCCATAATTGAAAATCTGTTGAGCGTGAGAGCCATTAATTAAGTTCGCGAGCGAGAAAACGACGAAACCTTCAAGCCGACGACTTTATGATCGCGACCTTAATTTCTATGGGAACCCTTCAATTTGGCGCCTGAACTGAAATAATACTGCTGTGTGTGTTGCCATGCATTTTCTATTCGAAACTATGAATCTTGAAACTCGAAAGTTTTATTTTTTAGTTTAGTTTCAGTCAATCGCATCAAAACTATTATTTAACAAAAATCATTGAATCATATAGAAATTAATTGTTTTTTTATCTGATTATATTATAGATATTTTATCAAATTCTTTTCTAGTCATGTATTATATCATTTACATAAAAAAAAAATGAAAATTGCAGTAAACCCTCTTATAACGATAAGATAGATTCACGTCATTTTTTTTAATTTATCTTTCGGTTTGAAGGAATTCATGAATTTGAATATTTTATTAACTAGCGATCAACCCGTCAAATATATCTACGCAGTTTTGAAGCATTATATGGAGACACACAGACAAATATACACAAAGAGTGTCGCTATTATATAGTTAGATTTTTTGTAATTTTCGTTTTATAACAAGCTATAAAGGCTTGATTCTCGTTTCTAAGTATTTCATCTGGAATAATATTTCCATGAATTGTTGTTAGAAAAATCAACATGACACTTAACTGAACATCGTTATATTAGAAAATTATGAAATTATATTATGAAAAGAGTAAAAAAATATCGTTATAGGGAGCTTGAAAATTATATGAGAAAACGTTATAGGAGAGATCCTTTTAGAAGGAGACATTATAGTGGGGGTTTATTGTATTATAGCGACACAATTCAGCACAAAATTCACATCATATTACAAAAAATACACAAAAGACGCGAAATTGAAAAACTTTGCATTATTTGGGAAATGCACGACAACATCACACTTCTAAGAGACGTATGCGAAATTTTGTCATCGTTGACTCAAAAGCGACGGTGTTCCACTACGAGAAACCCTCCACATCGACATTTCTTCGAACCCTCTATGGCAGAAGCTCAACCTCGAAACGTTGCGGGGAAAACGTTTTATTATATTCGCAGGGTCGTAAAACTCAAAGTCGCGGAAAAGCCCCCGGAGAATATTCGACGCGGATCCCCTCGGTATTGTTATGCCAATTAACGAAGAACAAGAAACTTCATCAGTTTTCGTCGTATGCGATTCACTGAGCTGCAATTTTTTAAACTTAAGTGTGCCTGTGAAATTTTGTGATTTAAAATGGCAGTAGATTCTGGTAAAGTCGGTTTTTTGGCTGCGAATTGTCGAAACATATGCTGGACAGAGAAAAATCTATTAAAGTGAATGGCTATGATCTTGTCACCGTATGAGACTAATTGACGACTGAATTTCCAAAAATTAAATCAAATAATTAATAATCATAAATCTCGTATATGTTGAATATATTTCTCAATATCGATCGATTTAAAATAATCATCTAATACTTCTGGCTGAAAAAAATGTGAAATATCTTAATTTATCCAATTTCAGGTTAACTTCTCTGTTTTATTTACGAAATTAACTCGAATAAGGTTTAGCCGTTTACTTTACAGTACATATCTGTTCTACTAATTTTTGATAGTTTATAGTAGGAGGATTGACTGTACATGCTTTGGTTTCATATTGTACTTGCATGAATCGATCTAACTTATCTATGTATAATAGGGATTGCGTTATAGATTTACTGGTAAATGGTACAATTTACCGGTAATTACCAGCAAATTGCAATTCCCAATCTATAATTATTGCATATGAGCCATTCAGTGTACAAAGTGATTGACTTCATAAAGTAAAAAAGTCAGGAAAAAGTTTTTCAATATACTTTTTCTACCGTTTTGAACCTTGTTTCGATTAATGTGAATTAGTGTATGTATGATGCATAGGTACTTAAAATATTTTTTAGAGATTTGAAGTAATCCAATATTCAAAACGAAATAATTGTTATGCAAAAATATCACATAAAATAAACCGTACGCTCTCTAGAGAGAGTCTTTAATAAGAAAACGTATTTTTTTCTGGCATGTGGAAAAGTCTTATCGGGAAAATTGTATGCGATATTCTATGTAACATATATGACAAGAAACCTACAATGTGCGCAGAATTCGTTCGTATGAATAACAAATTTCAGCCAACAAGGGATGAAAATTCACTATGGTCTGTAAAAAGAATTCGTTGTGTCGGTGGTTGGTCGCATCTGAACAAATTATCTTATCGCATTTTTACTATACAACAATTTTTCTCAAGACATTCCATGGTTTAATAAGATTTCAACACTTTGTATTTTCATTCGCTTGAATCAACTAATCAGATTTTAATTTGCTCAGATCGAGATTGAAAAAAATATAAAGAAATTAGAGCTACATATTACTATTTGTACAGATCGTGTGAATATTTTTATCAGATCGAATATATAATATAAAAAAAATAATTTTTGGGACACTCTGTATATCGAGCTTTCGTATGCAGCTCTGCCGTTGCTTTAGTATTGATTCGACTGCTATGCGGACATATTAAGCACGTTAAATGCAAAACTATATTATATTTTCTATATATCAGAACCATTTCAATATTTATATTCGATTTGGTTTGCTATTTGTTCGAAAAATGGTAAATACGTGTGTTTATCGTTCGTAGTTGATAATTTATCGGAAAACTATTTTTTTTCATACGAACTCATACAGTATATAAAATACTTCAATAATGATGTTCGAGGGACAAAAACGTTTTTTTATTTCTATTATATACAGAAAGATAGTTATCGCGCAAATTGAATCAAATACATAGTCGCGTGAGAACGCGTCACGATGTTCTTGTTCCACATACAATATTTCGTAACGAGATCATTTTATTTTTTATGCATGTTTTCGATTTATTACATTTTGTTTATGGAATATCTATTTATATTTGAACTAAAAGTATAATCAATTGAGTTAAACTTTCAGTTAAACATCAATCGATTGATATAATAGATACACTTAATACCTATATCTACGTTTGAATCTTAAGTGGTTGAAGAAAAAGAAACATTATTTTTTTTTAGATCATATCATTGTGAATTAGAGGAATGTGAAGAAATTTGACCCATTCTTTTGTTTTTTTTTGTCTTTAATTCTTTTTAGAAATTCGTATATTCAAAAAAGTTTTCAAAGTTTACACAATTTGATTATGAGTGAATACAATTTTCCAAAGGGAAGTTCGAGGGAAAAAAAGAGGTGGGATCAAGTCTCCTCATATTTTCTTATATACGTATACGTATATAACAAATTCAAAATGTTTATCGTTTTCAATTATATTTTCGAAAAATGCCAACGCAAAACATTAAATTCCTTGTAACGAAAGAAATTGGCCTTGTGTTATCGTCATAATTAAGAGCACAAATATTTTTTAACTTCTGATTAAAAATCAGAGAAAGTTCCAAGAGCATAGCATATCGTTATATATTCGATGACACCTCGAAAACCTTAAACCTTTATCTTCATTCGTTCAGAAGTTTGCGCTCGAAGGCGAAGTGTCTGTGTGAATAATGGCACTTTTGCCATTTTCAAAAAAAGCGCCAATAACAAGTCGTTTCTATTCCAGAATGCTGGTTTTATCCGTTCAACGTCTGATCGAAAAAATATTGAGGAGTTGCGATATCTTCAAAATGAGATTCGTTCTGGGTTCGAGAATCGATCGGTGGAAACTCAATTGAATTGAAAATTAATTTATTTTAATATATTTTAAAATTCGAAATATTTTTATAATTATATTCGATAACTTAAAAATTTATGTTGTGAAGTGTTTCAAATATAGTGGAATTATTCAGAGATGGAAAATATTTGAATGCATATATGAATATTCTAATAGAAATTAAAACTACATTGTAAATATTAATGAATTCTTCCCAAAAATTTGAATACTAATTCTCATTTCATCTTCTCTGCAAACTTTCGATTAAATAAATTATATAATATCTATTTTATAATATTATTCAGTTCATTTTAAATTTTACTAAATGAACATATTTTATACAGAGACCAATTTTCTATCGAATAATATGAAAAAAATCGTTTTATACTCATCGAATAGATACATATACAAATTATTTGAATAAAGATAATCTAAATGGTTCTATTTTCGATTGAATCATTACACAGATAATGGAAACTCAACATAATATTTAAACATCCGATAGTTATAAAAATTTGAACTATTTGCCAGACTATTCTTATTGTTCAACATTGTCCTTTAGTGAAACACATTTTTTCTTTACACCAAACCATGTTCAAATGATTACATTTACAAGTGGCAAATTCTAATCTTGCATTACTTTTATGACATCCAATACAATAACGCATCATATTTTACCATCTGAAATATTATTTTAAATCGAATTTTTTCGAATCGATGAAAATTGAACCGACCAAAAAGACCACGACGAATAAGACACAGACAATTGTACAAGAAAAAAATGGGAGACGATATTGAAAAATCGCTTTTTGTTGTCGCCATGTACGTGTTTCGAGATCCTCGCGGCATTATCGGTGGGTCAAAATTGAAAAGGCATGGCCCATGTGATTAATGGACGATGATGGACCCTGAATATTGTATGAGGGCAATATTTTGCCCGGGACCATTGTGCCCTCTAGACTGTACAATAATATACCGCATATCGAATATAAACATAGAAAACCCGTATGATGTAAAATATGTACGTTTTGGCATAGATATGCCAAAATTTCATGCCTGTGTGTCCGTTTTTTCTTCGGTTCTTTTAACAAATATTTGATAGAATACATAGAAATATTGAATTATTGTTTCCATTTAGTTATTTTTTCAGTTTTCGATCGAAATTTTTCAGTTTGATAGACGATTGATATTTCGTAAAATGGTAGTATAATAAATAATATATGGATTCGTTATTCAGAATTCACAACTAGTAGATTTTGAGAATTTCTGCTTTTCTGAAAATTTAAATTAAATGTCAATATCGTGAAAGCCGACATTTATACAAATCGATGCGGTAGAAACTTTCTGGGAGCTTCAAGGCTTATTTAAATATAAATAAATGTACTTTATACCGATCAGAAATTTTATATAATATATTCTCATAGATTAATTTATATTATAACTTATCAAATGATATTTTATTATTGCGAAATAAATATAGTTGTAAAACGATAAATAAATAAAATAGCTTAAGTACATACATATTTACACACGTTTTATGTTTCAAGAAATGCAGTTTTATTAAATCTGAAATATGCGAAATTATTATTTTATTCAGTTTACATCTTAAATATGTGTATGTATTCATGTATATCTAAGGATTATCTAACCAAATGAAATTTTATTTCAAGCTACAATTTTGATTCGATCGAATCGTTTGTAGTTTGGAAGCGCATCCAAAATTGACGTATTCACTGGAATTCAATTCCTGTTCGGAATGTAGATTACGTGCATTCAGGTGTTACATTAATTCTAGCACATACATATGCATATGGTGCATGTAATAGAATATACATATCTTATTGTTAGTTTGATGTTCCTTGAATATCGTTATTATCAAATAGACAAAGATCAGTGTGGATTGTGAATAAGAAAATAGTCAATAAGGGAAATCCTCACTCAATTAATTGAAATCAATTATTATTTTATAACATCAAAACTAATCTAAACGCTATCATACAGAGTACTTTGAATAATATTATTTATTACATATTTGTAAGCCGTTGATAGAAGTGTGATTTGATATTTAAGGGAAGGGAACGAATGATTTTAGGATATATTTTACAATCAGCAAAGTTTTCAACATCGTTTTTATCCTTTTGCTGAAAAACATGTGAATAAAAATTACATAAAAACAATATCTGACGACTGCAAAGGCCAAGGGGTACAAGTGACTTTGCGGTGATTTCGAAAAAAGTGCGTTTAAAGTTGACCATGTACCTACATGTATTAGAAGGAGGTCGAGTGATTTGATGATATTGTATTATATATCTCGGCACACGTTCCGAATTCGTTTATATCCTTTTTCCAACAAATAAGCGATTCATATGCATAACTCAATTTCGACAAAAATATCACATGAACCTCTTGGACTATTCCATCGTCAAATATTTCATGACATATGTCACACATCTTGCATGATGTCTTCGAAAGAAACGAACTGTGTTCGAAATACGAATTCGACCAGGAAACCACTGCATTGAAGGCGTTGGTCAACGGTCGGAAATGGGCCCCCATATGCCAATGGGGGGCGCAGGCCCCGATGGGGGCCCATTACATGGCATTACCGTTCGACAGCCGCACTGCTAATGCACTCGAATTCTAATCACGCGCGCTCGCAACACATGTTCCGCCCACGTCATCTATCAACGGTTTTTCCTCGAAGAGGAAAATGGAAAATGGCCGAGAAGTCATTCCCGAGACTTTTCCGGCGGACATTTTGTTTGAGTTGGCAAGAAAGTTTCGTAAAAGTTGGGAAATTTCAAGACGGATTTTTTTCGGTGGTCGCTCTCGTTATGCATGCAGATTTGGTAGAGGTGCGTTTTTATGACTGCGTGGTTTATATTTCTGTTCAGGTAAAATGTATATGACGACTGAAAAGGCCGAGGGGTACAAGTGACTTCGCAGTGATTTCGAGTAAAACGCGCCCAACACTGAGCGTGTACTTACATGTATTAGGAGAGCGTCGAATGATTTTATGATGTATTTCGGTGCACGTTTCAAATTCGTTTATTTCCTTTTGCCACCAAATATATGAGCGTACATTGAAGCGATTCATGTACTTAATTCAATTTCGGAAAAAAATGTCACTTATACCCCTAGGCCTTTTCAGTCGTCATATGAAGCAGAGAATAATAGAGTAAGGACCTGTTTGACGTATGACATTTTTCTTAGATGTGCTCTGTTTTATACACACTATTTTCAATCTATCTATGTTAAAATGGGATAGGTAGATAATGGAATGTGTGAGACAAAGCAAGATAGAAAACGGAAATGAAACGTAGTCAAAATCTTACAATATCTTACTCTGTCTCATATATTCTATTTGTTCATCTATCTCGCTCTATTAGTTTCGTGAAGTAGAGCAAGATAAAGTTTACTGCCTTTTATCCTGATTGAAAAATGCTCAATCTAAACTATTTTTTTTTCGAAAGAAGGAAAAATCTTTAGTAGAAATCACGAATACGAATGCGGTTCTAATGTGGGATTATCGATGGGAAGGAATCCGTTGCATTTTCACTAAAAACCTAACCAACCTAATATTAACTACCTAAACTAAAATAACCTAAACAAGCCGGATCAGTCAAGCGCCATATCAATTATATAACAGACAAACACCACAACAAATAGATAATAGAGTACAACAGAGAACGAATCCGAACCGTAAATCAATA
Organism: Cheumatopsyche charites; assembly: GCA_024721215.1. Classification (NCBI taxonomy): domain Eukaryota; kingdom Metazoa; phylum Arthropoda; class Insecta; order Trichoptera; family Hydropsychidae; genus Cheumatopsyche; species Cheumatopsyche charites. The sequence continues at coordinate 2,281,704 of CM045587.1, forward strand.
CGAAAACGAGACAACATTTAAACGCTTCGAATCGAAAATTTAACAACAAATTAATTTCGTCCCATATATCATTTCGTCCCGAAAATATTTCGAATTCAACGAAATTCCGTTAAAAGTAACGATCCGTCGAAATCAGCGCTCGCAGGTATCGCGCAGAGTTAAACCGCATTTCAATTAACCGCAAAACGTGATGTGAACGTTAATTTGTTTATCGTCAGGATGCGTCACTATCGGATGCACTCCCCAGTGGCCTCGTGTAGCTAAAATCGGTCGTCCTGAATACTAATCAACCTTATAATCAAATTTATACCGCAGCTTCGTACCGCCTATAGGTTTCGGCGATTTTCGATCTAAAATATACATAGATACATACAAGCGGACCTCGGCTTTCGCACATTTCGCACAATTTGCTATTTCGCACATTTTCGAAAAATGATTTTTTTTAATAGATTTTTGAACACCTGAACCGTTCATATTCTTATTTTTTTTATAAAGTTATTTTATCTTAAGTCATTTGTAATATTTTCAGCAAATTAGTAAATGAAATTCCATTTAAAATGAAAATAAATTCTTTGTTCGGTACTTTCATCCATTGATATTTTGCTTCTTTGTGTTGTATTCCAATTAAATTTGATAAAAATCATATATGATTCGTATTGAATCTTCTTCGTTCATCGTTCGAATCTAAAACAATGTAGTTCAAAAATGATTTTACTCCAAATCCCTGGTAATTTCCATATTAAATTAAATGGTAAACTTCGTCAAGTTAATATCATGGATATATTTTGGGAGTAAACCAAAGTTAAGGCAACCTAAAATTAAATAAATTGAGAAATTTTGCAATTTTTCTTAGGTAAAACAGTTTTTAAATTCTTCGATATAAGTCAACTTATGCGGGATTGTTGATTTATTTAATTATAAAAATGCCTGACAAAGTCAGTGATGATACTTTTACCTTAAAATATCTAAAAAAAAGATTTTTCTAAATCAGATTAAATCTGCTTTTTTCTTTTTTCACTTAAAAAATAATAATAAGTCATTTAAACGACATTTTAAGCGCACAAAGTCAGAAATTTATGTTTATATATAACGTTGTATCATCTTATCCAAACAATGTTTTCTTTTAAAATAGATCGGCAACCTATTGCATCAACCGCCGTTGAAATACACTGATTTGTATGACAAAACGCCATTGTGGAAATTTGAAAACATGCTCGGTGAGATTTATATTGGGTTTTACGAAAGAGGCGAAAGCTTCGACGATAGAATCTTCCGTCTCACGAAAATTTGAATAATCAAATAAACAACCAAAACCATCACAGTCGGATTTTCTGAACTTCCAGCGCGTAAATAAATGCGGAAAATTCCGTGAAAAGCCGATCGCAGTCGAATACGGAATGCACTCGGCTCTGTGCTTTTGGATTTTCAAACGAGATTTGCTTTTATTCAAATTCTTCACAATAAATATTAGAATATAAATGATATATTTGAGAATATTGATATTTTACGTGTTTTAGTAAAACGCATGGTTAGTATAGGTACGGAATTGAAGCTAAGAATCTTTTGTTGAAGGAGGGTGGACGAAAATGTATTATAGCTTTTTCCACCTTCAGACACATGTGAGTTTTGGGATTGATCAACTAAAAAATCTTTATAATCATTTTTAACCCAAAAATTATTGGGATATATATGTGAAAAATGACATGAAAATCTGATATGGATCGAACGTTACGACTGTCGGATGAAAAAATTCGATTTTCCTTAGAATCTGTTTGATAACTTTCTTTATTTGATTTCTTTCACTTTTATTCATGCTCCTTTGTTGAAATATAAAAAGGAAAATAATTAAATATATTAATATAATTAATCAAATTTCATATTGCTATCTACTTGTGAAATAAAAAAATAACAATAAAAAATATTTAAAATTAAAAAAACTGGTAATAACGGGCCGCGATAAAATATTTGACTGAAACCCGCGTTATCTACGATATAAACACATATATTTAGATGATAGAAAGATACGTTTTGGACAGAAGTGGAACCCCGGATTTTACGCCTTATATACGCAAAAAGTTATCGTATGCCCAAGTAGGACGATAGCTGAATGGTTAGTGCATCTGCACCGATACAGTGCACGCTCGAAATTTCGAGCGTTAGCGTATTTATAACATTGATAGAAAATATTAACTCATAAAAAATCAAATTAATTGCTTTCATTAAAAATCACAGCAACTAAATTGAAAATCCTTAAAGCAGACGAAATTCAATCGATTTTCCTCGACTGCCGAGCAAAAAAGAAGGCTTTGAGTCAAACTTAAGCCTCTATCGCGAAAATCCTCACCATGGCACTAATGCCTATCTCAAAGTCCTATGCAAATGGCACAATAGGTTTCGGGACACTGCTGACAGCTCAATTTGCTCCACCCCATCGAACGTTAGCCACGGGTGAACTGTCACAGGACTATTTCTGCAGCATCCGTGTTCGTTGTGTGCTCTAGGTATTCTATGACAGATTGATTGACCAGGTTTGCTTCAAGTGTGTGTGTTTTTGTACAGGGTGAGGCAGAGTCGAATGAGCTGTGTTGAAATGCGATAAAAAATGAATGGGTTTGTAGAGAAAAAAATGTTGTAGTTCTAGTCAAAATCACGACTGCAAATTAAACGACCGTTTGCAACGGATCAACGTTTACAATTATGAAGTGATTTTTTATTTATTTTTAAAATATTATTATTAAAATAGAATTCGATGGTTTAAATTCAATGATGGAAACGATTTTTGTTGATTTAGAGACTGCATAAATAGCGAGTTGTATGAATCACGAATCTTTTTTTTCTCATCTAACTATGTATATATGTATGTAAAATGGCGCTATTTTTTGCGTGGGTCTGTGAGTGTGTGTCCATGTAACGCTCCAAAACTGGGCGTTGATATATTCAACAGGCTGAACGCTAGTTAATTATAATGTAAATTGGATTAATCCATTCCATAATCACAGATGATTGTTTATTTAGACCTATGAAAAACTATAAATACATATTGCTGTCATACTGATTTGTCAGGTCAGACACTCGATTCAATATTGAAACTGTTTCGAATTATTTTTTCAATTCAATTTTCATTCTTACAGTTAGTCTTTTAGGCTTGGTTTTCAGTTTAATTTAAATTCATAGAATATTGTGTATTTTTTCAAATAAATTTTAACAGAATATGAAAAATATTAAGGGCCATTATTTTCACTGCTAACCATGGAGTTACAATTAATTCTTTAACTACGAACTATCAAAATCCCTCTTTGTTCTGCAGTTTTTCGATAGCTCGTAGCTAAAGGACTAACCATAACTCTAGTTAGTTAACTAGAATAGTGAAAAGACCGGCCCTAAATGACATAATCAGAGAAAAATTGACAATGAAAATTTTAATTGTGAAATTAAAGATAATTAAAACAGGATAGTTTTCAAATTATCCGAAAATCAAACGTGTGATTAAAAGTGCCTACGCATAATAGTATATTCCCAATATTTGCCAGAGCTTCCTTAATTTACTAACTTTCCCGTTAACATGCACCATTATTAACGTTCAGTTCAAGCCCGATCGTTTGTATTTAGTCGCTAATTGAGATCCGAGATCAAAGAGGAAACGAAGGTTAGTGCTCGATTTTGTGTGGATAAGCGGTGCGATCACGTTTATACGTAATTGATTGATGATAATGAGGATTAAAATACCCCATATATGTATAAGATCATAAAATAATAATCACTAAGTAAATTTTATTCAAGCAAAAATAGGTATATGTATATAAAAGATAAGTTTTAATCTAAAATTAGTGTCTCGAATTGCACCTTCGATAAATCTGATTCAATTATAACGTTTAGTAAATTCATATTAGTGGTTCATTCCAGTGAACTGATTCGACTTGATTTGTATTATATATGCAGGATATATTTATCCTTTGCCTCGGATCTGGAATCATATTATTACGCTTCGCTTAATAGAACTTCGTAGCGACGGTATTCGTATTTACTGTCTCTTCAATTGAGACTTGCTGTGTTTCCTCATAGCCACGATCGATTATGACCTCGGATTGCATCTTAGAATATACGTAACTAATTATTACATATAGCACATTTTAATCAAATATTCAAGAGTTTACAGTTAAACAGGTGCTGTAGTGGCGAATAGGTCACTTATAAAGGCGATGATTCTGGGATAAATTGGTGGGTGATTTTGAACGATATCGATGAAAAATTGACCAAAGTGCACTTTTTTTATATTTTGAATATGTCTAATCCACAAAATAGTGAATATTGATAATAATATTGTAATATTTTTTACATTGCAAAATGGAATACATTTTTAAAGATTAAAGCGTCTATTAATAGTGTTCAGACTTACATAACTTAAAGTTAATTAAATTTTTCATTTATCAAGAGCATTAAATCTCTTTGAGAGGCATTGAGGCAAATAGTACGATTTTCAGATTTGAGCATTTATATACATATATTTTTTTAAAATATCTAAAAGAATGAATACTCAAACACCATTTTCATACTCTGATAGAGTCAAAGAACTGAATTATTAGAGAAATTAATATTATTTTATATTTATTGGGATGAACTAATAAAAAAAACAAGAATTGTCCTAACCAATGTATTTTTGCTAAAATTTTACATTTTAACAATATTATTAAAAAATAATAACTGCTTGGTTAAAAACTTAAATACTTTTTTCCTTGCATCAACACATTTCATTTTCACCGCATTTTCCGCGACAAATTCGCCTCACCCTCACCTCGCACACAAAAGCCCCAATTTTCAAAGATACCAAATATCAAAAATCAAATCCAGATTTCAAAAAATTTACATCACAACACACAAGCACACATATAAAATAAGATACACCATGCAGAGCCAAGGGAGGAAATCGGGAACGGCTCGATTCCTCCTTAGGATACGTACGTACGTTTTACGCGAAAACCGATAAAAGCGTCCGGACACTCGGCCCATAATTTTATCGGGCATAAAACGTAGCATGAACCGCGTAAAAAATAAACGTATACGTCGCACAAAATGGCGTATAAATAAAATATATCGATAGGTGGCCCGCCGGTGACAGAACATATCGAATTCCGTATCGCGAATGTACGGGCGACCGTAAAACGCGTCCGGCCCTGTTAGCTTCGTGGAAATTCGATTTTTTTTTTCGGGGCCCGTATATCACGAAAATGCGTATCGTATCGATACTTATTGAACTTATTGGAAAATTCAAGGTTGTTTTGAATGTGGAAAATATAGGGTGGTCGTGCTTTTATTGTCTCAAATCGGGATATGAAGAAAATTTTTCCCACTCACTTCGATTTCATAGTAATTTGCTTTAACTTTTTAAGGTTTTTCTGATGTTGATATTGACTAAGTTTATTGATTTCAAATAATTGAAACACTCTTGTTTGACGTTTTGAACAAAAAAAGAAACATTGTGGGTTTGTTCAATATCTATATTCAATTTAAATTAACGTGATGAAATTATATACATCTGCAAATTTAACCGACGAAGTAAGAACCCTTAGCATTATATTTTAAAAGGAAAAGTAGTGCCGCAGGCGAAATTTTTTGAACCGTTATTAAAAAATATACATGCGTATTTTTTTACGAAAATTTACTCCCTAAAACAGTCAAAATAATACTTAAACTCCAAAAATCGTACCATAAACGAATTTTTTTACTGGTCCTGAAAATTATACATTTTAGTAACAAATTATTCTTAATATTTTATGCTTTAAAATGACATAAATATGAAATTTACGCCACAAGATAATATTTTTCTCATTTTTAATAGTTCACGATCTAAAAACGTTACAAAATATGTGAGCTAGCAAAACGGGACCGTCCCGATGAAAACGGGACGCATGGTCACCCTAAAATTGAAGGTAATATGAAAGACACATCAAATAAGTTTTATAGTTTTTCTCGGCTTCTTCTTTAGTGTAGTTGGTTACGTTTAGCTCTAAGCGACTCAAATGTCAATCATTGCGATTAATATCTCAGAAAAAAATTGAAGACTAATTAAACTTTACAACATTTTGATAAGAAATTCAACTTTTTTCACAATATCAAATAATTTATTTCATTCTAACATGATTTCGTACAGATCTCAAGACTGATAAACCTTTCAAAAGTCACCTTGTCTATTAAATTCCATAAAATCGATCAATCCTCACCAAAATAAGTTCTACGAATGAATCATAACGGAATGAGAAAATAATTTTCATACTATGTCATCGACAAAATCCCATGAAATGTCGAACAGCACACTCATTTCCCACGACAGGCAAATTCTAAAGTTCGTTCACACGGCTTGATGGAAAACGCAGTCGATCGTGATAACAATGCATATATGGTCAAACGATGCGATGTTCGGCGTATGAAAGAAGATGCGATCGCCTGTATTATCGGTAGCGAGGTGTACCTGCACAAGGTGGGTACAGTGCGCTTTTCATTTTTCGGTCTGCTGAACGTGAACGTGCATACCTGTATCGTGACCTGAATAGTTTTCATATAGTCAATATTCGATTCTGAATACGATACAATTTTATTAAGGTTTGATACGTGTAAGAATGCAATGAAAATTCAATTGACATTACAAATGTAATTATTTGGTAATGAAGTACTTTTGTGTTAATAATTTGATTTTAATTGTATTGATTTTCGTATTTTTTTATATGAATGTTAGTCAAGTAGCTTATATAGGTGAGATGGGTAGATAGGTAGAGGTCCCGGTTACCGATAGATGTCATCCGAACCATCAGGATTCAAACTCATTGTTAGACATGCCAAGTATTCTGAATCTCCGCGGTGTTCACAAACATTTTATATCGCTACACTATGCCATAAACCTGAACCTAAACCTAAAAAAACCTGAGTTAATCACGACTTCACATGACGAACTGAAAAGGCAAAGGGTTACAAGTGACATTTTTGCCGAAATTGAGTTATGTACAGGAATCGCTTCTGTATACACTCATATGTATATTTGGTGGCGAAAGGATAAAAACGAACTTGGAACGTGCGCCTCGATATATCATCAAATCACTCATCCTCCTTCTAATACATGTAGGTACATATTCAACTTTGAGCGCTCTTTTCTCGAAAACACCGCAAAGTCACTTGCACTCCTTGACCTTTTCAGTCGTCATATATGATGGCGAAAGGATATATCTAAACGAACTTGGAACGTGTGCTTCGATATATCATCAAATCATTCACCCTCCTTCTAATACATGTAAGTACGTGCTTAACTTCAAGCGCGATTCTCTCGAAATTACCGTGAAGTCACTTATACTCCTTAGCCTCTTCAGTCGTTATATGTATATGTTGCCAAAGGATATAAACGAACTTGGAATGTGTCTCGATATATCATCAAATCACTCGACCTCCTCCTAATGCATGTAGGCACGTACTCAACTTCAAGCGCGATTCCTTCAAAATCACCTCGAAGTCACCTGTACTCCATAGCCTCTTCAGTCGTCAAAGGATATAAACGAACTTAAAACGTGTGCCTCGATATATCAGCAAATCACTCGACCTCCTCCTAATACATTTAAGTACGAGCTAAACTTCAAGCGCTCTTTTTTCGAAATCACTGCGAAGTCACTTGTACTCCTCGGCCTTTTCAGTCGTCATATACATACCTGAAACATTTTCTTCGCACAGAATCAGATCTGATGGTACGATCGGTGCATCGGTCGCCGCCCACATCAGACAGCGGGTGGAATTTAAAAAGTTTTGATTGAAACTTCACCGCCACAGCTCCGTGAGCTATTTCGAATCAATCATTGCGAGTGTGTATGGCGTGATCAATCAGCGAGAAAGCCGATACGGATCGACACTTGCACCACTTTGCCCCAGACACGCACCGATTATATTATATATCCATAGGCGCAAGTGTTCGTGTTTATCGTTTCGTTTAGTGATATTGGTGGCGTCTGGCAATTTGTGGAATTCAAATTCGAATTTGGAGTGGACGCTTCGATGTGTTGATTGTCGACTTCGATGTCGACCAAGACCGAAGTTGATTTTACAGTCGGCCCCCGTTTAACGTTTTATTTTTTCAATACAGATTCATGATCATTTTCAATAGATACATGATCACTCGTAGTGAGATTCTTCATGTCTTTGCTTTTTATTCGAAAAAAATGTCGCACGCATGATGATAAAATCCATATGAAGTAAGCGCGTTAAGCAGGGGATGACTTTATTTTAAGACCGTTAATTTATGACAGATCCATTTTGAAATAATGATCGACAAAAATTTAATGATTATTTTTCATTGTTTCATTCAATTACATAGGGCCGATCTTTTCACATTTGGTTGGAGAATAAAATGATTTTAAACAATACGCAGCTTATCTAACAGACAGTTAGCAGTTGGAGAATCGCGTGTAGCTTAAAATCATTTTGTTATCAAATTAGAGTCGTGACGGATTTTTTTTGAAAGAATGATTCATTCAATTGACCGCCTATGTATAAGTGTTAAGTATTATAGAAAATATATTTTCTAAAGATTACATTTTAAAGGTTTAAAAAACTGTAAAAACTAAATGCGCATGCAGCGCTATTTTCAGTGTTTCAATATTTTTAAATATTCCAAAATGTTCTATATTTTCTCAGAAAAAATATTTTCACCGTAATTATTGCAGAGGATCGAAGTTCGATTTTGAATTATATTTACATTAGTCGAGTTTAGTCTGAGAGTTCTTGATTTTCGATTCTATTGGGATTTTACAATAAATAAATCTTCGATTTTAACTTCGGCTCGTCTGTCTGATAGAATTTCTGAAAATAATATGATATTATAAAATGGTAAAATATAAGTTTATTATTTGAAATATTCGACTCAACCCTGTTGCTTCTCAATCCATAAAATCATTTCGTACCAAGTTCAATAACGCATTTACGAGTACGTACAGAAAAAATACAATTTAAACTTTGTTTTGTGTTTATACTTACTTGAAAAGTTTCGGATTTTTAATTTCAAAGTTTGACTTGCCAAGAAAATATCAGGTATCTGAATAGATTTTTTGCTCAAGTCAACGAACGCACTAAAATATAATGGTTCGACGTTAATTGAGTCCTTTTTTACTTTCAAGTACGCTGTTTCACAATATATAATACATACATATATACAACACAATGAATTTATAATACTATAAGTTTGCTATGAAAGAATACAGAATTTTATCCAAACAAATAACAAGCAGATTGTTTTTCATTTGTTAAAATAGATCCCTTTGTTTCTGAAAAAAGTCTGAAAAAATCGTTAACAAACAATAATAATTCAGCAACGTTCAAAAACCTAAATATTTTATATTACGACACGCAAATCACATAACGAACCATAAAATACCTCAAATGATAGCATTATCATGATGAAGCATAAAACAATCGAAAAATGTTTGAAGTCGTCTAATACATATAGTAAAATTAATTGTACATGGAAATATTTTGGTTATGGGATGATTATACTCTAAATATGAAAAAAAGAATATGATGAATGAAAAGGTCAAGGGGTACAAGTAACATTTTTGTCAAAATTGAGTTACGTACAGAAATTGCTTATATGTATATTTGGCGGCAAAAGGGTATAAACGAATTTGGAACGTGTACCGAGACATCATCAAATCGATCGACCTCTTAATACGTACGTAGGTACATGGTCAAAATTGAGCGAAGTTTTCTCGAAATCACTTGTACCCCTTGCCATTTTCAATAATCGTTTTTAAAATTTCATACCTAGTAACGATACTATTCTAATTTGCTGCAAATCACGTACCTAACACACACGTTGCAGGCAACGAGTATTTTAATCAAATCGGAATATTCCCATTCGCTTCGCCCGGAAAAAAACATCCGAATAACGCTGAACATACCGAAAGTATAATAATGAAAAGAAACACATTAACGTCAGACGGACTTTTTCGTTAAATTCCCATCAAAATAATAATTCCCGGGGAGGAGAGATGCGATTTCCGACGTCGCATCAATCATCTTCGCGTGGTCATACATCAAACGACATGTCGTGCACTTCGAAATTTATATATATTTACGTGTACAAACTAGATTTTCATAAAATGCAATAAACACATACGAAACGTGTGTATATTTGCCACAGTGTGGATGTAATGTGAAATGTGATGAAGAAAAGCGTGCTCCATATATGCGGCGTGTCGGCAATCTGAAAAGTCATTAAAATCGAATCAACGAAGATAAACGGTTGGAAAAACTGTTGAACGATCGTTTTATTTCAGCTGAAGTATTATTTTGTCATATTCAAATTGAATGTTGCTCGATTTTTTATACATTTCGTGGAAATCTGGTTGTTTCATTTATTAATGGTCGGTCTTTTCACAAATCTTGTAAGTGAACTTTAATTTACCTAAAGTTTTTTCTATTGGTTTTAATAGTTGTCAAGGATTTCAAATCTGTCAAATTTTATAAAAAAGAAAATAAGATAGCTTGGTTAAAGTTCGATCAAAGTTAGTGAAAAAATTGGCTCGTAATTGAATATGTTCATGGTGGATTCTATAATAATTGTAAAAAAATAATTTAAGAATTTCAATTTAATCGATATTATTAATTACTTTAACTAAACTTCAGCTAGCATTTTTTTTCTATACATATAGTTTGTGGACACATTTTTACAGTTGTCAAACTCGATAAGAAAAAAAAACGTTAAATAAGTTGAAGTTTAATTAAGGTTAATGAAAAGACTTAATTGTTGTAATAATAATGTAGTCTTAATTTGATTTGTCAATGAAATATTGTATAATAGAATGATACAATTATAATATTAACTTTCGATAGTTAAATGTTTTTATCTTTGTTTAGAATTTAATGCTACCAAAAGCACATGCGAGTCAAACTGTCACAATTACTGAAATAACTAATTATAGTAAAGCGGACACGTTAGCTAAATGAAACTTTGCGATGCGACGCGACTAATTGCCGTTTATACGGATTGTTCGTAAATCAGGCGACAATGAAAGTTTTTACGGTAATTATCATATTAATTAAACTCTCCGACTGCATCAAGCCATTTGCTTTGAGTAATAATGTTCTGCGAAAATAATTTCGAATCGGAACGGTTTAATTGCCTCCGAACTCATAATCGTTGCCACCTAACTTTTTTTTTGATTTTATTTTACTTCATGCAAAACGAGTAAGTAGGTGAGAAATATTTTTTGAATTAATTAGTTTAAATCTTTCACAATTCATTGTGAAAAAATCAGAGGATTCTATTGAACGTTATCGTGAAGAGTTTTCCAATTGAAACGGTCTTTATCGTTCGATTTTCCCTTTAACTTGAATAAAAATTACTGCTATTAAATTTAAATTAATCAATATTGCAAGAGTAGTATTATATAATTCATATATATTTATGTAAGTAATAATGTTATTGTTCATATAAATATCGATTTTCTTTCATAAACAAACAACGTCTTGAACGGCTTTAGCGGTTAAGCTTGAAGCTAAACGAGCTTGATTTTGGGATACTTTGATTCAAAGATACTATAATATGTAGATATATTCTAAGAAATACTTAGATGTTACATACAAGTAAAATGCAATATGTATAATATATATCATAGTATCTTCATGGTGCTTAACAACAATGGCAGTTTGCGGACCCGAAACTATTCTATGTTATGGTTACGTGAAAATCTTGTGAATTAATGATTTGCGGTGGTACGTAGAAGATAGAAGTTTTAGTATGAAGCAAATAGAAAATGACATCTATCATTTACGTATATATAAACATATCTAAATGAGAAAGTCTAAGTGAAATTCAATATTTTTATTTAATGTAAAGGTTGAGCAGCTTATGGCAGTCTTATAATTTACGTATCATTAAAAAATACTTTTGATATAAAAAAAAGTCTGCTATATGATGACTGAAAAGGCCAAGGGGTACTAGTGATTTCGAGAAAAGCGCGTTCGAAGTTGACCATGTACCTACATACATGTATTAGGAGGTCGACTGATTTGATGATATATCTCAACACACGTTCCGAATTCGTTTATACCACTTTGCCACCAAATAAATGAGCGTGCATAAAACCGATTCCTGTGATTGCTTAGAAGCTTAGGCGTTTCCACATTCCGGGCAAGTCCTTTACTTAGTTGCATAGGTGTTGATTATAGTAAAAGGATTAAATAAACTAAATTTCAAGCCAAGCAATAATCTCATAACATATCCTAAAACAAAATATCACACTTCAAAGTTATAGCTGATTTTGGCATACAGATGATATATGACGATCGAAAAGGCCAAGGGTTACAAGTGACATTTTTGCCAAAATTGAGTTATGCAGAAATCGCTTCTACGAAAAAATGATACAAACGAATTCGGAACGTATGGCTCGATATATTATCAAATCACTCGACCTCCTCCTAATACATGTAGATACATTATCAAATTTGAACGCGCTTTTTTCGAAATCATCGCAAAGTCACTCGTACCCCTTGGCCTGTTCAGTCGTCATATAAGATAGGGGGTACTAGAAGAAGGGACCGAGGCACTCTAATTGTGAGCCGAGGCTCCAGTGGATAGACGTAAGTAACAGTGTCTGCGAAACCTCAACTTGGCTCACTTCGACGCATGGAATAGTTGTATTGTTCGTGGATAGCTTGCTCTTGCGGTTCGTTGTCGGTGCTTAGCGTTAAGTCTTAGCCGGTGTTTGAAGTGATTGTGTGCACAGTGCTCGGGATGAGAATCGGGTCGCTTGTTATAAATGCGAGACTCGTTTGTTTGTATAAGTTCTATATTTAGGGAAAAACTATATTAAGAACAGTATTTTCGAATCAAATTTGATTTTTATGCGAAATTTTCTGATTTTTTTTCATCCTTTGGTGCAATAGTCTGAATTGAATCTAGACCTTTGGTTTTTCAGCGGTTTCAAAAATTTAAGTTTTTTTTAAGTTTATGGGAGATTAAATTCTAGACTATCCGAAAAAAGGGAACAGATTAGTCCATAATGGCAAAGGTGACAAAAAACTTAATAAATCCGTCAAATCGCTCACACTATGTAAGTCAGTTAATTAGAAGCTCTAGATGCTGATAGATGTCACTCAAATCGTTCGACACAAGTACACAAATGATTCTATATATGTAGCAGGAAATATCATTTGTAAAAATTCAATTTTTACATGATCTTTTCATGGATTGTTAGCGCTAGAAATTATTAGTCGTGAGCTACCTTATCATGTCAATAATGATTTGAATTTAGTGGAAAAATCAGAATACTTGGTGTTAGGTTTGTTTAAATATCAAAAACTGACGAAAATAAGTTGGTGTGAAAAACAGTGTTTAGTGGGTTGTACTCAATTTACTTGAATAAAGCATAGAAAAGTAGATTTCCCTCTTCGAATAATATCTAAAAAAAATTTCAACCATTTAGAAAAATTGTTTCAGAAATACTATTTTATCTCAAAACATAATTTGATTAGAAAAGGCATGTTTTTTATATTTCACCTTATAGGTCTTAAGAAATGTACGCAACTAGTATAATACCATCATACAAATACACTTTTAAGTAAACGTGTATTAAAAGGAAATAAATCGCTATCTACACAATGCAAAAACGATAATATTTTTGATTTCTATCGATGAATTTGCGCAAAATTCAATTTTATTTTCGAACGGAGGGAAGTTCGTTTAAAATATCGTAAGAAGATAAGCCGGGCGTTACAAGCACGAACGGCCCATTGTTCGAAACGGAGGCATTTATATGCGAAAAAGGATTTTTTAAGGGATTCAACACAAAGCATTTTAAAAAAAGGATTATTGGATATGTAAAAATAATAGACCCATTCCTCGGTTTCAGTTTTATCACTCTGCACGAGGGGATGGGTTTTTGGATTTTTTTCTACGAAGTGCCTCGTTCTCTTCTTCTCGGTATTGCTTGTTCGTGTAACAAAAGCGGCACTGACAAGACCAGATTTGCTACTTCCATTTAAATGAGGGTGACTTTTTAATTTTCTTTTCCTTTTGCCCGTTGTCGTAGATTTTCAAAGTGCTGATACGTAGTGTTAAGTCAGATTTTTGAGAATTTTCCGGAATTAAATCGATTTATAAGTATCGTGTTGTATCATATTATAATCTGAAATTTCAGTTAGGGTATTCTAATTTTGAAATATTATAATTCTTATTTAGTTATTTTTAAATCCTTTTATTTGTCGAGTTTACATTTCGTCAAAGTTCATATTAGTTATGACGAAAATGAAAACTGTAATATTACTTTGAAAAATATAATATTATGGTTTCCACCAGAATTGAAAAATATTGAATATTCATAAATTGTAATTTTAATTTATTCTCAATGTTTTTTAATATAAGATTATATTAATAGCACATATGTATGTATTTTAAACGTTAAATTAAAATTTCATATGCTTTTATGTATAAAAATTGAATGTGGATTCAGGCGGTGATTTATCTGATATTCACTATGTTATGTGTAAATTTATTTTCAACTAAAATATTACAGATATTCCATTGTTCAGAGATAAACGTGACTGGTTTCATTGAGCAAAAATTCGATAAAAACGATCAAAAATGTTTCAGAAATTAAAAATTTTGTTTATAATAAAGCAATGAATGTGGTCTATTCATATTCGAGTACAGCATTAATTAAAATGGCTTTTGAAATAATGACTTAATATCTGGTGACTAAATGAATTATCATTTTATGATATTTAACATTATTATTCATAAAAAAATATTGCACACAAAGAAAGTTATGACTATACCAACTGCTTTGAAATTCGATCCTCTTATTTTTCCAATATGTGAAATTAACCACATTTATCTCCGAACGGTTCATTAATTAATACAAAATAAACACATCCAATAACCACAAAAAAAACCTTAATAAAAAAACCGAACGACACAAATTATCCACGCATGCATAAATACCAATATGTCGCACTATGAGCCGTTAATGGTTTCGATGCACGAATTTTCACGGCAATTAAACTGTTGCGGCGACCCATAAACGTTCGCTCGAATTTTCCGTCTCGTCTATGACCGATGGGCGAACAGTTTTCCCAACCCACCGCAGTTTTCCACTCAGTTTTTCCGGGAAAAGTCGGAAAAGCCGAGAGCAGCTGCACCGGCATGGGAAATCTTATTCTGCGATTTTTTCTCGTGCCGTTTTATTTATTGTGCCGCTTCAGCTCGCGGAGTTGAAAAATATGATATTTTCAGCTGGCTCCGTAAAATCGTTTAATGTTTCAAAGTGGCGGAGCGTCGTTAGCCGGTGCTGTTTCGTTGCAAGCGATATATTTTTCTGGTTCGTGTCTCTTAAGCGAGCGCTGTGTGTTATATAAAATGACTTGTTGTTTTGTGCTGCAATATTTGAAGTTTGCCTTGCTGCAATATTTGACGGAAAAATTGGCTGAATACAACAAAAACCGAATTTAAATCGGTAGATTGAATCAAAAGTATTAAGCGCCGTTCACATTGTGTCTTGTTCATCAGTTTCTGTACTGTTCGGTTCGTTTGCAATGCGAATCGTCTATTAAAGTAAGCCGAAAACGGTCCAAGTTAGTTTTAGTGTACGCTAGGCCTAAGGGAGTAAGTTACATGACTTGATTTTGATAAAAATGCGTTTGAAGTTGAGTTTATGTAGTTACATATGTATATTAGGGATTGTAATTTACTGTTAATTTAAACCATTTAAACTGGAAAACTGATAATGCAATTTAGTACCTTCATATGTTGATAAGTGATGTTATAATATATTTGAGCACAGGTTTCGTAATCGTTTATATATTTTCTCCTCCAAACACAAAAATTTATATAAACAATTTTTATTTTTATTTAATTTAATTTGAAAAAAATGTGACCCAATTCTTTTGTTCTATTCGTCGGTATTTGAAATTATGTCATTACTCTAAATTGATATGAAGACTTGATTATATCTTTATTTTGATATGATCCAATTGATTCAGAAAAAGTTTTGATTTATCGCTTTATGAAACGGTTCTGAAAAATAGATCATTCTTCTCATTCATACTGATTTAAGTGAATTGATTTTAGCACTACTTTTCATGCACTATTATAATTCTCTTAAGTTTTATAATCTAATATTATTTTTCTTAATTTTATTATATATTTAAATATGAAATGAGAAATAATTGAGAAACAATAGAAAAATTTAGCATGTGAAAAAACCACTATTAAAATAATAGACTCAAACGTAACTGCAGGAAAAACCCAAAAAGTTCACATTACATTATATGCCTTTTTTTCACATCGTTTCAGCTCATAGCAAATTCCCACCGTGCTGAAAAAACACACATTCACGTTATTCATTTGCAAATTGGAATTGTTTCAGAAGTGCCATTACCTGACAATGAGTCTGGTTTTAACGACGACGCCGTTCTAATTCGAATCTCACGTGTTCAACGTTGTTTAGTATAATATTATATGAATCCAGTTCGAAGTTGAGTCTTTTTTCCCCATGAGTAGTGTGTTTTTGAAAATCTATATAATATATCGAAGACTTTTCTAGATTAAGTGTATGGTGCTCTATGTGGCAGTTGCACGTTCTGCATTAGTGCTGCGGAAGGTTTTAATCTTCTAGAGTCCGTCGAGATTTTTCTCATTTCCGGTTCCAGAGACACTTTATCTATGTATTATACTACGTTCAAGTGATATAAGCGTATGTAGTTGAAATATAATCTTTTGATTATGGTAGAGGAAGTTTAATTTAGTTTTTTATTCGTTGTGACATCGTGTCATTGTCCATTTGTTAATGTGAAAAATATCGTACGTGTGTATGAAAAATAATGGGAAATTCGATCGGATTGGAATAAAAGGTATATGCATATTAACAAAATTTAATTGATATTGTCAGGATTTTACGATTCGGCAATTTTAAAAGCATATGCATTTTATGAAGTATCGTATGATCAATTTGCGTTTTCATCATCATGTATTTTTACACGAATACATTAAACCTTCTATGACGTAATTCCCTATAACGAATTATTTTATCAGTATTTAGTAAAAACTAGCAGTTGGCGCATGTGTATCAAAATTGTTTGGAATTGATCAAATTTCGTATTGCCATCTATCTGTGTGTAATATCCCATATATACGTTAAAAGTTGCAATTTCGTAATTACGACGCGTAGTTCGGAGTGTAAGGCGCGGGCTAATAAATTGCACGCCCGGGTTCGAGGCACGGGCTGGCTGAAAATTTCGAGCATCGTTAGCGTATTTATAATATAGATATATTTTAAATTCATTTGTTCATTAAAAAAACTTTAAATGAAAAATCTTCCCAATAAAAAAACACCTAGAAGAAAGAACTTATTTTTACGTTATATAGGGGTTTACTGTTAATACATGTTTACTGAAGAATTCGATATGTATTTGCTCAAGTAACATGATACATATTAACTTTTTAAATGAAATACATATTCAAGAAAATTTTCATCATCAACGTCGAATCAAGTAGAACTATTTCATCATACTATTTACACGTGTATCTTATTAGTTCGCAAAGCTCGATTTTGTGTTGTGGCGTACCGAAGTTTAGTCAGTTAACATTCAAGAACACCGTTGAAACACGTGAAATTGAATATTACATATCATGATATAGTTATCAATCAAACATACATATATTTAATTCAAGAATTATTTATATATATGTAATTGAGAAAACTTATGATATTTGATCAATTTTTTATCAAATTTGTATTGTATAAAATAAATTTCAAGTACAATTTTCGATTACAATAAAACGAATTCGGCTATTTATTTCTATAACTTTCACTTTGTTCTCATTTAGAACCAATGTCGACCGCGAATCTATACAAAATCAATACTGGGGCTAGGGTTAACACACTCATGAATGAGAATTTTAATGAAATTATCGATCGGTTACCGAACGTCGTAATTAGTTATAGAAAATGATTAATTACGAAGGGCCACCCTGTGACCATCCCCTAAAATCGTATACGGCTTACCTTTATTTACGAGTTTCCGATAACCGCTTGGCAGATCCAGGCTATGCCGATAAAATTCAAGCCAATTTAATATAAAACCTCTGTTTTTTCACATACTTTTCATAAAACACGTTTTACATCAAGATGTTCTTGGAAGGCTTTGAATAGAAGGCCCGTGATTTACGAGGAGTTTGATGAAATTCATTTTCTTCACGAAATTCATATTACGTTTCAACAGTATTCAGTTTTATTATTTTCACAACTATAGGTCGTTGAGCAACGAGGAAAACAGAAGCTTGTTGTAGATTTGTTGTTATATCAAGTGCTAGATTGTATGAAATATTTATAAAATAAGTGTATAACAAATTACAATCAGAGTTGTATTGTTATCCATTTCAAAGTGATCTCAGTGTGAGTTCATTATTGCAGTGAAATCGTGAATTTGTGACATAATTATATGGATAGTTTTTTTCGTCCGAAAGTAATTCCTTTTTTTTATACAGAAAATTTAACAATATTTTCAGATGCAGGCAAAATTTTACTGATGCAATAATCTCACTTACACGTACATATAATTGTTATATGAGTTGTTCACAACTAAACGTACTAACTGTACTAATTGTAAGTAAGAAGTTTTAAGTGTTTTGTGTTTGATGCATTTTTGATTTGATTTTGTTTTTAAGTGTTTAATGCGTTTTACGAAATTCCCTTCTTTATTCCATTATTTCCAATTTTAAACATACATTTTTGTCAAAAAAACACGATTAGCTCAGAGCGGCTCATACATCAGTACATTTTTATCGAAAACCAAACGTTTTTTTTTTTCGAAACAAATATGATTCGATCGGATGCTAGACAATATTATACTTAAATTCGATTTCGTTCCAGAATTTTGTATACAGAAAGTCGGGTTCAATACTAACAGATGTCGGTCACGTCCATCGAGTGCCCATTAGGACATTCTACATTCGGCAATAACATTTTGAATGTGCTGTAGTAGCCCTCGACCGGAATATTGAGATTTGATTTTAGCTAAGTGTTTTTTACTTATATAATATAATATATGTATGCATTATTATATAGCCGTATTAGTCGCTTTAATGCTGGAGTGTACATTATATTTGAGAAAATTGTACTGATACGCAGAGGTAAAGAGAAAGTTGGGGAAGTTTGACATTGTTAAATATCGTTTCGAACTTGTGAGGATTTGTGCATATTTCATCTCATACAATCTTATCGTTGGTATAAGGTTTCTTAAATATTGTAATTATAAATTTGATTTATAATGCTATAATTATAAAATTATGCATGAAATGTTTTTTCATTTATAATGTTTGAATTTTCATTAGTAATATGAAATTCATGGATAATATTTTATGCGTAATAAAATTAGTTATTTGATCTAAATAGTTAAAGAACTAAATAAACATTAAAATCATTAACCGAATTATAGTGAATCTGAAAATAATATCCATTAATTTTAATTGTATAGCAGATATAAACTACCGCAGAATCCTTACAAGCAAATTTATACGTATGTATGTGGATATCGATTATGTTCGTGTTGAGCATTTGGTTTTCCTTGTAAAAGCCTTCAGCTTTATTTGGCAAATACAGTAGAAATTCGAGTTGGCTGCATTAATTAGAGGGAGAGAAGTCTATCCCCAACCACCGACCTTTTGCGAAAGACTCGAAAACAGTAGCACTTCTACCGTTATTGTTGATTGTGTTTGTCTGAAAGGAGAAAATGTCAACAAAGTACCACTGAGAAGGGATCCCGCTTCAAACAAATGACAATTTAAATAAATTATCAACAATTATATATAAAATATCATTGAAATTGAAAATAAAACTCTAATTTTAGGCAAAATATTGAAATGTATGTTTATTTTTTGAAAGTTGATCCGTTTTAAGTGCGAACATTCGTCCCAGATTTTGCAACTTTCAAATTTTTTCTGCCTGCTCATTCATTTGTTCCCAAAGAAAAATTTAGAACTGCGAAATAACAATGGGTTTGAAAATGCATGATGGGGGTTTTCATATCGGAAAACAGGAGAATTTTTTGATAATTAACTCATTATAACCATAACAAACTGTGATAATCATTTTCAACTTCTAAATTGTAATCCATTTTATAGATCGCTCCATGGGCCGTTATACCTACCCTGTGAATGATTTTCATACGTTATTTTTTCACTCATTTCACGGATATTTTGAATAATCTAACGAAAAATAAACCTAGCACAGCATTTAAATTAGAAATTAATACAAGACCTTGTCTTTTTTTGAGTAGCTAACCAAATAAAATCACATTATTATGAAGAAAAAAGAATACCTCCTGTCGAAATTCGAATTCTATAAATGTTCAAATAAGTAGGTATTTCGTTTGCATTTCTGTAATCTCAATAACTTACAAATGCAATACCACCAATTAATCTTCATAAAGTTATGGGATTTTCAAATGTGCAATTAATACAATATAAAACCCAGTCTTATTTTCTGTAAAACACTTTAAGATAGCCAAGTAAAATCACATTCGTACGAAAAAAAAGGAATACCGTCCCGTCGAAATTTGAATTCGATAAGTGTTCAATAGGTAAGTATCTCGTTTGCATTTCTGTGATCTCAATAACTCACAAATGCAATTTCACCAATTAACTTTCATAAAGTTATGGGGTTTTCAAATGCGTATTTAATACAATATAAGACCGAGTCTTATTTTCTGTAAAACACTTTAAGATGGCCAAGTGAAATCACATTCGACCAAAAAAAAAAAATGGAATGCCGTCCCGTCGAACCGTAATTTCCGAACGGCGGTGCACCATAGGGCGTTGATGGCCCCCGTTGCAATTTAATCCGGGCCCCGGGGGCGCAGTCCCCGGAATGCCACGGCGGCACGTGAGGGCCCCCATAATGGGGCTCCGGACCGGAAAAACCTCTAGGAATGCCGATCATTACGAGGCCTCCGAGCTCACTCGTATTATATCATATCGCACGATAAAAACCTAGCGATAATCTATTGACGTATTTGCCGTACGTTCTAGCTCTGCTTTCTCGAACGTGGATATTCGATTAAAGGAGACCCTTCATGTATAGGGTGACGAAACAGGAAAAAATATCCTGAATTGTTCCAAAATAATATTTTGGAAAAAAATATATATCTCTCACATATCCTGTGATTTATTTGAAATTCGAAATTGTGTGATGATTCACAATCATTCGTAGTTTGAAAATTGTCATGGAAAGTTTACACAATGAATGTATGTTGCAGTTTCATGAACATTTGGAATTGTAGCCAATGTTATTATTCAATATTCATATTCAATTCGATGGTTGAAAACGTAAATACGACACAAGTAATGTTAGCTACATTGACAAATTTCTGCATATTGCTTATGAAACTGCAATATTCGTACATTAAGATAAATCTGTATTAGAATTAAGTGAAGTGAGCGATAATATTTTTTGCACTTACTATCTGTAATTTAAATACAAATTTCGATTACATTTCTTTAGATTAGTTTCTAAGGTATTCATATAACATCTATGTTTTTATTGGGCAAAAAGAAATTGTTTTTCGTACAACTTTATGTATTCATAATATATTTCAAAGCCAAATCACAAGTTTATACATAAAATATATGTGCATAGATTACTTTTTAAAGAATAAATTAGATTTTTTTTCAATCGAAATAGTTGTATTTTATACATATGTACCTCTATATTCACACCCACGTTTGATAGAATTGTGACATTATATTACATGCATGTAAATTCGTGAAATGTCTAAATGCGAACCTATGTATGCGAGATATGAATATTTCTGAATATGCGATAAAGTACGCGAAATTTTTCTGTAAGCAAAAATTCTTTTCTTACGCGAATTCGTTTTGCAAGTAGATGGATGAATAACTCAAAATGTACTACATATTGGATGTATAATATGAGAAATAATGCAATATCATTGTTTTATCTTTCATGCCGAATACTCTTTTGATACTTATTATAAAAAGATAGCACAAGAAACCATACATTAAACTCAATAGAACGAATATAATATACCTAAATATAATTTCCATATTCCGATGACAAAACCGTTCATTTTATTTACTTTGTAAATCCATCATAACATATTTATAAAAATCGCTGAGACGACATATGAAAAATCTATTGTGCGATGATATAGAAAATTTTCAAGGCGAAATACGACCGAGGTCGATGCGATTTTTATAAATTGTTCGGTTTCTAGAAGGAATCGACATGATAACGAACCGAGATAAGTAGTTGCTTATATTCCGAAGAAACAGCCTTCTGACCGTAGGACTCAATGTGGCGGAAGATGGTTGCCCGTGTAGAAAATGCACATTGCGATACGCGAGCCAAGTAGAAATTTCGCATTTTATATTTGAAATAAAAATATATTTTACATCACTTTTCTGTTGAAAAAAATAACTATTGAATTTCGATGAGTTGAGAAATTTGAAAGGTTTTTTTTATTGAATAATAATAGTTTTAAATCGAACTATTTTCAATATAATATACAAGATTTTCGATTTAAAATAATGTTTCGTTTGATTGGAATTTTTTTAATTGAAAATTTAATGTTAACATAAACTCACGATCAGTAGATATTAATGTTTTTATAGATATATTATTCGACGACGAAATAGGCCAAGGGCATCATGTAACATGATTGAATTGGGCAATGTTCGATGATATATCTCATCACAGGTCCCGAAATTGTACATATACTTATTAGTATATACAGAATCGATATCTGTGCTTAACTGAATTTCGACAAAAATATCACATAATTTCATGGTTTATTTTATATTTATATTTTTAAGTATGTACATATATCAATTTTCAAGTATGTATTCGTGTTCAACGTATGAATATTGTGCTCTTTGTTGTAAGAGTGATATAAGATAACTTACATTCGTTCCGAGATATTATAATATTATATTTTGCTTTTTTTTTTCAATTCGTGAACTTTCACCTATGTCATAATAAAATCAAATATAAATTGATCTTTTACAAAAATGAAAATATATATTAATTTTCAATCAAATGAAATAACAAAAACTTCAGAAACATAGTCTGAAAAATCTACTGAAGACGACTACATAGAAACAAATCTCCCTATAAAGCGCTTTCATTCAGTATTATCAAAAATTTCTAATAAACAATCATTGAAATTAT
Organism: Cheumatopsyche charites; assembly: GCA_024721215.1. Taxonomy (NCBI): domain Eukaryota; kingdom Metazoa; phylum Arthropoda; class Insecta; order Trichoptera; family Hydropsychidae; genus Cheumatopsyche; species Cheumatopsyche charites. The sequence goes on from CM045587.1 coordinate 2,304,917, forward strand.
TAAATTTGTATAAAAAATGCAATTTTCATTATTTGAATTAAGACACAAGTGCGACCACAAAATTTTTCCCTCCTCGTTAGAGCCAATTGTCTCGAGTTGTATCGTCGGCCACACTCGGTCGTATCTACTTCAGCTCTTAGACACAATGGCTTCAGGATTTCAGATTTTCAGTTTAATTAATTATTCGGCCGGATTCCGCCCCTTGGCTGGACGTTTAATCCGAATCAGGAAATTTTCATCCAATTAGCGGTCGAAGGCGTCGCGATGCATATAGAACGGTACGGCCAGAAGTGCTGGATTTATCTTGTTGTTGAATAGAATCATTATTTTTGTTGATTAATGTATTTTCCTAATGAGAAGTTAGTTCTGTTTATTAAAAATTTAATTTTGTGTTCCGGTGTTGCTCGAGATTCATTGGATTTGAAGCCGATTGTGATCGTTCAGAGCTAATCGTGAGGATTCCATTTTTTGGTGAAAATTATATTCAAATATCAAAGTACTTGGTATTGTCATAAATTTTTGTGTGTTAAATATCTTTTTTGAAAAATGAATATAAATATTATTAATTTGAAAAATTCGTTCGGCCACTACATAGTAAATCATTTATTTCAGAAGACATTTTAATTATTTCTGTATTATAATGTGAATTGACGACTTTCGCAACTTATTTTAAACGATATTACTACGTAAATAATTTCGGTATAACTAATCAATAAAGGTTATTTCGAAAAATGCATCAATTCATTGTCATAACCGAAATTGCAAATGTGAAATATGACTAAATCTTCAAAGCAAGAAATTGAAAAAAAAAAACAATTGAATGTGTTTTTCGAAATTCCATAGATTCTCTTCATAATTTTATTTTTCTGAAATTATAAACATAAAATTTCTATTTACAGAAGTCTATTGATCTAATCAACTCACATCAGAGTACAGATCGATTAAAATTACTTCTGAAATTAATAATATATTATCCGGTGGACAAAAAAATGTAATTTAATGGTATTTACCTTTAATATTCAAGAAAGACATTTCACAAATAGAAATGACTATACCAAATACATTGACATTTTAATAAAATTTTGTCAAAAATAAGAGCTAATAACGATTAGTTCCAAATGTCTCATCTGACACCGGTTGGCGATCGCTGGTTTTCAGGCCACTTTTAACGAATCTCCAGCATCCGCCTTCGTCGTTTCCATTCGCTTCAGCTTCAGCTTTCGTTCTTCGGAAGAAGAAGTCTCCTCGGTACCGCAATAATATAAATTATTCATTACGCATTCTAGTCGCCTGCAATAAAGTTTACTTTGTGGAAAAAATATTCGACACGCATGCGCGCGATTCTCACACCACACAATGCTGTCATTTCATTTTTTTTTCAATAATTTTGAATATTAGAATATTTAAGATAAGATCTTTCAATTAAGTTAATTGATAACGTATTATTTTTTTCCCCAATAGAATTCGACAGATTTTATCGCTAACTACATATTCATAGCATATGATTGAAAGATTGAGTCGAAGGCTCGGTTTTCTCACTCATTAGTAGAACTTCAATACTCGTGTTAGCTTATTTGATTTTTTTTCTACTATTTCTACTGTTTCTATTATTATTTCTACTACAACTAATATTACGCTTTTGCAATCTCGAGTTTTATAGAAAAAATGCAAGGTTAAGTTAAATTAACTAAAACGAGTGGAAAGAACGACCCCAAGTGCTCTAAATTGATGTAGTTCGTATTTTAACTATGTGCTGAATTTATTTAGGTTCATATAAATATTAAATTTTTTATTCCGCTTATATATTTAGCGTATATTGTTTTGTATTATATTTGTATCAGTTTTTTATTTGGTGAAAAATATTCCTTTTATTGCGATACCTTTGTATATTATGGCAATGTATAATACTTTGATATATTTTTTTATCAATAAAATTTACATTCAATGATTCTTATTTTTCTTTACTTCATAAAAATTTCCGTATAATTAAATTACAACATTAGCTCTTTTCATATTTTCAATTGAAATCTCATTTCTTTGACCGATCATTTATGTATTTGGTTACTATTTCATTATATGTTCATAATGGAAAAAAAAATCTTTTTGATTGAATAATATGGCTTCGTCGAATTTATACTCGAGTATAAGAACATTTTCTCGTAAAAAAAGGCGTAAAAAGATATTATGCCTTGAATTTAATAATATTATACTTTTACTGCGCTTTTTGTAGCTAAATATAGGAAATTTTCCTCAATAAACGAAAATTTGCGTATGTGATTTCATAAGCTCTTAACTCCATGAAAAATTAATGAAACAAAGTCATCAAAAATGAATTTCAAAATATATACGTGTATAGATAGCATCGAATGAATATTATATTATCACATATTTAACGAGTGAATAACGTCTATCAATTTATAAATTATCTGAAAATCTTGTATACATAGTCTTTCTTATCTTACCTCATTGTACAATTAAAAACAGGGAAATAACAAAAAAAAAAGTTAATACATTGTATCTTCAAGGTAGAAATATCGTTAAAAACTCACTAGTGTATACGTTGCAAATGTGATTACATACAAGGAATTTGGAAAAATTATATAAATTAAAATATATCTATTGGTAAAGATTTGCAATAATTTTGTTTTAAAAATATAAACATTGATAACACAATACAAATATGTGTTCGAACTCTTGACTCGAAAGATTCTTCATAAATAAATAAGTACATCAAAAACATGTTTCTTCTAATTCAATAATCAAATACGATCTATGAACTTATTATTAAATCAAATAATGAAACTGGTTAGTTATCTATTGATATTGAATTTGGAAACCAAAAATATGTTCAAAAAATTCCAGCAAAAATTAATGTGTATCATACAATTGTATTCTCGTTTCATTGTTACGGTTTCATTTCGATACATTTTCATCCAATGTTTGTAATGTCATTGCTTGGGAAAGCCCATGTAAGAAAACGTCGTTTTCAAAAGGGAAATATAGCGACGTTAGAGGCGCCGAAGCGCGATATTACAGAGTCTTGTATAACGATTTCACCAGAAAATAGCTGACACTAGTCCATTTTCAATCTAGAAACTGTTATTTATGCATAAAAAACACACTGAGCTTAAACAATATTTCAAACCATAGTTTTAGAAATGATTCTTCATATAAAAATAAAATTTGTGAAAATAATGTTAAATAAAAACAACCCTCATATGTATTACATGAGATAACAATAAATAATATAATGTGAACATATTTTTATTAAAATGATCAAACGGTACATTTTGAGAATCCCATTATGCATAATTTAGTTTTATGAAGTTTTTTCAAACTAAATGAAACAATAGTAAATCAAAAATTTTCCGCTTGAGAATCGAGTTGAATTTTTCGAAGCGTGGAGAAAATGGTTTTATTTTGCGAACGACTAGCGAAAGGGTAAAAAGAAGAGATATCTCGATGCTTAATAAAAATTTAAATTTTAAATAAGAGTCGAGTTGTTCGTCTAAAAGTTAATTGGAAAAGTTTGTCGATTTAATTATAGCTATGATAGCGTGAGAAATTGAAAAATACAGTCAAAAGAATTTAATTTCACTCTTATAATTAATCTGAAGATATATTATAAATATCTGATTTCATTTTAAAGAAAACATTCACGTTTTTCCCAATAAGAACACTATCAAGTGCGTTCGATCAATTCAACAGATTGTTCGAGGTTTATCCATGATTCACTTCATAATCAGTACATATCTACATACAATACACAGATTTTTCATATCGATCGAAATCGACTGAAAACCAAATTCACGTTTTATTGTACTTCCTTTGAAATGTTCTTTTTTCTGCCATATTTTTGAATGCCTTTGTGGTGTGATGTTATCGAATTGCAATGGCTTCGAAATCGTGTCGCTCGCTACGAAAGCCTTTGTTGGAACCTCTACGCGAACTACCGAAGCTAAATCAATTTTAGATCATATAATACATATATGGAGAAACGCAAGTAGAGCAAAATAGCATCACCTGTATTGTGGCTTGAATGCATGCGAGTGCAGAGTTGAAAATTTTCGATACAGGTCTCATATATGTATGTATATAGGAATAGAATCAAACGTATGCTTCTAGCGAAATCTAAATTCTGAATTTCCAGGAAAAAATAACTTATTCATGTGTATGTTTAAAATGCAGTCCCGAAGTATATGTGTGTATTATTAGACTTATTGAAGGTTCGAATGATTTCATGCTTTAATATTTAATTTATTTTATGCTTCATTATTCAGTTGCAACTAATTTAATATTTTTGATTTTGGTATATAAAATATTAGAAAAATGTTTTAAGCCATCTTGTTTATGTATTTTTCATAAAATGTAGAGTATTCTCTTATCATAACTAAAATATTGGCTAGGAATGATTGAGTTTACTATAGATACATTTATTAAACGACTTCAAACAATTTTCGAAAATTTTGTACTTCGAAACAATACCATTCTCATATGCGGCATTTCAGTCGCGTACAGTTAGTTCTCCAACTACGAACTCTCAAAATAGACAAATATACTACAGTACATACACCCATCTCAGTGCTACAGATTTTCAAAGCTCGTAATAGGAAGACGTACTAAATAAATCAATTCAAAATAAATTATTACTAACAATAGCCAGCGGTATAAAGCGTTTGTGCATGTCGTGTCGATTCAGCATACTTGGAATGCATGAGTTCGAGTCCTATCTTGCCAAGAGTCACATGTTATTTTTCTTAATTGATATGGAGACTCGGTCGATTCTTTCGAATGTTTGGATTCATTTGATTCGAAAAATGCGTCAATTTAACGCTTAACGAAACGGCTTCGCAAATGATCATCACCTACACCTTTCATGTTTCGATTATATTCGAACTATTTAGTGACATCCATGTGCACTAATTTACTCTTCGGAGTCTTGCCTTATGGCTAATTGTTTTCACTATATACTGAATGGTATTAATTAATGATAATTGTGTATGATTGGGTAAAAATTTCTTTTTTCTCCCACTACAGGCCTAGGTCCAATAGCACAACCATAATAATCAATCAAAATCATTCACCATACAGTGAAGAAAATTTGCTATTTTAGACAAGACTACTCCAAAGAGTAAATATTAGTGCACATAGGTGTCACTAAATAGTTCGAATTCAATCGAAACATATGAAAAGTGTAGGTGATGATCATTTGCGGAGCCATTTCATAAAGCGTCAAATGAACACTTTTTTCGAATCAAATGAATCCAAACATTCAAAAGAAACGATCGAGTCTACATATCAATTGAGAAAAACGACATTTCGACCAAGATAGGACTCGAACTCACCCATCCCAACTATGTTGAATCGACAAAGCATGCATAAACGCTTTATATGCTGCGCTATCGGCAAGCTATAGTGAATGATATTAATAAACGGGCCTGTATAATATAAAAATAATTAATAAAACGTGCCAAAGACTAAATTACTTCTACAGAAACCGCAAAACCGAATCAATATCTGGAGAATAATACCGATAGACAGGCAGGGTGTCGGGTAAACGTGCGACAAACCCTAAACACCAACCCTGACCGCACAAGAAAGCGCTCCCTTTGGTTATTGAGCCGGGAACGCCCTCGGTTCCAGATTCAACTAACAAGGAGGCATTTTAATTAAGTTCTCAATTACAGGGGCGGACTAATGGGCGCAAGTGCTGTCCGCTGCCCAACCCGCCCCGCCTTCCCCTTCGGGTCTTTCGAGTACTCGGGTCGTCTTGGGGGTATATGGCGGTTTCGCTTGTGTACGCGTTTGGCGGTTGCAAAACGCTCCATTTACATTATTACGTATTTTAATTTTTTTTTTAATAACGATTTGATTATTTATTGGGACGTTTAAAATGTAATTTTATATATTATATAGGAAAAAAATCATGAAATATGCACAATGAGATTATACTATTGATTTTATCTTGTGAAAAAAATTCGATCAATGAACTGTTCAGAGTTTATTTATTTATTTATTTAAAACAGGCATAGCCCAAACAATAAAATGAAAAATTTCTTAAGTGCAATTACATACACATATACATATAATAATATAAAATGACATACATACACATGCATACACATATACATATATATAGCAAAAGACAAAAGAAAAGAAAGTTCAACATTAATATTAAAGAGCAAAACTCCCTCCCCTCAGCGGCAAAAAGAAACTATTAAAATGTCTGGAGTTTGAGAAAATATCAAAATTTAATTGTGAAATGTTATACTTTTGATAAAAATGAGATTTTAATGTCGAATTGTCATAACTTGACTGAATTTCACAAAGGGCACAAGTGATATATTTTATCGATATAGAGTTAAGAACAGAAAATGGTTCTATATATTATACATAATCATTTTCTGTACTTAACTCAATTTTAATAAAAAAGGTAACTTGTTCCTTTTGTAAAATTCAGTCGTCTTATATACACAGTATATTCATAACGTTCTATGTGCGATCTTTCTTTGGTGATTAATAAGGATGACATCATTAAATGTCAAAATTTGTTTGGTCGCCGAATAATAATTCATTTATTTCAGAAGTCCTTTTTATTTAATTCTATAATTATAATGTGAGCTAACCATATACATAGCTTATTATTAAAAAAAAATGTATGTTTGTAATTCCGGAAAAATGGAATAATGAATAAAAAATCTAAAAAGGCTTCAAATGCGTTTGATAGAGTTAGTCACATTTAGATTTGAATGGATCAAATATAGTATTTTTTGAAAGTTTTAAATATAAAGTTTAATTTTGAAAACTATGGTTACCCGAAGAAACTCTTCTTGCATAGTTCATACATAAAGCCAAAAAGTACCACACGTATACTGCATAAACGCGTCTCCGAGAATCGCGTACTGCAAAGAATCACTATAGAAAAATTGCTTCCTCAACATACTAATTCCTAGAACGGATTGTATACGTAATTTAATATAAAAATCCTTATATATTCTTAAAAAAAAAAAACATTAATTTTACAAAGAATCATGACATTATATAAAAACTTCAATATTTCAATTTTGATATTCGATTCCGCTCTTCGAAGCTGAACTATCCACATGCACGAGAGCACACAAGCGCAAACCTTCGGTCTTTGTGCTTTCTGGCCAATTTGCAATAACGCAGTACACAGTAAAAGGCAAAGGGACTAATCGCGGCCGAAGTGGACACCAATTTCGGCGCCCGTCGAAGCAGACGCTTTAGTTTTTCCCGCTTTTTTGGATTTTTGTTTTCCCGCTTTTCGGACCCGACATCGTCATTTGAGTGTTATTGGATTTTTATATACGGCGGTGTTAGGGGCGATTTTTTTCTCGCTCGGTAGAACTTTTGAGTTTCAAAATTGGTTTATTTATTTTTTTGTATTTGAGTAATTAAAATTCACTGTAATCATTGTCTTGATGTGAATCAATTTTTATTGAGTTTTTCCGAAAATTCATCATATTTTTAATAAATATTAAAATGTCACAGTACATGTTTATAACTACTTATATTAACTCTTTGAACTCCAGAGAATGTTCCGAAGCGTTTCTCGCAACTCTGTAGAATTTTAAGCGTTTTGAAATATAATATAATTTTCAATAAAAAAGTAAAAACGATACTTTAAACTCTTTTGAGAGTTATTTATTATAAAATTTTATATTTTTTTACATATTTTTATTTTCAAAATAAATTAACTCATCGATGTAATTAATTGAAGAAAAAAACAAAACTTGTTTGACTCAATATGGAGTTCAAAGGATTAATAGATACAGTTTCATTCCAATCCCTTGTATGTAATTAATTAAATTCTAGTTCTTATCATTCATGTATTCGATAAATAGATATACTTACACCAAAGCCCCAATTCATACGATTTAACTTTTACAATTTGTGACAATTTTTCCGATAAATATGTAAGGATATAAAAATAAATCCATACATAATTATGAATAAAAAATTAAAAAATATTTACTTGAAAACTTTTACTTCGTATTTTATTTGACGACTGAATTTCATAAAGGACACAAGTTACCTTATTTATCGATGGTACAGAAAATGGTTCTATACATAATACATAACCATTTTCTGTACTTAAATCAATTTTGATAAAAAAGGTCACTTGTGCTCTTTGAAAAAATTCAGTCGTCATTTACTTTACTATATTTCATTTTTGACAGACATTTCCATGCAATTTTTCATATCAATTTTCCTATTCAGCATACGCTCCAAAATTAAATTTTCACGGAAAACATCGACAGCAGTCCACCTTCGAAATGAAATATTTGGCATCGGAACGGGGTATATTAACATCATATATTTAATTCTATGAACTTTCACGTGGTACATAATTAAAATGAAGCGATGCGAGAAGCGTTCATTGTTCGCGATCGGAATTCGCTTTTCAGTCCACGTGAACTGCACGGACCTGAAACGGGCTGAAAAATATCCGATTCCGATTCTTCGAAATTCGTCGACCGGATCGTGAATATTTCATTCGGGTCGCTCTCATATGAACCGATGAATAATTGAGCGACTTCCATCCGCGCAAATATAGGATTAAGTCGGCTATATGGAGGAAATTTCGAAATTTTGATATTCGAAATGCACCCGAACCTCTATTTAAACGAGCGATTTTGAGCAGAGGGGTGACAGTCGGGAAATTTAAATGAAAATGTGAGAATTTTCTTTTTTTGATATGTGGTCTTGTTTATGACGACTGAAAATTATAAAGGGTATAAGTGATTTAGAGAAAAGTGTGCTCAAATTTGAGCATGTGCCTACTTGTATAAGGAGGAGGTTAAGTGATTTGATGATATATTTTGGTACACGTTCCAAGTTCGTTCATATCCCTTTGTTACCAAATATATGAGCGTATATAGAAACGATTTCAGTGAATAACTCAATTTTGTCAAAAATTTCACTTGTACACCTCGGCCTTTTCAGTCATCATTTATCATCGTAATAAAAACTAATTAAATATAAGTGCGAGGTTAATGAAGAGCCGCTCAAAATAGCAATTAACCAACAATGAGCCAGACTATTTTGTCGATATCTCTGCTTTTAGATAATATAAAATTGTATTTTTTACATATCAAATAACAATTTAAAGTGTTATAAATGTAATGGTATCAAAGAAATAATATAAAATCGTGAAGGTACATATGTTGTCATAATTTACGTAAAACAGTTTGCCCCAATAGCGAAATTACTTGTCTTAAAGTAGGGCCGAAAGTGTTGCTTATAAATTCATCAAAAATTACTTCTTCTTAAAAAGCTATTGAGATATTTGCAGAAGTGATTATGATATTACAAAAATAATATTACAAAAATCGATAATCGTTCGATCAATTTTTGCACATATTGAATATAAAAACTCGCATTTTCACAGAAAAATTTCATTTTATATGAAAATCGGAAATTGTTTTCCATTATCTTATATGCATGTATTACTTTTATGTAAAATATGAATATTTAAAACTGATATTGTATATTGCTTCTCAATGATGTTTCGCTTCGAAACGTTGAGTTTTTGCTCAATTTCCTGCATCGTCGACCAGCGATTTCGATTTTCATTGTGTCTTCTTGTACCATTGTGAATTTGTCGCATTGAAATGGCTTTTCAATGAAATAATATAATAGGATTTTTGATTTCTAAGAAGTATGATATTCACTGCATAACATATATTATAATATAATAATAGGTAGGCAATATTAATTCATACAATCTACATTAAAAATTTATATAGGCTTGTCATCCACAAGTAAAAATATTTATAACTTAATTTATATTAAATTAGATAAATGAAATTTTGAAATAATTGATAAAAAATTAGTTTAAACTAAAATTTGATTGCCAAAAAAACGATTTAAAAATATTTCCGAAAATATAACGAAATAAAAATTATGCTAAAAATACTTTTTCGTACTGTTTTTTAACTTTTATGGCTCGCACATATATTCCGTGAACACCTGTATAAATGACCCTAAAAAAGAACGAGCCCGAAAAAATTTGAAGATTAAATATAAATCAATCAAACATGAAAAAATATTGTACAGATTAATGTCACATTTTGGAGCTACACATTTTTTAAATTGATGGTGAAAAATTCCAGAAGCCGTTCCTGGTAAAATTTTATTTTGAATAAATCATCCTTCGATATAATCCTAAGGCTTACGCAAAGCTCGATTTTTTTTTTAATCTGCGATTTAAAATAAGTACAAATATTCATTTTCGAATACAAATTAAAGAAAAATTCTAAGACACGTATTGAAATAAAATTATTTGATTCATTTATTTTTCAAATCATATGAAATGACACAATTGAAAAAAAAAGAATCACCATTCACTTTGAATGTTTGATTCTTAAAATTATGAAAAAAATAACAGTCATACATCACGAGAAAGAAGAAAATATATCAGTGAAAAATCAAAAACTTTTATTTATTACAGCTTTTCGTCGTTTCGGGATGAGAATATTTTACTTATACAATATAATGCAAAGAAGACGTCAATTACGAGGTTGATAAATTGGCGGGAGAAACTTTTCGAGAAACTCTTGTAATTTTCATTATCGACCTATTTGTCTTGCCGAGTTAAACGCCTAAATCCGACTACACGTTTCGAAAATGCGTTGATTGAAAACGTCTCTCAAAAGAAGTTGAATTCTTTCTTAATTATTTTGAACGAGAGATTTGAATCGTGTTCGAGATTTCAGAGTGCGTAATCTATTTTTATTTTCGAACTAAATAAGATCGAGCGATGACACGTAGATATTACGATTTTATCATTTTAATTGGACTTTGATCAATAGAATAATAATTGGATTAGATAATAAGTTATATCAAGAAATAATTAACTATTTGGTATCTTGTAATCCATTATTTCAAAACAATGATTCAATTTTGATTTAATACTAGAAGGTAGAAACAAAATATTTACTCATTCTTTCATTTAAGAACTCTCAAAAAATCGAAGTGTCAAAAGATAACGACGAACCATTACTCGAAGTCTGTATCATACATTTTCTGATGAATTTCTAGTGTTAAAAAAAGGAAATAAAACATACATATTATAAGCAAAATATATGTTGAAACATTACAAATAAATATCTACGCAAATATGTGAATACACAATGTATAATATTACAAAATTATATGAGTGAAAATCTGTCCTTATCTTTCGGCATTCTTCCAATTTTTTGACAGTTTGCAAATCGAGAAATGAATGTATGTTACATATCTATGCATGAATAAAACAATATCATTCCATAGATTTAATATCAAATTTTCTTGCTGTAAGAACTAGCCACTCTTAACTGAATAATAATAATCTAATGTTGCAAAATCCACTGAAAGGCAAAACTTGGATCCAATAGAGAAAAAAAAACAAATATTTCGAAAAAAATAAGATTTCTTATATAAAAAAAATATTCCACCAAATGTAAACGCTCAAAATCAAAACGTTCAACTTCGGTCGTGTTGACCTATTTTTTCCATAGTCATATCTAAAGGACGAATCTGGTCGAAATCTGATGAGAGAAATCTCGAGGCAAAAATCGATTTGGGGTCCTGTATTCAGCCAGCTTTTCCGCCCTTAAATTTTAATGCTATCTCGTAGAGGACTCAAAGTTCCGTAATGGTTATGAATTTACAGGCGGCACGTGATACGGTTCTTGAATCTTAGCCTGTTGTTGGACAACGCCACTGCCAGCTGTGGACCGCTTAAAATCTCATTTTCTCACATAAATAATTGTACCTACGAAAAAACTGTTAGCTCGAATAATTAAATTTCGTAAAATATGAGCTATGAGGTTGCACTACTAATTTTGTCTGTGGTTACTTTTGATAAATTTTGGATTTTTCTTTAATATTGTCATTGAATAGGTTTAGTTTCATCTACAATATGATTTATAAAAATGGCAAGTTTTTGTAATATTTCACGATATGTACTGGTGATTTTATATATTGATACTTATCCAAATCAAAATCCAATTAATTTTGTACTTTCTTTTATAATATCATGTGTGATTCTTATTATTACATTTGAAACTAAAATTTATATTGATTTCGTTGGAAAAATTTGATTAAGCGAAAACATTTCTTAGAAGAAATCATTTAAATTATTTACTATATAACTGTTTTAGGAGTATACATATAAAGTTAATTGTTAATTACACTTTCGAAGAATCTAGATAGTTCATAGAGACTATCAAATATTAACTTCTATACATCTTGACAACTCTTACATAAAAATCTCTTCGGAGCAATGTTTTCGTTTAATCGAATTTCTACATGAAAACCTTCACAAACTTTGATATCAAATTGAATATTTTAAACCGTACTTAATTATTATTTATATTATAAAAGAAACTATAAATTCATCAGAAGTATCCAGAGTTAAAATCACTAATATGCAACATATCAGATAACATAATGAAAATTCTAATACGTACACATTAAAGATTGCAATTGTGTTATTTACCAGCAAATCTATTTATCGAAAATACGATTCTAAACACACAAAAATATTTCAAACAAAACAATTTTTCAAACACGATATTATTTCATGTAAATATTACAGAACATCACGAAAACTTACGCAAGCACAATAATACTAAGCTCGTGCGCAACTCGCTCGGAAGGAAAAGTACAGAAAAATACGCATTTTCATTTTTTTTCCAAAAAATAAAAAAAGAAACCAAACTTAGAGGCGGGAGATAAAACGTACACTCACTTAGCTTCGGTATCAATAAATTTCCGTGAAATATTTTTCGTGACGCGCCGTTTTTAATGTACACTCTCTTCTCGCGGGCCAAAATTCTTGCACAACTCTGAATAAATGATGAACACGTAGGCGAGCACACCGAGGGCTCCACGTGCCCTTAAAATATATGAAATATTTCCGCTTTCATATTTAATGCCGACGAAGCCGAAATAATGGATATAGGCCGAGTCTCTATTGTGCGGGATCGTCGCGAGAAAAGCGCTTTTCCGCCACGCACCTGTATGCCTTCGCTTTTCCGATCGCTTTTCGTATGGGGTGAAATTTTAATTTTCGTCGATTTGATGGTGTATCGGTTAATTGATGTTGGAAATTGATATATTTGTAAGTAATTATTGGAAATGTATTGTGGTTTGATATATCTACTGTTTCGATGGATCTGCGGTATAGGTTAATGATTAGAGAAAAAAATCTTTGTCGCTAAATATTGTACTTTAAATCTTAATGAAATACTGTGTACCTATTTAAAATTTAGTTTAAAAATTAATAAATACATTTTTTAAAATAACATGTTAAAATCAATTTCATGTGACTCTTTAATGTAATATGTAATAGGTACACATTCATTAAAAATACTGAAGGCATTTTCAATTTTCTCACTTTTTCCATGATGATAATATGCTTGTAAATATTAATTCTATTAATTTTATCGTTTCTGGGTTATTTTTATTTATAGCCTTGATTGCCAATTTGAATATTTTTCATCTAGCATTTTCGCATCATTGGTTTTTCCTCGTTATTTGTGGATAATATCTGATCAATTAATTTGAAAAAAATACTTTCACCACTCAAAAAAATTATCGTGAATCATTTGCACAGCTGTATCTATTTATATCTTGTGAACATCATCCGAAACTGAACATCTCATTGCCAAAACGTTTGTATATAAAACATTGAATCTGTATAAAGAACCATTTTCTGTACTTAACTTAATATTCGATAAAAATGTCAAAGGGATATAAACGAACTTGGCACGTTTACCGAGATACATATATCATCAAATCACTCAACCTCCTCCAAATACATACTCGACAAAGGGCACGCTTTTCTCGAAATCACCGCAAAATCACTTATATCCCTCGACCTTTTGAGTCTTCATATGACTTCGCGGTAATTTTGAGAAAAGCATGAGCATGTGCCTACATGTATTAGGAAAAAGTCGAGTGATTTGATGATTTATTTAATTATACAAGAAATTTCTACCCAATTTTTTGATACATACACCATGTATTTTAATCGGTCATAAATAACACAGATAACCCTGAATAGTTAGTATCATTCACTTTATACAATGAAGACGATACTTCTAAGAGTACAAGTGCACACATAGATAGGTGTCACTAAATAGTTCGAAATTAATCGAAACATACGAAAGGTATAAGTGATGATCATTTGCGGAGTCGTTTCGTAAAGCGCTAAATTAACACTTTTTTCAAATCAAATGAATCCAAACATTCGAAAGAAACGACCGAGTCTCCATATCAATTAAGAAAAACGACATGTAAACCCTCGCTAAGATAGGACTCGAACTCACCTGTACATATCTAGGCACTCGTTCCGAGTTCGTTCATATGCGAGCGTACATAGAAGCGATTCCTGTATATAATTCAATTTTGGCGAAAGTGTAACTTGTACCCCTTGGCCTTTTCAGTCGTCATGTATAAACACACAAAGTGTGCGTTGTCCCCCGTGACACTTTTCTCATTATGTTGCGAGTAAGTCCTGGGGGCGACCGCGTGTGTTTCCCATGGGAGACTTGCTCCACCTGAACGTAGACCGCACGGCTGGCTTGTCAAATTAAGTTTTCAACGTGTGTGAGTGAATTTTTATATCGCATTACGGTCATGGTGGTTTCGTTTTCAAACAACATAATTGAAGGTGTGCCGAGACCATGACTATGGTCTGGCCGAATTATATTTAATATTCTGAACAGTTGATTTTTATGGTTTTTTTATTGGGGAAATTTGGCGCACAATGGGATGTCTTATGTTTAAGTTTTCTTTAAGAATAAATATATTCGAACAAATACATAAAATGGTATTGAAAATAACTTCATCGTATAAACTAGCATACTTGTATATCAAATGAAATGTATGAATAATTATTTATATTACACATATTTATGTACTTCTTTTTAATTTTTAAAAAAAAAGTCTGAATATTTTCTACGTAATCATTTTCACCTAGTTAAAATACTTTCCAATTGAAAATAAAATAATATAGAAAAATAGACTATCCAGTTATACTTGTATTCTTCTAAATTAATTTGAAAGTATTTTGATTTTCATCAGTGATAATTCGATCCTAGCCATTGACAGAAAATAATAATTATATTATTTGATATTACGTAAGAGCACATCTTATTTTCCCGAAGCAAAAGTACGTTTCTATCGATCAAAACGATTTTGATAAAAAAATAACGATTGGTATTAAGATAATGTCGAAATGTTTTATTTCTTAGAAAATTTAATTATCAAGTTATAAAAAAGATAAGACTCAGGCTTGAAACGAACATTCTCACAGACACAAAACTCGTTTAATTTTTCCCGATAACCTTTTTTTTTACTCGACATAAAATATCTATTTGACGATCGATTCCAGATTCGATAAGGCACTTTTTCTCAAATTATGCCACTTCTCGACGTAATGACTATCCCGATCGAATTTATTTGATTTTTATTACGATTAATTTTGCGTTTCTTTGCGCCCGTGCGTCGCAAAACTCAATCTTCATAAATTTTGCTCTGAAATATTTCGAAGAAGGCCCTTACGTGTTTTTTTTTTCCATAGCAAAACCATCCCTCTCTCTTTAGCGTATATATGTTTTCTTGTAAGTGCTTTCGGAATGGATCTTCATTATTTTTATTACTGCTATAAGCCATTTTTGCCTCAAACCGACTGTAATTTATGCCTTTGCCATTTCGGTTTTTGTTTTGACCCTCTCGATCGTCGTAAGCTGTCGCAATTTACACCATAATAGAATGATGATTGGAAATTTTGAATAAATTAGTTAATATTAAAACATCTTTACATTCACTTGTATGTATATGAAACAATGTGTTTATTGAAGAAATATTATTTGAGTGTGAAAATTTATGAAAACATCGGAATTTATTCGGAAACAGTTTTGTCACAGTGTTGAAGCGTTACACTGAATAAACACACATGAAATAGAGCACATTTTCTATTAGATTAGATACCTGTATATGTGATTATGTAACAGTAAAATCATGTTTTCACTGATGTATCAGCGAAATCAAATCTTTAAGAATAATAATAAAAAAACCTATGTTAAATTAGAATGGGTGTTGAGAGGAATAATTTCATTCACGTGTGATTTGTATTAATTAATAATTTTCCTGATGAAATTATATTTTCAATGTCACAAACGTATATAATATGGTCAGTCGATAATGCAGCAGTATAAAACATTTGTGCATGCCACGTCGATTCAGTATACATGGAATGCTTGGGTTCAAATCCTGTCGGTTCTGGCTAGAGTACACATATAATTTTTTACTTCAAAATTTAAAATCTAAAGATTAAACTAAAATCTTTACCGGATCAAATGAAAAATAAAACACACCGAGCTATTTCAGGTAACATCCACAGGAGCACAAAAGCACGAAGCTCTCTCGGTATTCCCGATACGCGCAGGCATTTCACTCTTCGCATAAAGTCTGACCCACACCGATGGGAAAACGACTCACGGGCAAAAACAATGGGTGGGTTTTTCCGACATTGTGATTAAAACGAGGGTTGGGGTCGCCCTGACACAAATCTGCGCCGGCCATAAAAACTGACAGATGTCACCGTGTGAATTTCGCTCCAGAGAGATTTATTTGGTTTTTTTTTTCCCGCCATTTAGGATGTTTGCCTCATCCCATGGCCGTGTTTTTGTGTTTTATGTGTGTATTTTTTTCCGCATTATTGTATGTATTGTGTTACGTTATGAGTTTCGCCGGGGAGCGAGTTCGTGTGGATAGTGCGTCGTTTTTGTTCTTGTCAAAGGAGCATGGGAAATTTGTTTGACGGGGATATTCATCAGAAAATTTAGAGTCGATTCACTCGTGATGATCTTGAAAATTGGTTAGGATTATTTTTATCTAAAACAATTTTGGGGTTTATGAAAAAATGACGATTGAAAATCATGAAAAAACAATTTGCTGGGTGAGATAAAATCGATTTTCCACGAAACCCTAAATTAAAGGTGGATGTCGTCATAGTGAAAAATCGTCTGGTTATACATTTGAAAATTCAGTAAATTTTGCCGTTGATTTGGGGCATTTTTACTCAGCCACCTTTTCAATTCAGTTTTTTTCGGTATGCTCCATTAGTGAAATAATTTGTTTCTTTCATATTTTAATGAAGTGCTCTGAAAATATCACAAAATAAATTTGTGAAATTATTTATTCATACAATAATTCATATTCATTTATCTACACACACACGAAAAAATACAGAACATGCTGAACAGTACTTAGTATTTAACATATTCGATCAAAATTAAATAACGTGTGAAACACAATTGTGAGATTTTCCATTATTTTGCAAATAATGAACGGTTATATGAACAACGACTGCAAATGATGCATTTAAATTATTATTGAATTTACCTAAAATAGCATTGTTAATTCACATACAGCTTTCAGATTTACGTTTATAAATCAAGCGAATTTCATTCAAACCGTAGACAATGCAAATGGTTCAATACATAATATAATACCTGTAGATATGATACTGTTATTGTCATATCAATAGTAATCGACGATTAGTACTTAAATACTTATGCTATAAAGCAATTATGAGGATAATGGAATATTATAATTTCAAAAATGTTATAATTACTAGAATTTTGATCAATTCGAACTCTGGATATCAAATACAGATGTCATTCACTTACGTCCATCTTCATTATTGAGTTAACCTTATTTACGAAATCAAATCAGAGTCAAGCTTACGAAAACTACTTTACCCACTTGTAAACCGCAAAAGCTAATTTTATTGATCATTTTATTAATACTACCCTTGTAAAAATTCAAAATGCAATTTCACGCACTTAGCCATCATTTTGATTATGCTTCCTATGCACTGATTATTTACCCAATTATACCTATCATATTGGATATTATAGATTTTTTTTGCCGGGCTTGGGTTTTTTTGGGCTCTGTCTTATTTATATAGATTTTGCGAAATAAATCCTATACGATTGTGACCGCTCTAGCTCCGTAGGAATCTGGCCATGTGGATTGATACGTACAGCGTTGGTGATAAATAATGGGCTGGAGCTGGGGGGTAGCAGATAAAATGTCCGTTGGAACTGGAAGACTATATCATTCCATTGGTAAACTATTCGCATAAATCACAAGCGGAATGTGTCTGTAGCTCTCGAACGATTGTGTGTCTGGCGCATGTCGCATATTGGGCTCGTACGTGGAAACCTCAAGGGCCTGGGATCTAAGATGGTTTTCTAATCGATCGATTGATTTTTCTGACAATTTTGCTGAAGAGGAAATTTTTTGTACCGATTTTGTTAAATTTTGAACGAAGAACGCATATGCCTGATGAAATTCGATAGAGATGTGGTGTCAGTGTTGATGTAAAATAGTGGTGAACTCGGTAAGGCGTTAATTTTTTTTCTGGAATGAAAGTTGATATTGTTGATGCATTGATAATTTTCAGTTTAGGGACTGATTGTAGAAAATTACTGAACCGTTTAGAATCAAATGAGATCAATTTCATAAAACAAGAAGTCGATAAAAACTATCAATTGTGTTTAATGCGTTTTTCCATATATCATCAATTCTCATCATTGATTCATTTTTCAGAATTTTTAAACTTACAAATTTTGTTTATATTGAACTATAAATGTAGCCAGTTTATATTAGATTACATAAATGCTTAAAATGGTTTATGAAATAAATTATTTACTATCTGTTGATCAGAAGAAGATTTTTTTCAATAATATTCTAAAACAATTGAATTATTTTAAGTTAATATGAATAAATTTTTGAAAAAGGAAATATGAAAAAATGAATTTGAAAGAGCGTTTTTTTAAATTTTATAATAAATCAGTTTTAATAATTTATTTCATAAGATTAAAAATTGATAGTTAATTTCCAGTCGAATACCATTGTGCATTATTTCGTAGGTATATTGTATGATTCAATTATAAGGTATAAATTATGAAATTATATTGAGTGATATAGTATCGTATTATGCTAATGTAACATACGATAATAATTTATATATTTATTTTATACAAAAACAACCACTATTTCTTCCGCTGACGCAATACGCGAGAAGGTATTAATAACTTATATTGGCATCGCTATCGCGCACAGAAAACAACAAAAAAAAAGACACATACTCACGTATTAGAAAAAAATAAAGTGACGAGAGAAATAAGGCGAAATACCCGATGGATTTTAAGAGCGGAGCAAGGGAGAGAAAGAAGACGGGAAAGAAAAAAAAACGGAAAAGCTATCGTACTGGGGAGTACAATCAATTTATATTCTGGCAAACAGTAGTTTTTCGCCGCCAGCGGTGTTATCTTCCTACTATTGAAGAAGCGGGTAAAAAGGGATAAGCTGGAGCGTAAACTTTGAACGAAAATAGCAGAAATATCCCGTTTCAATTTTTTTTCCATTCTCCCCCAAGTTTTCATTCCGGCTTTTGAAAAACTCGCTTTCCATTCGAAACGCAGCGCGAGTTCGAACGGCGATGTGTAATATCGGTAATTGGAATGAAATGGGTGAAAGATGTTCTGTTGTTTTAATGTGAGGGGGAATTATGTTGATTAATTACTATTTGAATACAGATATATGTATGTTTCGTTTATGTATTTATCGATTGATCAAAATAGAATTGCATGCAATATTACGTAATATACATAATTATATTGCTTGTTTATGAACGATGCTCAAAGTTCGAACTCGAGATATCTCAATTGATAGGATTAGAAACGAAAATTCATATTTCAATTTTCGATATCGAATCCATCGTGGAAGAAAAAAACTATTGCTATAGAAATCCATTTCAATTGAAAAGGGCTTTCATTATATGATTTCTCATTTTAATGCGCAAGAGCTCTCTGTGCAAGCACAAAAGGAACAAAATAATTCACACACTACTCTTGAAATTTCCAATTAATTTTGTATTTCTCAATAACGTTCAATAGAATTAACGTTCAATTTACACGATTAAATCGTGCTCTTCTTCTCATTGGCTCTTCAGATCAAATCGAGCCTTGACTTTCTTTATATTATATGTACATGTATAATTTTTCAAACTGAAAATGTGTGCGAAAGTCAAATTGTTCGAAAGCCGAGGAATATAAAAAAAAGTATCCGGAATTGTTAATTTAAAAAGCTCTCGTTAAAGTATTTTTAAAATTCTTTTTTTTATTAAATTAGTGCATATTTCCTATATTCATACACAAAGTTTCAGCACAATCTGTCATGTAGTTTCTTTATATGTAGCTATTGATTATGTCAGTTGATATCGAGGGCGCTCGCCGATTTTTTCTCAACAGACGAAAGTATCGAACAAAGAATCTGTTTGCATTTTAAACGGAATTTCATTGACTAATTTGCTAAAAATATAAAAAATGACTTATAATAATAAAAAAAAAAGAATGAGTGCTTAAGTGTGTTCAAAAATTTCTCCTTCAGCAGCGTATCGATTCCAAATTAGCATCGAGCATTTTCCGAACGCAGACGCGGCCCGAAAACTACAATTTTCCGAGTTTTCACTTCGGGAAATTTTTCACGAACTACGCGTTACATTAGCCCGTTCGTATCGCGCGAATTTTCTCGCCGTGATTGCTTTTTAATTACTTCGAAGTCGAACGGGCAGATACAATACGTAGGTAGACCGCCTTATATATGTATATGGCTAGATGGGTAGACCACTGCCCACGAAAGTTGGCCACTTTCGCGTGCACCGGACCGCGGCCGAAATAACAGCTCCGGACCATTATTTCGCGATTTACGATAATTCGGCAGGAAGGGGCGATGCAGAGATTAAATGCAAAGCGAGCCGGCCCTGCGAACGTAATCAATTACGCCCCTGGAATAGTTTTTCCGAACACGCGTTAATAGTGCGATTGATCGTAAGGAAGAAATATGATCGAGTGTTTGTTTCTTATTTTTTCGGATTTGAGTTATGTTCGAGGAGGTTTTTCGTTTTGGGTGTAGGTTTTAGATGCGAGTTTAATATGATGACTGAAAAGGTCAAGGGGTATTAGTGAGATTTTCACTGAAATTAAGTTTATGTACAGGAATCGCTTTTTTGTACGATTGTGCATAGAAGTGAATATGAATATGATATTGAATATGAATATGATGAATATGAATATGAATATGAATATGATGAATATGAATATGATGAATATGAATATGAATATGAATATGAATATGATGAATATGAATATGATGAATATGAATATGATGAAGAAGAATATGAGTCATATATTTTGTGGCAATAGGATATAAATGAATTTAGAACGAATGACGCGATATTTCATCAAATCACTCGACCTTCTCCTAGTACATGTGAGTATATTCTTAACTTTGAGCATGTTTTTTTCGGAATCATAGGGAAGTTACTAGTACCCTTTGGCCTTTTTAGTCATCATATGTGATTTCTAATGTAATGATTTGATTGAGAATATTTAATTTGATTGAATACAAGTTTCACATTTATATATGAGGCATTTAGTAAATAAGATATTGAGTTTTATTAATGGAAATAATAAGATTTAAATGTCAAAATATTTCGTGTAGACATAACTTTTTACGTTTCTGAATAATTAAGATTATTATTTTATCTATGTCAAAATTCGTTTGACTGCCGAGTTATAAATCATTTATTTCAGATGCTATTTTGATTAATTCTGTAATCTAATGAAGTCTGACCACAAATGTAGCTTATAACAAACAAAAGTATTATAACGTACTTGTATTTATAATTTCAGATGATGGAATAATGAAGGAAAATTTGAGAAACGTATTAAATATGCTTTATCATTTTTCTCGATGTTTTCTTTTATGGATTTAATCATGTTTTGCACTGAATGGCTCAAATATCTCATGCATTTTTTCGAATACAAATTATGATGAAAAAATCTCTTTTGAAATATACCTGGAGAAAATTTTAAAATGCCTTTTTTCAAATAATATAATTTTGTACATTTGTATTTTATGCAGCAAATGAATTAAAAAAAAAAAAACAACTATTCAGTATGAATACTGTATTGTATTTTAATCATAACAGATAACTCTTTTCAACATCATCATTAATTTCATAAATACCGATGCCCTACTTTGAATAACCCTTTATCAAAGAGACCACAACACACTGCACACGCGAGCGTACGTTCGTTGCTCATACACGAAATTAAATATTATAACTGACATCAAACACATTAAATAATTTGAATAATTAATTAATCAAATTATAACTCGCACAAAAGCCAGTTTTCTAATCAAAACTACGCATCCCGCAAAAAGATAAGTTGTAAAACCGATGACCGTCCTAATTAATAATGGGAACGGGGATTGTCCTCTCCCGGGCCCCAATTACCGGTCCGTGTCCCGTTTTCCACGGGACCTTCGAGTCCCATATATTATTCAGCGATTTCGATAAATTTAAACGAACCTTCGTCGAGACAAAACATCGCAATAGGCTCTCCGAACAAGGTACAGTTAGTCCTCCAACTGTGAATTTTGAAAAAATCAAGTTATAAGAAAGAAAGACAGACATTGGTCATACGTCATATGGATTTTTGACAGTTTGTATTTGAAGGATTGCTGTATGAGCACTCATTGTCCCATTTATGCGGGATTTTTTGTTCGTTTTCTCTTTTACGTGGTCGAGAAAATCTTTTTTTCAATAATATTTGTGGATTTTTACAAGAAAATTTCAGGAAAATCTTTTAAAAGCTTATGGTACTTGATAAGTATAATAACAATGGAGAATTTCTAAAGTTTTTTTTTCTAAAACACTGATGATATTGTGTGAAGTTTTTGTCAATTCTCCGAATCAGTATAGGGATATATTTAAATAATTGATGTCTTTCTAATGCATTTTTATATAAAACGAAAAATATATGTATCTTTTTATAAAAAATCAATCTATAATTTATTCACTATAAGTATTAAATACGATGCTTTAAATTTATTTTCATAAAAATATTCCTTGAAATATTAATTATTAACTGCTTCACCCTATGTAACTGAACCTATAACTTGAATTTATATAGAATCCTAAGGTAAACTACTATGTCTTCATCACACTATGTTACTTTTTCGGACTTTCCTAAAATTATAAAAATAAAGCACTCCTACATATGTTTAATATATTTATCAATATCGAAAAAACTAAACACTATTATCTGACATTTCAAACCGAAAAAAATCAAAATTTCTCAATTCATCCAACTTAAACTAAACTCAACCGAAATTACACATATCCACGAAATCACAATATTTTACCTCATCCCTTGAATTTGCATCGAATCCAATTCTTTATTAACACAGTTTCCATTCACGCAACATTCCTCGAATTCGCATCGAATTCAAGACTTAATTTACGCGATTTCAATTCACACAACAATAGGAAGAACTTACTAATATACACCGAATAAATTGGGGGATCGGTGTACAAGGTCAGCAGACAAAAGGTGACGAAATCGTCCGTCGCACCAGTTTTGCGACACACTGTACACAGCCAGCAGAATTCTCTCGCTCCACTTTATTCCCGTCTTATTATCCTTTCTGTTCCTGTTCTTTCAAGGCACGCCATTTCCCGTCCGTGTCCGCTAACGACAAAGGGATGAAATGGTAGAAAAAGGGAAAAAAGAGCAGTAATTGTTTCGCAATTCATCATCTGGATGCGCCGTTATGAAATAGCTGCTAGCTAGTTAAAAAATATATGTGTATATTTCAGGGATTGAATATTAAAGGTTGACGATGGATATTGAACTAATCTGAATTGTCATTAATCATGATACATATTTTATCTATTTTGTGTTTATTCATATTAATGTATTATGTGTAATCGAAAAATTATATTATAGGTGTAATATAAATCGATAGATCATTGATATTATACGACATATGTCGTCATATGGGGTAGGTATAATACATATACGAAAATAAAATAATTCTTCGAAAATTTTTATCATATCGTAGAAATCGTTTATTTCCTTGAACTCGTTATATTTTTTTTTCAAAATCATTAGTGGAAAAAAAATCCAAATCAAAGATTCAAAAAAATAAATCCTCCACCTCTTCTTTATTGATTGAATTCTATGAATTTTAGCTCTACCTTTTGTGCGGCGATACTATTTTTAGAATTTCTAGCTTAGCAGCTCTGCTTCTTCATAGAAATAAGAACTTTTAGTCGTAGTTAATAATTTTCATAGTCTACATACGCAACACAGGAATGGGAAAGATAATTAGAACGGAAACGAAAATAGACAACAATCATCTTAAGTTCCAAAATTGTCTCAAGCAACGCCGATCACAATAGCTATTTTCCGAGATATGGATACAATATGACGACTGAAAAGGCCAAAGGGTACAAATGATATTTTTGCCGAAATTGAGTCATGTACAGGAATCGCTTCTATGTATTTGGAGACAAAATGATATAAGCGAACTTGGAACGTGTACCAAGATCTATCATCAAATCACTCGACTTCCTCCTAATACATCAAGATAAATGCTCAACTTTGAGGGCGATTTTCTCAAAATCACCGCGAGGTCACTTACACTCCTTAACCTTTTCGGTCGTCATATACAATATACATACATACAATATCCGTGAAGTGGAAAAGGAACTAAAATCTAATCGGAAAATACTACATAATAATTCACAATTAGCTCAGAGTCTCGAGCGACGCCGAGTGGCAGAAGCTAATCAAATAAATACAGATTAAATAAAAGTCAAGATTCAATTAGTGCGACACGTTTTGTAGATCGAGCAACAGTTAGGTAGCCCCTGAAGCCGGCCCTGCTCTCACCGGGGCCCGCGCTATTGATTGTGTCGCCGCACTGCGGAAAGGTATACGTGTAAGTAGTGGGTACCGCGTAAACGCTTTTACCCACCCACTTTACCACCCCCTAATAGATTGGGGTGTGTTTTGTATTTATTTTTCCATAACAGTTGTTGTTCTTGAGAGAATTTTCAATTTCGGATGGATGAAGATTTTGCGCCGTCTGAAATTTTCCGCGTCGATTCAACTCTATTTTCGTCAGTGCGTTGATGTAAATTTCGATATTTTTTTTTTGTTTGACGAGTGCTATTATTCTAATTTGACTCAATTCAATGAGCTAGAAAATATAATACGACATAAATCAACATAGGTGACGTATTAATAGATAATTGTTGATAGAGTTAGTGGGGGTGGGTTGTTATAGATAGAAAATAGGTACAAACGAATTTAAAAAACACACAATATGCCACAAAGTTATGAGAAATATCAAAATAAGGTTCTTATAACTGGGCTTTGACCATTTTTTTTCTTCAATTGGCTTATATAAATTCTCTACCTGTACCAATCATCGTTCGTTCTCCTTTTATGATTTAAGAAGGGGTCAAATAAGAACTATCTTTGAAGGTTGTTGATTTCATTTATTATTTAGAAGTAAAATAAAATCATCAATAAAAGACTTACGATATGTATTAGATTGTCATTTTAAAAAATTTAGACGCCTTTGGAAGGTGAGTGGGATAAGCGACATTTTTCTCGGAACTGACTTAAGTCACAATGAAAAAACAACCTTCTCAAGTATGCACATAAAACTAATTAAAATTTCACGACAAAATGTTAACCATTTAAAAGTCTATAAGTAAAATAAATAAATACATATATAAATTAATAAATACATACATTCACATTTATATACAGACGGACCTCAACTTTCGCACATTTTTGAAAAAAAGTTTTATTTTTTAAATAAATTTTCAAAATAGATTTTGAACACACTGCACTTATATTCTTTTTTTCTTTTTATAAAGTCGATTTATTTTGAGTCATTTGTTATATTTTTAGCAAATCAGTCAGTGAAATTCCGTTTAAAATGCAAACAAATTATTTGTTAGATACTTTCGTCAATTGAAAAAAAAATCGCCGAACGCCCTCGATATCAACTGATATAATCAATAGCTACAAAGAAATTACATAACGGATTGTACTGAAACTTTGTGTCTAAATATAGGAAATATGCACCAATTTAATAAAAATAAGAATTTTAAGAATAGCTTCACGAAAGCTTTTTAAATTAACAATTCCGGATACTTTTTTTTACATACCTCAGCTTTCGAACAATTCAACTTTCGCACACATATTCAGAACCAATTATGTGCGAAAGTCGAGGTCGGCCCGTATAAAAAATACAAAAATTAAAAAATCTAAAAAAAAATATATTGTTCACACAAATTCAAGCGTAAAAACCAAATCCAACCCAAACACGTTTTACATTTTCCCGTCATTTTTTTTCCCGCAAAAAAACACACACACCGTCGAATTTTCCGAGAATATTTTTAGCGGCCCCCTAAAATTCACCCCCCTTCTGTCCGGCAGTAAAATAACCCTTTTAGTGTTTATTCTGGCCGTGTTTCCGTATCGAATCCGAATCGAAATGGCCGTGTTTTTGCACAATGCGAACGGAAAGTAAAAGATAAACAGCGCGTTTCGCCGATAGCAGCATCCCGCCGTACTATTTATATGACCCTCTTATCTGGTCGTCTTTTTCTCATACATTTTTGCGCCGCTCTCGTTTCGATCGATGCTTTGTTTGTTTATTTATTTATTTATACATTTGTGCCCTTTCATTGTAATAGCGGTTTAAGTCCGCTTACCTTTGTTTCGAGGTACAGCTGTTAGTCTATTGATGAATTGTCGATGAAGGATGGGTTAAAATATCCTAACGATAAAAAGAAATCTAGTGATTTTAGTTTAGTGAAATCATTTCAAACTTATCAATCAATAATGATTTTTATTTATGATAATATCTACTATAGATTCATGGAAAATCGAATGTTTTCTAATATCATAAATTTTGTAGAATCTCATGTATATTTTTTTCATATACTTCAAAGAATTTAGGAATGATTGTAAATAAATCCTTTTTATAATCATTATAAGTTAACAAGTTTCAAATTCATATATGTATGTAGAAGGTGGAGATAGCCGTTATATTTTTTGTCTATTCTCTTTTCTGACCAATTAATGATAAATGATTAATAGATTAATTAATTAATATATGTTAAAGACAAGAGTGTACACGTTAATATAATAAAGGATTTTCATTTGACTTTGTTTTTCTCTCAGTAAAAGGATAATTGAAAATTATGCATTATTTTCTTCAAATAATGTGGACTTACACCATTATTGTCGTATAATAAAAAGTACATTTGGTTTTCAATTTTTTTTTCTGCCACGTGTCTGTCTGTCTTCTTCAAAGTATTTGTTTCTTTTCGGTGCGACGTACATTTTTTCGTTTCGTACTTATTTATAATCATTTCGTATTTGAAAAACAAGAGGATTTATACGCTAATTTTAGATTTTTTCTCAAAAAAAATAATATTACTGTGCATTGAAAATAAAAACTCGTGTAGTATTTTTTTCATTACCTCCATTGAAATTTTTTTATAAACCATGTAAAAAACGCAACATGTATAACTAAAATGAATTTAATCAACGTTCGAAACATTTTCCTAATATTATCTTTTCATTTTACACACGACACAAAACGTTCGGAAGCGGAACTAAAATTGTTTCTTTTTCGGTACAAGCGAAAAGGAAAAGTTTTTCCAAAAGCGTCCTTTCTACCAACGACCCCGATTTCAATTTCCTAATTGTGTCTTCTTTGTACACATCTACATATAGTTTTATACGAAATATATTTGTTCACTGTGTGAAAAAAATATATATATAAGAAAAAACTCCAGACGAAAAACATGTCGAATTCCTTTTTGAATTTTTCGAAATCCCTTTTCGTTCTTTTTGAATTTAATCACTCCGCATCGAAAACCCGAAATTCCTCTCTTTATGTTTCTTTCTGTGTATATTTCGACTAATTTCGTTCGGAGGCTTTAAGGTGAGGTGTTCCTTTTTCTCGGGATGCCCAATTCGTCTATAAAATTATTCAAATGGATGCGGAGAAGGAAAAACTCATTTAGAGCTTCTAACAAATGCGCACAGTTCAGGGATCGTCAACGAAAATGATTCTTTTTTTTTCGGAACGTTGTGAATTTTTTTCGACAAAGTTATACTTTTTATTAAAATTTATTTTTCGTGGCGCTTATATGTTTTCTAAAACATGTATTGGATTTCGATTTATCAAAATATAATAAAAGTACAATAAAAATATTATATTCAAAATTAGACCAGTGATTCTGTGTTGCTTGAGACTATTTGATGACTGAATTTTCACAAAGGGCACAAGTGTCCTTTTTTATCAATTTTTAGTTTAGTACAGAAAATCGTTCTATATATGATACAGAAGCATTTTTTGTGCTTAACTTAATGTTGATAATAAAGGTCACTTTTCCTCTTTTTGAAATTCAGTCATCATTTAGGTTGTATTCTGATTGAGAAATGTACCTGTACTATTTTCCATTTCAGTTTTCATGGTACGTTGCATTTATAGACCGTGCATAATATTTGTTCTGGTTTTGCTACAGTTAAGGCACCCTCAATGAAACGTCAAATAGAAACCCCGTTGTTTGTTTAATATTAATGAATGATTTATTTAATATTAATAATTCCTGATTAAATCACATAAACTAACGGCATAAGTCGTTTTCCTTATTTATTATATGTTGATTAAATAAGCGTTCTATTAGTTTAATCATATATCTACTCGTTAGTAGGACTTACACTGTTGATTTACTGACAAATTGCAACTTCGTAAATTATACCATCTAACTATATAATAGCACTATTCTGTGAATTTTATGTGTCTGTACGTCCATGTAATGCTCCAAAACTCCGTTCATATATTCAACGGATTGATTGCTAGTTATCTAACTATATTCTGTGTGTATGTCTGTATGTTCATGTAACGCTCCAAAGCTCCGTTCATATATTCAACGAATTGATTACTAGTTAACTGATAAACCATTAAATCGAAAATACAATCCAAACTTTGCATTAAGAAAAAAACTAATCAAAAATATCAGCCATGAAAATTCATCTAACCTCACCTAAACCAAACATCAACTCAGCACCTTAGACCCTATAAACGTACCTGGGAACGCGACATGTTGGGAGCCGCTGGAGCGAGTTTCCCACACTGTCTAAGTTGACTTCCTGCGAAGTACAATAAGCAATATAGCCCAAGCTGATTGTGTTCTAGCGTTCGGTAATTATTAACGGATCCGTGGAACGGAACGAGCCGCAGCACACGCGGCGAAACAGATAAATGATGAACCCTTCGAATATTAATAATTCAATATCGGACGAAACTCCGACGTCGTATATATGTACATATGTTCTAAATATCTCATTTAATACAGGATTTGCCGGAAATAGATATTCGATTTGGGTGTATGGTAAAATTGATATTGTGGCGAAATTGGATGAAAAATTAGATTGGTACTTGAGTATTCTTGGATTGAAGTTTGTTTTATTATTTTGAAATCGTTTTTATTCATGTTCTGAAACTTTAAATTTTCATATTATGGTATAGAATTAATTTAAATAATATCTTCATATGTTCTGAATTTACGTATCGTATAAATAAATGCAATGTATGTTCATCATTAGTGTGTATCAAATGAAAACATTGTTTTTCTTAATGCTTTTATGTACCTATATACTATCGTTTATTTAAATTATGTGCATTTTTCTCCATCATAAAGAAATTTCTATGAAGTAACATAAGCAGCTATTATTAGTTTCAGTTGCTGCAATTGCATAAAATATGCACCACTTACCGCTGAATTTACATACTTACATAACATGCTCACATATTTGCTTACATGAAATATGCGAAACTAACTTTTTAACTTTTGATCATGTTATCAACAATGAATTCCTCAATAGAAATATTTATCAGAATTCTTATTACATATCTTTAATTGATTTTTCTATGCTACATGTGTCTTTTTTCTTTGCAGGCGTCTAAAATCAGAAGACTTCATATGAAAAACTCGACTTGAAATATTTTATCCTTCAACAATTCATTGCAATGCGTGCATCGATAGTGAATATTGATTCTGATAAAGAAGTATGGGCATAAATGCACGGAATGTGTAACCAGAAACCAAAAACAATCAGACTTATATTATGAGGAATGCTTTTTTATTGAAAATAATTAATTATTACGGGGGTAATTTTCCAATTAATAGGGTTATAGATAAAAAATTCAGTTGCTATCGAAAGTAATAATTTTAATGTGAAAATGCTTTTATGAATATTCAATTTGATAATTAGTACGTTTCTACTAGTATTACTACTATTTTAAAGAAAATCCGATAAAATTAATTATTTATTCAACTACTACTTTTTTCATTCAGTGAATTGAAATTTACTTTGACAGTAATAATAGTTAGGGAAAGAGCTTTCCGATGAATCATGTCTTGTCCTTATTAGTTTCTACATATGTTTCGACCATAATTCTTAACTGATTCAGTTTCATGTTCTAACTTAAAAAAAAAAAACACAACCTGCATAAAAATCAAGAGAAACAAACAAACGTCGAGCGCAAACAACGCCACACGCGTCGATAACGAAAACGAGCATCGCGAAAAATTCCCAACAACTTCCCCCGAAAGAATGGTAAATATGATGTTCCGCTATTGTGTATCAGGAATTCGTGTGTTTTGCGTACGAAGGGGTTGTTTTTATTTTTCGACCCATACTCGTTTCGGATTCTCTCGGTGTGCGTAAATTCGTATTTGATGAGGGGAATTTGATTACTTGACGCGCTCATGCGAAACTCGCGCTTTATTTGCTCTCGTGCTCGCACAAATATCGCGAATAACTTCGCCTTGTACCTGAAAATACATACGCACATGTTTATTCATGTGTGTATTTTGATATTTATGATCGTGTGAGATTGTGTGTTTTACGTGTGGAGTGTGTAAATTACGCTTTGCGGATATTGAAAGACTGGTTTTCTACTAATGCTCATTGTCATTTTATGTTGGTAGACTTTTAAAGGCCCGTCTTAACACATTTGTTTTAAGAATTAAACGATTTTAAGCTATACTCACTCTCTTAGACTGCCGCTGAAAGTGACAGATATACTATAGTTCGTACAATGATACATACATCAATCTCTTTCCCTCAAATTTTAGAAGTCGGTGGTGGTTTTATTCTCAAATCAGAGATGAAAATATCGACCCTATGTTATGCTTAAATATTTTTTTTTTGTATGACTTTGTATTTACTTGTTTAGAAAAAGTTATAAAATTTACTAAGTCTGTTGTATGCAATTTTCATAGCAGTAATGTGGAGTAGGTTGCAGGTTGTATATAATATGTACATTGAAGAAATAGTTTTGTAAGATGATTGAAATAAATAAAAATATCACTTGAATTCCATGTATTGTTAATAAAATATTTATACAGAAAGTTTTTTTAAATTTCTAAAATAAATAAAAACAAATAAGTACATTTTTCTTTTTTTTCATTTTCGCTGTAATTCAATTTTCATCGATCTAAATTCAAATATTTACAAAGAGAAAAATAACAGATGTAAATATCATTATTTAAAAAATTAACATAACTTTGTAACTTATTAAACATAACACATGTATTTACATACATCCACGTAGGTATGTATTTATATTTTGACATTTGCAGTTTCATTTTTTTAATATTTACATGTTGATTCATTTTTTTATATGACAAAAAAATTTGAACAAAATTAACGATATTCAATTGTCATTGATCTATGTATTACATATTATTTTAAATGAATAGCGGACATTTTGATAAATATATTCTAATTTTAACTTTGTTAAAATAAACACTTATTTACATCAATTTCATAAAAGTTTATTGTTTTATAGTTCAGTAACAGCATCAAATATACGTATGTATAATCACCTAAGCACTATTTACAAAAATTATAAAACATGGTATCATATCACATCTCTTAATAACCATGAAATGAAAATGATTTTTTTGCAACACATATAAAATTTTGATACGTTTTATTTACACTTATAATTATACATACCATCATACATAGATTAATACATAATTTACATATTATAAGAAATATATTCTTTTGACAAAATACCCCAATTTATGTTGTAATATTTCAGTTATCTTCTCATTAAATTCGGAAATTTTATTGTTTTTTTACATTAATGATTATTTTTATTTTAACAAAAACATGATGCATTGGTTAAAATTCCAAAAAAATATCGTAAAAATTTTTTAGAATGTTACATAAAATTGTGATTATGATTATTTTCCATTTAGACAAAAAAATATAAAACATGTTATGATTGTCTTTTGATATATTCCAATGAAATATTATACATATTCAGCATGTTTGATGAGTCATTATAAAACATTGATCATTATTACAAACTAAATAAACTCAAAATGAATTGAATAGGTACATTTATTATCATGCAGAGAACACACATAAAGTTTAAGTAGATATTGACATTAAATGATTCGACTTAGACACATACAGTTGAAACTAGGAGTTTCTATTTTAGTACTATCGGTTTTTAGTCGGGTTCGAAACGTAACATTTTTTAAAGTTGTTATGGATATGTAAAATGAGATACGTATTTTTGAAAAAAAATACAGTTTCAACTGCACAAAAATCAATATTTTCATTAGTTCCGATACCTAAAAGGTCTTCAATCATTATTTACATATCTGTAACGGCTTTAAAAAACAATACATTTGAACCCAACTAAAAAACTAATAGTTCTGTAGTGAAATCCATAGTTCAAACGTTTTAATTTCTACAAACGAAACAAATCCTGTTTTCAGATGCCCTGCATTATCCTCTTCCAAACTGACATTTAACATTACATATTATCATAATAAAACACACTTATTCATTATCATATAAACAATAATGCGAAGCTCAGTTTTCTATTGTTGAAACATTTCGAACTGTAAATGCAGTTCTAATTATTTTATTATATCTATAACTCAACGTTCGTTATATAGTAAAAAAGTTTGTGCATATTTTGATTCGATTCATCGAGTTCATGTGCTGGGAAGTCTTTTAAAATCATATTTTAAAACATTGGGCCACTGCCTAGAGCTGCATCCAAGATTTTTCCTATAAACATAAATTATTTATTACAAATCAAATACAAAAATTACTAAAATATGACACAGTTTCTTCAGTGTTTTCGAAGTTATTTCTTCACAAGTTGACTTATTCAAGTTATTTATTGTTACTCTGCAAGTTTTGTAAACATACAAAAGATTTTTCTGAAATCTTTTCATAAAAATCTGCAAATACTATTTAAGAGGAAAAAACATTTTCTTGAAAAATCCAACGTAAATTGAGATATGAGTGTAGTTCTGTCTTTCATATTTATATAGTGAAATCATAATATCTGTGAGAATTGTTCTTATTAAATAATAGCTTTTCGTGGGATTCGAGGATTTACGGATGAATCGACTCGTCTCGAGGATTAAATCAAACTATTTCAAAGGATTTTAACCACATACATATAGATATACATAAAATGTATGCACAGATATATTATACATACGTATCAGCAATGCTCGAAACGTTATAACTTTGGTAGACATTGGATTAAGTCGAAGTCGAACTCGCCGAAGTTTCAATCAAATTCGAAGATATTCAAATGAGGCTTTCTGCTAATAAATTGATTTCGATCGGGAAGCGCGTTTTGTTTTAATTAGAAAGTGTGGCTTTTAAATTAATTTCATTCGAAAAACAATATGTCAGTGATATATTAGTTTGTTCTTGTCGATATGCATTTCAATTATTGGTCAAACTAATTAAATACGATTAATTATTTCTATAGAATTCAACAATTAATTGGTTGTTATTGCTGAGTAATTGCTGACATGTTTGAAATATAGGGTCATAAAAGATTATATTATATTTACATAAGTTCAAGATTGAGTCATATTTGATATAATATTTTCAATGACATTTCCTTGTTTTTCCGAATTGCAAAATAATTTTCAGTGCTTGTAGTAAATTTCATTTAGATAGATTTGGTTAGATTTTTAGTTATTGAAACAAATATTGTTAAGGAAATAACTAACAATTTTATTCATATACATTGTAATGATTATAGGAATTCTACCAGAAAAACATAAGAATATAAATGACGACGAAATAAGCCAAGAGGATTACGTGACATGATCGTGATTAAGAGAAAAACATGCTCAAATTTAAGTGTATACTTATATGTATCAAAAACAGGACATGATATGACATACGTATTCTAAAACCGTTTATATTCTTTCACCACCAAACAAAAAAAAAATCAAATAAGAGAAAAAAACACTCCACGATCCCTTTGGTGTATTTAGTCGTATATAATCAAGAAAATGGACTCACTAAAAATTCAAGCATGTCCAGGGCCCTCCTAGAATGTATCAGGAGACCAGGAACATCATGGATGCCGCTAGGAGCAATCTGTGTCCGATGGAGCATAACAGGAGCGATTGACCACCCCTCTGCATGGCGGCCGGGTACTCTCCTGAGAGCACGGACAACCGATTGTCTACATGAGAATTGCAACATGCAATGCAACTTTTATTGCTTATATGTCAAACGATCATTCGATTGTTTCTTGTTTAATTAATTAATTAATTAGGAAGCAAGAAACAGAGTTGTGTAAGTCGAAAAAGTGTGCTAGAGAATAGATGTATTGTCTTAATCGTATCTTCACTTGTAAAACGAATGTTTATATTTGGCGTTTTTATGCTTTAAGGAAATCTAGCTTTGTCCGTTAATTTAAATTTAAATGAAGTTTTGCCTAGTTTTGTTGGTAGTTAACTAGTCAGGTTTAACAAACTGACGTATAGTGAAATGCTTTTAACAGGTAAGATGATAAATTTCTCTTTGGCATCTATAATACACATATCGAATAAGTCTGATTTTTTCTAATGTACAATTAATGAAGTAAATCATATATAATGATCAGTTTTTAAATATATTTTTAAATAAAAATCTATATATAAAAATATTTTTCTTTATATAATTCTGACTAGCTTACACAACAATGTTTCTAGATCCCTTTTGATTGTAAAATGTTTATTCTTCCCTATATTTTTTGCAATGCATATTAAATTATTATTTTTTCAATTTAATTAAAAAATATTGCACACATTTTCCTACAATAATGTATTTGAATTAATAATGTAATAAACAATTATATTTGTGTTTAAAATTATTGCACTTCGCATGAAAAATTGTACGTGTATTACTTTGTATATTAGATGATAATTAGGAAAAATATAATGTATTTATTTGCATATATCAAATAAAAATACTCACCGTTCAAAACGTGAACTGTTATTGTCTTCGGTTGGGCATTACTAGGATTACATTGATATAACCCAGAATCTGATGATCTAGCTTGTTGAATGAGCAAAAAAGAAGTGGTTGTTTCTCCTTTTTCAGTAATTACACTAACACCCCCTCTAGGCGAATCGTAGCTAATTATCTACAAGGAAAAAAACACACAATTAGTACATTCGAGCTTGAATTCAAATTCACTCGATTTTCCGATAATTGAAAATTTTACGGGCACATGGCCAGAATCTAAATATCGCAAAACGGTCATCGTAGAAAACGTTAAAACCGCAAACTAATATTGGAGTTGCAACTAATTCGATTTTCGGATGTTTGAGATCGTGTACTGGCGTAATTTGCGGTGTATTGATCTATGCTGGATAATAGAGTGAAAATATGAGAAATTTTGCAAAATTATACGATGTCGGGTTGATCTAAAATACATATATGAAATCCTTTCGCACTATGCAAAGTACTAAACGGGTACGTTAACTCGGATTCGTTGAACTTTCGCTAGTTAAATATGATAATCGCGTGAGACTTTTTGATCCGAAGCTTTTCGCAAGAAGAACGAATTATATGTTTGATTTTCATTAGAATATCGAATGTTTATGCTCGAATTTATATTCTTTGTGTATATAATCAATCATAATCTTCAGTTTATTGGAGTCTTGAATACTTTGTCACGAACGCTGAAGGCAAATATATTCCGATTATTCGAAAATGTGCATATTTATATGTACATATGTAAATAGCTATAACCTCGTCGCAGGAACATAGATTGAAAATTTTACAAAGAAGTTACCTCCGAATTTGAATACATTAAATCGAATACTACAATTATACAAGAAATGGATAAATAACGAAAAAAAATCGAACATTTTTTCCAAACGTATCGCCTTATTGTGCAAAGGAAACGACAAAAAGGCGTACAAAAGAACAAGGAAAAAAATGCAAAACAAACAATCCGATTGTGAAATCAACTAAGGGCCTTCTTGAAAATCACGTAAATTGCGAATAGCCGAATTCGATCACGTAACTACCTGAAATTGTTTTATTAATACGAAACCGCGCTACGAAGGGCCTAGCCTAAATCAATTTGAATATTAATTCGATTTCGTCGTATTTCCATTTCGTCACTTTTTCGTTTTATTTCAAATTCAGCAATGGAAGAAATGGGTGCAGTTCGAATTTCGTTTGTTTTTCGTCGACAGTGAATTTCCGATGCTGAAATGTTACATAATATAAAAATTGAAGATATGTGTATAAATGAAAATCTTATTAGAGTTTAGTTATAAACATTAGTTTATTGTGTTTATTTCGTTAAATTCGAAAAAAAGAGCTTATTTGAAACTTTATGAAACAATTTCTCAAACAGAATTCCAGCTTGTCGGTGTCATTCAGATCGTTAATGTGCTTATACCGAACTATTTAGGTGACATCTATTGGCAGCCAGGATTCATATCTATATATCTACTTCACCTGGCATAAACTATTTGACGAAATTATTAAATTCCGTCACCTTCATCGTTATAAGCTGATCTACACCATTTATGACTAGTATAATGCTTGCCGTACACTGGCAAGCCGAACGGAATGGACTAGGGACACATCTATAACGAAAGTCATATAGTCACTCTCTTCCGATCAACTGCGTCTCTTGTCCATTCCGTTCCGCTCATCAGTGTACGGCAGACATAAGACTAGTCTATAAAAAGTAGTCTAGTAAATCATTATAAAAACACAACCAGAAACGAAAGTACATTTCAGTTTTTTTTTTCGAACACGATTTCCACAAAACCATCATCAAGACACCAGTCCATCGTGCAGCCTTATTACGAGGATGTGTAGTACCAGCCGAACTTTTAATGGAGCGAGTTGAGCGCAACTTTCCGATGATCCACGCCGCAATTAAGGAGCGGCGAGCAAGTGGCGCGGAAGGAAGCGACTTCCCATTTTTTCCTCCATGAATCATCATTAAGGGTCTTAAAATGATAATTCTCGCAGACTAACTATCTGCGAAGGATTTTAATATTCCGTCTCTGCATTTCTCTTTGTGGCGGGTGCGCTTTTTTTTCGGGTTTTTTTCCCACAAAGATCGGCATATTTTAGCATTGATTTTATTGAGTGTTTCAATATTGATGTCGTTTTTTGAAGAAATATGTTTTTTTTTTGAATAAATGAGCCATTCAGATCTAAACTTGATTAACTTAACTTAGCGAGAAATCGAGATAAGGTATCGAACGTGTTTGATGTGTTCATTGAAATTTTGAACCAATGAATTTCGTTTATAATAAGTAACCGATGTGATCAGTTCATATTAAAGTGCATAATTAATTAAAATGGCTTCTGAAATAAATGATTTATTATCTGCTGGCCAAATGATTTATATAGACGTTAAATGATATTTATCTTTTTTTATTCAGGAAACATGTTTCAAACGTAGAAAGATATGACTATACAAAGTGATTAAGGATTTAATATATTTTTTTATTATAAAAGCGAAGAATATAACGATTAATTTTGTACGAATTTTTATATAGAAATATTATTTATAAATTTCATCAAAATGGGATTTAAAAAGTTTTAAGTAATTATATGAAGCCATCGATAATTGATAATATCGTAGTGGAAAAAAAAATTAAATTCAGATTAATTTTGATGAAAGATTTACGATATTTAACTTTCATCGGCTTAACCAAAAATAAAATCAATGAATAAACTTGTAGTATTAATTTAAAATTTCGAAAATCTAACAACATACTTTATATTAATATTATTCGAGAACACCAGAATAATACATTCACATGTACGTATAAAAGATATGAGATTTTTTTTTGATAAATAAAATTTTATACACTGCAATATTTCTTTATATCATTTAGTAAAAACGTATATTTTTATACACACGTCTACGACGACATTGTAGATTTTTATTTAGAAAAGTTTCATAAAGCTGAAGTTTACACTTACAAATTGCGCAGCTAGAGAAAAATTCTGTGATATACATATTTAAAAAAATAACGATGATAAATGAGCATTACGTGTAGCAAATGAGTTTTAAAGTTCTCGTGAAAATTAACTCACAGCATCGTTGTGATTCCAGAAAATGTAAGCAGGAGGTTCTGGTGAAAATTGCACCACACAAGTCAAATTGATTGTACTTCCTCTGTCAATGTAGAGATCAGGACCTCCAAGTATATCAGTTGTCGCTTCTGAAACAAAGAAAAAATCGAAAATTTAATAAAAAAATGTACAATAAACCCCTATAACATAATTCCCTCATACAACATATTTTTTTACTCTCATTAGGAATTTCATGAAAATATTTTGTACAAATACGTGTTTTGTATTCATTCGTTGATAAGAAAAACTTTAGAAGTTCTTTGTTCTTTGATTTCGTCACATGTGTCATTGAAGGTAAATACAAAAATTGAAAAATAATCCCCCCTATAACGAAATTCCTTATGAGAAGCAACCAATATTTGTGTTATAAGGGGGTTTACTGTATATCAATCTAGTCGAATGAAGAATGGCATGACTATTTATATTCGAGCATCCTAGAGGAAGATAAAAGTCGTAAATTTGCACACGTAATTCTGCATGATATAAATGGGTTTGTTTTTACGTGCGCACATATATTTCGGTTTTATATCGTGAGTATGGCACGACGACAAAAACAATTCCATCAAAATTACAAATAACCTCCCTTTACGTATAGGCTTATGTGTATTACGCCATGTACAGGATGTGCGATTGCAGTATTATTAATTATTTCAGAATATACGCATAGATAATCATGGAAATAAACACTGAATTCAATTTTTATTCAATAGTGTTTTAGTGCTAATTGGACTTGAGTCTACGCTCTTAAGCGATTTTGTGACTATAGAATATTTATCTTAGGATTGGTTAGTCTCTAGACCTTTGTCTT
Source organism: Cheumatopsyche charites (assembly GCA_024721215.1). Taxonomy (NCBI): domain Eukaryota; kingdom Metazoa; phylum Arthropoda; class Insecta; order Trichoptera; family Hydropsychidae; genus Cheumatopsyche; species Cheumatopsyche charites. Next base: position 2,344,157 of record CM045587.1, read on the forward strand.
GTAGGTGTCATGGAATTAACGACCTACTAATTATATTGTTCGACTATGCATTAAATATTATCGATTATTATTCGCGCACGCGTGGTCGATCTCAAGTGACACTTGAGAATCAATTTTTGATTAACTGCTTAGTGAAGTGTCAAACATTTTATCTCTAATCAAATTGAGTAAATAATCGAAAAGAAGCGGCTGAGTGGACAATTTTCTATCAAGAAAATCCACTCTCGCCAAGTACCAGTATTGAATTTGTATCTGACAAGTACTAATGTAGCACGTGTACTGCAAATTTCGCTACTAATCAGGTTATTTGTTACAATATTATTTATTGTATAATATTTAGTGTGTGGATTAATTACAGTATGTTTGAATAGTTTCAAACAGAATTCTAAACATTTTTGATGAATTCAATAAATGTTACATTTATTCACTAAATGGAATTTTATTTTCTTTTATAATTTGAAGAATCATCATTAATGAATCCTGCTATCAAAACTATAATTATTAAAATATTTTCAAAAATTTTTTTTGAAAAATAAAGATATTATTTTGCACATCCTTTACAGTGAAATATACTTATAGAACATTATACTATCGAATGTTAGAGATGAGATAAATTTCGTTCGCAGAAAGCAGACAGTTAACCTATAAAAACTCGTGCGGTTAACCTATGCGCGCCCGGACTCAAAACGATCGTAGCCAATTCCGATCTCACATTATATTTGTGTATGTAAATGTACATACATATGTTAAAATATATTTTTATATCCCTAAATTTATTTACACGTTCGAGGTTTTCCGAAAATCCTTTATCCGTTTCGTAAAAATCGTTCGGGATTTGTTTACTTTGATTGCCATGCTCATTCGAATGAATTTGATCGTTCATTTTTACCAAACAGTTCAATAATCAATATTTATTTTTTAGACTTGAAAAGTTCTATATTTGTGAGAATAGATGTGAATATAGATTAGTGTCTATTACTTATGATTAGAGTTTCCGATAAGCGTTTACTTGTTGGAAAACCTAGGTACGTATGTCATAAAATTTTCGATTCATTGACTATTTTATTCAAATAATATCAATACGTATACATGAAGCCATTATAATAACGAGTTTTTCCGATATTTCACATCGACTGATACAACAGTATGTTTTTTTTACAGGATACGTTACGATATAAAACTGATCGAACACAATAATAACAACGACAACATCAAACAAAAAGCCAATCGTCGAAACAATTTCCGCGAACTGAAATGAAAAAAAAAATGAAACACATTTCATATGATCTTTCAAAATTACATACAGTAGGTCCTCAAACTACGAACCGTCAAAAATATGTGAAACAGAGACAGATATGTACACTGTAGTATAATTAGTTTGTCTCAATCCCGATTATAGTTCATAGTTGGAGCTATATGCCATGTCGATTCAGTACATTTAAGATGCGAGGATTTGAGTCCTATCATAGCGAGAGTCACATATCGTTTTTCTTAATAAATTAATTGATATGAAAACTCAGTTGATTCTTTCGAATATTTGGATTTATTTTATTTGAAAGAGAGTTAATTTAAAGCTTAAAATGATCATCATCACCCTTAAATTCTAACTATTTAGTGACATCTGTTTGCGCTATAGCTTACTCTTCGGAGTCTTGCCTTAGAGCTAACTTCTTCACTTTACAGCGAATTATATTGATTGATAAAATTAGATAGAAATTACCTGTAAAAATAAAACAGTGTATATACTAATATATTATTTATACAGATTTATCCGATATGCGGATAATATGTGGGTCGAACAGTCGAAACGTCGAATTTTATGGTTTACGACGCCCTTACGCGAGACGCTATTCGTACATTTCGCAAAACTCAACTCGGGATATACGTACGCGCTATGGGTCAGTCCCATAGGCCGTTTCGTGGGATAAATAAAAAGATTTATGTCGCAATTGACCATCCCTAGGACGTTACAGTGTTAAAAGTTAACGCACACTCGTCCGTATAATGCAATTGAGCCTTTCGGTCAACTGGAGGAATTTATCGGATTTTTTTTTATTTTCGATTTGAGCAGTGGCTCAATTTTGTTTTTCGTTTCGATGTGGATTTGATTGATTGATGAATTCGTTAAATGATAAAAGTGATTGAATTAAAGTTGGACGTTTCGTGTTCATTTTGTGTTTTGAAAAATAGATCGTATCGAAATGGGTATTGAAATATTTTGTCGTAGAGAATGATTTAAAGTTTTTCAATACATATTATAAATGTTTGATCTACAAAATTTCAAATAAATAGTTCATTATTATTGTTCTGATTTTTTCAGAATATTGATTTATAATTTCATATTTCTAATAAATGATTTCAGAGTTTATTCATAAACAAATAAATTTATAAACGAAACAAAAGTAAATTAATGTGAGATTAATAATTTCAGCTCAGTATGATATTTATAATTGTTCAATGAAATTGAAAAAGCATCCTTAAAATATTTATTCAAATAACATTCAATTCTAGAAGTTATTTAAGTGTATTACTGATCAGAGCTAAACATAAATAACTCCATTTTTTGAAAAAATAAAAAGAGATTTAAATACAAAGCATTTGGTAATCATAACTTTCTATAGATACGTGAAATATTTTTCATGAATAATAATAATAAATACTAATAAATTGCAAAATTGTTTGGTCACCAGATAACAAATTATTTTAATACTCTAATGTGAATTAAACAAATCCATTGCTTATTGTGAACATTTGTATGTTAGTAATTTCTGAAAGAGAGAAGGATAATTTCGAAAATTTCCAAAACTCATCAAACACATAATCATATTTATAAATTTAATTACTTAATTACAGTTAATCACTAATAAATCTGAACATCTAACACATTTAAATACAAGCAGTGTAAAAAAGCATAGAAATCCTTCAACTTAGTACAGATTTCACCAACTTTCACAGCACATTTCTACAGTAACGATCGAGTTTTCATCACGGCCACAAAACACGCCGCCATTTTTTCCATCGGCCATTTAAAAACCTTTCATAACAGCGTAAATTCGGAACTATTCAACCCTAATTACTGTTGAAATTTTCAGCTTCGCCAAGCGAGAGACACTTAAACGGTCGTCAGCTCGTCAAAGTTTTAATCGCCGTCGGCTTCGGAGACGAAGAGACGACACTTTGTCGGTTTTTCCGCTAATTTTTGCCCAGTTGATGAAAGTTAACGGATATAACTTCGTCATGATAAATTTTTGGATATAATTTCGTCATATGTAGGAAAAGACCCAATTATGGAAGCATCTAAGCTTTAAGCATTTATTTTCCATAAATGAAAAATAGTTAATGTTCTTAAGAAATAGATTGAGGGAAAATATACTTATTTATGTGTTAATAATAATAAAAGAAAGAAATAATCATTCAGATTTGAAAAAAACGACGATTACTGAAAAATGTTTTTTTCGTCATTTTTCATGAGTATCAAATATTGAACAGTGGTGTTTTAAAATACGAAATAGTCAAAGGGTGGCAAATATGGAATACTAAATTTCATTTTGAAGCATATCTCATAACATATCCTAAAAAAATATCACACTTCAATGTTATAGCTGATATTGTTAAAAAAAATGTATTAAAATTTCAATCCTCGATATTTTTAGACTCAATGTTAATATTGTTGTTTTTATTTTTGGAATCTAACAATAATACTATAAGTGACTGATTTTATATGAAATTAGCAGATGGTCGAAACTGTAAGTAATAAATTCGAGATGTTCCATATTTAGTACAGATCATCTATTCTAAAAATTTAGCGATTCTACAATGGTTTTCGTTCAAAATGTCAGAAAAGTGTTTGAATTGTTTGATGTCGAGAAAAATAGTCAACATATTGCTTGATTGCTTGATTTTTTTTTTAATTTTAGGATGCCCTGACGAAGTTCAATACATGACGAAGTTATAGTCATAATCGTTATGGTGACTGTCCTCTGTATAAGGCGTAACGAATCGCCTCTCGTCGTGGCGGTACTTAACGGCCGTTAAAGGGACGAGGCTTTCGCGAAAAGCGGATTTACGATCCGATTAAAAAGTTTTCTATCTGCCTTTCATCGCCAATAAACTAATCTTTCTGGAAGGTTCGGCGTTAACCCGTCGAATGGGGTGTATTTTTTTTTTGATTTTGTGTTTGAAATTATTTTTTATCAGGTATTTTATAAATGTATACCCAAATCATCATGGAAAAGTGAACACTTACAGCGGATTTCAAGCAACGGAATGATCGAATCATGATTTGACTTTGGTTCAACATTAGATAGTTTTTAATTGTCATTAATAGTACCTATAGAACATATTTAGAAACATGTAAAAATTGATGAAAACGCAGCGAAACGCTTATTTTGATTACATTTTTAAATCGGAAAAAGTTATAAAAACGTTATGAAAATAAAAATATTTATTTTAACGAGAATTGCAGATTGAAATTCTATAAACATACACAAATTTTATACACTAATTAAATGAGCTATAAACTAATTAAAAATACAACTACAGCTACAGAATGAAAGACTGATATAAAATGTTTTAACATTACCTCGTCTGATCTGTATTATGATAATTGTGCTACTACTATCTGGCTATGTGCTGCAATTATGCCTTCACAAATGAAATAACTGCAGATATGTATGTACGTATTCGAGCACTAACAGGACTGGCACGATTAAAGTAATGTGTTATATGAACAGTGTTACATGCTCGAGAAGCCTTTGTGCTGAAAACTCGATTGTGAAATTGTCTCTTTTTCAAAGCACTGTCTAGTCGACGTGCATTTCGTATAATTGAGGAAGTGAACCAAAGATGTGTGAGAGTGCATATAATTACGACAAGATTGATGTTTAAAGTGTTTTTGAAACGATACTTTATTCTTTTGATGTTTAAACGTAGAGATTTTCATACATAACGATATCATAGACTTAGAATATAATAAATAATTACTCATAAAAAAATATCTAATACTGAAGTGATTAAATTACACAATTGAGCCAATCAAACTTAAAATGATTAATACTACATTTTGAAAAAAAAATGAATGACTTGTTTTTGAATTTGAAAATATTCTGTTCTAACATTTTATGTGTTAAATATCTATTCTGAATAAAAAAGATAAATACCATTATCTGACAATAATTTTGGTCACCGAATAATTAATAATTTATTTTAGAATCCTTTTTAATTAATTATGTACTCAAATATGAACTCAATACATCCATAGCTTATCATATAAACGAATAATAAATTAAAATAAGGAATTTTAAGAAACACATTTCACAGTTTTTCTCGACTTTTCCTTTCATAGAATTATTCAGTTCGCACACTCAACGACTCAATTATAAAACGAACTACCACAGATACAAAAAAAGTGAAGCACATCGCGTTATGATCTGAATGAAAAAAACCCTCAATAATAAAAAGCCGAGTTAAATCCTTGCAACTATCCGGCTGTTTGCCTTTTCAGTTATCTCGGCCGCGAATAATTGAAAATATATACTTTTTGCGGATATATCTCCTTATTTAACGGGATAAACTCGCCGTGGGTCGACCTGATAAATGAGTACTACGCCGAGCTTTATGGTGGACCCCTTCGCCGTATGAAGGTGGAATTCCGCCGAAATGGATGATAATGTGGAGGAATGGTTATATGGCCGTATCCACTGTGCGCACACACACCGGTAATGTATTTTCTAACGACCGAAAAAATATTTAAGGCCGACGAATCGCTTATTTATGTATTCGCATAAAGATCGCTTCGGGGCGTTGAGTTGCGATCGGGACTTTTCGGCGAATTGATTTTTTTTTTTTGGTGTTTGTGGTTGTTTAAATACAGTGAGCTCTTCTACAACGTTCTCTTTTATAAAATTTCTTTCTAAGACGTTCCCATCAATGAGATTTTCCTCGATAACCTTCTATCCCATATGATTCCCTCTATTACGTTCCGTCTATGAGATTTCCCTCAATAACCTTCCGTCCTATAAGTTTCCCTCTGTTACATCCCCGAATATAATATTTCCCCCGATAACGTTCCCTCCTATAAGATGTCCCCTATAACATCCCCTCCTATCTCGTTTTCGGTAGTTTTCACCTATCATGTCCAAACTTCCTATAACGATTTTTTTTCAATTTTATTAGAATTTTGTAATATTATATTGTTTGCTGAAGTGTCGCGTTGATCTTCCAACGAAAATACTGTTTTAGACGAAATACGAAGTACATATATAGCTCGAAACGAATTATTTAAACTGGTATCGCGTAAAATGTCAAAAAAACATTTGAATTCCCAATTTTTTCAAATCGATAAATAAATGAACGAAAATTCCCTTCTATAACGTGGAACTATGTATATAGGGAGGTTTCCAGTATTTTTAGATGTTGTTTTCGGTCGTTCTCTGACTTCATTAAGATTTAGAGGTTTAATGGAATACTGTTTGGAATATTACATATATTCAAGATTTATTTTTGTAATCTATCTACATATCTACTTACACATATTCATACACGTATGTGATAATGAAATAATCATTGTTGAAAAAAATATCATTATTCCTGATTACAACATCAGTTATTATTGACAAATGTGAATGCAGTTTTTGCAACACTTTTATAATTTAAAACATTTCTCATTAATATTAAAACAGCAAATACTTGACAACAGACAGATTTCAGGTATCAAAGTATTAACACGACATGTTATTATGACAAAATTTAATCTCTAAAGATAATAATTTTTGACGTGAATGATATATCGACAATGACACCATATGTACACCTGCGGCCTTGATTAATTTAAAATCTGATCGTATCTTATACGAAAATGATTGTGTATCGAAACTTGAACCGCAGATGAATTTTTTTACAGAGATTTAAAATTATCTCAAAATTAACAACCAAATCAAATTCTTATTGCAGTGCATAAAATAAAAATTGGGTAACAGAAATCAGAAGAAAAGTGGACATTTTACAGTACAAAGCAACTTTCAATAACAAACACAATTTTCCTCAAAATGTATATATGCACTCCAAAAATAAACTTATAATCAAGCACATTTTTTTTCAAATTAAACCTATTTTTTTATTAGAAGTGTTAACAAAAACTTAGAACCAGAATATAGCAGTGAAAAGGCGAAATAATAAAATTACAATTATGTACTTTTAACATTAAATATGTTATAAATTTGTCGAGCTATTAAATCTATAAATTTTCTTTTCGTACCTCGTTTTACGCGGTTTTCTGGAACCTAACCCCATAATTTATATGAACTCGAAGTATCGATTTACGCGGATTTTTATTTCCTGGAATTTATCTTCCGTTTTTGTATGAACTGGGAGTCTTGATTTACGCGGTTTCGTTTTACACGATTTCTCCAGGAACGTATCTACCGCGTAAATCGAGGGATAAGTGTACATTAATCTCTTTCTGAGAGAGAGAGGTGTTTGTATCGTCGTATAGGTGTGTCTCATTCATCAGTTCGTTCATCAGTTCGTTCATCAGTTCAGTTCGCTTAAAATGCGAATCGACCATATTACACATGTGCGTATATCCGACACATAACATACATAGAATTTCGCACGTCTTCGTATATCTCAGAAGCGGAACACCCTCGGGTGCTGTTCGGTAACTTCTCTCGTTCTCGGCTTCATTATCCCGTTGTATCGCGTATATTATATATTATAATTCTGCCACATTTGGCCCGTCGTCTTGGGGGCTCGTCTTACAGCCAAAGCAAGCCTATTGTTATATTTTATATCGGACGTTTCGCGAACGAGCTGTTCAATGGCTTTGTATGGCTTGTCGTTTTGATCTATTGTAGGTTAAATGATATTAGGATGCGAAGCGTGTTTGCTGAATCGTAATGTATGTGAAATCTAAATAAATAAAAATTGTTTTATGTCTGTCGAAAAAATTGTGTGCATATCTGAAACGATTTCTGCATTATTAGACTTCACATTATACATGATTTGTATTGTTTGAAATTTTACAAGAGGGGCTTTTCCCAAACTGACATGTAGCAAATATTATTTACGGCCTACACTCGTAATCTATTTTGACATGTTTCTGCAGATATTTTGCATTTTGTGTGTTATGCATTTTCTATTAATCATGTTTAACAGTCTATAAGTGACTCAATGTCTGTAAGATCTTTAGAAATTCCTATTTGTACATATATTATTTATAGACTTCTTAATAGCTTAATCCTTACATAGTGATATTTTTCACTTGCATGCACTTCCAGAAAGGTTTCTGGCTTATTACATTTCCCAACGGACAACACACTCAAAGTTTAACATTTGACACGTGTCTTTTGAGCACCAACGTATTAAACCCAACCCACACACCTATCGTAATTCTACAATTTAAAACCCAAAAGGCAACACCAGCTCACAAAAACTGATATTTTATATACCTATACATAGGTATTATAATCAAAACACATCATCATCCGATCCGAAGCAATTATCGAACATCGAGCCAAAGACGGCTTCACTCGTCCACGTCACCACTAATCATAAAAACCGGAGAAGAAGGAAGCGATAAAAGGACGATTTCGGTCCAGAGCTCATAGGACCTACTTAGATCCGATCAACTTGCCTATCTTGAAAGATGTAGGTCACCAGAATCTGGGTCGACAATATTCGGTGATAGTGAGACGAGTTTTTCACCACTTTCGTAGAAAACTGGACCGTATCGAAGTAAGGAGACACTTTATTGTGAGGATCCATTTCGAAAATTAACCTGACGCGTGTGCTGCTTGTTCGTTACTTAACTGTATAAATGGATACACTCTGTCTAAGATGGTTGTTGGATATTTTCGTTTCGGCTTAGGTGTGAAGAAATGTAGTATATAGGCTCAAGGGGACAAGTAATATCGTGATGATTTTGAGAAAAACATGCTAGAAGTTGAGCGTTTACTTATATTTATGTGTTGGAAGGGAATAAGTGATTTGATGATATATCACAGCACAAGTTTCGAATTTATAAAAAAAATGTGAATGAAAAATAATTTCAAATTTGCTACTAACTATTAAACGTAGATTCTATTACTTGAGTAAATTTCAAATATTACTTGATCCTCTTGCCCTATTTCTTCGACAAATGGTATTAGAAACGAGTCGAAACAATATCCATTCGATGTGTGTTTGAATGAAATATATAATACATACATCACACATAAATCGATACTAATCGAATGGGAATGTAATTTATTGTATAAAATGGAAAAAAAACTGGTTCACTCAAAATCTTATACCTATATAAAATATATTTTCAATTAAAAATGACGGCGTCAGTTATAATTCTTTTTCCGATAATGGCATTGGATGGATTTCGCATTCGAAATTTTTAATATAACAGTGAAACGAACAAAAATCCATATCATAAGCATTTAATACATGTGTATATCGATGCGTACAATATTTATAAAAATTCAAGTAATTTCATACAATCAACGTCTGATATTGATTAATCACAGTGGAATTCGTAGAATTTCAATAGATCACAATCGCACAATTTAACATTCAACAAATCAAATTTAAAGATTAAATCTGGCCTCCCTTAATGTCGCGCTTCGGGCATTTATCATGCGTGCCCACCGAATTATCTTAAACAAACAATCCCCAGAGATGGTTTTCGAGGGGTCGTTTCTTCGGTGGGTTTTTCTAGAAATAATGGAATGAAAAAATCCCGAAATGGAAAAAAAAAACCCAAATGAATTATCGCGTACGAGAGAGGGACTTTGTTTACGGTCCGAAAGTCACGCGCCGGTCCACAAAGCGCTCACTTTTCATACTTTTTTTATTATTTTATTTATTAATTTGCTTTTATGTCCCCCTTTTTCGTTAGTGGAGATGTGGTTTAGCTCGCTTTTATGCATCGTTCTTTTTTTTCCAGCATTTCGTTTTATTTTCATGTAACGTCGAGTCGAGGCACTGTGTAATTAAGTTCCCTTCTTTCGTTAGTGACGCGTGTTGAATTGTTAATGTGCCAGTATTTCGTTCCGATACTATTATACATTATATTTATACGTTTCAAATACAATATAAACATATTTTTAATTTTGTATCATACAGATATGAAAGTCATTAATGTGATAAATTAGAAATAAGATTAACTAAAAATCATTGTTATTGATTTTGATTGGATTATTATAACATAAAATATATATTAGTGTTTTCAAGGTTTGAATTGAATTTTCCCCCATTTTCCCATTCTCTTACATAATATTAATGATGTGATTGATTATTTGAAATACAATTCTAATATAATAATATAAATTGCAGAAACTAATAGTAAATAATTAATCATAATTTTAATCCATAATATGATTTGAAAATAAGTTTTGATATTTATCTTTGACTAGCAGTAGTACCTAAGATTATAATTTTTGAGGCGATCTTTATCTACCCTCGCTCACAATTTTGAAAATTCCAAAATTATTAATATTAAGAGAAATTCATGTACTAATTTATTGAAAATAATTTGAATATCTTTTGTTTATAATAGTTAAGTACTGATTTAATACATCATTGAAAATAATTCATTAAGAAAGTTTTTTTATTTGTTTCATTAATACATAGTATGTAGATGTATTACACCGTTCGACAAGAAAATGGCCAATCAATGAAACTTAATGAACTTTATGTATTTTGATGTTCTGATCACGAATATCAAATCCGTTTTTCTGTAAGACAAATGGTTTTTGAAAAAAATCACATTTTGTAGTTTTTTTTTTTGGTCGATTTTCAGCGAAAAAATCACTTTAAAATCATCATAACATTTTTATTTATTAATGTTTTTATACAAAACTTTCAGAAACTATTAAATATGAGTGTATTTATATGTTAATGAAAATGAAAAGGTTCTATTGTTTTTACTTTTTGAGAAAATAATTATAAAACGTGAATTTGAAGAAAATAGTACAAAAACATTTAAAATTGCAAAAATTGCGGATAATTAAATAGTTTGAAAGCATTAAACTGTGCTTAATACATCAATAAACAACCTCAAAAGTCTCAAATTGTAGTATAAAATCAAGTTTTGAAAAAAAATAATAAATAGTATAGATTAATAGAGTAACGCTCGCGTCGAGAATATCCCCATACATTTTGTATGAAAAATGTGCGCTCACAGATATTAACATATTTCTTTTATAAAAAAGCAATTTGTACAAAAATAAGGATAGAACATGTAAGCTAATCACTTTTGAAATATCGAGAAATATATTTCAAATGGAAATTAAGATTGACATATTAATAGGAATGTTTTTAAAAAATGTGTGATTTTTTTCATGAAAATTCGTCATAATTTAGCCAAAAACGATGTTATATATATAAATTATTTTTTGTATGATTGAGTATTAATCATTTTAACGTTTGAAACCAATTTCATGAAAATAAGATTTGAAATAAATTTATAATTTCGATTATACCTTGTATGGAGTTTGAAATTTTATCGAACTTTGAACTCAAATTGTGAGTAAACCAGTTGTTTCATGTAAATTTTGACTTCAAAATCGGATTCTACGTGGTCGAATTTATAATAATTTCTTATTTTTATTGATGGGCCATCAGAAAAGACGAAATTTGTATATCAGTGTTATTGGAATTTTGTATGTAAAATTAATATAAGTTCGGGTCTTATTATCGAGCATTATAATTTTATATAAAATAATATTTATATCTATCTATCTATTTTCTATATAAATAAAAACGAATGTATGTGTGTTAACTATTTACTCCGAAACAGCTGATCAGTTTGCCGCGAAAATCATAATTTACATAAAAAATATTGAAAAAAAATCAAGTCTGAATGAGTAAAAATATTGTCTATTTGTTAATGTGTAAAAAAGAATTTCCGGTTCGAAAATAATTGTTTCTGAAAAATTAATTATTATAAAAAACGAAATTAAAATAAGAATTCGCTCGAAACACGCCTCGAAGCGATCTAATTCGCGATGTTTCATACAACTTGGGTTTGACTACTCTTGCTACAACATATGCTCCTAATAACATTTCGAAATATTTTTCGAAAATTCAATAGAATTCGAGGTTTTGGTGAAGAATTCAACCGATGCGATGTAATTCGCGTCGATTCATACGACTTGGGTTTGAATTTCGATGTTTTTATTCGAATTCTACGTATCTGAAAAATTCGTTCGAAACACGCATCGAAGCGATCTAATTCGCGCTGTTTCATACAACTTGGGTTTGACTACTCTTGCTACAACATATGCTCCTAATAACATTTCGAAATATTTTTCGAAAATTCAATAGAATTCGAGGTTTTGGTGAAGAATTCAACCGATGCGATGTAATTCGCGTCGATTCATACGACTTGGGTTTGAATTTCGATGTTTTTATTCGAATTCTACGTATCTGAAAAATTCGTTCGAAACACGCATCGAAGCGATCTAATTCGCGCTGTTTCATACAACTTGGGTTTGACTACTCTTGCTACAACATATGCTCCTAATAACATTTCGAAATATTTTTCGAAAATTCAATAGAATTCGAGGTTTTGGTGAAGAATTCAACCGATGCGATGTAATTCGCGTCGTTCCATACGACTTGGGTTTGAATTTTGATGTTTTTATTCGAATTCTACGTATCTGAAAAATTCGTTCGAAACACGCATCGAAGCGATCTAATTCGCGCTGTTTCATACAACTTGGGTTTGACTACTCTTGCTACAACATATGCTCCTAATAACATTTCGAAATATTTTTCGAAAATTCAATAGAATTCGAGGTTTTGGTGAAGAATTCAACCGATGCGATGTAATTCGCGTCGATTCATACGACTTGGGTTTGATTTTCGATGTTTTTATTCGAATTCTACGTATCTGAAAAATTCGTTCGAAACACGCATCGAAGCGATCTAATTCGCGCTGTTTCATACAACTTGGGTTTGACTACTCTTGCTACAACATATGCTCCTAATAACATTTCGAAATATTTTTCGAAAATTCAATAGAATTCGAGGTTTTGGTGAAGAATTCAACCGATGCGATGTAATTCGCGTCGATTCATACGACTTGGGTTTGATTTTCGATGTTTTTATTCGAATTCTACGTATCTGAAAAATTCGTTCGAAACACGCATCGAAGCGATCTAATTCGCGCTGTTTCATACAACTTGGGTTTGACTACTCTTGCTACAACATATGCTCCTAATAACATTTCGAAATATTTTTCGAAAATTCAATAGAATTCGAGGTTTTGGTGAAGAATTCAACCGATGCGATGTAATTCGCGTCGATTCATACGACTTGGGTTTGAATTTCGATGTTTTTATTCGAATTCTACGTATCTGAAAAATTCGTTCGAAACACGCATCGAAGCGATCTAATTCGCGCTGTTTCATACAACTTGGGTTTGACTACTCTTGCTACAACATATGCTCCTAATAACATTTCAAAATATTTTTCGAAAATTCAATAGAATTCGAGGTTTTGGTGAAGAATTCAACCGATGCGATGTAATTCGCGTCGATTCATACGACTTGGGTTTGAATTTCGATGTTTTTATTCGAATTCTACGTATCTGAAAAATTCGTTCGAAACACGCATCGAAGCGATCTAATTCGCGCTGTTTCATACAACTTGGGTTTGACTACTCTTGCTACAACATATGCTCCTAATAACATTTCGAAATATTTTTCGAAAATTCAATAGAATTCGAGGTTTTGGTGAAGAATTCAACCGATGCGATGTAATTCGCGTCGATTCATACGACTTGGGTTTGATTTTCGATGTTTTTATTCGAATTCTACGTATCTGAAAAATTCGTTCGAAACACGCATCGAAGCGATCTAATTCGCGCTGTTTCATACAACTTGGGTTTGACTACTCTTGCTACAACATATGCTCCTAATAACATTTCGAAATATTTTTCGAAAATTCAATAGAATTCGAGGTTTTGGTGAAGAATTCAACCGATGCGATGTAATTCGCGTCGATTCATACGACTTGGGTTTGATTTTCGATGTTTTTATTCGAATTCTACGTATCTGAAAAATTCGTTCGAAACACGCATCGAAGCGATCTAATTCGCGCTGTTTCATACAACTTGGGTTTGACTACTCTTGCTACAACATATGCTCCTAATAACATTTCGAAATATTTTTCGAAAATTCAATAGAATTCGAGGTTTTGGTGAAGAATTCAACCGATGCGATGTAATTCGCGTCGATTCATACGACTTGGGTTTGTATTTCGATGTTTTTATTCGAATTCTACGTATCTGAAAAATTCGTTCGAAACACGCATCGAAGCGATCTAATTCGCGCTGTTTCATACAACTTGGGTTTGACTACTCTTGCTACAACATATGCTCCTAATAACATTTCGAAATATTTTTCGAAAATTCAATAGAATTCGAGGTTTTGGTGAAGAATTCAACCGATGCGATGTAATTCGCGTCGATTCATACGACTTGGGTTTGTATTTCGATGTTTTTATCAGTGGCGTATATTCATAGTGTGCTAGGTGTGCGCCGCACACCCGCAAAATGTAGAAAATGAAGAAAAATAAATATTAATCGAAAGTGTTTTTGAGTATTTGGCGCTAGCATGTCGCGTACGCATGTGAATGTATTGGGCAAGGCGTGCGCTGTTTACCGCCGCACGACACCTTGCACGCACAATTGCATACAAGTGCGCCGCCGTGCACGCGTCGCGTCGCACTTGCTAATCACTTCGCACTATTACGGCCAAAGGTGAGCTGTCAAAACGCAGCACATTCGTCTACTTGATCTCGAATTCATTGGACATTGCTTTTGTGTTACATCGTTTCTTATAAACAGGTCACTTATTTTCTTTTATTTTGGCGTCATTATGGTTTATTATATTATCTATGATTAATATTTTATTCATAGATTTGATTTTACTGCAATAATGAGTAATAGTGTTCAAGATATTTTGAACAATCCATTTACAAAGAGAGGTTATGATATTAAAATAAATATAATTAAAATTGGTAAACCACGACCGCCTCTTCCAAATTTATGTAGTAGACACAAAGATAAAAAAAGTGAATATACAAGACATTTTTCATTATCAAAATATGAAAAAGTTGAGTGGTTGACAGGCTGTGAAATAAAATCCAAACTTTTTTGTTGGCCATGCCTATTATTCTCCAAAGAGAGCAGCGTGTGGAATAAAAGTGGATTTTCTGACCTTAATCATTTAGATGCGGCACTGAAAAAACACGAAGGATCACAATCACACGTTCAATCATTTTTTTCCTTAAAAATGTTTGGCAAACAACGAATAGAATTATTGATTGACGATCAACATAAAGCTGGTATTAGTCGACACAATGAACTAGTAAATAAAAATAGACTAGTATTGAAGCGAATTATTGATGCCATTATATATCTTGGAAAACAAGAACAACCTTTCCGAGGTCACGATGAATCCTGTAACTCGGTCAACAAAGGAAATTACATTGAATTTTTAAATGCACTTCGTGAATACGATTCTGTTTTGGATACTCATTTAAATACTGCAACGGTGTTTCGTGGTACTTCTCCATCTATACAAAATGACTTAATTGAAGCGATTGGTGATGTAATTAAAGATCATATTAAGAACGAAGTTAATTCCACGAATTTTGTTGCTATAATTCTTGATGAAACTTCAGATGTAACGACGAAATCACAGCTCTCAACAGTTTTACGTTATGTTCATGAAGGTGAAGTTCACGAGCGATTCGTTGGCTTTATAGATGCTAGCTCCGATAAAACAGCTGATGGTTTATTTTGCCACGTTGTAAATATAGTTGAAGAATTTCAAATTGAAAAAAAAATAGTTGGACAGACTTATGATGGAGCAAGTGTAATGAGTGGGCACATCAATGGTTTGCAATCGAAAGTACTCGAAGCTTACCCTTTGGCCATTTTTACACATTGTTATGCTCATGTATTAAATTTAACATTACAACAGGGTCTTTCGAATATAAAAGAGTGCACTTCATTTTTTCAAACTTTAAATGGATTATCTGCATTTTTTTCAAAATCTTCGAAACGAATACTTGCTTTAGAAGAGTTTGTAGCTAGAAGACTACCTTCAGTAGCAGCTACAAGATGGAATTACACATCTCGTTTAAGTAATACTGTACAGGATAACAGATGTGAATTCATAGCCTTTTTTAAAAATGTATTAAATAATTGTGAATCATGGGATTCTAATCTATATATATAAAAATGATTGTATGTATGTATGTATGTATGTATGTATGTATGTATGTATGTATGTTACCTATAGACTCCGAAACGGCTGATCCGTTCGCCGTAAAACTTTCAGGGATTATTCTCTGCATGTAGGAAAAGGTTTAGAGATCATAAAATTTTGATTTTGAGAAAAAAATTTTTTTCGTAAATTTTGACATTGCAAGGGGGGACCCTTAGATATAACAGTCAACATAAGCAACGGGATTAACTTGAACTCCCAAACGACTGATCCGTTTGCTGTGAAACTTTCAGGAATTATTGTGTGTATAACTAGAAAGGATTCTGTGTCATTACGTTTTGAATTTAAAAAAACATTTTTTTTCGTAAATATTGTCATTTCAAGGGGGGAAGCTTTCACACAACCAATGTTATGCAAAGCCTACATACGCAACGGGATTGACATATTTTTAAATCTCAAAATGGCTGATTTTTTCACCGAAATTGTAGCGGGAACAGATATTGAATCGGGAACGGGAACGGGAAATAATATACTACAATTTACAATCGGCTTAAAGTCTTAATAGTCTCGAGCAACGCCGGGTGACAGAAGCTAGTAACTAATAAAATCACGAGGGTTTTTAGCTTTTTTGGAAGATTTACAAACAAGGAAACTTTTACATATATTTTCAAAAATTTTCGGAATTACCGATGTATTGTATAATATTCTGCAAACCAAATCAATGGATATAATATATTGTTGTAAAAAAATTACTGATATTTTACAACTACTCAGAAATGAGCAAGATAATAATGGCGAAAATTTATGGAATTCCTATATATCTGAAAAAAATGATGAACATGACAGCATTCCGCTAAGTAATGATTCAGAATTTGAAGAAAAAATAGAATTTAGTCAATTATTTAATAAAATAGTTGTTAACATATGTAATCAAATCGAATGCCGATTTTCTGCAATGTCAAAATTAGAATACTTTCACCTCCTTTCGAATGAAAAATATGCACAATTTAAAGAAAATTTTCCGAATAGTTTAATTGTAAATCTTAAAAAAAATTATGGAACATTGTTTGATTATTCACGTTTAAAAAATGAGCTTACTGTTATTTATTCATGCTCAGAATTTTCAGAAAAACCTGTTCATGAATTAATAAATTTCATGAAAAAAAAAAATCTTGATTCAGGTTTTCAAGAAGTGTTTAAATTAGGTACTTTAATATTAACTATCCCATGGACTACTGCTTCAGCAGAACGGTCGTTTTCTGCTCTTAAAAGAATAAAAACTAGTAATAGAAGTACGCAAGGTCAAGAAAGACTATGTGGTTTGAGCCTAATTTCAATTGAAAAACGAATTCTTATCGAGCTAAAGCAGAAGGGCACATTTTACGACAGCGTTATTGAAAAATTTATGTCTCAAAAGCGAAGAATTGAATTAATGTATAAATAATAATAAAATTAATTGAAAAAAAAAAAACATTTTTTTTACTTTTTCCATATATAGCACACCCAATATCAACACTCACCCTACGCCACTGGTTTTTATTCGAATTCTACGTATCTGAAAAATACGTTCGAAACACGCATCGAAGCGATCTAATTCGCGCTGTTTCATACAACTTGGGTTTGACTACTCTTGCTACAACATATGCTCCTAATAACATTTCGAAATATTTTTCGAAAATTCAATAGAATTCGAGGTTTTGGTGAAGAATTCAACCGATGCGATGTAATTCGCGTCGATTCATACGACTTGGGTTTGATTTTAAATTTTTTCATTCGAATTCTACGTATCTGAAAAATTCGTTCGAAACACGCCTCGAAGCGATCTAATTCGCGATGTTTCATACAACTTGGGTTTGACTACTCTTGCTACAACATATGCTCCTAATAACATTTCGAAATATTTTTCGAAAATTCAATAGAATTCGAGGTTTTGGTGAAGAATTCAACCGATGCGATGTAATTCGCGTCGATTCATACGACTTGGGTTTGATTTTCGATGTTTTTATTCGAATTCTACGTATCTGAAAAATTCGTTCGAAACACGCATCGAAGCGATCTAATTCGCGTCGTTCCATACAACTTGGGTTTGACTACTCTTGCTACAACATATGCTCCTAATAACATTTCGAAATATTTTTCGAAAATTCAATAGAATTCGAGGTTTTGGTGAAGAATTCAACCGATGCGATGTAATTCGCGTCGATTCATACGACTTGGGTTTGAATTTCGATGTTTTTATTCGAATTCTACGTATCTGAAAAATTCGTTCGAAACACGCATCGAAGCGATCTAATTCGCGATGTTTCATACAACTTGGGTTTGACTACTCTTGCTACAACATATGCTCCTAATAACATTTCGAAATATTTTTCGAAAATTCAATAGAATTCGAGGTTTTGGTGAAGAATTCAACCGATGCGATGTAATTCGCGTCGATTCATACGACTTGGGTTTGATTTTCGATGTTTTTATTCGAATTCTACGTATCTGAAAAATTCGTTCGAAACACGCATCGAAGCGATCTAATTCGCGATGTTTCATACAACTTGGGTTTGACTACTCTTGCTACAACATATGCTCCTAATAACATTTCGAAATATTTTTCGAAAATTCAATAGAATTCGAGGTTTTGGTGAAGAATTCAACCGATGCGATGTAATTCGCGTCGATTCATACGACTTGGGTTTGAATTTTAATGTTTTTATTCGAATACCTAAGATTATAATTTTTGAGGCGATCTATATCTACCCTCGCTCACAATTTTGAAAATTCCAAAATTATTAATATTAAGAGAAATTCATGTACTAATTTATTGAAAATAATTTGAATATCTTTTGTTTATAATAGTTAAGTACTGATTTAATACATCATTGAAAATAATTCTTTAAGAAAGTTTTTTTATTTGTTTTATTAATACATAGTATGTAGATGTATTATTGGAATTTTGTAAGTAAAATTAATATAAGATCAGGTCTTATTATCGAGGATATAAAATAATATTTATATCTATTTTCTGTATAAATGAAAACGAATGTATGTGTGTTACCTATTGACTCCGAAACAGCTGATCAGTTTGCCGCGAAAATCATAATTTACATAAAAAATATTGAAAAAAAAATCAAATCTGAATGAGTAAAAATATTGTCCAGTTGTCAATGTGTAAAAACGAATTTCCGGTTCGAAAATAATTGTTTCCGAAAAATTAATTATTATAAAAAACGAAATAAAAATTAACTCAAAAAGTAAAAATCAAATAAACATATTATATTTCGGTTATTATAAACAAACCATACAATTTATACGATCAATTTAAAGTTGTGTTAGTCATTATAAAAAAAAATGTCATTCAAATTTCGTAATATAATAAAAAAAAAAAAATTAAAATATATCGGTTCCAAACGTGTTAATCGTTCGGGCATTGAAGGGTCAGAAACGAATTTCCGGTCGATCCGATCCGATTCGTACTTCGAGACGCGACGAAAAAACAAAATGGCCGAAAATTAATTGTTTTCAAAAATTAATTATTACTAGCAGTAGTACCTAAGATTATAATTTTTGAGGCGATCTATATCTACCCTCGCTCACAATTTCGAAAATTCGAAAATTATTAATATTAAGAAAAATTCACGTACCTAATATATTGAAAATAATTTGAATATCTTTTGTTTATAATAGTTAAGTACTGATTTAATTCATCATTGAAAAGAATTCTTAAACAGCTGATCCGTTTGCCGCGAAATTTTTCAACTTAAACTGTAATCATAATTTACATGAAAAATATTGATAAAAAAATCCAGTCTGAATGAGTTAAAATATTGTCCAATTTTTATGAACAAATTTCCGCTCAATTCACATATTTATAGACGCGATAAAAAAAGTCCGAAAATAATTGTTTTCGAAAAATTGATTATTATAAAAAACAAAATTAAAATGAACTCAAAAAGTAAAAATGAAATAAACTTCTGGAACAGCATTTAGTTAATTGAGCTGCAAAACTAAATAATACATATTAATATTTCGGTTATTATAAACAAACCATACAATTTAGATGATCAATATAAATTCAAATTTAAATATAATTGAAAAAAAAAATTAAAAATATATCGGTTCCAAACGTGTTAATTGTTCGGTCATTGAAGGGTCAGAAACGAATTTCCGGTCGAACCGATCCGCGACGCGACAAAAAACAAAATGGCCGAAAACTATTTGTTTTCAATAATTAATTATTATATTTGAAAATGTAAACAAAGCGGACGGCGTGACCTTGATATTCAAAAATGCTACCTATCGATAATTAGCGTCAAGGGTCAGATTCGTATGAAGGCATTTATGTACAGATTTTTTTTCCGAAATATCCAGAAGATACGAAAGGAGATCTTATCGCATCGGCCGTAAGATCCAAATTACCGTATTTTCGTTTCGTTTCAAATTAAATGCTGTGCAAAAGGTGCACCGTTTTGTTTATTTGTTATATGTTTTGCACCGTCTGAATTCGACGCTTGAAGATTTTCCATACAAAATCCCGGGCAGACAAACGTACAAACAAACGTACAAATACGCTTAGTAAATTTATATTATAGATATAATTGAGTAGTCGAACATCGATCATAACTTTAAGAAGTGTAAAAATAATTATATCGATCACACAATAGTAAAATAATTTATGGAATGAAAGATAAACAGAATTTTTCCAGAAAGTCGCCAATAACTGATTATTATACAATACACAATAAGAAATAAACTGAACCATGTTCATACCAAATCAAAAAAACCATCAATCATCGAAATGATTGAATTACCAGATATTTAACAATATAGATAAAATTATATTTTATTGTCCATATTTCTCAAAACATTCATAAACCTATTGTATTCATTATGTTGGCTTGAACCCATTATAAATATAGAATTAAATGAAATCGTTTATATTAAATTACAATTCTGAATACATATTTAGAAAATCAATCAAATATATAAAATATATCTCACTCACCGATAACATTTAAATGAACAAAATGGCTCATATGAGGAGTAGTTGATATTTGGCATTCATAGATGCCGGAATCTCGATGTTGTGGATATTTTATCTGAAAAATAAAATTTAATGTTAATTAAAACACTTCATAATATTTCAACAACATTAATATGAATGTATGATTAGAATATCATACACCGACTTTTCGATATAAATTAGTCGATCGAGATGCACCTAATTGTAAGTACGTCTATGAACATTTATGAATCTTTTTAATACTTTTTTTTATATTATATATCTTGAATTTTTTTATAGATATAAGAAAAATATACAAAATGAGAAATTGGTCGATTTTAGAGATGCGAAAAAATGTATCGTTCTACCGAAACCGATATTCGAGCGCTCGTATTGAAACACCCTTCACCGCGCATGCTTGCGCTTGAGGATTTTGCATTTCGAGAGGCGGATGGAGAATCTCGCGCTTGAATTTTTTATCGAAAGCTAAACATATTGCTGGATTTTTCGGGCAATATCTTCCAGAGCAGCGAAGCGTAAGCCTTGCGAGCGTCTTTATTAAAATTCATAAAGTTCACTTCGCTATTCGCGATTCCGATTCCACGTACAAACATCGCATCGCATTATATTATACAATAAATATGAGTCGGGAGGGAAAAAGCGCACTATGGTTCTGACAATTCGGTTGGTTTGATTGATGCGTAAGACATTGAAGGATTACCTCTAAGGAACGCTGTTATGTATAATTGAGACTTGAAGTGATCAACTTCACTTTTGTAAAAAAAAACTGATTAAATTTCAAAGAGGTTAGTAGTTACGATTTAATCTAATCGTAATTAACCTAATTTCTAAAAAAATATGAGATTAAAATGTCATTTCACTTGGTAGAGTCATCACTTTCCATATGTGAAATCTTTCTTGAATAATAAAGATAAACACCATTAAAGGCCAGTTTTTCACCTCTGGTTTGAGAATACATAAATGTCTTTAAATTGATCGAGACAGACATACTACAGTTCATACAACAATACATACATCCATCTCTTTCCCCTGATTTTTATAGTTGGTAGTTGAAGAATTGTATATAATTTAAATTCGTTTTATTCTTAAACCAGAGGTATAAAGACCAGGCCTTAATGATTAAAAACGATGTTTCATAGTTTTATCGACTTTTTGTTCTAAGTTAGTCACGTTTTGAATTGAACGACTTGATCGTTGTACAATATAATGTTTTTGATTTATTATATCATGTTACTCACTTGCAAAGTCCAGTCTTCTGAATGTGGATTGTGGATGGCTTTAAATCTTTGGTCTGATGTGTAGGTGTACCTGCCGACGGTCAACAAGTGTATGTCCCGATGTCGTATCCATGATACTTGCAAAAGCACCTGAAAATATTAAAAAAATGAAAAATAATCTCAATTTTAAAAAAAAAATATCATTTAACATTATAATAATTTCATAACAACGATCAAATGAGTTTGCGTACGATTGGGAAAATTTAATTGTGCTCGGCGCTGCGAGACACGCTAATAAGAATACGAGATGAAGGCTACGATGTACTCATGTGTCCTTAAAATGTTATTATGCTCAAATGTACTCAATCTGATTTATCTCAGTTCGTACATTTGTCCGTTTATCAATACAAAGTAGATAATTGACAATGAACTAATATACATTATCTTATTGACCCAGAGATTAACATTATCTTGAAACACGTATTGAGTATTCAGTAAAATTTCAGCCTACATAGACGACGGTCGGATTCTCACAGTTTTTTTGACATTTTTAGTTATATTAAGTGTTAAATATTTGAGTTTTTTTCAAGAAAATGGATGATCCTAAAATGAAGTCTATCAAAATTGAAATGGGCAGTTTCTACAGAGATTCGATCAATTTAACATTTAACGATATTTCGTATAAAGTACCTGGTAAAAATAGTAAGTATTAATACGATATTATATTTACGTTTATGTTTAGAAAATACATATTTATGAACGAATTAAAATCATGAATTTAGAGAATATGTATATTTGTTGAAGTCTACGTCGATATTGCTTTATCTAAATTTCTGAGTATTTTCGGGTCAATTATCAAGTTGTTCTATGTACTAAAATACTTATATATGACATATGACAACATAAAATAGTATATTATGTATAAAAACATTTTAATATATGCTTTTGAATATTTCTTCAAATCAGAAAAAGAAGATAAAATCATATTGAATAATGTATCTGGTACTTTTTATGCCGGAAGACTGACTGCAATATTAGGTCCTTCGGGTGCAGGAAAAACAAGCCTTTTGAATATTTTGGCAGGAAATAAGTAAATATGATTTTTTTTCATCAAATCATTAAGTGACAACCAAATATATGCATTATGACAACCATATTATACTATATTTAAGTCTCATAAAATTTTCACAGTAGGAGAAACGTAACCGGCCAAATTTTAGTGAACGGCGAAACCTTAAATATAGACGATTTTCATTGGCAATCATCATATATTGCACAAGAATCGTCTTTACTACCTCATTTAAGTCAAGAGGAGACTTTAATGACAGCAGCCAATTTGAAACTGTCAAATACAACGGACGATGAAAAATCTCTAATAGTCAGTTTCGTTGATGTTTATCTTCTTTATCTAACATATTTATCGTTTCATTGAATTATACCAAAACATAAATCTATTTTCAGATAAAAAACATATCAAATTTACTAGGACTTAAAAACACAATGAATACTAGAGTTACCCAATTATCTGGAGGAGAATTGAAACGACTATCTATAGGTGTGGAGTTAGTGACGAACCCACCGATTATGTTTTTCGATGAACCGACTAGGTACACAATTGTGCAATATTTTATTAGTGATGTGACCTAAAAAAATGGTTAACTATTTTATAATAACGTATTTTAGTGGGTTAGATAGTGTATCGGCGTATCAAGTGATAACACATTTACGAAAGTTAGCAGGAAATGGACACACCATAGTTTGTGTGATACATCAGCCTTCTTCGAGACTTTTTAAAATGTTCGATGATTTTTTATTAATATCTAATGGAAGAAGCATTTATAACGGTCCAATTAGTCATATGGTTGAAGATTTTGAAACAGCCGGTTTCATGTATCCGCAATATTATAATAGAGCAGACTTTGGTAAATACTAAAATTATACATTGCATAATTATATTGTGCTAATTTAACATTTGATAATATTTTAGCTGTAGAAGTAGCGAGTGGTGATCTTGAAGGAGATGTTGATTCGCTTATAAATATAAATACTTCAAAGCTTCAAGAACATGTTGAGTCTTCTAATGAAAACAAGAACAGTAATAAAGCTAAATTTAATTTTATAACTATTCATATGAAAGGTTATAGATGATTCCGTTTAAAATATTATTGAAATATGTATTTTCTTATGCAGATGGAAACAGTTTTTATTCTCCTACATATAAATCAATTCCAGCTAATGAAAAATACAATATATCTCCTTCTAATAAAGCAACATACAAATTATCCAAAAGAAACAATTATGCTACTTCTCAAGCGAAACAATTTCAGATATTACTTAAAAGATCATTACTCTGCACGTTCAGAGACAATGTAAGACTTTTATTGACTTTTGTAATATTTAATTTAAGTATTCCAATTTAATTTACCATAACACATTTCAGTACTTAATAAGGTTGCAAACAGGATCTTACATTGTGATTGGATTTATTGTAGGATTAATATATTATGGCATAGGGAATGATGCTGCTAAAATAATGAGCAATGGTGCTTTAATGTTTTTTATGACAATGCTTTTATTTTTCACCAATTCAATGCCAACAGTGTATACTTGTGAGTGAATATAAACACAATTATAAAATATAAAAAATATAATATTTATTAATTTGTTTTTTACTTATTAGTTCATTTAGAAACAGCAGTTTTTAAAAGAGAACATGAAAACAATTGGTATTCTGTTCCAGCATTCTTCATCTCTAAGCTGATATCATTAATTCCCATGCAAGTAATATTTTCAGTTACTATAATTATTGCTATTTTAAATACAAATATAATAGTGATAATTAATTTATACAGGTTGTACCTCCAACACTTTTTGTTTTTATTTGTTATTACATGACGAGTCAACCACCGGAATATTTTCGATTTTTCATATTTTGGCTAGTTTGTATATTATTTGGAATCATTGGTCAAACTTTGGGTTTATTATTTGGAGCTATTTTTCCAGTTCAGGTAAGTCAATATTGTCAATATTACTATTTATTGAATGTCGATTATTAAAAATTACATATTTTTTTTCAAGATCGGAGTATTTGGTCTAGCAGCTTTTACTCTACCCGTGATAATATTTTCTGGATTTTTCATAAGACTTAATGAAATTCCTTCATACATGAAAATTTTCAGTCATATATCCTATTTCCGATATTGTTTTGAAGGTTTGTTATTGGCTGTGTACGATTATGACAGAAAACCCTTATCGTGCTCTATTCCTTACTGTTATTTCAAACATCCAACCAAATTCTTGGAAGCGATGGATGTTGTTCCAGGAAATTATGTAACTGATGTTTTGATCATAGTAGCTACTATAATATTTTACCAGATTTTAGTATTTTTAGCACTGAAATATAAAGTTTGGAAACGTAGATAAAAAAAAAATATACATTGTAATTCATCAAAGACTGATCTTTTCACTACTTTAGTCTACTAAATATAGAATTACAGTCAATAATTCAACTACGGACTGGTAAAAATCTTTCTCTGTTCTTCAGTTTTTATTGTTCGTAGTTAGAAAACTGATTGTCCCTCTATGATTAGTTAAATTAAACAGTGAAAATATCGATCCTTAAACTTTTTTGAATTACTTTTGTATGTATATGTAATTTTATTAGTAAGAAACTAGTCTATTCTGAACTATTTATTGTAAAGTAGAGTTGTACCTGGATGTGAAGTATTGGGATAGTAAGTTTCCTCTAATTTAGTTTTAGTAAAATTATTTATTTTTATGAAATTATGAGAAATATATAATAATAAAATCGAACGATTGTTTTCAAATAAATGTGTTTATATTTTTTCGATATTTTAAACTTTGTATATGTATGGGGTTGAAACGTATGAATATATTGCAATTATTATTCGATATTGAGAGGACGAATATTTTCTTCACTGATTTATTTGCCTGGATATGCTTGATTCTGGTCAGGAAAAATATTTATTAAAATTTTAAAATTTCAAAGACAAATAAATGAAGAATGCATTCACAATAAAATGAATCAGCTTTGCTCATTTTAATAGAAATCGATCATTTGAACTAAAAATATCAATTCAAAAGCAAATTTTCTCACATAAAACAAATGACTAGAACACGTTCTAAAGCTAAACTTCAGCCATAGCTCATTTTAACAGTTTCGTTCATTTTAACCATAGCCTCGTACGATGGTATCGAGCGTGTTCAGCACCATTCACGGTTTTTTCATTATTTAGGCGGTCAAAAGTCAACGGATTACCGATTCGTATATCAAACAAAACGGTAATTTTCTTTTTTCCTTCCATATCGTTCGGTTAAATTAAACGGTCAAGTGTCACGCGACCGGCAATTATGAGAATGGGCCGCAAATTTCTACTATAATTCTCTATATGATACGTACAGTTTTATATGTTTTTTTAGAGTGACACTTTTGTATATTCGTACATGAGTCTTTCAAAACTAAAACTGACTAACTCCATTAAGCAAAAAGTCGAAAAAATCGATCAAACGTATTCGATGCGTTTTTCAAAATTCGTTTCGAAATCCAAAATGAGTTTGTAATAAACTATAGATGTTGTTGATTAATATTAAAATACATAATTAATTAAAATTGATTCTGAAATGAATGATTTATAATGAAAATTTTATCATTAAATGATTACTTAAGAATTCAGGAAATATATTTCATACGAAAAAGTTATGAATATATCAAATATTTAAATCTCATTTTTTTTCAAAGCAGAGTTAATTACATTTAGGTCTAAATGGCTCATATATACATACATATGTATGTAGAAAACTTACAGTATTATGTATCATATAATATGTATCGATACACAAACGTATCTGTGTTTGTGGGTTTTCAAATTAATGCAATTCATGATTAATGTAATTTTCCAAATGTACTCCGCTCACGTGCGCGAATTATTCTGAAAGCTTCGAACGCCATTTCGTGTCGTATAATTGGAAAAATTTGTATCACGTTTCATTCGGATGGATAATATTGATATATTAACAAACTTTATATATATCATACATATAAATGTATTTTTTATTAAATTTTTCTATAAAACCGATATTTTTTTATGATACTACAATATAAATAAATATAATAACATAATATGGGCATACGCATCTACATCAATAATGAATATGATTCTATCAGAATATTCGAATGCTTCACAAAATCACAACATCGATAGATATGACCCGAATTTATGATTTCTGTATATTTTAACTTAGAGAATTGAAATCGCATTAGAGTTCGATCGCATTGTGTGTTCATGTTTCAAACTATTTATTCGCAAATGCATTTTGCACAATGCACAATAATAGCTTTAGCATTGCATTCCATTCCAGTTTGAAAAGGAAGTGTTGCTTTATCGAAAATAAATAGTTTCAATCGAGTACGAAATTCGGTAATTGGTAGATTATATTGTGTGTCAAATCTTTCATAGGAAAAAATGAAGAGTTAAATTAAACATTATACAAACCAACAGAAAAAATATGAGTGGTGAGTATGTGAAAAAATTGGTCATTAAGAAAATTACAAAATAACGTGTTTCACATTCTTGTAATGGTTTTATCTTAAGCTGTGAAAATTAAGTGTCCTGTTTTCGTTAACGTTTATAAGTGCCTTTTTAAATATTGAGATTAACCTTTCTCGTTGGGCCTTTTCGGGTCTATTCTCGGTGGTGCTGTAATGAAGGTGGATATTAAAAATTTGTCACCGTGTAATTGAATAGAAAGCTTTTGTCTAATGATTTTTACCGGAGAAGGCTTAAAACGAAAGATATCTGGTTTTATTAAATCGTTCATCTTGATTATAACTCAATCTTACATTCATAGATTAGAAAGCAATTTGAAAAAATAATCCCCCTCTATAATTTATAGGACGGTTTTACTGTATTACTTTCTTATTTTAGCGTATTTTGAGATTGTTTTCTATAAATCCTGTCTAATAAATGTAAGAGAACCACACGTACGCGTATGTGGCATGCAAATTTATCGGAATAAACACGTATGTTTTTCGCACAGCAGACAGTTTAAGAGTTAATACGCTTTTAGGTGAATGAGGTTAACCCAGCGTTCTTCAAAGAGAATGATATGTACGTTATCGGCGACGTACAAAAGCGTTTATAGACGTTCATTTGGAAATTCTCTGAAAGCTATTCGATTTGAAAATTCATCTGATTAATTCATAAATTGAATTGTTTTCGATATCATAACTTTACAATTACAATAGATGTTTTTTACGTTCAAATAAGTATTTTTTTAAATATATTTATATTTCATTTTGAAAATTTAATCGATTTTGTGTATTATCCTACTTATGGGTTCCTTATGTAATATATATTTCTTTATTCATGCAATAAACTTTCTCGAATAATACGAATTTTCCTTCAAGAAATTTCCACAAATGTCTAAAGACCGTAAAGAACTCGACTAATTCGAAAGAGCGCTTATTAAGTAAACGCAATATAGAAAAACCTTCTTACAACGAAACCCCCTTTATGTAATGAGGTGATTTTTTTCTACAACATTAATTCCTCCTATAAATATTTTTTTATAATCCCATTTCAATATTCAAATAAATATTCTTTACGAACATATATTTTAAATTCATTTGTTCACCAGAAAAACGTCAGTAGTATTTAGTCCATTGATTTTATTACACATTTCCAGTGAAGGTTAATATAGATTTTAGAACTAAATTTAATATAATATATCAATGCACAAATCAAATACTTCAAATCAATAAAATAAAATCCTTTCCTTTGAGAATGAACCTACATATATTTCCTTTGTAAAGTAAATGGCTATAAATTTGTCAGATTAATCTTGTGGTTATAATTTTGGACAAATTAACCTCAAATTGGATAAAGTGAGAAATTTCGCTATTTTCTCGATTCGAAATATCATACAAAAGTGTTCAAATTGTTTTATATCAAAATATTTAATGTAATCGCTTGATTTATTTAATTTTAGGAAGATCACACGAAGTTTTATAATGATGAAGTTATAGCCGTTTATCTTAAGGCCTCCGTAAATTCGAATACAAATCCGAATCGTCAAAATGAAAAAAAATCTATTAATAAAAACATAAAAACCTTATATTTGACAATTCAGATTTTGATCTTAAGCAAAAACGGATCGTCTTTAGAGGAATTTTCTCAATACAATAGACGAAAAGAAATGTATAATCATCTCAAATCTAAAAATCCTATCACTGAATCAACCTTTTGTACAAAATATTAACCCTTTTAAGACTTTGGAGCATGTGAATGACGCAAGCATACCCTTTATCGATCACGCACCTTCCCACACTCGAACGAGCACGTGTCGAGACCTCGATCGACCAAATGACCACACTGGCTGTCGTACGTGAAATATATCAAAAACAATAAAATTACACACATATGTATATACCTGAAAATATAAAGAGAGTGGAAAAAAATCCACTTTTCAGTACGCGTGTGTCGCTTTATTGTTATTTAAGTCGAATCGCGTGCGCGTCGCGTTGACCGATTGAAAAAATAATACGAGAAAGCATTGTTCGGTCCGAGGAAAATTCGTCGGAAAATACACGTAGGAATGGCGGTTGTTTTATTATTTTTTTGTGGTTCGTTGGAAAATCGAGTTTGCTTTTTAGCATATGAAATGATTTTGAATAACTCTCTTTAAGGCGTTTCGATACAGTCGATAAACGGTCGGTGCTTTTTTCCCTCTGTGTGCGTATTTTGATTGTTGCCCTAGAACGGTTATGTTCAGTTATTGATTTTCATATATGTGTGTTTTTTTTTCGGTTTCTTAAAATAAGTTTTTCGTATTGAGTATATAAATGACGTATGTGTAGAGTATATTAAAGGTATTGAAATTGTACATATAATAGGTGGATATATTTATATTATGAAACGAATGTTTTTACAATATCATTTTCATATTTACGTGTATTTAACTCATAAAGTGGAATTATATGATCTGCATTACTGATTTCGATAGAAATTTGTGAAAGTATAGTATAAGTATAGATATGAAACGTTATTTTGACAAAAAATGCATCACTTAAAAGCTTTTTAGTTATCACAAGTCAAAGTTTATTATATTTATTAAACGCACTAACAAAATTATGACTTATATGAAGTGTCTTCAAATATTTTTAATATGAAAAAAGCAGTAATAATAATAATATTTTTATACGTTGAGCAAACTACAAAATATAAAATCTTCATGTAAAACAATATTTTATTAGTTCACTTTGCAAATATTCGAAACTTTGACCTGCGATGACTAAAAGCAAAATGAGAGATGCATTTTCCATCAAAACATCTATTTCATCTCAACATTTATACTATTATAAATTCCATAGAAATCACTAATGCCATATATACAAATTCTCCTCGTAAGTCTATTACAATATTAAAATGTAATTATAAAAGCTTCAGTGAACCTGGAAAACTCAGCTCGTCTCGAAATAACACTGCGATCGATTTCTGATCAAAACACACAGCAGATACTTACAACTGAGCCTATACACAAATCGGCTGAACGAATACACCGAGCAAGAGCCTCGCCGCTAATTTTGTTTTGAAACCCACCCAACCACCCACAAGTCGATCTAACCTCTTTTAACCCAACCACCCTTCGAATTTCTAAACCACACCTTACGATGTTTCGCCTCCTTTCAAGCTAGCGAAGCTTCGAAATATCCTTCTGGACTACAGCGGAACCTCGTGTGATTGGTATAATTTATTCAAGAAATTTAGTCTTTGTTGTGCTAAAATTTTTTTCGGATAGTGATCAATGTAAAATATGATAATGTGTTACAATCCAATAAAAGAAACCGTAGTAATTTCACCTTTGAATTATTAATCTCTCTGATCTCATATTGGTTTTTGAGGATAGTGTAAATCAAAGTTGTAAATCATTTGTATTATATGAGCTGTAAATATCAGAGCACTTAATGTAGTCATAAAATGACAAAATTCATTTGGCCAGTGAATAATAAATCATTTACTTCAGAAGCTATTTTAATTAATTTTGTACTCTAATGTGAACTGACTACATTCATAACTTATTATAAACAAAATTTTTATGTTTACAATTTCGAGAAATGAAATAGCGAAGGGAAATAAGAGACTTTTGTACAACGCATTAAGCACGTTCAATCCCCAATTGAAGCGAATCATTGCATCTTATTTCATTCGTTATACAAATCACTCATTAATTGAACATCTACTGTACTTTCTCACTCCTAAAACCACCTAAGCATCTACGGGACACCTTCCCACCTTGTAAACCCACCTTTTAAGCTACCCAATTGCCTTGTAGCCCACCTGAAACTTGGAAGGCTTTGGAGCGAAACGGCGAAGGACTAATGGCGATTCTTGCACACACACGGTCTAGGTTCACCTGGACCTTATTTCGGCTCGGCTACCTTATATGACGACTAAAAAGGCCAAGGGGTACAAGTGTAATTTTTACCTAAATGGAGTTATATATAATAATCTCTTCTATGTACGCTCATATATTTAGTGGCAAAAGAATATAAAGGAACGTGGAAAGTGTACTGAGATATTTCATCAAATCACTCGTCCTTCTCTTAATACATACTCAAATTTTTCTCGAAATCACAACAGAGTTACTTGTACCCCTTGACATTTTTAGTTGTTATATGTGAAGCGGGCAAAGTTTTAGATGTGTATGAAATACGCGTACGACTTGAAATCGTATTAAACAATGGATTCGCATGTACATAAATGGTACATTCGCATTGTGGGTTTCGGCTAAATTATAGCACTTTGTATACTCGATTTTACCTACCGAGTCTATTAAGGATTTACAGTGAAACCTCGATATATTCACGTGAGTAATCCATTCCAAGAAACAGTATGTTTGCCGAAGCGTTTTTTTCATGCATTTTAATGTAAATTGAATCAATCCGTTTCATACTGACAATTGATTGCTTATTTAAGTCTATAAAATTATGATGATATGGCTGGTTTTTTTTAAACTACATACATATATAGATGTTAAATTGAAATTTTTGCCAAACGAGTTCCATTTTCAAGTTTTTAAGCGAGTTCTTTTTTCAATAAATAATTAAATTCAATTATTTTCATCGCTTAGCTTTTAAAATTGTTTGGACACATGATTACATTGTTTTTGATGAAAATAACAACAAAATTTAATGGATTTTGTTTGTTTGTCGAGGCATTGTACGTATATTAAAGCATTTTTCACTGGAAAAAAAATAAGTATGTCATGTACGTATGCTGAGGTAAACCTGCTTATGTCGGGGTATCACAGTATTCTAATTGAAATTAATATTATTGATTTTTTATTTTTTTTAGATATAATTCTCAAATACCGACACTCTATCGATTATTTCAACAAGAAAAAACATGCAATTTTCGTCACAGGTGTGCATGAAGTGTCGCACTATTAAATTATTTACACAAACTGGAAAGCTCTTCGTCTGCCGTTTTAAAACTCCATCCAAGCTTTTATCGTTGTGTGAAGTTTTCTTCAACACGAATTTCATACATCGAGAAAACTTCACGTTTCAATGAAACTAAAAAAAAGAAAATCAATAATTGAAACGTTCGAAAATCTCCGATACTCGAATCCGTCGACTCGAATTCAATTTCGCTTAAACCAAATAACACCTTTTCGACCTCGAGAAGAGTTTCATTATGAAAATTCATAAATCACATTGGCTTGTGCTTTGCAGATGTTGCACACTATGAAATTACGGTATTATACTGTTTTCATTTCAGATATCGGCTTAATGGATCGTACTATTGGACGAATGTTATTTATATTCGAGCGTAAAAATTTATAGGTTCAATTTCGATACAAATATCGCACTCGCAAATCGGTTTTTCACGGCAAAATTTACATTTAAAAATCAAAATTGAAATTTTAAATCGGAAAATTGAATTTGAATTCCTTTTATACTAAACAAAACGCAAAATTTATGTGAATATATGAGCCGTTCGATATTAAACTCCACTTATTGTAAGCAAGAAGTCGAAAAAATTAATTGATTGTTTTTCAATTTTGTTTTAATTTTTTAATATTTTGAAGTTACGAATATAAAAATTTTGTAAAATTGTTTGATATTTTTGAAGTTATGAAATTAAATAACTAGAAACAATTTTTGCTTTAAATCAATTTCGAAAAAAAATTCGCTTAATTCAGTAAGCTTCTAAGGATATAAAGGGCTTCTAGATATATGTATGAAGGGCAACAAACGTGGAACATCGGGATATTTATTACTTACAGTTTCATCCATCTACTAATTTTGTATAAAATTAGTCACTGATGGTATTATTGTTAGATTTCAAAAATAAAAACAACAGAATTGACATTAAGTCTAAAAATATTGAGGATTAAAATTTTACTAGTTTTCAACAATATCAGCTATAACTTTGAAGCGTGATAATTTTTTTAGAATACATTATGAGATTATTGCTCTGCGATTTGTTGGATTGAAATCGCGTTAATTTTAAATGAAATTCAGTATTTTATATTTACCAACTTTTGACTATTTCGAATCAAAATACCAGTTACACATTTGATACATATGAAAAAATCATTTTTCAGTCATCGTCGTTTTTTCCGAATTTGTGTGACTATTTCTTCCCTATACTATAATTAACACATACCTTAGTATAATTGGCCTCAATATATTTCTCAAGAACGTTGATTATTTTTCATATATAGAAAATAAACGTTTAAAACTTAAATGTTTCGATATTTGTCACCCTTCATATAATATATAACGCTTACCATCTTATGACTCGCGTACGCGTATATCCTTTTAACGTTTCGCCGGAGCCGTTGGAGAAATCGAAGCCTCCCCTAAGAACGGTGCGATTTCGGAGCTTTTCGTCTACCACAAAGAGCGTATCCATTCTCCCTTCAGGACACCGATATTGTTGTTGCCGGGAAAGATTTACGAGCGCCGTCCAAGATTGCTTATACACTCGCGGGCAGCTCACTTTCATCATCGTCAGTGAAAGGAGCCGATAACAAAACCGTATTTATTTCGATAGCAACAAAGAGGAGTCGAGATTTATTTTTCTTTTATTTTCTTTTCGTTTTCTTATTTTTTTAAAAGGCAACGCGTGGGAACTTCGACGGGACGCGTGTCGTGAGACGCGCGCCGTTTGCGTTGGTGGACTTGATAATGTTGTGTTTGGCCAATATTTGAATTTTCCGATTTAGAATTGTTGATATGATGTGAAAGCGGTAAAAACACGATTTTTACTCAAAAATTCCAATTTTATTAATATTATTTCAGATTGACAGATTGAGGAAACATCTATCTGCGACTAGGGCTTCTGCTCGACAAAATTATTGCCTTTAGTATATTAATTGTGCTAATATAGGGTTAATCTAAGAGCTAACTACCCTTAATTTTATCAAAAGTTTTTCAACTGATGGTACAGTGGTATAAATAGTTTGTGCATGGCGTGTCGATTCAGCATACTTGGAATGCGTGAATTCGAGTTCTATCTTAACGGGAGTCACTTGTCGTTTCTCTTAATTGATTAATTTATATGGATATTTGGTCGATTATTTCTAATATAAAAATTCATTTGATTTGAAAAAATTGTAAATTTAAGACTTTACAAAACGGTTTCGCGAATGATTATCTCTTGTTATACATATAAACGTTTCAATTAAATTCGATATATTTAATGTTGCCTACTGTGTGCTGTTGAAATTTCTTTGCCTTGCGGCTCACTTTTTATATTTAACCTGAATAATTTTAATTCATAAAATTTTATATAAATGGGTATAAATCACCTATATAAATATGAAGAAAAAAAATAGTCCATGATATAGAAACTGGTGAAAAGCGAAGTCCTAGTTCCAATTCAGACTGAAATGCCATTGATAGAAAGAAAGAAAGATCGCGCAACTCATCGCACTTACAAACATAATATTCATTGAAAACTTCATAAATTCAACAGAATAACAACTGCTCATTTTTCATGACTAACTCCACATCCTTAATTGTTGACAATCCGTACGAAAAATCCAGATAAAGTCGCATAGAAAAAGAAAATCAAGTAGAATCTAGCATTGCATTTAAAGAGTAACCATTTTCTTTTGATCGCCTTCGATCCGACCACGATTGATACCACTTTCTCCATTATTATTCATCATCGTTCGAACACAGCCCTCGCTTTCGTCAAGAAGAAAGTCCGAGAAACTTTTCGACGTCTCGAATTAGTTGAAAAGTGTCCCGAGCAACTTCGCGCTCGGCGGATGAGCAATTTTCCGACGCCGATTTGCAAAATTGCCATAGGCTTTTTTATGTGTATTTTTATTTCCGACCCCCCTCAGGAAACAAACGGTTGCTTCTCCTTACCATCTCCCTTCGTCCTTCGGAGGGAAAAGTAATTTTGCGGTAATATATAACCGATGAAGCGCAGGTCTTTTTGGGGGTTGAGCGAAATTCGGTACAGAAAGGGAAAGGAGGCTTTAAAAAGTTTTCAGCGGTTTTTTTTTTCAGCGGCTGTGAGCAAAAATCGCCGTCGATGCGATAAAATCACACTTTGAAAATTTAGTGAGCGCTAAAAAAAGTTCGGTGCCAGGTCATTTAGAAGAGATAATTTGAGAAGTTTTTAATTAAAAAATATAAACAAATTTACGCAGTATTCAAAAATATATATCGACATAAGAAATAAAAAGTCTAAAGACATAGGAGAATGTGAAAAATCCAAATCATTGGGATTGATATTAAAAAATACTATATTTCCACAATCAATTACACTAGTGTAGATGCTCATCTTTGAATATAGCATTTTCACATTTCGTTCAATTATCACAATCTTTGACTTATAAAGTTATCTAATGCGATTTAATACAACAAAATAATTAAAAAAATTAAATATATTCAATGAGATATTAAATGATATGAAATATATTCAAACACCTTAAGGACGGGTCCCTTGATTGCGCAGGTTGTGCATAATCATTTACGTATGATCTTTTTCAATAACGTCTTAACTAATTATACGCATTTGAAAGATTCATTATAATCGATAAATTAAAAAATAAAGTACATCTTTTTAATTTCTAATAAAGATCAAAGTAAATAAAAGGGCAACATACCGTCTTATTTCCCAGATTCTTGACTCGGCAGTTCAGATAAGCAGTCTTGCCCAAGAGCGCTGTCACATTCTTGGAGGCTGCCAAGTCAAAATGGGGGCCCCTGGGGTTTCCGGGGCTCGGTAGCTGGCCCCCAGCGGGTGCTGCGCCCCCCAGGCTGTTGTCGACCCCTGTTTCTGATTCGCCTTCTTGGCCCTGCTTTCCGCGAGATCTCTGCGCTGCCAATGCTGAAAATCATTCATATTGATATCAATATTTCGATTTAATAAAATTTTATGTTAACGTACATATAGATAATTGAGTGGGAAAGTGAGGTGTTGCACTCTCACGTGTATATAGTCAAACAATAATTGACTCTGTGTATCTATTGAATCGATAGATACATAGAGTCGGTTTTGCTTGACACAATCGGTAATCGATATTTTAGGTATTTGTTCTATTGTAGTGTAAAAAAGTATGACCAAATGTCGTATGTATGTATGTAAGTATATTATCCTAAAAATGGATATTTGAAAATATTTCTCAATTTTTGATTCAGTATTTTGTATATTTACTTCGTGGATATTAAATTTTTGACGGAACGTTCTGCTTATATTTCATGTAAAAAAAACAAAAGAGCAGTATATTTGAAAAATCTTTAAATTTTCTCAATTATTTTTTTAAGTAGAAAAATTTTCCTTTGATTTTTAAATACAAAACTTGCACTGCAGACAATTATAAATGTTATTTAGAATTATTTTAAAAATGAATAACCGATTAAAAAATCTTATTGTATTGACTAAAACCTTCCAAATAATCGTAAAGCACCTATTAAGTATCAACAAAATGTCACAATTTTATCAAAGAGTAAACATTTTTCTGCCCCGAAGCCTTCTTCGGGAACAAACGTACAAACTGCCTCAAAAGTAAACTTATCCACACCAAAAACTAACATTTGAAAAGAACGAACGTATCTTCGTCGGTTTACGCGAGAGCGAATGGATCTATGTTTATGCGATTACGCGAAATTTGCATTTTCGAAACGAAAAATCCACCCGAAACAGAAAAGCACACATTGGCCCAATAAAAGATAACGTGCCGAGGAAAAATCCCTTTAATGGTTTTACCGAAGATCGTTAAGCCCCTTCCAGAGCTTATTATCGGCGCTGAAGTTCTTTTTCGACACGAGACGTTCAAAGTCTCGAGACGAGGGGCTTATTATCAACATTTTCTGCGACCCATTCCACAGCCCTTAAAATGCTCGAACCCTATCCGAACGACCCTCTTGCTTTCCAGTAGGGTTTCCAAAAATAGTAAAACCAGTTTTTAGTTCAAAAATTTAAAAAATAAAACGAAAAAACCGCGTTTTTCCAAGATTTTTGATATTCCTAAGTGCCAGTCTTTTCACCTGAATATAAACTATACGCGCTCTCTAAAACTATGAGCTGTTAAAACAGCCGCTGAAAGTGACAGATATACATACTACAGATCGTATCAAGTAATTAATTATATCAAGTACTTTTGCGTTGAAATGTCATTCCTTTCAAAAAGTCGAGTAAGTCACAATAAGCTTTGAACTGCTCAAATACTAGTTTCGATCTGATTTGAGAAAATCTTAAAAATACCAACTAACCGAGCCAATTATGCCGAATTTTAACTTTGTATAAAATTGATATAAAACCGGTTATCAGATTCGGCCCTAACCGGTTTGCACATCCTACTTCCGAGTCACGGTTTTTAGGTAAACAACCAATAAAAGTGGGTTCTCGGAAGAAAGAACTCGCATAACTCGCGGGGTGGAGCCCGAGGGTTGAGATTCGAATTTTTTTATGCAGATGCGACTGAAAAGTGTCCGCATAATGATGTTGTTTTATGGGCCAGAATACGGACAAAGGACTCGAAGGGTATGTACGAAAGAAGGGATGTTCTCGAAAAAGATTTGGAAAAAATCCTGGTGCATCGAGGGAAATTTAGAGCTTTTTTGAATGTACACTTATAAAATATAAAAATATTATTTTGAAATTTATTTAGAAATTATGTTTTTAATTTTCTTAGTGAATTTCTATTCAATCAATTTAATATTCATAAAATATTAAGCTGATTAACTTTTCTTGGAAGCTAACGCTCGAAAGGCACATAATATTATACACTAACATGATAAATACAGTGAACCACACGATAACATCCCTTCCGTAACGTTATTTTTAAACTCCAAATAGAAATTTAAAATATAATATTATTCAGTTAAGTGTCGATTTGATCTTTCTAGTCCGCAATTCACTGAAATACTATCTTAGATAAAATACGAAGAATATCGTTCAAAAGTTCAGTTATTTGCCTTGGTTATCGGGTAAAAATGTCAAATAAACAAATTCAATATTACAAATTGAATAATAATTTAAAAAATCTTTCTTATAACGTAAAACCTATTTCGATGTTATAGGAGCCTTACTGTCATATGTAGATATTTATACATTGACATGTTAAATAACGAAAAAGATGGACGACCAAAGAAATATCTTTAGTATTTTAATTAAAAACTTTACATAGCTCAGTCAGAATTCTTTCTGAATTTACACCTCGATTCACTTTGTTGCATCGAGTTTATGAAAAAGGGATTTTGTATAAATGTGCATTTGGAGCATGAAATTTTAACTAGGTACCGGAGATCTCTAATGAAGACCTCAGATGTTGTTAACCAAATACGTTACCAGGATATCGTTTCAAATGAACAACCTAAAACAAAGCTTTCGCTGAACAGAATAGTTGTATACACTTAAAGATGAAATCTTGTTTGCATAGAAAATTATATCTATTTGTATATTATATCATTTGAATGCAAAATTGTTAAAGATACAGTTAATATTTGAAGTGAAAATATCTAATTGAAATTTTACATTTTAATATGTGAATTTCTATATCCTTTTAAATCGGTTGAAAGAAAATAATCTTGTTTTTAAATATTTAAATAGTTTTAAAGAAGGTTTAAGAAAGTTAATATTTTCTTAAGCTATTTCATAATCTTCTTTCAAACGACCTAATCCTAAGTGCATACACCTCAACCAAAACTACTGAATTTGAAATTAACTAGATTAAATATTCTTAATCTAAAAGTTTTGAGAATTTTCACTCTAATTATTTTCTAGATATAATAAATGAAAAATGTACGAGCATAACATATAAAAAATTCATTTACGAGCACTCTTATAATATTTGAAAAATAAAATATTTCAAATCATAACATTCAATTCCAAAAAATTCCGAATAAGAAACACAAACGTTTCCACGTATTTTTTCAGATTAAACCCTTTTAACACTCTATTAACTCGAAAACAAAATCTCCACCAGATATCGCACATGATTCTTACGTTCGCCTCGAGTTCGACTGGGAAATTTATACATAGGGCAAATATAATATTCGTATATATATATTTATATCGCTTCGTCGGTAACTCGCTTCATTTCACGCGATATTCGCACGAAATGCTCCTTAGTAATCGATAATGACTATGGGCAGTGTCGTGGCGGTGACCTATGAATAATGGACTCGGCCCCAGAAAAGCCTTCTAGAGAAATGCGACTTTTCCAAAGGTCACGAAAATTCTCACACACTCACAAATCATCTAATGTGGGACAATGTGTTGTGGCAGAGTCATGTGTGTGCATAGGAAGGCCCCCCTATAGCGTCGAGAAAGGTTTTATGTTATAAGGGTGATTTTTTTTTCAATTTGAAAGGAGTCATTGATTCTTATATGATGATTTTTACTTAATTTTTTTTTCGATAATTAGAGCAGATTACTGGTCTCTCGCTTTTGGATTACGTCTGGAACAATGTTTCAGTGAATTGTAGACAGAAGAAAATGCAAAAATTCCATTGAAAGTTAAAATAATAACGTTGTATGGGGTTTCTACGTTATAGGATAAATCCATCATAAACGTTATATGATAAATTTAAAAGAAAAGACGTAATAAGAAGGTTTATTGTTCATAATTCATTAAAACACTAGTGTATTGATATATCTGCATATCGAAAAAATTCTATAATCGAATTTTAATTTACAAATTTACATACATATATGGCTTGAAATAATTCTAAACATCCTATATACAGACTCTTAAAAAGCTTATCCTTTCACGATAAAACTCTTTAGAGATATTGTATCAACATTCGAAAAAGTTTTCGCATCATTACATTTAACAATTCAGAATCTATAGGATTTCTATTGATTGACATTTCATTGCAGGGAATTTTCATAGCTAACACGCAGCAAATATTATTCACAGTCTACACACGCAACAAAATTTAATAACACGCTTCGATAAATATTATGTTTTGTATTTATCAAAAATACTACACAACTAGCTGAAAAGTCCACAGAGTCTCAAGCAACGCTGCATCACAGAAGCTAGTACAAAACAAATCAATGTTCTTCTCTCAAAATCCTGTTTAAAAAAATATTTCAACCATTCATTAAACTAACCAGTATTAAACACAACACTCATACAAAAAATATTTAACATTTTAAGATGCGATATATGAATCTGTACTAGCAAATCATCCCAGTGCGAACACGTATAGCCTAAAACGGCTTTCAAACGTTACAAACTCGCTTCAAAATCGATCTATCAGTTCGTTTTTTCCCACCCAGTCTCATTCGGCACGTCGATGTTGTATATGTGGATTTTGGGGCTTTTCGCGTCCGAAAGCTCTAAACTTGAATAACTTATGCGAGCCGGAGGGCTTCATAAAAAATGTGCGCAATACTAGAGCAGAGTTATTTATGAACAAACTTTGCTCAGCTTCGGACGTACGCGGATGCTTTAATAAATAAACCCGGCACGGACTTTGCGGCGGTAGAAAAATGAATATATTACGCTCTTTTGCACAAGAAATATCCGCGGAACTAATAGTCGATAAAATCTAACGGAAGACGCTTAGAGGTTGACCCATTATGCGTTATTATTATTGAGGTCCGAGACTCAGGTGGACTGGAAACTTTCGGTCAGGTTAACCGCTACTAATTTTAGGACGCATGACATAACTGTGCTGTGCTACGACTAAATGTTGTATAATATTTATAAAGTCGTTTCGATTTTGAATTTTTGATGGACGAGTGCACTAGAAAACGATCCGTGAAGCGAAAATTCAATACATACTGTAACATATGAGTACGAACGAATGGTACTTATTCGATTTCGATTTTTATTTTTCACGTATTCGATAGATATTTTATAACTTAAAATGTCTTTTTTTTAAATAAATTCACATAGTATAGAAAAATACTTTAAATGTGAACTAAATAGGGATGAAACTCATAAGTTTCGATAAAAGTTTGAAGTCATTTGTTGAATAGTCAAATTAATCGTATTGAGATTATGTTTTTGTTATAGAAATATTGTACTCTATATTTTATGGAAAATACATATGACGGCTGAAAAGGTCAAAGGGTAAAAGTAACTTCGCGTTGATTTCGAGAAAAGCATGCTCAAAGTTGAAAATGTATTAGGAGGAAGTCGAGTGATTTGATGATATATCTCGGTATACATTCCAAGTTCGTTTACATCCTTTCTTTATATGAGCGTATATGGAAGCGATTTCTGTACATAGCTCAATTTTGGCATAAACGACACTTATGTCCCTTGATCTTTTCAATCGTCATATGTAATACGGCTTCTAAAGTTTGTAGAAATTTCTTTACTTTGTCAATGTACCGTTCTAATTTACAGATTTTTTCCACTACATTGCTTGTGCAATCGACAGTTTTTCAAAACGAATCTTTAAATCCAAACTTTAAAGTGTACACCTCGAGTTAACAAACATGCAGTGTTAGTCGAAATCATAATAGCTCAGTTTAGGTCGACAAATTCTAAACAACCCGAGTTCGCAAGTTAATGGCGCTCCAAAATTAGTTCCGGGGACAGAGCAACTTCGATCGCAGCCAACTTAACAGTTCGCCGAACTAAACGGTCGTACCGAATGTTCGTAAAAAGATAAAACGAACGAATTTCCGAAAATATCCGCACTTTTAGCAGATCGTAGATTTTTATGAAGCCGCGTGTGAAAAGCGGTGCTTTCCGCGATTCGCAAAGAAGCGTTCGTTCACGTAACCGTCGAAGAATGCAATACAGTGAACCTCTCATAGCGTACTTTCATATAAGGTTTCCCTCTATAACGTTTGTAGTAGTTTTTTCTTATAATGTTCAAGTCACATAAAATGCTAATTTTAAACTTTATTTAGATATTTTTTACAAAATATTGTTTAATGAAGTGTTGGGTAGATATTCCCAGTCGATAAATCATAGAAAACAAAGAATATCATTCTAGAAAGAGTAATTATTTAACCTGGTTGTTGCGTAAAAATGAAAAAATAATAATTATTAAGTTATTTTTCCAACTAAGAATTGTCAAAAACCTGTGAAACAGAAAAATATGTATGTACCCTCTGTTTTGACAGTTTGTAGTTGTGTGTGAAAATTAAAACATTTGAATTCACGATTTCTTTCAAATCGATAAATAAAAAAAATATTCCCCTTTAAACGTTAACGTGGAAACTATATCGACGTTATAAAAGAATTTACTATATTTCACGACACTAAAATCCAATAATCTGGTATAATCGATATTTCATTTGTTATACAATAGAACATTATATTTTTTTCTTCGGCTTTATTGAATAATGATTCATTTTATCACAATAGCATTCAAACATAATTAAACGGCATAATAGAAATCATATTAAACAAATATTTAAATTTCAGTTCAGAATTCTGTATGTATATTCTACGTACGAATTTAACACTATGTGGGCAAGTTATTGGATATCGGAAGCTCGCGTTCGT
Organism: Cheumatopsyche charites; assembly: GCA_024721215.1. Taxonomy (NCBI): domain Eukaryota; kingdom Metazoa; phylum Arthropoda; class Insecta; order Trichoptera; family Hydropsychidae; genus Cheumatopsyche; species Cheumatopsyche charites. Next base: position 2,387,578 of record CM045587.1, read on the forward strand.
TATTCGGTTTGTCAAATTGAGCTTTCGTGTGATTTTCCCAGAGAAATAAACTTCTCTCTTGTCGGGTCCGCCTTTGCTGGTTTCCATAGTTATTTCTAGCTAGCGGGCAATTTGTACAAATTGGGCAATTTGAATATTATCTCACAGTTTGGATTTACCCTATCATTTTGCCAGCGGTACGGAATTATTGCTCATGTATCTATACCCGTAGGTCGATCGATAGTTAAATGTATAATATTATACATATTCATTTTATTGAAGTATGTAGAGAGAGTAATTTTGTTACATGATTGAACTATTCAAATATTCCGAATTCTCAACGCAAAACAATTTACGTTTTGCTTTTGTGAAAATTTATTATCGAGAAGTCTTATTTTATTTTTTTCTGAGTGAAAATTAAATAATCTATCGTATTTCTTAAGAATTTAAATTTTTAAATGAAATATTCATAAATAATAACACGTTACAAAAGAAACCCACCAAGAAATAATAATACAGTATTTTTAAAGATTTTTCAATCTTATTATAAAAACGGAATAATCTGCACGTTAAAAATAACAACGAATACTTGGTTAGTATAAATTAAGTAGACTGTACAATTTACTCATACTTTTAAGTATTTTTTATGAAACTGGTAATGAATTAATTGTAGCTCGAGCGTCTCACGAACAGACGAATTTTAATAAAAAATTAACATGTTTAATAATAATAGATTAAATATATCTAATTTGTGTTTGATTTAAAAAAAAAATAATTCGTAAATTTTCATGTTAAAAATATAATTGTTTTGTTGAAGGCTATGTGTAGAAAAAGGCATGGTCGAAAAATTCAATCTATCGTCTAAAGCTGTCAAAAATATAAAGTAATAAAATTCGATATTGCTGTCCACGACAAAATATCATTTTTGTATTGGAATTCATTAGAAAATAATTTGTCACAGCATCGAGCGTTACAACGAACATACACAGATGGGTAGAGAAAACATCACTATTACAATGTTAAATTTACACCAATGATTCACAATTAATTAAATATCTAAATAAATAAAAAAAACTATAAAATTCGCTAAATCGTTTAACGCTTTTTGATCCCCTTTAACCGTAATAGATTCGTCTTTGTACCGTCGCTAATTGAATTTTCCACGGAATCGAGACCGAGGAATGGCAGGTACGTGGTGCGAGGAATTTCCACGATCCAGGACGAAAAGTCACACCGGAAAATACTATTTACCCCCATGGTACATATTATTACGTATAATACGGTATACGTAGTGAAAATCGTAAAATACAACCCAGGCCAGGACGAATAAGGAATCGATAGTGAACAGGAAGCGGATTAGCCTCCATTACGAAACTAATTTCCCTTTATCGGTCCGCTGCCCAATAGCCTGTGTGATGGCACCTGAAATTGCCAACCCTTTACTTACTCGTTGCCTTCACTATACATGTATGGTGTGTCCTAATAGTTCTGTTATATTTTTTTTTCGAAAATATTTGTGAAAAAGTTTAATATTAACGCCTTAGTGACTGTTGATAAATTCCAGAGTCATTCGCATGAGCTGGGAGATTTTTCAATAAAAACTTTCAAAGTTTATAAATGTTGCAGAGATTAAATCTGATGTTTGAAGAAGATCGATACAACTGAATTTAATTTCATTCCGAATAAATATACAGCTTTTTCTCCATTAAATACTAATGATTTCGATGGTAGACACAACACGAAATCTGACCTAGAAAAAAGGTGAAAAATTATGTAAAATTACGAATCTCGATCACAACTTGATTTTAATTAAAATATCCCCTATGAGCATCTCAAATTTTTTCCGACTCTTTTATGACTTATATTACTTTTAAGAGGCTTCGAAGGAATTTTTCTTTTAAGTCTTCGATTATATTAAAATGAGATCTTTTGGCTCTATTTTTAGCGTATGTAACGAAAATAAAATGGCTTGTGCTCAAAGTCTAACAGTTTAGAGTTTGAAAGTCAAAAGTTCAGCATATGACTTGGCTTAGGGTTGTCCAACAACGTTTTCAGCATCTGTTTCAAAAGATTGGTGTATTATATAGGTGATCTAAACTAGTATCTACATCCATTTTCAATTAATGGTAATTTTGAATGATTTAAATATCTTTATTTTACTAAATTTTTTTCGTTGTGACTCAATAGAGTGCAATAAGTAGGCGTTTTGTTTTTATAAAATGTAAATATCAAGTTATCTTAATTTCGGAGCACACTTTGTATACAGCCGTGCTTATTTCTAAATGTAGTCGAGCTCATTCAGAACTCATATGTGAGGAAGTTTCACTATATTTTCAGTCAATAAATATGGACAAAAAGTATATTTATAAATAAAAAAAAATTGCCAACTTTTTTTCAGAGCTGTGGAGTCAGTAGATTATTCACAAACATAATTCAATATTTTCAACACATAGCAAATCTGAAGTGGATGAACATTCGGAATTCTAAATATTCGAATAAAATATAATACAAAACAATTTAATCACAGAAGCATTATACTTGAGTACGAATATCTCATATACGGCCGAAAATTTTTCGAATACGCTCGATTAATTAAAAATTCTCATCTCGTCGGCACATTATTAAGCTGTTTACGGCTCTCTAATGATGAATTATTACGGTCCCTACTCACCGGTTAGCGCCGGGGTAGAATTCAGAGAAACATCCCCACAGAAACAGGGGTAGGCATTAAATAATACACGTTAAATACAGTAAACCCCCCTTTAACGTACCCTTTGTTAAGGATCTGTCCTATAACGTACCCTTTATAAGGTTTCCCCTATGACGTCCTCTTTATAAGATTCCACCCCATAACGTCTCTCGTATCTAGGTTTTGTCTTATGAAATACCCCTTATAAGGTACTCTCTATAACGTTTTTCTTATCAGGTTCTACTCTATAAGTTCCTTTTATTAACATTCCGCCTTTAACGTCCCCCTTATAAAATTCCCTCCTATAACGTTTACGTCACTTTCCTTCTACAACGTCCATATCCCTTTTCAAGTTATTTTTTTTAACTCTCATTAGAGACTTCATGAAAATATTTTGTACAAATTTGTATTTTGAATTCATTTATTCGATATTAAAACATCAGTAGCTCTTTATACTTTGATCTTATTATACGTTTTCAATGAACCTAAATATTGATATTCATCGGAAAAAAGCTGTCGACTTTGCAGGGTATTCAAAATGTACGGCAAAAAATATTTTTCACCATTGAAAGAATTAAAATTGATGTTTAGTGAAATGTCGCATCGATCTTTTCTTTTTGCAATTAACGAAATATGTACTACTCCAGACAAAGTAGATAAGAATATTTCTCGAAGCGAAAATGGAGTAATTAACGCTGGTTGTCTTGTAAAAAATGAAGAGAAAACAAATACACCGACAGTCCACCAATTACGAAATGTCAAATTGCAGCGTAATAGATACAGACATACTACATACACCCATCATTGTTTCGTGGATTTAAAAAAGGTCACAATTGTAGAATTGACTTTAAGTAAAAATTAAAATATTTCAATTCACATTTTCATTTAAATCGAAAAAAAATCCCCCCTACAACATCCTCTCCCTCCAATAGCGTGAATCCGATTTCGACATTATATCGGGGGCTCACTGTATTATATATTAAATGCTCGTTTCCGTCTCGAAAATCGGCGGTAGCTTTTTTGATAACGATGCGTGTCTCGAATAAGGGATTTGCGTGAAATTATAATTCAGAACGCGGCCCAGCGATCGGCGGCTCGTCGATGCCGTAAAGTTTTATTGCGGGGAATTAATGGAATATAATATGTTTCAATTAATTTCAGTCGTTGAATGGTTAACCGAAGGTGTGCGCTTAACGATTCCATCGCCGATGGCAGGTGTCGTCAACTGGGGGCATCGTGAGAGTGTTCCTTTAAAGGTATATCGATGCACATTGTGGACGAAAATTATTGGATTTTTTTTAATATTATCTTGATTGAGTTTTGTTTTTGTCATTTTAGTTGGTTTTAATATTGATTTGATTTTGCAGCAATATTGTGTTTTTTTTTTAATTGTTGTTAAGTTGCTGCAATTGAGAACGATTTCGTAATGAAGCATTAAACTTAAGAAAAAAATATGAGGTCGTTGTATTTTCTCGATCTTACCTTGATATACATGATCTTTCTATTACCAAAATATTGCCCGGTATGGTTAATTTTACTGCATTAGACGGTCTCAAACTTATTTCGAATGTTTTGTACTTCATCAGGATACTGTACTTATTTAAAACAATTTATGTTGCTCTATGAAATTAGGACTATTTAACTTGAAATGAAATCGATTAAATTTTAAGTAAAAATGACTTAATTTATATTATAAAACATGAATCTACTATATTCACAAGCACAAACGATTCGAATAGCATCCAACTAAACTGTAAAAAGTAAATCTTAAAAATGTTGCATACTGGAATTTCTGTTTGTCTGAAATTGAATTTACTTGCTAGTTATAGGAAATTACCCCCCCACTATCGCTGTAATCACGAGCAACCCTATCCGAGCTGAATTCATATAATACTGAAAATGCCCATGGGTAATTTGAATTTTGAACTGTCTGAAAAAGAAACCAAATTTGGGCTGGTATTAAGATTTTCTTTTTACAGTGTAGAGAATGTACTACTCCCTAAAATTCCACGATCAAAAACCTGATTCCGGTATCAAAAATATCCCAAAAAAAACTTCAGAGATCCTGAATCAGATATCCAAAAATTAGAACAAAAAAAAGTTGACGACACCTGCGCAATTAAGGATTCGCGTCACGCGGCAGTCCTCGTCCGAGCGGCCACGGTTCGCGGGGGCACCGCTAATTGCCGGGGCCCCCGGGGGGCGGAGTCCCCGGCCAGGTCTTCCGTTAATTGAATGCAGACCGGGGGAAGTGAAGACAGGGGGGGATGAGGGGGTGGAAAATCGGAAAACGCGCCCCCCACGATTTTCCTATTCGCCGGTAATTGATTGTCGTTCAGGGTTCAGTGTCTGTGTTGCTGTTTGCGGTTGCGTGAGATATGCGTGTGTGTTTTAGGTGAGATGTTTCGTGTAATCGGTTCGAGGATGTTTTTTGGGAATTTCTAATTATGTATAATGATTTATTTGTGAATTATGTTGAATTCTAGTAATATAATGAGTAAAATCAGCTCCAGACTCATGCGAGATTCACGCGCGAATGTTGAGGCGTTCGTGTATGAATTACGCATGAGTCTAAAGCAGATTTTCATCGATAATCGAATGATTTTTTAAAGAATACGAATGAAATTCATAAAACAATTATCAAAGGAATTATTTCTTGTGATTTAAGAAAAGTTTATCACTTCAAAAGAAACAAAAAATCATCTTTTTACTGGACGATCTTGCAATATCATCTTGAATTTTCCATGTTTTTAATTTTAAATTTACGATTGTATATAGTCGCACGTTCTACAAAATAATTTCAAAAAAAAAACTGTGATACTTTTGAAGTAGGATATTCGATATAACATCATTATATTTATGTGAATAAACAATGTGTAGGTTTAGGCCAATTCGAAACTGAAATTAACTTCGAATTCGCAAAATAAACAGATACCGTAAAGTTTATGAAGATTTTTCATTTCTATTGAAGTTTCGAATTTATCTTTCGATATAAAATAATATTATATTTAAACTTGAGACAAAAGTGCTTTTCTTCTTTTCGTTTTCACTCAAGTATCACAAAACTGAAGTACAATTTTGCGATAAGCTAAAACGGGGTACGCACTATGTGAAAACTTTTAATGCGTTAACGAAAAAGAAAATCCAAAGAAAAGTTTCAACACTAAAACGAAGTGTCCGTTGTAAAAGATAAGAAATATACACATAATTCACTCGTATATAATAATACTTAACACTTCTGGTTTTATTATGAATTTTGTATCGATCATTTATGATTTTTAATATCAATGAGATATATCATCAAATCAGTCGACCTCCTAACACACGTAGACACATAATCAACTTTGAACGCGCTTTTCTCTAAATCACAGCATAGTCACTTGTATCTTTTGGCCTTTTCAGTCGTCATATGTAATATTAAGCAGGAATAAGCCGCTTCAACACTTTTACAACGCGAAACTGACGCACTATCGACGTCTCTTGCCAATTTCGCTCGAGCTGAGGGAGCGAAAACCTCCCCCATGCATACACATTTCGATATAAAATATAATATTTGTTGTTCCAGACTCGGTTTCAGCGGCCAAAATATAAATCATAAAACGTACGCCGAGCGAAAATTATTCAGATTGGATTTTCTTTCGCACAAGAGCACCCAGCTTCGCGGGTTGTGAAATCGAGATCAGAAAACAAAAAGAACGACAAATCCCGGGAACGACACGTCTCTTTTGTATTTTTGACGCTTTTATATAATGTAATATATTTTATGTATATCCTCATATAGAACGAACATAATTTTTTCACATGAAAGTTCACTATAAAGCTTTTTTTTATTACACACGCATATATAGAAAGTGATGCTGAGATGGAAAAAAACTTGGAAATTCAATTTATCGTTCGGCGTAAATGTTTCTGTATTTTGTAAAGTTTTGCGTTGCACAATATTCACTGAGTGAACTTAAATTGAAATTTTGCTAGGCGATACATTTTTAATTTTTAACTCTTAAATGAAATGGTCTGAAGTTCATTTTTTTTATTGCTAGGTTAATAAAAATCATGTAAATAAACGTGTAATATAAAAAAATAATTTAATATTTAATTTTTTATCGAATCTTAATGTATAAAATTAATCAACAGACGATTTAATCGTTTGAAAACCCTACTCATTTTCCCAACAAAGATGATTCAAGCAAACAAAAATTATCTGAATATAAAACGAACTTCTACAAACCGAGCACATAAACCAAATCATAAAACCATCATAATGGCTTATTATTTAAATCCTTATATTGCGAAATTTGTCAGACATAACACCGTCATGAATCCGAATGAGCCTCCCTTTCTCGAAACGCGAATATACATCAAATAACCGCCGTTTTATATTATTATATAAACAGCGATATCTTTCATTTCAAGAGTAAATAAATAAATAAATAAATAAATGAATGAATAAATATAAATAAATGATTTCCTTCGGTTTATTTTCTCCGTCACGTATATGCGCGTTTCGCTTAGTATTTTCCGTCACGCGTGCCAAACACTTAACAGAAACAAGACCAACATGACACAACTTTGCTTTCAGAATATTCATCAGAAACGAGACCAAAAACTCTGCAAAGTTCATGGTCAATCAAATGAATAAACATTAAAAGGAAACATTGTTTGGTGGAAGTTTGGGAAACCTTTTTAAACTCATTTCAATGAGTGATCAGTTCGTTGGAAATATCAAATAGCGCACAAATAGATCTTGGTCTATTTTATTCGATCTTCGTAAAATAAGTGCAGATAAAATTGCGAACCTAGTGTCATATTCAATTCATAGTTGAATGATAAATTAGTGCTATTATTATATTAACTGAATGAATATCAATGAATGACACGTTTTTTTTTTATTAGAATAGTCAATTTTTTCTCTGACTAACACAGTATAATATGTATATAACATCGTTGAAAGCCAAGTTGGGTGAGAGAAATTTTTCTTTAAATGGAACTAAGTGCAGAAGTTATTTCTAGACATGTTTATGTATTTGGTTAAAAAAGGATATACTAAACCATTTCAAAATCCGTGCTGTGAGAAATATCACTTTTTCCATTCCCAATACATATATGTAGGTGTACGCTAAACTTTAAACGTATCCATATCACTTACCCCACTTGGTGTCGTATGATATTAATCTAAATATGAAGGTATATTAAAGAGATTTTTCATAGTCTAAGTATATTAATTGATCAATACAAAAATCAAATAAAATTCATTCAATTAAACAAAACTCCGATATGCGTAATTAAACGCACGAATCCATAACATAGATCGCACTCGCCCCTCGAACCGTCACAATTACGAATATGTTCCCCAACATTAAATGTCACTTTATTTGAATTATTTTCTCGTTTCGAGAGCACTAATCTGTTCGAACAAGAACCTTATCTGAGAGGAAATCCTTCACAGGCAGGCAATTTCGCGGTCCGCTCCTGTCGTCGGCCACGTCATCTCAAATCCCACTCAAGCCCTTCATTTCGTGGCTCGTTGACAGACGAAAAAATTGCCTCGAATAAAACATAAGAAGCCCCAAGAATAAATCACGAATGTGCTCCGTCTTTCGACGATGGACTGCGTTTCGAATCGCGACTCGATTCGAGCGATTTTTGTCTGTGGTTACGTGTAAAAACATTCGAAACCATTGATTTGATATCATTAAGATTGTTAATTTAAGTTGAAATCGATTTTGATATTTATTTTATCACCAGTGATCAATCTGTTGAATATATCAACGCAGTTTTTGAGCGTTACATGGACACACAGACATATGTATACACAGAATAGCGCTATTATATAGTAAGATTCTTAGGACAAATGGATCGATAAACATAAGGCGAACATATCGAGGTCAGTTATTTGCAATTTTTTTTATTAATTGAAAGTGAAAAGAACTGTCTTTAATTATTATCATTGTGACTACGACATGTACCAAGTTTAACTTGCTGCTTGTAGCGGTACACGAAACGTAACTGATGAAACGAAATTAATCCTTAATGAATCGAAGAGTATTTTATTTTAATTTTTTTTTTTAATTGTTTGATCGGTATTCTACTGCACAAATTATATAAATTCGAGTTGATTTAGATAATAATTTGGATAAAATTTACTCCCCAATTTGATATGAGATAACGAAAAAAAAGCTACAAAATCGAAAATAGAGCACCCACTTAGCCCCCAACAGAGACTATTTGTTCCCTTGGCACAGCCAATTATTATATTCTCTTATGTAATATGTTATCATTAAAATATACGTACATTCATTCATACATATGAATAATATATTTATTATTATGAACTAAACATACACGATATTTTCGAGGGAAAAATACGAAATGGTTCATTTTAACATATTCTCCTACAACATATATGTTATCGAAATTTTATGACATGAACACAAAATAGTGTTATTTGTATGCAAAGCCGAAATGCATATTAATTCGACATGAAAACGTGCCGCACGACCGATTCTGTTTTTCTTCGATTATACGACGATTCGACGGTTCGCATAAATTTCATATTTTCATTTCATGCATACTAACCGTTATTTTTTTCATCATGTTGGGAATTCATGCATATTTTGTATTTTCTTTATTATGCAATATTTGTTTTGAAAATTGGTCGTGTTTCTACATTGAATGAAAATTCTCAGAGAATAATAGAATATGTTTTCATATTATGAAAAATGCTGATCTTCATCATTCGACTATTGGCACAATTACACACTTATTGTTAGATTTTTCTGTCAATATCTAAATTGAAATTAAGTTTAGGTTATATTTTTTATAAGAAGAAAAGTTTTAGATAAGTTCAGGATTAATATTTATTTAGGATGAGAGTTCACCCAAAAAGAATAATATCGTGCGAAAGTAAAGTATTGAAAATATTATCTTAGATTCACGTGTGATAGTAATAGTAATTTACGTAAGATGATTATTGTATTTTCATAAAAATTTTAATGAGAGTTAAAAAAACCACGTTATAGGAAGGGGAGGTTTACGTTATAGGAAAACTCGTCGCATTCCTTATAGAAGGTAACGTTATAGGGAGTTTACTGTACTTATAAGAAACATCAAATAAAAAAAACCCTAATCAAAATTTCTGTACGTTTTTTGCATATCGATTCGGGAAAGCGCGGCCTAAACGTTCGGAATGAAATCGTAAATCAAAACTTTAATATCGCATTATTCCAATCGAAGCATTAATCTAGAATTGGAAAGATGAAATTTGGAAACTAGTATTCAAATGTGGGAGGAGAACCACCCCACTGGGGAGAAGCTTAATTGAAGCATTAATATTCCGATTACACTTTGATGTCTGAATAATTTACACGCTCGTGTCGAAATTTTATTGTTATATCGTGTATAATGTATTGATCGATCAGTTTAATATGATAAAAATGAGTACATACATATTTTAAGACATTTTTTATTGGGAAGGAATTTTGGAATTAAATTTTCAACATTTATTACTATAATATGAAAGATAATTAAATTAAAGTCTCACTAAATAATGAAAATTGCTCAGATTGAAATTATATTCGATCGTAATAATATATTTTTTATTAGGTTTTTAATCGAATTCCCCTCATCAATATCCATTTTTAATCATGATTATAATATAATACATATTTGCCATAATTGAATTCTTGCTGTTCATGAAAATTAATTACGAATCAATTTTAAACGGTTTAATTTCAAACAAATAATATTTTTATTTGTAATGTGTATAGAGTGGGGTACACTTAATTGACCTTATATTATATTTGATTTACTTCAATTATTCGAATACGAAATAAAAACATTTACAACTCTAAATACGTTGCCGAATAATGAAAAAAACAACAAACATTCATCAAACATATTATATTTACTTTGATGATTGGAATACGCTCTCGTTCTCCATTCTATGCGAATGAAACATACACAACATAAGCGAAAGCAAGTACAGTAAACCCCCCTATTATGTCCCCTCCTATATGATTCTTCTAGAATATTTGCATTAATTTTCTCCTATAACATCCAATTTTTTTATTATTTGCTTTAATATAATATTGTTAGTAAAGTGTCACGTTGATTTTTTCACCGAAATATTGTTTTAAATGAAATAGGACGAATATCGCTCAATTTAATAGTTGTCATTTGAGTCAAAATGAAAATATGTATTTGAATTCATGATTTCCTTCAAATCGAAAAATAAATTCTCCTTATAATTTCGACATTATAGTGAGGTTTAACTGTATTACTCAACTCGATCAAACAATTACGATCTCGAATAATCGAGCCATAAATAAAAATAAATTAATATCGAACACAATCTAAGGGAAAAAAATCGCTCGAATCGAAAAAGCTCATTGTATTACACGAAGGTTATAATGCTCATTGTGCCATATTAGACATTATCTCGATCGCTCAAAAGATGCATAACACAATCAATTACCTCCAAGATTAATGACCGAATTGAACTTCTTCGAGTGCGCGTTATTTTTTATCGCATTGTTTGGCTGAATAACCTTTGCGTATTCCATCTACCTGAGGCTCTATTCAGACGAGGAATCGATACGCGAACTTTTTTTCAGGAAAGCTCGTTTCTATTTTATCCGCAAATAAGTGCTGAGTGTGTGCGAGGATAACCCCGTGGAAAAATGCTGAATAAGAGCGGCTGACAAAAGAGGTTTGGGAACGGAAGTATTCCGGTGTTTCTTCTGTGGAATGTGCTAGAATCGAGTTTTGTATTATTATATTGTATTTATTTGTTTTTAGGGAGATTCTAAGAGTCGGTGTTGCTCGAGAGTCTATGGACTTTGAATTGATTGTAAGTTAATTTGTGTATTTATTTTCATAGGTCATATTCGCTAGGTACACTAATAAAATAAAATATTATTCATGTTAATACCTAATAAATAACCTAAAATTAAGCTTGTGATAATTTAATAATTATTTTCTGTTGTATTCATCTTCACAACTATTTCTTATCTAGATAGATTTATACTACATTTCTGCTAAATTTTGTATAAATCAGCCATTCAGACCAAAACGTAACAACTCTATTAAAATAAAGAAATTTGAATGTCAAAGCACATAGTATAGTCAAAGCTTTTTATGTATTAAATATACTTCCTGAATAATGAAGATAGATGCTATCAAACGACAAAATTTGTTCGACCACCGGATGATAAATAATTTATTATAGAAGCCATTTTAATTAATTATTCACTCTAATATAAACTGACCACATCCATAATAAGCAAACTTGAATATTTTTATTTTCTGAATAATGAAATAATAAAATGAATATCAAAAAAAGTATCAAACATTTTTAATCAAACGTCTCAACTTCTTGTATATGGATATAATTAGGCTTAACTCTAAACATCTCATATATGTTCACACTCCAAATAAGCCCAAAATGAATTCACACTGATATTTCCACCGATAAAAAAACCACCTAAATGCGATATTACATTCAAGTTACGAGAATTATTTAGTTCGATATATCGAAGCCATCTTCGCCATACGTTTCTAGTCGTACGCACGAAACCTTAAGCCTCCATTCCGTCGGGCGTCTTCTGTAATAGTATTGCTACGGTCATCCGACCATACGAACGTATTTACCAGAAACAATGATTGTAATCCTGTAATAATGTTGTCGTCGAAGCGAAAACGGCATTGTGAGAGGAAATAAGGAATAGAAGCGAAATTCGAACGGACAAAAGTTGTTACTCGCCCAAAAGAAACTGGGATACAATTACGTTACGTAGCGTCTTCGGTTCTATGCTATGTTGTATGTCACAATTTTCTTTTTTCGTTGTGCCTATGTACTTCGAAATGTAACGTAATACGATTGAGTAATCCTATACGATACGATTTGATTTATTATCGAGTGACTAATTGAAAATTTTACATTAGAATCGTCGACTTTGTTTCTATTTATTCCAGTTGATTCGATCGATAATTAATTATTTTTCAGCATCTCGATTATCTTATTTCAAACAGTTAAAGTAATTAAATGTAACGCAAAACAATAAATAATTTAAAACAGCATTTTTAATTCAATAAATAGTCAAAACATTAATGGCGGGTTTTTTCATTACTCTAGTTAATTAACCATAGAGACCGTCAAAAATAGAAGCGATCGAAGTTTGTCAATTTTCCGCAGATTTTTGACAGTTCATTGTTTATTGACTGACTATAAATCTATTGTTAGTAAACTAGAACAACTAAAAGACAGGTCTTGTGAAAATTCTGGTATGTATGTATACAAGTATGTACAGGTATTTTGTTTCATAACCTCTCAAACATTTTCCTTCAGATAGATATAGACCAATAGAAACGGAACATACTTTATATTGTTTACAAAACAACATTTCCTAAAGACAAAATTACAACTAAGCTTCAACAAAACACAATAAAAGTAAAATATACGAGATATAACAACCCTGACAAACGATTCGTGCACATTCTTCCGCATAAATTGATTCGAGTCTACATTCGTTCGACATACTGCGATCTATGCACGTTACTGAGCACAATATACCGGTATATCCACAGTTTTTATCATTGTCACGTACTGGGAATTTTCTAGGCTCTCTGATACAGTGCTGTATTGATTTATGGAGGACCTCGACGTAAAATAGGACCCGACTTGAGGCGCGTAAGCCGCGGACATTCTTCACCAGACTTTGACTGATAACTTCGGTTGCTTTTCGATCCGGACATTGGTGATTTATTGAAATTGAAACTGTACGATTGTACGTCGAATTAAACACATTTGCTTATTTCGATTCTGAAATTGGCTGTGTTTTTCTGACGGACGTTGCATGTCGAAGATTGTCACGTGAGGTACGTTTTCTGCTTACGTGATTCGTAGTTTTTTTTTAGAAATGTTAAAGGAAATATTTATTTTTACGATTGAGATTATTTATATTATATTTAAATTGCTGTTCTTTTGAAATAATAATAATTATTATTTACAATTCACAGTCCCGAAATCTAGTATTGAAAGTAATTGAAATATTTCGAAATAATTTTCCCAAACTAGAGACTAGATTTTTGAGAAGTTTATACACATAGCAGTGTAATCAAACAACCCCTCAAGTTCACTTCAAAGGATTTCATCTTAACGATGAAGGATCACTGGAAGAATAAGTTCTTATTCGCCCGAGGGTAAAAGCTCTCCGTTCAATAGAGAAGTGCGTTAAATCAGTAATTTCCAACATACTCTCTAAATTCGTTTTCTACAAAAAGAAAAAGGTTTTTTTTTCAGATACATGTAGGTATAAGATTTTGTTGTTATACATACAGATATTTTCAAGAAACAAATTATTAAAATGTTTAACTTTAATACATCGCCACTCTCATCTCCCCACTTAAGCGGTTTCATTTTTACGTAGTCGAAAAAATATTTCTTGTGCATTTTTGTATGAATATTCCAAGATGTTTTTTTAAAAGCTTACAAAACATGCCCAATAATAATATAAAACTTAAATATGGCAATTTGAGAATATATTCCTTCGAAAACACTGTCGATGCTGACATATTTTCGTACAGGCTTAATATGGGGATGAATTTCAATAACCGATATTTTCCTTAAAAAAATTAAAAACTGATAGATTTATGTATTTATAAAAAATTCACTTATGATTTATTCATTTTTTATAAAATAAATCATATGATTTTTTTCATTTCAACCATTTAAAGGCACCTCAAAATAGTATTGATCGACTACTTCACTATGAATAACAGAACCTATCTTTTGAATTCGTATGAAATTCTAGTCTATTTATACGCTGCATTTAAATAGATAGATGAGTGTATTTACATATAAATTCAATAAATATACAAAGAAACATAACCAGGTCACAGATCAAGAAATAATAACGTATTACGTATAAAGCAGAGGATTTGACGGTTTTGGCGTTCAAACAATCCGTACCAAATACAGGTCGGGCGTCTCCGCAATATTCTCCTTTAATTAACTCTGTTCGCTCAGAGCGATACAAAATTGCAATGCTTCGGTGGTGTGTACTAATAAAGCCACCCTCGGATGAAGTTTAAAGTCTGCCAAAGTTGAGGGCAGCAACGGATGGGGATTCTTTGAAATTTAATCAACGCCCACCCTAGAGGTGAGATTTGTAAAGGATACTTTCGAGCTTTACTTGCTCGGCTAAAATCATTTTGTTTTTTTTCGTCTCGTTTAGAATATCTACTTTTCGTGCTTATTTCGTAGGTCTGTGGTGTCGGTTTTCAATTTTTGTTTTAGGGCGCCTACTGCTTGATTAAAAAGTCGGTTTTTTATCATAAGCCATGCGATACTCATACTGAGAATCAAAGGCTTACCTAAAGAAAGTCGTTTCAGTGTGTTTTCATTAGTTGATTAATAAACGTAAAAAGATTTACTGATAGAAGGTGATCAATCTTTTACGCTCAAATGAACTTTTACAAACATTTCTTTGATAATAGTTTTTCTATTATAAATTACTCAATAAATGTCCACTGATTTTTTTTATCGTAATTAAAGATGAAGAAAGAGAACGGGAAATAATATATGAGATGTGTACCCAAAGCTTATGTCATTGGAAAGATGATTTCGTGTATATTATTTGTCATTATCGGACTAACTTTCAAATCGCTATGTGGAAAAAGTTAAAGCTAAAAAAATCTCTCGATTTAGTGCTTAAAACTTCACTACGCTAAAATTTATAATGTATTTTTTTCATTAACAATTTCATAAAATACGATAATTTTTAAATTATTTTCTCCAAACTAACATTATTAATGAATTTCAATTATTTATTTCAAAATTAGAGAGCAATAACTAGATCTATTTTTGTAATATCTGAAATAAACTACTTATTTCTTCTATGATGCCTGCTGTCTACTTCAAAACGGAGTGTAGTAAGAGACACCTATACTTAAGAGAGAGATATCCATACATTCATCTTCCTTTTACATATATGTATGTTCATAGATGTGTCTCCACTCCACTTTGTAGTGGAAACCCCCCCATAATATTTTTTTCCACATATAACATACCCCCTCAACAGCAAACGATACTCACTAAAAAGAACTTTCCAACAAAATACGTCAGATTGTTGCTAGTCTTTGAATACGTCTCTTACATCCCATCAGCAGCGAAATTCGATTTCGCATTAACAGCTAACAAGCAACAAACACGATATCACACACATCCGATACGAATGTAAATCCGGCTCGACGATAATTAGGGCAGTTTTCTCTCAGCCCCTGGAATCGATTGTGCTCAGGGCGAAAACAAAAACAACGCAACGAACAAACAACAAAGTTTAATCATAATTCACGACTGATAAAAACAATGTCCCGACTAGCCCGTGCAAAACTTTATAACGAGCATATACCGGCGGAAAAACTCATTATGTAAACCATTCATGTGAACTTTTATTGCTTTATGTGTGCTCTCTCTCTCGTATAAGGCGAAATTGTCTAGCTCTGCATACGGGTTGTTAGATGAAAAAATATACATATTGTATATACATATATTTATTTATTGTTGCAGGTATTGTTATCCAATTATTTTTTTAATTAATCGCTCATTTTGAAATCAAGAAGTAGGCTAGGAACTCGAAATCAGTGCAAGAAATGTGACTAAAATTAATTCAATTTAATCGATAGGTACAAATAAGGTAGAGGTTCATTTTTAGGAGTCGTTTTCGAATCAAACGGATTAAATATTTGAAAGAAATGACAAAAATTAAATAAAATCACTTGCAACTCTTGTCGTGATCCGATAGCACTTGAAACTAGCTTCACGAGGATTCTGAAGCTCAGCACGACATACACAAACGTTTTATACCGCAGCATGCACTAATATTTTATTCTGCTTTGTTATCAAATGGCTTTAGTCAAAACAATGTAATTTTTATTATTTGTATTAATTAAATTTTGAAACGCTTTACGTGGGAGAGAAATATGACTCGAAAACAGGGGTGAATTTAGAAATCTGACATTCTGGGGATCATTTTTCAAGTTTATATAATATACATATAATATAAATGTATTAATATAAAAATATATGTGTATTGTAAATTATACACATTTTGAAATGTATAAAAAATAAAAAATAAGTTCCAGGAAATAAAAATCCGCGTAAATCGATACTTCAAGTTCATATAAATTATGGGGATAGGTTCCAGAAAACCGCGTAAAATGAGGTAAAAAAAGAGAATTTAACTAAGAAAATTTATAGATTTAATAGCTCAACAAATTTATAACATGTTTAATGTTAAAAGTATACATAATTTTAATTTTATTATTTCGCCTTCTCACTGCTATATTCTAATTCTAATTTGTTGAATCTGATGCAACACACGCGTTCGAGAGACGCGTGCCACAAAATATGTATGATTTTTTTAAAAAATGCAATTTTCTACTGACCGCGTAAAATGGGCGCCACGTAAATCGAGGGATGAGTGTACACTCACATAAAAAGGAAAAAAAATAAGATTTTTCGCAAGAATTTTCAACTCGACCAAACTCGCCCCATCAACGCGAATTCCAAAACAAACCACCGTAAGCCAGAAACAGCAATAATTACCTTAACACCGAGCGAATTTTCGAACCGAACTCTAATCCCGGCCCGGCGCTAATCCCGCCCCCCATTCTAATTTCTGAGTCCGGCCCTGCGAATGTCCTTAGGTACGAATTACGAACTCCTTCATAATGCGTGGGTGTGCGTCTCGTTTTAAGGCCGAAGTTTCGCGTTCGCTTTGAGCACAAGAAGGGCGTTATTTACGTCCGGTGGAAATCTTGCGAGTCCGGCTTTGTCATGCAAAAGGGTGTACGAAAGGGTCTCGGCGAGAGAACACCTTTGCTTATTTATGTCCGAGCAATTTATACCCGGGGCCGCAAAGTTGGCTCCGAGGACGGTCCTTATTACCGAGTGCACATACGAGAAAATCAGATTAAAAAATATATACGTGGTCTATTCAGAAATTTAAGGTATATGTCTTTTTTTGTAATGGTCTGATCGATGGTAGAGTTTTTGTTATGACTGGATTAGATCGATTGGATATTTGACTTTACAACGCATATCATATGGAGATATTATTTCAGTCACTTTAGTTTACTAGCCATAGAATTATATTCAGTCCTCCATCTACAAATTGTATCTATTTCACAGATTTTCTTCAGTTCGTAGTTGAAGGACCTACTTTGACTCTATAGTTAGTTAATTAAAGCAGTGAAAAGACTGACATTAAGTTAATGAATGGAATCTTAACTCTACTTCTGAATTATCAAATTTTGTACAAAATTCGCAATCAATTTCAAAATTTGATTCCTTAAACTGACTCCAAACTCTGTACGACTTCTTTAAATTACTTCAATTCGAAAATTTACTGAAAAAATACTGTTTTAACTCGATTAAGATGTGAGTGACTCTAAAAACAGTGTCAATTGAAGGTACTAAACGAAGCCTTCTAGAGAATATAATAAGCATCGGAAAGTTATCGAAAGAAATATGTAGATACTAATGGAGATTACTTTAAAGAATATTAATCAAAAATATACACAATATATATCATGGAAATAATGGAAAAATCATATGAATATTTTTGAATATATAATATGAAATCATTTGTACGTTCTTTGCATAAATGGAGTGTATTTCACATAGATGCTTCCATGTGTCGTAAATAGAGCATTATCGACGAGTTAGAGCAGCTTTATATTGTCTCGTAAAACATTACAGCAACAGAGTATTCAACAAAACGTAATTCTTACGTAAGTTGAGGGTCTACTCTAAAGATTTGAACGTGCGTTTAATTCGAGTGCTTCAGGTTAAATCGACGATAAAATGTCCCTCGTTAACCTTTCGTTTCTGTGTAGAGGTTAGCTATAAACAGTTAGAGGTTTACAAACGGAAGCAAATATGTAATGAACAAAACTAGTTCGCTAATTTCACGAAAACTCGACTTGTAAATATGTTAAACTTTCCAAATAAATCACTTTTGTTAATATTGATACTGTAAAAGTTCAAATCTACGTACGCGGTTCAACAAAACATGCTTTAATTTATAAAATGAAAGTCAAATTTGTTGCGTAAACGAATGAATATGACTGTTTTGTGAACAAATCGTCGATTGTTTCATGGTAGGGACAACGTTGAGCGGTGTAGACGGCATTGAAGGGGTTAACTCCATGTTTCGGTTACTAATTACACTTTGGGACCTTTGAAACGTCACATCTCGCTCAAAATCCATCATTCCATGTTGACGAAGGTACGACGTAACACAATATAGAAGTTAATTACGGAAAAAGGCCAAATCTGTTCTAAACGACTGCCATAACGGCGCACTTTCGTCGCATACCCAAACGTTTTATGTATAAAAATCGATTGATGAACGTCGAACGAAATATTTTTTTATCCACATTATCATTTAGTTTAGTATTATATTGTGATCTGAATTGTTTGAATCGAATAACGTACAGTGGAACTCCGATATACGCACTTAATTAAAAAGAAATTTGTAAAACCAATGATATCTATTGAAAAAAATATCCGGACTCGAAGAGTTACTAATTTCAAATGGCATTGTTTGTCAAACGAGTTCCTTTTTTAAGCTTCACATCGATTTTCTTTTTGGATGTAAATATGAATAAATCCAATTTGCTTTTAGGCTTGTTTGAGCCTTTAGTCATTTTTGGACCCATAATCGATGATAAAATAACAAAACAGTACGAATTTACATGGATTTCGTTCGTATGTTGAGGCATTGTTCGTATAGCAATACATTTTTTGTTGTCTAAAATAGTATATTTGTCGGGATATATGTAAATAGAGTTCTATCGTATTTAGATTCTGTATTTGAAACACAATGCAAAACTGTTCGGAGCGAAATCCGAAACTTTGGTCTAAAAACAAATCGAAACAAACTCGTTATATTCGAGAACGGAGAGCGAAATTGCGTCCGCACAAAAATAAATTAAGACACATGAAGACAGTCAATTTTGAAAATGTCCCAGCACCCCGAAGTTGGCTCCGATTGCGGTCAAATAAAAAAATATAAGGGAATCGTCCCTTTTTCCCCGTATGAGAACGAAGAGCCCTTTCGGCGACTTTTGGCCCCTGCGACCCGTTCGAATGTTGGTTTTGGGTCGCGAATGTTGGCTTTGGGTCGCGAATGTTTGCACTGTCGACGACAACGATTCTGGACAATTACACGACGACAAACAAAGGTGGGTCTCTATGAGGCGACTAGAAATCCGCGAATTGGACCATCGAATCGGCCATGCTCTAATTTCGGTGACGAACGTAGAAATAAGTTGATTTACGCTAATTGGTTGTTCGGTGCGATTTTACGGTCGCGAAATCGGAGCTGAAAAATATGATATTAGAATGTTTCATATGAGTTAGAATGTTGGATTCAAATCGTGTCGGATCATGACGAAACAGTGTGTTTTTTCTTAATTCATTAATTAATTTATTGTAATTTAATTGTTACACAATTTTTATATTTATAGATTGATATTATTCACTATAAAGTGAAGAAACTAGGCTTGAAACTCCTAAGAGTAAAGAGTGCATAGTAGACCGAATTTAATTGATACAGATAAGAATCGTTTTTTAAAGCATTGAATTGACTTTTTTTTTAAATATGAGTATATAATTTAAATCGAAAGATATTAATTCAATACTCGAAGATTATGAAACAGTTACTAATTTAAATCATTACATTATCTGTGTCAATTAAATTCGATCGATTTTAGCGCCACATTTCATACGTTTTAATGTTCCGAATCATATCGGCCGCTTCCTCACTTTGAAGTGAAAAATTTATTGAAAAATAAAAAATGGACACACACATAAATAAATACGGTTTAAATTTATATTTATAAATCCACTCACCATTATCCAAGAATGCCACCAAGAACAGCAAACAGAAGAGCTTGAAGCACGCTCCGATCGCTGCCATGACTATGTCGATTGCACTAAGCGATATTTTCCCACATTTTAATTAACTTTGAAAAAAATCGACTAAACACCGACTCGTATCCAAAATCACTTTCTTCCGACTATCGAACAACAAAAACAACAACTGCAACTCGATCACGTAATGCCGATTTCAGTCCTCTTCATCTTCGCATTGATGATTCACGAGCTCGACACTCGCGTTCCGAATTGTTAACAGTTTTGGAACTTTTTATTTATTTATTTGTTTATTTATTTTTTGATTATTTATTTATTTTTAATTTATTTATATATTTCTGATTGATGATCTTTGTTTTTCGCTCGAAATGTCGACGTTTCGTGACTCAATTTTCTCCGGAAGGAGGTTGCGTGACGGACGCCGATGAAATTGCGCCGATTTCAGAGTTCTGAAAAAATTAAAATATAAATTATCAGAATGCGGAATGGGTTTAAACGCGGTCGTGATTTGCGTTCGCTAAATGGGTCGTTTTCGAAATTTTTGTGTGAACGTATTCATTTGACGGCCGAATAGGCCGAAGGGATCAAGTAACGTGGCAGCGATTTCGAGAAATGCTTATGAAAAAATTACTCATTCAAACATTTTTTTGACTTTAAAAAAGATCATGAGGTGCATCTTATATAAGATGTACTCCTTGGCCTTTTCAATCATCAATTGTGTACTGGTACAAGTGACTCAGGTTCAGAATTTTTTTTTATCCTTTTACCATCAAACACACTACATACATATCTACTCAGTAAAAATTATGAAAAAATCACTTGATCCTCTTGGCTTATTTCGCCGTTGTTTATAATACATATAACTGACGTTTGTTTATAACGAACACGACTAAATCGCGAATCTTACTCATAATGTAGAATTCGCATTAACAAGAAGTACCGCACATAAAAGTATACATTAATTTACAATAATTACAATATTTGGATCAAAATTCCGTTTTATTCGAAGATTATTTATATGCTCACAATGAAATATAAATGAAAATTCGACAGTCTTTGTTTCTCCGTATAATTATGTGAATAAATTTTCAAACATCTGGATTTTTTTTTCTCTTAATTTAATCAGAGCAAATTTAGATCATAAATCAAATGTACCTAAGTATTCTATGGAATTTCAAATTTTATCTATTTAAATCACATAATCGGCGGTTATATTAATAAAAGGTAAAAGCAGGTGGAACGAGAGGAAGTTCGAGTTTTGTTCAGCTCTTCGTTGTTCATTCGCTCGCTTAATTTCCTACGCTTTAAAATAATTTCTGATAAGATTGAAGACGCTTCACAACATCTGTTTCTTCGGCATTATTCTGCCTCTGCTTCATGCAAATTCATTGAAATTAATTCACTCGAAGTTCTCGAATTAATCGCTTTGGTTTCTAAAGTGCGAAAAAATATGAGCTTTCAATATAATATGAATAGTATAAATCTCATTAAACGCAATTCAAAAAATATAACGTTAATTTTCAACAGTTCATAATTTTTTTTATAAAAATGAATACAATTTTTGATGTTTTCATTTTAAAATTAATGTTTAATTTTATCAGTTATGAGCAGAACGTTATGTAAACAATCCAATTAAAAGCATCAAGTTATTATGATATAAACGGTATTGTGAAGCTGTAATTCTATTGTGCTATTAAAAGAAAATCGATTTTGAATAAAGTGATTAAAATAAAACTCTCATTTCGTAATTATTTTTCCCATCAGATTAGCAATTTATAGATTGGAATAAATATTTAGCGAAATTCGTCTACCGGGAATTAACGAGTCTCTAACAAAATTATAACTGAAGCTGAAACAGTGTCACGGGCGAGCCACAAGCTAATAACTCAAACCGTTTCCACATAAAACAAAAAGTCGAAATGCTCTTTGTGTATGTGTGAAAAAAGGAAAAATGTAAAAAAAAAACGACTTCAATGACAGTGTTAATTCATCACGAGGAAATGTGTTACGCGCATCGCAGAACACATGGAAATATGTATAGGTATATGAACTATTACACTTATTCAAATTGAAATGGAAAATCTATCGAACTGTTAAAAAAATATTGTGTACGTACATTTAATCATATATTTTGACAATGCAAAATATAAAAATCATTCTGAGCAAATATTGCATTATGGGCTATTAGATGAATGTTGAAAAAAACAATTGAATGTGTTTGGTGTGTTTTTAGAAATTCCTTCATTATTCATTTTCATATAAATTATAAACAAATGTTTTTGTTTATAATAAGCCACGGAAGTGGTCAATTAAAATTAAAGTAAAGTATTGAATTTATCAAAATTGCTTCTGATAAATGCAAATTATTTATTATATCCGGTGGCCAAACAAATTATACCAATTATCAATATTTATCTATTTTATTCAGAAAATATATTTCACACACAATATGACTATAGGAAGTGGTTTAACATTAAAATCTCGAATTTAATTTCAAAAAGTAGAGTACAGTCGTCCCCCGTTTAAAGCGATTACTTCACTTTTTTTTTCAATATGCATGCGATAAAAAAAAAACACAGATACGATCACTTATAATAAGATTTAAAAAAAACGTGTGAAGTAATCGCGTTAAACGGGGGATGACTGTATTCACATTTTTCGATTTCAAACTACACTCTCGTTATAAAAATACCTCAGCACATTCATTACATCACAATTCTATTTCAAAAATGCATCACACAATACTAACAAATGAACATAATAAGCTAGACATTCACAAAGCGAAAAACAATGCCTGAAGTGTAGCAGAACGAAACGCACATACACACACGCAGTAAAACATACAAAAACACTGTTAAATACGTAGAAAATATACAAACACACAGACAGACATTCCCAACAGTGAGGGACACTTGAGTGAGAATAAGAAGGGAACAAGGCGAACTCTATGACTTTTCATTTGTGTCTGAAGAACGGAGTCGTCGAGAAACAACACCTCTCGTTTCGCAGTCACTGTCGAGTGTTGCAGGTTTTTGTTTATAAATAAATAAACAAATGTTTCTTGTGAACAAACTCAATTTGTGTCTCTTCCACCTCCCTCGGGATAATGTTACCTGAGGACTTCTTTGATAAGTAGATACTTCAAAAATGCGAGACGTCTCTTGCGTAGAAACACAATACGTATTCCGTTCAATATACAATATGTAGGTATATGAATGTATAAAAGGGGTGATCGGAATTGTTTCTGACTAGGAATGTGTATGGAGTTATGCTCACCGATTTTTAAGAAATGTTGTCTGCGTAAAGGCGTGAAATAATTGCGAAGAAAGAGAATGCAACTCTAGATGGTTGTAGGTCATATTTTGGTATATCTCAATATTGGCAAAAATGTCACTTGAACCCCATTTTTTGTACCTACTTAACTCAATTTCGATAACAATGGTCATTTGTACCCTATATGTTTTATAGACGATATTTATTATTGTTGAAATTATGTTGAAATGCTTCATATGATACATTATTTTGTAAATACACCAAACTTTGACCTACAATAATTGAAAAAACTGTTGAATAGTTGCGTTTTCGTTCTTCACAACTATTTTGTCTATATTCATACTGCATTTCTACAAAGTACAGTTAAAATCGGTGAGTGTGTATATATTCTCTTTGTGAGAAGTGCTTTTTGTTTTGAATAGAAACGTGATCGTTCGTTTGTGCGCGTTCATTATGAAGAGTTTCCGATTGATTCGCAACACAAATAGAAAAAGTCGATAAATAAGCTAAATATAAAATGATATTTAATTATCAATAAAAAAAATCAACATAATTAGAGTGATCTTAAACGAGAAAAACAAAAAAATGTCGAAAATAACTAAATTTTGAAGCAAAATATAGAAAAGAGCATCAATTACCGACGCCTTTTATAAAGGATCGCATAATTACAACTTTTCGCTAACGGGTTCCTTAATTAAAATGCATGACAAATTACAGGCGAGATTGTGTACGTATTTAAACATAAAAAATCAATTTATACATCTACACAAATCCTTTGACCATAGATTACCAATCTTTTTGGAGTTTCAAATTAAATTAAATCTGACATTTGAGAAAATTATAATTTCAATGAAATTTCATACGAAAATAGTGTGCTACTATTTTGTCGGTTATCTAGAAATCGTTATAAATTAATAAATGTACCATTGATTATGATAATTGTTAAAGTCCACTTTCTTTCATTTAAATATATTTAAGACCTATCTTTTCAATAACCGTAGCTAATTAACATAAGTAACTTTTTTTATAGAGTTTAGTACTATGAGCTTGTTAACATTCCTTGAAAGCTGTCAAATTTAAAAATAAAAAGCTAGCTGAGTTACAGTTTAGTCAAGATTAGTAAAAGTATCGATCCTTAATATATTTCATACTTTTTTTATATGTGCAGTTGAATACATTATTATTACAAGGGAAGTCCACCATCCCGCCTTTTAACTGCACCTCAACTTTACGTCAGCTCGTTAGGCCAGCCTAGTTGTGTACCAGCAAAACTAGGCGAAACAGCGGGAACCACATTTACGTTTACAGTTGAAAACAATAAAATAAAATATTTTTTTCAATGTTATAATTATGATAATTACAACATGAATGAAAAAAAAACCAATGAGCTTATTTCTTTTTTTAATTTGAGACCTGTTCAATCACCATAATAAAACGGCCCAAATGCAACATCAGATTGAAAAACAGTGGTCTAGTAAGCCCTTTGACGTGGCGCTAAAACGTGAAAAATGAGAACGGATTGTGGGCGAAGCGCGCGTGCCTATAATTTAAAAACGATTAACCCCTTCGCGGCGGGCCTCAGTAAAAATAAAAAAACGGGTTAAAAAAGCGAGGTGGAAAAATGCGAACTTACATAATTCAGAAACACTACACGTTGTGTACATGTGTAGCGATATTTCACGTCGCTCCATGAAAAACTAACACCGTAAATTTACGATGCGTGCCACTGGCTATGGTCACGAACGCCCACTGTGCAACTTTTTCGAGGATACGTGTAAATTTTCGTTATTTCGTTCAAAAATGGAATTTGCTTCGGTGGCGATGCTGAGCAGTGAATTTTGTGTGTTTACATTGTCGAAAATGTTTTTTTACTGCTATCGGATCGTGTTTGGTTTCGATGTGATTAAAAGTGTGTTTATATAGCCTCCGTTACACCTGTTACATGCACTCTGACTTATTGAGATTAATAAGTAAGCTGGACGAAAATTTGAGGGTGACATTTTAAGGGGAAGCTTTAAGTTTGAATCATTTAACGAAACTATAGCAAAAAACAGATTTGCAGAGGGATTATGGATTCTAACATCCATAACATCAACACAACTTCACTATACAATTTTGTATTATAAAATAAAATACATATGATAGTTGAAAAAAAGTTCATGAGGAGTAAGGATGTTACAGCAAAATACCGCCGCCAACGTCACAAAGAGAAATCCTTATAGAAGCTGATATCATAGGAAGTTTTACTGTAATTTTAAGACTAAATCACAACGTCACTAGACTGACCTAGTTGAGAACAACTGAATTGCACATTCAAACCCGAAATTAACGTAATTTTTCTGTAATTTTAAGACTGAATCACAACATCACTAGACTGACCTAGTTGAGAACAACTGAATCACAAATTCAAAGTGGAAATTATACTGGGTTTTACTATAATTTTAAGACGAAATCACAACTTTACTAAACTGACCTAGTTGAGAACAACTGAATTGCACATTCAAACTCCAAATTATACGGAATTTTACTGTAATTTTAAGACTGAATCACAACGTCACTAGACTGACCTAGTTGGGAATAACTGAATTGCACATTCAAACCCGAAAAGCGCCTAGAATACTCGGGTCTGAATATAGCGAACGAGTCGTAAACGAATCGCTGAGCGAACGCCAGTAAAAAGCCGACATAAATTTTCCATTTTCCAAACAGCAGCAGCAATCAAGCAGAAGCACATCCTTTTTCACGATCCTTCGACGATAAACGACGAGAACAACGCGCCGTACAACAATAACATCGCCATCTTAATTGAGCCGTTCCGTTGCGACGCTCGAATATTTTTGAGGGTTGGCAAATTGTTAATTAAAATTCCAAAGAAGATTTTGTATTAATTTATATTTCATATTTTGACATTTTTAACCCTTGAGATAGTTAACTACACTGAGTCCCTTGAGATAAGTCGCCGATCTTTTATAGTTAGCGAGAAGCTAAGTATGGGTTGAACCCACATTTTTAGATAAATTGCAATTTTTATTTTTTATCGTGAATAGAATTAGTAAGTATGTGATAAAAGCTATTTGTACGCTATTTTTTTTATTATTATCTAAGTTAAATTGTGAAATTTTATCCTATAAGTTAAATCAATTTATTTCGATGGATCGCTTTATCAGTCATCACTAATCAAGACATACTGTTATGAAAACATCATTCTATGAAAAAAAATTGATAATTAAATTACTAAAGCACTTGATATAGTCATAACTTTTAATAGGTAAAATATATTTTGTGAATAATAATGATAAATACCATCAAATGACACAATTCGTTAAGCAACCGGATAATAAATCACCTATTTCAGAAGCCATTTCAATCAATTCTCTACTTCAATATGAACTGACTACATTCATAACTCATTATAAACAAAATTTTTACATTTAAAAATTCAATAACGAAAAGAAACAAGAGAAATTTGAAAAAGGCATCAAACACATTCGATAATTTTCCTCGACTTCTCGCTTCATGAAGTCAGTCACGTTCAACTCTGAACGACTCATATAGCCTCAGAGAACGATCGTTATTTTAAATTAAACTCACCGTTCCACAAAAATGTTTAACCCTATCTCAAAGGGTTTCTCATTTCTCTCCAAGAGGACACATTACGTCCCTCCATTGAGAGCCTCCGGTTCCTTCGACGGTTTTAATGATAACTGCGAGAAACGCACAAGGGACACTACGTCAGCTGTCGGAAATCTTAAACGTAGAAATCCACTTGTTTATGCAGCCTTAGTTTACATTTATATCTGCGTATATTAGTGTATGTATATATTATTGTAATATCTGTACGTGTACGTTGGTGGAAACTGCCTTTTGTTACGGCGTCATTTCGGCGGCACGTGAACGCTCCAGAAGACTCGGCTACGTTATGTTATATTGTATTATGGGAAATGTTGTTTTACGCGATGACATCGTCTTATCTCTCATTGTGGAAATAAACATGCATATATGTATATTGAAATAAAAGACATATTCTATATTCGACACCTTCACGATATTCCATATTAAATACCATTTCAATATTGCAAATTTGAGGACCTCCCTTCATTCCATATTTTAGATATCGAAATTAGATATTTTATACAAAATGACTTCTTTGCTGCAAAATAAGTAGATATGAATTTATGAAATCGATATGATGCTATTTATATTTATTTTTAGTGAATATAAGCAACAACATTCTCCTATAAATGCTTAGAAAAACAAACAAACATATAGTCGATTTATGGTTTTCCTTTCAAATTGCAAAGAAAAATTGCTTACAATTTTTCAAAAGAAAAAGTATTGTTTTCAATGTAAGTAAGACTAGAGCACAATATAAATTTTATAAAACAACTATCTTTGAACATAAAACCTCATATAAAAGAAAATACACCATCGGAAACAATATCATTCTCAACCTCTAACAATAAGAGTCGAAACGCATTTTATGAACACCAATAGCAAAGCAAAACAATAACAGACAAAAGTTATAAATAAAAATCTGCACAGATTAAATTTACATCATCTCTTGCACATATTATGCCATATAAATAATGTGAAAACAGACAATTCTTAACCTTTAATAAATCTCATTTATCGTTCTTATGGGCCGTTGCGTAATTAGCGCGACATGATTTGCGACCCGCACTTTTAATCGTGAAAATCTCAAGCTTTTCTTTGCGTAACGTTATTTTTTCTCATAAAAATCTTGAAATAACTGAAATCTTTGCAATACTGATACAAGAATGGAAATCTCATTGAAATAGAGTGAGTATAGAATAGATCGACAATTTTTTTTCACTTTCCACTATCATAGTTCGCAACGAAACCAATTAATTTTCGAAACTCACTTCTAAAAAAATGAAAAAAACTAGAAACTAAAATTCGTATATCTAGTAACTACATATATAGAAAAAAAAACATGTATACTCGAATATACGCTACTCAATCATAATAAGATCGATATACTAAGTCTTTGACTTACGATACAGATACATTGAGAGTTAAATCCATACGAAAATCTACAGATATGAAAATGTATGGATGGCACGTAATTTAAGAAATTCGTATTCGAAAAATAAAATTCTATTGAAAGAAAATAAAAATATTTAATCCTACATACGTCCAAATAGTCTCCAAGTAAAGCCATCGGCTTCGTAAGTCGAGTACAATCAATAATATAATGTTAATTGAAACTGCAGAATTCTATCTTTAGAAAAGACTTATAAATGAAACTACCCTTTTTACCTATTTTATATATTATAAGAAGTGTTGTATCAATTATTTTAAAATTTCTCAATTAATGATTCACATACAAGTGAAAAAGCTCACACTATGCTAAAAGCTTCAATGAGCAATATGAGCTCTTGAAAGATGATATTAAAATCGATCGAATTTAATTGTAACACACAAAATAGGATTTTTAACAAGCACTTCGTGAAATCGTAAATCAACACTTTTTTTATCAAACGGATCAAATATTCGACAGAAACAAATGAGCCATCATATCAATAAAAAACACGACACGATACTCTCGTTGGGGTCAATAAAAGTCAAACCTAGCATCAAGAAAATACTGAATTCCGACACAGCTTACACAAACGTTTTATACCGTTATACTATCGACTGCTTATATATCAAATATTCGACACAAACGAGTAAACCTTCATATCGATTTAAAATAACGACTGGTGACTGTCGCTAGGATCGATACTACTCAAACCCAGCATCAAGAGGTCACCGAATTCCTACACAGCTTACACAAAAGTTTCATACAATCACTCTATCGACTGCTTATATATCAAATATTATTAGAAGCTATTTAAATACGAATTTGTCGAGTGACTGGTGTGGGTCAGATCCTCGACAGGGGAGTTTGACCCTCGCCATCACCGCGGGACAAACTTTCCCTCGAACGGTCCGAAGGCTGCTAAGGTTTTGAGATTTTGTCGGTTCGTGCCGGTCTCTGAGAGAACGAGGATTACACGATTTGCATAAATATGGGGAAAAATTCGCGGTGCTCTTGTATGGCTGGGGTTGCGCACGAACCATGAATACAGATACGCTACACTAGATGAAGACGCGTAAACACGAGAAAATCATAAAATGTGACGAAAATCACATTTCGCGTATATGTGTGTATGTGATAATAAATTCATGACTTCGCTTACTAATATGTGTACAATTAATATCCCTATAACGTCCTCTCTTGTAAGATTTCTCCCTATAACGCCATCTTCTAAAGGTTCTCCCCCCCTATATCGTCCTATCCTATAAAGTCCCTATAATGTCCTCTCTTATGAAGTTACCTCTACAACATCCTCTCCAAGAAGGTTCTCCCTTATAACGTCACCTTCTAAACGTCCCTCTATCATATCATCCTAACCTATAAAGTCACTATGATATCCTATCTTATAAAGTTCCCTCATAACGTCCTCTACTATGAAGTTTCACCCTATAACGTTTGAAGCGGTTTTCTCTTATAAAGTTCATTGTGCTGATTATCGTATAAAAATGACAAAAAAGCTTAATTTTTTGCATTTATGAGATTCTTCGAATTGAAAATTTGATTAATAAAAGTTCAATCAAAGATCAGATTTTAATGTATCTGGTCATATGTTATTAATGCTGAAAAAAAAGTTCAAACACTCCTTTTTTTAATAGAAAAACCTCGAAAATCCGTGTTTTGATGAAAAAAGAAAACAATTTTCAACTAGATTCAATTTCGTTCTAAATACATTAATTGACAGAGCAATTTTTCAAGCAATTTCAATGAAACAAAAATAACATTTCAACGCTTAATTGAAATGGTACTGAATAAAGTCGAATTTATTCAGAACTCGAATAACAATAGATTTGATAAAAATGTTTGCTGAATATCGTTTTTGTTCGGAATAATTAAGATCTTTTGATAAATTACTCAAAATGTTACCACGAAAAATTCATTCGTATTAATTAAAAATATGACTGAATCGTATCAAATGTTTTAAATCAAATCAGATTTGATAAAAAAAAATATCTATGTATATTATGTATTATGTATATTATATATTATGGATTACATTGTCAATATACCAATAAAAAATCCAATTTACCGATAAATTGTAATCCCCTATGTAAATATAGTACATA
Source organism: Cheumatopsyche charites (assembly GCA_024721215.1). NCBI lineage: Eukaryota > Metazoa > Arthropoda > Insecta > Trichoptera > Hydropsychidae > Cheumatopsyche > Cheumatopsyche charites. Next base: position 2,418,621 of record CM045587.1, read on the forward strand.
TGTACGTTCTATACACATAGTAATAATATGGGATTATTTTCAACAATTTAACTGTGCTATAACTGCGAGAAATTTGCTAGATTTTAGTCGGTTTATACACAACTACATAGATTTCAGTATAATCTGACTGAATTCACAAGCATCTACGTATTCTAGTATCAGGAGAATTATGGTCTTGTTTGCCGAAGATAAATGAAGACCATACGCTGCAAATGCTTCCACGTTAAAGTTCAGATTACCTCAGGGTAAAAACTAAATCCCTTATACACACTCACTAGCATTGGAAAGGAAAATAGAAAAAAGTATTCGAACTACTGTGCCATTATATTTGTGTGATTTTTCATACTAGTAAAACCAATAAAAAATCAATTGGAAAAAAAAATGAGCCACTTGTGATTTATTTTCTATTTCATTTGAGTGTTGTAGTTTTTGATATCGGAAAAAAATTGATAACGAAGGAATTATGTAAGAGAATTTCGAAAAATGCATTCAACACGTATGAGCATTTATATTGACTTAATGCTTATTAGAGTTAGTCATATGTATAAACCATAAAAAATAATAATTTATAATTAAAACATCAATCATATACTCAAAATAAATCAATAAAACGCCTTCGAAAGTAATCAATTGTAAAAATAGATTTTTTTGAATATTTTTGCATAAAATCTAATAACCATTGTTTTATAAGGCGAGTTTATTATTTGGTCGTTCTTGCGAAAATCCACTTTTATAATCGCGTCGATAATTTTTCAGCTCGTGAACCTCTAAACCGGATTAAAGCCTCCCCCAAGACATGGAGTCTCCAACGGAATTATTTTAAAGCCGACCTTCCTCTCCAGCGGAAAATTATGGATTAAAGCGCCGCTGTGGACCATTTACCTTCCCCTTTTATCACGACGCATAAAAAATATATATAATATATTTTATGTGTACGTATTTATATCTTCCATCGTTATATATGATGGATATTTATGTATATGAGAAAATTTTGATGTGTGTTTTATATTTAGGATGAAAGTAAATGTATAAAGTGCTCATTTCCTCTCAATTAATCGCCTATTAAAAATTCAATACGAGAGTGTTCCGTATAAATGATTCAAAACGCGTCGAAAATGAATCGCTTCGAAATATTGAAAATATAAAAGAATTAAAAACTGTATAAAACCAATTGGAAACTCATAAACATCGACATAAAGCTTAAAAAATAAGTATAATATAACAGGTTGCATTTCTAGAAAAATCAGATTTTTTTCGTTTTTAGTTTCAACAATTGAAATTCGATGTATACTTTCACACATACTTCTATTAATGAACTGTCATTAAATTGCGCTAGTGACCCGTGAGAGTGAGAGACAGGCGTATATACGGTACATACATCCGTCCTTTTCTTTCACTCGCGCATGACACTGACGCAATTTTTCTAAAGTTCGTATATCGTGATATAAGCGAATTTTCTTAAATGTAAGCATATGAATCTAGGGGCTAATCATCCCTTACTAAAAAGACCATGGTTAGAAAACCACTGAAAAGCAGCGGCCCAAATTCGATTAAAATTGTATGCTAAATAAAAAAAAGAAAACATATTTAAGGTCTTTCAAATACGAACTGTAAAAAATCCATCAGAATAAAATGAACCTTTCGTATTATTGTATCATGTATTTGCGGATGAATTATTTAGGTAAAAAGATAAGAATAAAAATTAAAAGACATGTCAAAATACATAAATAATTATAAATACAAGCATACAATACTAAAAAATTGCACAAATGATGATCGTACTTTATATAATTCGTAGTTGGAAGACCAATTGTATATAAAAACCATTAAAAATCCATACGAGTGACGAAATATAATACAAAAACGAACGAAGATATATAATATATACGAAAATGTTTACATGCATATCTATCTAAGAGATATTTGACAGTTCACATTCAAAGAACCAAGTGTACACAGATCGAAAAATCTCACCGGACGACAGTCGAACTTGACGTGAAAATTGCTCCAGAGGTTTTTCCGGAAGTCGGAGCTTTTCCGTTTCCTTCGGTCACCGGAAAATGGCCTCCATGGCCCCCTTCACACGCGACAACAAAACGACTGGCCTCTTTTTAGGTTATGTCTCCTGCGAGGAAAGGGCGCGTGCACACCCCCCGACGGCTCGGTGCAGACTGACCGGGGTACGGCCATACCCACCCTCCCCCCCCCCGCGCTCCGCATCCCCCTTGCTTTTCTTTGGCCGCCTATCCCCGCTCTTTTATTCGGGGGTAACCCGTTCGTTTCACCTTTTGCGTTTTATATACATATATTCGACGACTGAATAGGCCAAGGGGTGCGAGTGAATTCGAGAAAAAGCGTATACTGGGGAGGTTGAGTGATTTGGTGATATGTTAAGGTGCGCGTTTCGAGTTCGTTTAAATCCTTTCGCCACCAAATATATGAGTGTTCATAGAAGAGATTTATGTGCATAACTCGATGTCAGTTGTACCTCTTGGTTTTTTCAGATGTTGCTTTTGAGAGATTTTTTTCATGATGTGAACTCAATTTTAAGTCAAAATCAACAGACTGATTTTCATATGTCAAAGAGATGGTTGTATAGTAGGGTCGATATAATTGCACGTCACTAATCGGTACACCTATCTCCCATGATTATGATTTGATCTAATTAATTTAATATATGCGTTTTTAATCAAAAATAAAATTCATTTTCAAAATAAATTAAAAATCTCATCAGAACATTCAATATTACTAGGAAAAAATATTTTATTTATTTCTGGGACAAATTTCGGTCAACTGGGACATGTCCCGGTCTACCGGGACGTATGGCAACCCTACTCCATTCACAGCCATCTCATTTTCGTTTATAGTCATTTTTTTAGTATATATGTACAAGTCTGTTTCTACTGTTTTATATGTTTCAGTTTAGTTAAACGACATGTGAATAAGTCCTAAGGTTCGTTCACACAAGACTGCAATTGTCATATTGAATGATTGATCAGGGCGGTGAGGCTATACGTGACCATACAGTTCGTACACATGCTCTGTCTCGTGCACTCTATTGTATATATATTCAGCTCTATCGACTTCGTGACAGAGCTAGATAATAGTACGCTAGTTAAAATATAATAGAATACGGATGGAAGCCAAGAAACCATACGTAAACAAGACTCAATTGGATTCAACGTACCATTATAATGCAAATTTTTCAATTCGAGTTGAATATTTTTCATTTTGAGTTGAATTTTTTTGAAAAACGAATTGAACCATCATAACTTATATGCGATATTATTCGAATTATTTTTTCGATTAGATTTAAATTTATATTTTCTACTTTTACGTTTGCTTTTCGTTTACATTTTATCTAAAAAAAATAAACTTCTAGTTACAAATTCTAAAATTGAACTGTTCAAAGTTTAATATAAAATTTAGTATTTTATTTCGTAGATGATTAAATAAAAATATAAAAAAAAAATTCATGTTTCGATTCACAATATTTCAAGAGTCTATAAGCATACAAATTAGAAAAAAATAAGGATTTAAATTAAAAAATAAAAAACGTTTTAGATATTTTTATACCTATATTAAGACATATAACTTTTTGTAGTGTCTAAAAGGGTGAAGTAAGTAACTAAGTAGTGAAGTGTTTTGGAGCAAAGTGCGCATAGTAAGAATCTTTACAAAGCTCCAAGATGAGCACTTGACATATTTTTCGAAATATGACGATACTCTAGAGTCAGTTAATTGATTAGTACCTCTAGATGTTCACTATGTTTCATATTGATATATTTTTTTATTAATTCACATATTAAGCAACATTTCACTTCACTGTACACTATACAGCCCCAAAATTCGAACAAAATCCGTGAAAAGTGCTATTTTATAATTTATAAACTGAAAATTGTGTGGCCATGGGTAAAAATTTGATTAATAGTTAAACCAAAAGTGAAATAAAAACGATAAAAACGACAATATAATATAAAAAAGAACTCGTTTTGAATTTTTTAAGTTAAACTCGTCACTCTGACCTGACAACTTAGTAAGTCAAAGGAAAACCTTCATTTATTTATTAATTGACTTTTTTCATATTTAAATAAGTAATAATTTATGAAAATAAAACAGATTAAACTATTATAATTTAAATTATATATGACGACTGAAAAGGCCAAAGGGTACAATTGACATTTTTGCCGAAATTATTTACATACATACAAGAATCGCTTCTATGAACGCTCATACATTTGTTAGCAAAAGGATATAAGCGAACTTGGAACGTGTGCCGAGATATATCATCGAATCACTCGACCTCCTCCTAGTACATATAAGCACTTGCTCAACTTTGAGCGCATTTTTCTCTAAAATCACCGTAAAGTCACTTGTACGTACTTTTAAGGCCATTTCAGTCATCATATAATCTGAAATTAATAATATTTCATTCATACCTTTCGCTATTTGCACAGTCTCGCGGAATTCGAACATCAAAAATTCCTCAGTATATTGACACAACTTTCTCATATCGTCAACTGAAAACTGCACAACTGATGAAAATTTCAACTGCGAAAAAAAAAGAAGACACGTCTGAAGAGGCGGACAACTGGACTCGAATGTCGTTTGCATAAAAAAGTTTAGAGTTTTTAATAAAAAGCCAGGGCTGCACACGGCGAGGCCTTTTCCCACTTTTGCCGACGAAAATTATACACGCCGTGGCCCCGTTCCCGCCAAAAAATGGATGTTATTTGAATTTAAATGAGAGAGAGCTAGCGCCGAAGTGAGAACGGGCTTTATTTTAAATTTCTGACATACTTATTCGACCTAACCTCCCCCAGTGTGCTCGCTCTTTTTTTCATCTCGCATTTTGCAAAATATCATTTTACTGCTAATAAATTCGCGAGGTGTATAAAATAGAGCGTTTTTTTTTTTAGGTCTCTAGATGTGTTTTATTTTCAAAATGGCGCTTCGGTATGAAAATGATATGATTATATTAGGGCTTGTCGCATTAAACGTGTTCTTTTTTTGTATCTTTCTTAAATTATTTTTTTCTATTAATAGATGTGAATTGATTAATATTTCTGATATCTTTGTGTATGTAGTTATATTTGTGTATTTTACAAATCTGATTTGACAAGAAAATCAACAGGAAATTAATTTAGTTTCCGATCGATGCCTTTTCGCTAGTTCATCAAATCGAACGGACGTCATAATTTCCTGTGAAACCTAGTTTTCTTATCGATTAATTCCAAAAAAAAGTAACCTTAATTTACAAATCACGAATAAATATAAATCACATCTTTGAAACTTATAAAATTGAATTCTGAACAAACTAAACGCTATTTTTAAGCCAACTCATTCAAATCTGTTTTTAAAACGTTAGAAAATTTTACACAAAACATTCTCATTAAAAACTATCTGTTTTCACTAATTTCCTGCACATTATTTTATTCAAATCATTTTCAACAAAATCAAATCAAAAAAGGTTCAATTATGGAACATCTCACATAGACTAGCGGCTTCAGGTGGCATAATACATTATATTGCACAAAAAAATAACTTCCTAAAAATACAAATTATCTTAATCTCATTTAAAAAAAAAAAAATCAACTGAATTTGAATGAGATATATTATTTTTGCCACTGAAAGCCGCCGGCTCATGTGTGGACGCGTCATTAACATACATCAACGACTAAACTATCAACGAAAATGTATAGAAAAATTGATTTCTTACTCCGAATGATGTTCAAAAAAAAAAATAACAATATATAAAAAAGTAATTGAAGAAATATAAAAATGAAATTTTATTTGAAAAAAAAAATTTTTTTTAAATGATATTAAATAAAAGAATAGTATGAAACGGTTGAAGATCGATTGCGCAAACGACAGATATTGCCAGTGCAGAGAGAAGCTTTATCGAAAAAATCGGATTTCATTTCGGAACCGTGTAGGTTGGCGAACGTTTCCTCACTTCAATTGGCAAAAGTGACCGGAAGCTTCGGGGCGGCACTTGGACTTCCGGCTCCACGTTCGCGCCATTTGTTACGATTCGAATATCTCGACGAACGTACAAACGTAAGGATATGCAAAACGGATATGTGGATAACGAAGCTGCGATATGTTCATGCTACTCGTTTACACTGTGCTAGAATTCACACCTGAATTTTTATATTTCTTTCCATTTTTATTTGAAATAAAATATTAAATTATTTCGTTTTTTATGTTTGAATTAATTTTGTGATAACTGTATATGACTACTGAAATCGCTAAGGGGTACAAGTGACATTGAGGTAATTTCGAGAAAAGCGAGTTCAAAGTTGACCATGTATCTACATGTATTATAAGGTCGACTAATTTGATAATATATTAAAGCACACGTCCCGAATTCGTTTATATCATTTTGCCACCAAATATATGAGCGTGCATAGAAGCGATTTGAAAATTTCGGCAAAAATGTCACTTGTACTCCTTGGCTTTTTCGATTTTCATATAATAGATAGTAACATAGCATTTAGGATGTAATTTTAAATGAATTCATAATAGATGTTGGCATGAAAGATTTACATATAATCCGTCTTATTCATATCGGGTTGTTCATGGGATTTTTTAACAATTTGTAGTTGAAGGACTAAATGTAACTCTATGCTTAGTTTAATAAATTAGTGAGGATATCAGCCCCTAGATGGTTAAGATATTCAGTTTTACAAAATATTGAAAATTAACTTGATTCAAGAATGAATGGAGTCAAAATCATTGTTTTACTTCACCTATTTTTTGAGACTATGTCACAGCGAGTACTGGAAACGTTATTCGACATCACTATTCCATGTTTCATACTTCCTTAACTTTCGACTACCATAACTCCAACTGACTCATAAATACTAAATTCTTAAATGAGGAAAAAATGGCGATCTTCTTCTCATTATTTGAAATAAGAAAATGTTTTAAGCGATGCCATTTTGACGACTGAAAATATCCAAGCGGCTGTGACAATAGTCTGAAAGAAAGATACCTTCAAAGCCCTCTTATAAGGCATACCAGGAATGAAAAATCGACACAAATGTATAAATGCTTATAAAACTGTTTTAATACTTTTATAGCTCTTTTTAAAAACATATTCCAGGATTTTTATAATGCTCCATGTATTTTTTATCTATGTTATTCTACATATGTAAGAATATATGTGGGAATATGACACGATGCGGCCAACACCTTTTCCGTTTCCATTTCATCCTTTTGAGTTCCTTGCGAAGGATTTTTCCTATTTTCCGGAAAAAAGATCTTTTTGTTCAATCGTTGTGCTCCAGCGGTCGTAAACAATGCGGCCCCATCCCTTTCTAAAACTTTTCCTTTTATTAAAAACTTCTAGAGCGCCAGTATATAACATCGGAGCGATTTCCGAACTCAAACATAAACTCGAACTTAATACAAGTTATCGAGGCTTCGATTTTCTAAAAATTCCACTCTTCGAAATGCATGTTATGTTTTGGAGAGAGAAAAAAAGGTGAGCTGTCGAACTTTGAGATCACTTTCAGTGCGTGTCAAAGCGAAATTTTCATTAGAACTTGTTTTTGGTAATGCGAAAAGTTTCAGATTATGTGTACCTACTTTCATGTTCGATTATGCTTTCAACAGATAAAATTTAGATTTTAAGTATTTTTGAATGTTTATTAAATTTTTCGTATTTTATAACAAAACTGAACTGCATTCTTGAAATTTCGATATTCAAATATTTCTTTAAATAATCAAATTTGAATTTCAATTGATATTATTCTACAATACTTATAAAATAAAATAATATGAATATGAAATAATTTACAAATATTAATCTAGTCTGCAATATGAGTACAGACAATAAACAATATTGCATGCAGCGCAGTCATAAAGCAATTTTAATGACACATACTCGTTGTGTTCACGAGTAAAAATGCTGAAAGAATTCAAATTTAGAACGAGCGATGTGGAAAAATATCAAGTGTTTCGACATGACTGAAATGTCAGGTTAGTGCGGAAAAAAATTCATTCGATAATTATTTTGATAAAACTTGTGTATGCGAACTATTGATGTAGTTATGTGATTATTCAACAAAAAAATGTAACAATTTTACAGTGAAATACATAATCAAAATTATATATCCGAGTATTACAATTGTATTATATATTTACTTAGATTCTTTCTTTTTTTCACTTATGCTATCTTTGCATGTATAATTTATCTACTACTGTATTTTGGTCAGTTAATAATTATTGAAAAAAATAATTGGTCACCGAATATTAAAAAAATATATTTTAAAATTAATTTGAATAAATTTTGTACTTGTGAATGTAATGTGAATTGACCACATCCATAGTTGAAAAAAAAATGATTTCAGAAAAGTGCGATAATGAAGGGAATATTGCAAAACACACCAAACTTGAAGTTATAGAGAAGCACATTTTCTTTCTTCATAACTATTTCATATTTTCACTCATACTACATTCTTACAAATTTTCATCGAAATCGCCAAGGACCAATGCATAAACTCTTCTAGTTAAGTTTTGCGAACCGCGACAACAAGCAAGCAGCACGCGGCACGCAGTATAGTGAACATTGTTGTTTCTTAAGATCCCCATTGTTCACTTTTTCGACATCTTTGAACACCTCAAATATAAAAATTTGATAACAATAATAGATAAATAAAATCACTTTTGCAATTCAAACGAACATCCATACGGAATTTCATCCGACCACGTATGATAAATAGCAGAGAATTTTTCACAACGATCGGTAACCTAATAAAATTCAATGCATCTAGACCGTCTAGCGCAAAAGGCATATCTGAAAGCTAGTCCGCCTTCATGCAGAAACTCGATACGTAATATGCGAAAAAAAAAAAAATAAGAAATAGACGAACACATAATTCTAGCAGTCGACTCGGTTATTTCCCCCGCGAGAATACATTATACGAAAATGTTGTGACGCGCTCAAAGCGTCATTTGACGCGAATTGACGCACATCCATCACTTTCGTCGGCGGGTCACGAACTCGTCGCATTTCTCTTTATGGCCGTGTGTTTTTTCAGCCCGTTTTCAGAGTGTTTCCACTAAATATAAATATCGGATGATGTACGAATTCGCGCTGTGAGAAAACATGGCTCGATTGCTGTTTGCCCGTTGCGTTAGTTTCGTTTCGCTTCATAACTAGGTTGTGCTGTAATTTTGTTCTGTCGATGCGTTTCGGATTCGGTTTTTTTTTATTTTTTGACGTTTAAATTCGTTCATGGGGAAAATTGATCAGTCAACCCTCATTTAAAGTCGGGATAGATTTTACGTTAAAGGGGGACCCTTACAGGGAGACGTTATAAGGGGGATTTTTATTTAATGTATATTTTGATTCGAAGGATATCGTAAATAAAATTTCTTTATTAGAACTAATTTAATTTTTAACATATTTACACAATAATCAATTCAAAAGACTTCATTCGTTTCAAGTGATATTCTTCGTATTTTTTCTGAAATATTTTTGTGAATTGTGGACTGGAAAGATCAATGCGACATTTCACTAAACAATATTACATTAGAAAATTTCTAAAAAAAGTTGAAAAATAACGCTGTGAGGTTAGAATGTCATAAAATACCGTAAAAATGTTACAAGGGGCTTTTAAATTATAGTAGAATACTACTGAAAACGTTATGAGGGGTAACCTTGTAAGAAATTACGTTATAGGGGGTTTACTAAAATATTTTTTTTTATATAAGCACATATTTACTAATCATTTACTGTACACATCTATTAATTAATATCGTATGTATTGTAATCAGTTACGGTACGAATACAAAGCGTAAATCTGTATAATTTGATTAGTTAATGTGTGCGATTTAATAATAACCCATTGACCCATAAACATATTTGGAATAATAAAAATTTGAAAGGTTGACAATTCGTTTGAAGACTTTGCACATTCATCAAGTGAAATGAAAATGTTTTGTATAATAAATGCAGAATTTATAGCTTTGACGGGAAGAAAAACGATTTTCAATGTTTCCGACTCTTTCGAATGGGCTTTTATCTATTTCGCATTTTCATGCGACGACGACGGTTGAAAAAGTGAATGTGAGGAAAAATTTGAATAAAAGAAAGGGATCGTGGATACAAACTGGAATCGCAAGGAGATTTATCGTCCGCACAGTGCGAAAGCATTGTGATATTTAGAGACTGCTGAAAAAATAGCTTGGAAATCTTTTTGGAAACAGATTAAGTCAGTTTCACACGCGGCCATAAATCTTCCGATTTCACACATGGCAACTTGAAAATGTGTTCGAAATCTGCAAATAAAAAGTTCGCAATGGTGAAATATGTGATCGCACTGCATTAACTATGTGCACCGATTGAATAAGATATCAATTCACATCGAAAAAAATAAAATAATCATGTAAATATAATATAATATATGACGACTGAAAAGGATAAAGGGTACAAGTGATATTTTTGCCGAAATTAGGTTATGTACGTATGTAGATGTAATTTTTTTATAGATTTTGAAAATTATTCAATTCCTGATTCAATTTTGAACCTTTAAATGACAAAATTTGTATAGACACACAATGAAAATTCATTTATTTCAGATGCCGTTTAGATCGATTTTGCAATCTGATATGAACTATATCCGTAAATTATGGAATAATGAAGGGAATTAGATGAATTTAAAATAAACGCACGATAAATGTTCTATCGTTTTTATTAACTTTCAGTATTGTAAAGTTAATCTCGTTGTTCACTGAACGGCTCAAATAACTTTATCGTTTCTATTGGAATAATACTATTTTTTCGCCATTTCCGAACTGATTAAAAAAATCAGCCAGAGTAAAAGTTGTAGCCATTTTATTCGTACATCATTCAAAATGAGATGTTATATAACGATCGAAAAGGCCTAAGGGTGCAAGTGTCATTTTCATACATATAGGTACACGGTCAACTTTGAACGCGCTTTTCTCGAAATCTCCACAAAGTCGTTTATACCCCTTAGCTTTTTCAGTCGTCATATGAAACCTAGACTTTTAGGTTATCAAAAAATTAGTTCATCGGCTAAAATCCCAGCTAACCTAGACGCCTAATAACCCCACACATCCACCCACCGAACAAAAAACACTTCAAATATTTTACGATTCGGCAACATTCGCTCAAAACAATCCGATCGAATCCCAATCGATGCACGACATAACAACAACAACAACCGATCCAATCAACGACCGCCATTATCCTACAGCAGAACATAGCAGAATAGAACAGAACAGAACAGGACAGAACAGGACAAAGCGGCTTTTAACCGAATTGACAAACGCCAACCCTTAGATGCGTCATTAAGTGCCGATGATTGCGGCCATTTGTCAGCGTCTGGCGCAAATTGCCGCGCGTACATCACGCGAACGGTTCGCACTTACGACCGTCGTGAGAACGAGCCGCTGGTGTGGGACCAGCTTTATAAATGCCGCCGATACGAGACGTCTTCTTTCGGATCGTTTTTTTTGCGTTTTTGAACCGAAGTGATCGGGTTTAATTGACTTTTAGTGCGTTCGTCTCGGAGTGTGGTCACTCAAGTCAATATACAGAACGTGGTCTAATTAATAGAAGTACTGATGATTTTCACAATTATGCATTCTTTTTGAATAAGATTATATGCAATACTTTATACACTTTGAATTGTCTGAAAATAATTTTAATTATAAATAGTTATTTTTAGAAGTGATTGGGTTTAATTGACTTTTAGTGCGTTCGTCTCGGAGTGTGGTCACTCACATCGATACAAGTGCTTTTGCAAAAATGAAAAATAAGGTTTATGTACGATATTATAATATTTTACGACCCATTTAAATCGTGCGAATAAGCCGTTGGTGTGGGACTGGCTTTACAAATGCGCCAATAAGAGATGTCTTCTTTGCGATGGTTTTTTTTTTTTGAGTTTTTAAGACGATGTGATTGTAGTTATTTGATTGACTTTTAGTACTTTCGTCTAGGAGTGTAATCACATACATTAAGTTAAATCTTCGTTAGGTTAATTTTGTGGATTTAATTTCGTTACGTGTTCTTTTGATTAAGTAAATTGAGCAGTCCCACTATGATTTTTTTTGTCAAAAAAACCTAAAAATGTTTAAGTTGTTAGATATCGACAAACATGGTTAAAATTTATTTAATTTCAAGAACACCTGACGAAGTTATAGCCATATTCATTGATATCTGTACATAAAGTTAGATACTCGCATACGTATGTAATTATGAAAACTGAGTAAATTGTGAATATTTAATATCTGCGAAATTCAAATGAAGTCCTCTTCTATCAAAAACAATAGACTTATTCCTGTTTGCGTTTCAATCGTGAAAATTTCACACAAAACAAAAACACATGAATCACATGCAACGTTACTCTTCCACAACATAACTGAGCACGTGTAGATTCTATTTACCGTAACTGTAAGTTATATCTCTCAAGAGAAGTCAACAACAACTAACTTGCTTATAAGCGTATACACACAATCAACAAAAAAAAAAAACTATTCCCCGCTATTTTCCATATTGAATTATGAATAAATTCAAATTTGCATATCGGAAAATTCCAAAAACCACCTGAGATATACGATGCACACACAAGACACGCGCGATGAAACAAAACGAAACACCTTTCTGATAAGTGTCGACGTTCATTCGACTTGACACGCGTCTATTTCGCGAACAAACAAGCGTGTCTTGTTAAAAGCCGTGCATGACGCGAACAATCTCGACTCAAAAGAGAAATGTCCCGAATAAATCATAATTTAATTCGGAAATTCGCAGAAAACGAGCGGCCCCCGAACACTGCGAAGTCTTCGCTAGAAACGTTCATTGTACGCACGAGACGTTCAGAGCTAATCGTGACTAACTCCTATGATAATGAGAGGGAAAAACTATAAGGTATTTGATGCGTTTTTCAATATTCTCTTTGTTATTGTATTTATAAACATACAAATTATGTTTATAATAAGCTATGAATGTATGTAATCAGTTTCCATTATATGTAGTAAAAAATCAAAATGGCTTCTGAAATAAATTATTTGACGAATGAAAAGGCCCAGGAGTACAAGTGGCATTATGTACAGGAATTGCTTCTTTGTATTTGGTGGCAAAAGGATATAAAGAACTTGAAACGTTTGCCTAGATATATCATCACATCATTCGAACTCCTCCTAATTCATATAGGTACATGCTTAATTTTGAGCACGCTTTTCTTGAAATCGCCACGAACTCACTTGTGCCTTTTGACCTTTTTAGTCGTTATTTATTATCTGGTGGCCTAACAATTTTTGTCATTTACTGATATTTATTCATCTCAATTATTCAGGAAAGTTATTTCATGCATGGAAAGTTATGATTATATCAAATGCTTTGACATTTAGAACTGGCTATTCACTATTAACTCTGAATGGCTTATATGATGTACTAAGCAGAATTTTGATAACTAGCGATCAGTTGAATATATCAACGCAGTTTTGGAGTGTTACACGAACACACAGACATACAGATTATATACATAGTTAGATAAACTTTTTACGCGAATCTAGGCGGCTTTGTTTCAAAGAAATTCTTGAAAGTATTTTTTATTGAATATTTGTACGTAACTGATACATGTATATTCGTATTGCATAATAAAATGGGATAAAGGTGAAGACGAGAAAAAATCACAGTGAAGCGAATTTCTGAGAATTGTGTAATAAAGCGCGCAAATAGATGCGAGATAACATTTATTTTTACGGTTATACGGTTGAAGACTTTAAGTATAGGACAGGTGCTTGTTGTACGGTGTGCACTCGATTTCACGGCCGATTTGATATTGCCCCGGTATTTTCTGTTTTCTTTTGAATGTTCAATGATATATCTATCACATATACATTTGAAATATCCAATAATAAAATATTGCTTAATCAAGCAGATTTAAAATGAATCGACAGATAAATAATTCAACCGATTTAAAACGACAGATTCGAAAAATAATTAATTCGTTTATTCTAATGACGTATTTATTAATTTCGTGCAAAACATTTAACGAACTACATATTATATGAACGTACTTATACGAACCGTTCAGTGCGTAAATTGACTAACTCCTCATAAAAAAAACACTTATATATCTAAGTACTTGGCTTAATCATAGCATATGAAAATATTTGCAGAATGATAAATGCCATTTTATTAAAAATATATATTTGTCGGATAGTAAATCGTTGGTTTTGGATGAAATTTACACATGTATATTTTCTGATAAATAAAGATAAATATGTACCATTAAATTCAAAATTTGGCCACTGGATAGTTACTCATTCATTTCAGACGCCATTTTAACTATTTCTATATGTAGATACAGATTTAATTAGAGTACATTCGTCCCTCGTTTAACGCTATTACTTCACACGTTTTTTTTTCAATACGTATGCGATATTTTTTCGGTAAAACACATAGACATGATTACTTGTAATAAGATTCATCATATCAAAGCGTTTTTGTCGAAAAAATATAACAAGCGCATTGAAAAAACCGTGTGAAGTAATCGCGTTAAACGGGGGACGACAGACCACACCTGTCATTTATCAAAAACGAAATTTGCGTACATATATAAAATTTCTGAAAAAACGAAATAAAATAGCGTATTTCGAAAAATGCATCAATCATCATTTTTTCCCGAATTTTCTTTCTTCGTGCACCGAACGACTCGTTTAATACGTACCCGAAGCAAAGAGCTATTTTCACGTTTAACTCGAAGACTGTACATAGATTTTTCAGACCGTGGTGTTTTATTTTTTCGAGATCGGTTTCGGGCTTAAGCCGAGGCTGACCGACCCGCGGAACTTTTCAGCTGAAAACTTTGACCGCATTCAAAAAGCGAAACGCAAAGGCGGCGAACACAAAGCCTCCTCTCGAATTTCCTCATACCATAATGGAAGGTCTCCACTTCCAACATATAGTATCGTCGAAAAGTCAACTTTTATCCGAGAGATTTTCCGCCTGGTAGAGGCTTTTTTATCGGGCTCAGAGTAAACGAATCGATGTTGAATGGCGATTTTTTTTCGCCTCGCTTTTTTCGACGATTTCTTTTCCTATACAACTTTTTAATAAATGCTTAGAATATAATACGCTATGATAATTCATTGTGTTATTTTATATGTGTGGTTATTCATTTGATATTCGTTGACTTCTGACAGATGCGTAAATCATTTCGATGAATAATGCGCTTACGCTGGTGGCCATAAAAATGTGAACGCTCGCAAAATCAGCAAATTTCAAATAGTACATACATTACAGTACAATTAAACTAATAATTTAACAATTCATAAACACATCTAAAGGCATGAAGCAAATATTATATGCATCTTTTATGCCATTTAATATGATTTTATCATTAATCTTATATTATTATTAAACATCGTTCCTCATGATAAGACTCTTCAACCAACACCACTATCATATCAATTGGAACTGGGCACAAATTTACACATTTACCTTTACTAAATCAATATGATAAATACTAATTTATTTACATATAAAATTATATTAAAGATACAATATTAATTTATTTCCAAAGTCGATGAGATCAGACAACGCGATTTCCACGCCCATAGTAAACATCGTTCCTTATGATAAGACTCTTCAACCAATTCCATATCAATTGAAACCGAGTACCAATTTACATACTGTCCTTTAGTCAATCAATATGATAAATACTAATTTATTTATATATAAAATAACATTATAGATACAATATTAATTTATCTTCAAAGTCAATAAGATCCAACAACGAGACTTCCACCCATAGTTAAACATCGTTCCTCTCGATAAGATTCTTCAACCAATTCCACCATCATATCAATTGGAACCGAGCACCAATTTACACATTATCCTTTACACAATCGAAAGACACAAAAACTAAAACGTCAACATGAAAAACGATAAAAGGGACAACCGTTTTCGAAATACGAGAGCCGTTAGCAACGACACGGATCCGTCCCGCGAGCATCGTGCGTTACATTACAACGCATTTGGATTTCGTCGTCGGGAAAAGTGTCCGTTAAATTAATTTCGCTCACACACCCGTGGGAAATTATTTCGGAAAATTATTTCGCATACCTTCGTGGGAATTCGGCGGAAAAATCCCGTGGAAAAAAAACGGTCCAAATCACAGATTTGCGCTATGTTGTACACGTGTCGCGATAACAGGTTGCCGCTTTGTCGAGCCAATTTTTTCGAAATGTGTTGGTGTCTCTGGATTTTTTTTTGGCTTTTTTTCATCGCCTAATGATAATGTGATTTATTATGTAGATTTGGAATCGTGTTTGGTGCGTTTTTGAGTCGATTGATGCGAACGAAACTAATTAAATTAATTCAACAAATGTAGAATTTTAAACAAGAATCTTTTTTTTATTTGTAAAATATTTCGATTCTAGAAATCAAATGAAAAATATGAAAGAAAGTTTTCATATTTTATTTTTTTGATTATTATACATAGTATTCTATGAAACTTTTACTGCGTATAAATGAATAATATTTCCAACCACTCTCTATATCGAATTATGAAATTATACAACTTTATAATTAGTTAGTTTGCAAATAAATTAACAGGAGAATTTAAAATTCGCATTTTTACTAACCATGGAAAAATAACATTACGAAATTATAATAACTCTGAAATTACTATTATAGCTTAGTTTAATTTGTACAATTTTCACTGAAATATTAAATTATTAGATAACCTTTTAATTTTAGACCATAAAATAGTCACTTATTAAATATCGTCTATTTAAGATTATTACTATGTGCATAAATAATGAAAAAATATTTATAAACAAAATAAGTGATAGTAATTATTATTAATTGTGATGAAAAATGCAATCCAATTCGTTTCAAATAATTACGAACGTTGAAAATGTAAAGGAAATAATAAATACATTTTAGAACATGCAAGAATGATGTTGCCCTTATTTAAATTACTATCACGCGAACGTTTGACTATTAATATTTTATAAGTTACAACACTTGTCACTTACTATGATCATTTCAAACTCCATGCAAATTGACGATAAATATTGCATTATTGTATGAATATGACTATTGGACACGAATGTTGTAATGAACGGAATTTTAACTATCCAATTTCATTAAAACTACAATCGAACTTTCCTTATCACGAGAACAATATTTTTTTACGACTTTGTTATCAATATAAGCTTTTACTATTCTGATAATTATTTTCTATTAACAACTTTATATGGTGAAATGTGGTGTTCAGTGTTATCAATTTATCGAAAACTAAAGCTAGAAAAAAACATTATTTTAGCTCGAAGAATCGATAACTCGTTTATTAATGACTACAAAATGTAATACACGTGAACAAATATTTCATGTACGTAAGTATAAATGCATACAATTATATTTTTATACCTATTGTAAAAAACATATAATCGTTTTGATCAAAGTTATGTGTTGGCTAGTAATATTGATATTTTTTCCATTTGAAATACAGAATTTATATCGAAATATTTGTATTCACATTTCTGATATTAAAAATGTGTCTAAAATTAACTTCATATGCTATTTCATTTCATCCAAATGAAGACTCTAAATCTATTTTTTCGAAACGTACATATTATTTTTGAAACGTGATTTTACGCATTATAGACTGTATAACAAAAGCATTTTTATGCTTTCATACTCACAACCAAACACATTCTACATTATAAATGCAACCTTGATTAAAATAAAATTATGAAATTTATAAACTACAATACCTGCGCCTATTTTATGCTATTTCATAACAGCAATGCAAAGAATATTGCAACTCGAACGTCACATTAACAGACAAATTAGCACTATTATTATACTAGATAAAAAAAATAATAGTTTAATATAACGAAAACACTTTAGTAATTCAATCTAATATGTACCATAGTTTCGTGCACCGGTGGGTGGTATTATTGGGCCGAGCTTAAAATTGTTATTAACCTCCCTCGCGGATAAATTACTTTATTATGGGAGATAACTGTTTGCCTAAATAGACCGCAATAGTCTATTTATGTATATTGAAACCGTAAATTATTCATTATGTGGTCGTAACGGAAGCTGACCCTGTCTGGGGAGACCTAAACATGCACCCAGGTCGAATGTACCTTTCCGAACTCTAATACAGCTCCAATTTGTATAGGTATTACGTTAATAGGTACGTTTCGTGCTTTTCGGGTGATTTGGGTCGAAAAATTTGTGTCTTTGTGTTATACTTGACGTTTTCCGTTCGTAACTGCTTAGTTTGATTTGAATGTTTAAAGTTGCAATTTCGTTGATTTTAGAATTCAATAAAATCATAGCCGAATTCGAATTTTATCAGTGTACGTATAAAATAAGTTTAATTTCTATGAAATTGTGAGGGATTGTTCAATTGAGCTAAATTTGGTATAAAGGATTTTGACGGAAACATGTTGAAACTTAATACTTGAATTTAATACATTGAGATTTTTTTAGATATGTTATAGTTGTATTTCTTTAATTTTATCTTTTACGTGAATATCAAAGTACATATTGAAAATTTTTAAAATAGGGGGGTAGTTATTAAGACGAAATTAGACAATGTTTTTTTACTGTTTCTAAAAATCCATAAAAAAACATCTTCAGAATATATGACGAGTGAATCTCACAAAGGACACAAGTGACCTTTTTTTATCAAAATTAAGTTAAGTACAAATAATAGTTCTGTATCATATATGGAACAATTTTCTGTACTTAACTCAATATCGATAAAAAAAGATCACTTGTACCCTTGTCATACATATATAAATTTTTACCTTTTTAACAGTTAATTTACTAAATTTTTTCAACAAATAATTGGTATTTTTTTCTGTCCAATAAATATTTTCACATTATAATCGAAAACAAACCAATGACAAATTCACTAACGAATATAACACGGTTTTGATGAATCGAACATATATGCGACACGTTAATTCGATTGTGTCGAATTAATTTGGTCGATTAATTGCATTGCTAGGTATGTTTGTTTGGCGCGTTGATTATATTTACGTGTAGTGTGTTGTGCGTCACAAAACGGAATGAAATAAGCTACGGCTTTGCTACGAAACAGAAGCGTGAGCACAGGTGAATATTTTAATTTGAAATTGAAAGAGAACGTTATCCGATTTGATGCTTCTTGAATCCTTTAATTTATTTACGCAAATACAGACGACCGGCGGAACGGTATTAACAGATTTTACCATATTACGCAGAAGCAGCGCTGAATTTCATTCGCATTCGGTGAAAATGTTAGGCTCGTATAATATATGACGACTGAAAAGGCCAAGGTATGTGAGTGACTTTGCGGTAGTTTCGAGGAAAGTGCGCTCAAAGTTTTACCTACACGTATTAGGAGGAGGTCGAGTGATTTGATGATGTATTGAGGTACACGTTTCGTGATCGTTTATATCCTTTTGGCACCGAATATATGAGCATACATAGAAGCGATTTCTGTATATAACTCGATTTTGGCAAAAATATCACTCGTACCCCTTGACCTTTTTAGACATCGTATGTATTTAGATAGTGGGGGAATATTGAGAGACTTGATCCGTTTGGGAGATTTGATCTCTCTTTTTGTATTTCGCTCCTTTTGAAAAATCGTACTTTTAAAATAATACCGTCAATACACTCGAAATTGAATTCAGTTTACTTTAATACTATTTTGTTTTTGTAAAATTTTCCAAAAAATAGTTAGTTAATTATGCAGCATTGCAACAATGTTTTGTAGGTTTTATCGGAAATTTGTGGAAAATGCTTGGCAATTACGATGTCACGTGAAATATTTGATTACTGAATATTCACATTATGATCAAATTTAAGTGCAATCAATTTTCTTATACAATGTAACATTGTGTGTTACTTACTATATAAACTTCACCTTAAAAAAACAATAGTGCCAACATTCGCATCGATAGCTGAAACAGCGACAAACAACCGATAATTTACGCAGTTCGAGAACGTTGAATGAAACTGTCTACGTTCAGGAGTCTTCTTCTACCTTTGTACAAAGAACGAAATAAAAAAGGTTGACGACACGTGCAAATTTACGAGGCTCGGCTTTATTTGTACACAGAGAAACCTTCGAATGGACGGGGCATGAAACGTTGTCAGCACATTTGCCAAATTGGATAAAGTAGCAGTATCGGCGAAGCTGGCTTAAAAACATTCTTTTATTATGTATGTAACGGGGCTGAAAGCAGATAAAGCAAAACAATAAAGATTACGTCCCGAGATACATACATATTTTCCAGCCCAGTGTTATATAATGTTATGCAATATTCACAGTAGGCCTGAGAAACGAGTATTTGTAAAGTGAATGTATTGAGTGTCGTTCGAAGTAAATCGATAAACTTGAAATAAATGGGAAAAAAAGAACAGCATTATCTACTGTAATATTCATTCACTTAATTCACAAAATATTAAATTAAAATTTAACTTAAGAGGAGATAGGGGTGAGTTTTCCATATGAAAAGATTTTCTATGGCTTGTAGATGAAGGTATACATAGGTAATATGATTTATGATGTTTTATTTACATCAAAATATATAAAAATACACAAATTGAATTGTAAAAAGTTAGAAAACCCATCCCAAGCATATTTGATTTAATAAAAAAGTTATATTTGGAAACATCGATTCAAAACTAAACCTTACATAATCGTTAAAATCTAATTTCAAAATTAAATTTCGGAAAATTTGCAAAATATGCTTAAAAACTAGTATTTTTTAATAAGAGTATGTTTATTATTTTGCGTATTATTATTATACGACTAATCAACCAAAATCACAAATTAATTAGATATATACATTAATTAAATTACTTGGGTCTATTTAATGCACTCTCCACAACAACAGCTTAAAAAAATTGCAGCCTGAGCATTGTTGTAACACACAGACAAATTAGCAACATTGGTACATTTCGAAAACGTACACAATTATGATAGTTTTTGAAACAAACTACGTACTGCAATATATAATTACGATAAGCTATAATTCAAAATTCAATATTATTCAACTCCATCATGTTTACATTCATTTAATTTCCATTCATCCAATATTCTCTGATTCACTTTGGATCGAGTACATTCACGACGCGACGTTTCCCCCTTCGAACAGTTTGGCAAAGGCGGACGATAAATCCCTTATTTTATCCAATGTTCCAGCAGGGAAAGCGTGTGTGCATGCCGAGAAAATTTATACTTTCATCATATTTCAGAAGACTCCCCCGTTATTTAATGTTCCCGTTGCACAAAGCTCGGCGACGAAAATATCCAGCGAAGAAAATGCGATTTTCCTCGCCTCAGACACGCTTTTCACAGTCGGTTCATTACTGTGGTTTTTTTTTTGTGAACTTTCAATCGATTAATTTTTCATCGCTTTTTGTTTCATACTTGTTCAAAATTAGATTTTAATAAAAAAAAATAAAATACAATATTAATAAAATCTGATAATTTGTTCACAAGTTATAGATTTTTAACGATGCAACTTGTAAAACTTTCAAAATTAAGAGAAAAATCTGCATGTGAATTAAAGTGTGATATAAATCCATTTCAAAAGATCAAAGAAAAGAAGAAATACACCGTTCTGAGACGTCATAAAAGAATGAAAGTGAATCAAAATTGAATGGTTGTTCATCTCTTTCTTTTGACGTCTCAAATTTTTTGAAATTTTTGAAAAAAACGTTCAATTCGAATGTACATTGCAATGTTAACTGCTTCCGAACAGATTAAATAGAAATTAATTTATAATATTTAATAATGTATAGCAATAGAAATATATTTTGAAACAGACTAAAAAATGGAAATGCGTGTTGAAATTACTAATTGTAATATCTAACTGTATAACAGTGCTAATCTGTGTATCTGTATAATGCTCCAAAATTGCATCGATATATTCAACGGGTCGATCGCTAGTACTTAATATAACCAAGAAAGGTATTTCACACATAAAAATTGACAGCTATACAAAACATTTTAATTTTTTTCAATTGAACTTAATCACTTCGCGCACTGAACGACTCATATCCGAAAACCGAACATATCGGTATAACGTATGAAAACGCACAGTTTTTCCGTTTTCCACGGTGTAAGTTTCCCCATCGGAAAACGCGACCGTCGGAAAAAAGCGATGATCTATGGCGCTGGTAAATCACGCCAGAGGGCGCCACTTCGTAAATTCGTCGAAAATAATCCCGAAAGGGGGTGCTGGGCACAAAGGGTGAGCACTTAAGAGATAAATTCTCGCCGACTCGCCCAAGAACAATAAACATAGTAGGGGAGAGAGGAAAAAAAGGGCTGCACATCGTCGCAATATTGATGGAGAGGGTTGTCTGTTCTGATTTTTTTCTTTTTTTTTTGAGCTCGAATAGAACTTATTGTCTTCTGAGTTGTAAATGTTCTTTCGTTTCGCAGATTGCGCTGTGCATGTGAGATGAATTCGACGAGTGCATATCTGACGGTTCGTTTTAATGGTGACGGTTGGTGGTGCAATTTGACGATGATTACGGGTGAAATACGAATGGTTGGATCGAATGGAATTGTTTATGTTACTATTTATCAATTTGATTTTTGAAAATTTAGTATTACGATCTTGTTTATGGTGCATCCTTTGAATTAAAATAAATGTGAGATTGTCTACATGTGCTTAATGCACTCCTTAATGGCTTTTCATTTAATAGTGAAACTAGGAAATAGTGAGACTAGAAATAGGATTGATTATATAATTTATCCGCATTTTATTTATTTCTTATTAATTGAAAATACTGAATTATAATAATGAGCACAATAGGCTTATATTCGATAAAGGTTTGAACAATACTAATTCACAGAATCTGGTATTCAATATTAGACATACAAAAATATATATATTTGCATATTATTTTATAAAAATTCTATTGAAAACAAATTCAATTCATTTAAACATTGAATAAAAGGATAATATTTACTACTCAAATTACATAGAAAATTTATGTTATAACATTTCCTAATACTAAAAAAAAAAACAAATTTATTCCCATATAAAAATTCATGAAAATCCACCTATTGTATATGAAATAAAAAAGCGAAATAAAAGCAGCAAAACGAAAAAGAAAAAACAAATCGATCCGAGTGAAGAAGAAGACACAATAGTCGAAAGAAAAATCGTGTCAGTTTAATTTCGTCACGCGCACACATAAAAGAGTCGTCGCAAGATTTTCCCGAGCCTATCGCCCCGCGGCACGTACACTCTATATACCGTAAATCACATAAATTATTAAAGATTCCGGTTAAAATATTACACCTCCGTGACAAATCGTTTCACTGTTCGCGTCCCACATCGCTTATAAATTACAAGAATCGCGTTGCCCGCGAGAAAATATATATCCGAACTGCGAGCCTTTGCGACTTCGAAGCCTGATTGTCACTATTCACTGCGGCCAGGGCCTCAATCGAGTTTTATTTCGAAAATTTTGTTTTTGTTCAAACTAACAGCTTTTACACTTATGCTGTTTAGGTGTAATCACCTCTAATTGAAAAAATAGCTCATAGTTGCGAAACCACTGAGAGTTGGAGGTCTATATCTGATTTAGACTAGCATCATACTATTTTGTAATCAGCATATTATGTAGTGCATTATTAAAAATTCAAGAGACATTCAATTGAATTGGGTAGTTTTTTTTTTTTTAAGAAATACTTCAGTCATAAAAATATTAGAGAAGAAATTCAAATGTTGCAAGAATTGACTCTGAAGTTTGAAGCAATTCTATGCGAACGAAATTAATTTAATTTCGAATAAATTTGTTGTTATTTTCTTTGTGAAATATTGTTGAGTTTGACGAATGGCAACTCGAAAATGGGTTTCACCATCAGCGAAGGAAAATGACAAACAATAGGGCTGTTTCTTGCATTTTCGTTTTCTTTTGCTTTCACCAAAACCAACATATACTCTAAAATAAAATTTAATTCCGATAAGTTTCAAGCTATGTTCTAATGTATTTATTACTCGAATATCGATATGAATAATGACGATTCATTATATTTTTTTAAGCGCCTCATTGCTCAACTTTTTCCTATTGCAGCACTGTCTTTAGTTATACGTTAGATAGTATGGGTGAAGACAAAGGAGTCTTCTTTTTCTCCGGTACTCCACGGTTGGGATTTTTTTCGTCTTCCATTCTTTTCTCGTATTTTTTTCTTCCTGCGCTGAAACCTTCGGCATTGTCCTTTTAGTTGAGGATGGTGGGGGTGAAAGTTTCGTCCTGGTAAAACGATTGGAGACCTCATTATTAT
Organism: Cheumatopsyche charites; assembly: GCA_024721215.1. Taxonomy (NCBI): domain Eukaryota; kingdom Metazoa; phylum Arthropoda; class Insecta; order Trichoptera; family Hydropsychidae; genus Cheumatopsyche; species Cheumatopsyche charites. The sequence continues at coordinate 2,442,935 of CM045587.1, forward strand.
TTTAATGTCATGAAATTTTCTTTTTTTGCAACTAGACGTCTTGAAAATGCGGAGTTTTATAATGGAAAAGAATAAACAATAGTTAAAAAATATACACAGTTCATCTATCAATGTTATTTGATGATTAAATGAATATTTTATTCATCATATTAGAGATACTCAAATGAATGTTTGTTATTTGATTGAATCGTTTGCGTTCCTTTATCATTCATCTAATTGAGTTCAAACTTTGCTCGACTGTTTGTACATATGAGGAGGCTTGTGTAACCATAATTTCAATAATTATTGAAAAAAATCGACTCAAATATAATAAATTCAACTCAAACAACGCCTGGTAACAGTAGCTAGTGAATTAATAAATATTATTAAGTATGTCATATCTTGCAACATTGAACTACTTCAAGCTATTTTTCTGAATAATAAATATAAAATAAAAACATATCATTCCACTTTTTGGACTATTTAGTGCAAAAATTCATTTTATAAAATCGCATATCGCCTATTGAAATTATTAAATGCAAAACAACATGAATATTTCATGCCTTTCAAAACGAACGCTGTATGAAAGGCTCGTCTTATTTACATCTCACAGAGTTTCAGCAAGCGCAAATCTGAATTCATCGAATGTAAATGAACTCGGCAAACAAATTTATTTTCATAAAAAGCCGTCAAAGTAGTACAAAATAATTTTCATAGATGTTGAGAGAAAAAAAATACCGCGATCCGCATTCATGAAATATTAACCGGAGCAGCGATCGTTGCTTTAGCGGAAAATTTTTCTTACACGAACTTACGACATGATGAAATATTCATAAAATATTATTCAAACTATTGCATTTGCAATGTCGAAGAAAGAAGAATAAAATTTCTTCCTAAAATATTATTTTAATTTCTAATCTATACATTTGAAATAATAGCTAAATATCTGTATTATATGAAAAGAAAAGGTAACAAATATGAACCACAGTGAAATTATATCACTTAATCAATTAATTTTGAATGCAATCTATTGAACTAATTTACTGCATTTATCAATAATTTTTATGTATATGTATAGATATTAAATTAATGATAAATATTCAAATGGAGATTTTGAAATATCTTAGTAATTCGTATATGTTATTGACCGAATTCGTAAATGTATATTGACCAACAATTATCGTTTTGAATATTTTGGCATCACTTAAAATTAGACCCAAGTAGGCATTGCAGACATTAAAACGAATTTCTGCGATATTCTAAAATTCGTTTTCACAAAATTTTCGTACCTCTAATGATAAATTTTATACAAAACCAACAGATAGTTTAATTTAGGTGACGTAAATTTCACGATAGTCCACATTTATCACCATTCCTACATCACATACACATCAAAAACATCCTCAATCACGAGTTTCCCAATTCAGCAGGAATCGGAACCCGTCAAAGTACACACATACAAAGGTGGCATTTCGTTAACTGTACCGCGATCGAGACGCCCTAAAACTTTCTTGTACGACCTTATTATTGAATAAGGACGAAAAGTAAGAGGAAGCTCGACGAAAAACGGTAATGACCGGCCGTATTTTTTATCGACGAAATTCATGCGGAAAGTTCACGGGGAAACGCGTTCGTTCCGGTCCACCCACCACCCTCAATTCAGATACTGCGTATGGTAAAATCGAGACGGTCTTTATCTGAAAAGTTCGCTTTTCAGACGAACGTGTATGTGCCTAAGGAATAGGGCTGGTCAAAGTGTAAAATCGTATGTTTGTCAGTTTAAAATATTTGGTAGTTTTCGAATCAGAATTTTAAGTAATGTATCGTGCCATACTTGGCATTCCGCATGCTCCGTGGAAAGCTGTCCTTCGCTATAGTTTTATGATAATTTAATGTAGAATTTCCTGTTAACGTAAATGTGACAACCGTAGTTTTGCTGGTACCCGACTAGGCTGGCCTAATAAGCTGACATAGAGTTGGGGTGCAGTTAAAAGGCGGAATGGTGGGCTTCCCTCGTATGTATCATGCCATAGTCAGATTTTCAGAATTAATATCACATTGGTCTGATTTTTTGAGTATTATATAATGTTGTTTTTCTCAATTCATATGATTTAGATTCATTTTTCAGTTCACTGTAGAAAGATTGGCTATGGAAAGACTGAAAGCAAAAACTATACAACATCGCGTATGAGCCACATACGTGTTTCAAACGGTATTGCTTAGTAGCGTCGAAGCGATTGCGGAATAAAATCAGATTTTTTATAGTGAAAAGACCGACTATAACTCTTTGGTTAGTTAACTAAAGTAGTGAAAAATGAAATAAATACAATTGCCGATCCCTGCCTTAGTAGCAAACAACATACACATCGCATATTTCCATGCTAGTGTTTCGAGCGATATTGTATTTGGCCGTCGAGGTGATTGCAGAACAAAATCAGATTTTTGATATTGAAAGGACTGATTTTAACTCCTTAATTAGTTAACTAAAGCAATGAAAAGATAAAATTAATACAATTGGCGATCCCTGCTTTAGTACCAAATTACATACACATCGCGTATTTACAAGCGCATGTTTCGAACGGTATTGTTTATGGGCGTCGAGGCGATTGCAGAACAGAAACGGATTTTTGACATTGAAAGGACTGAATTTAACTCTCTTATTAGTTAACTAAAGCATTGAAAAGACAAAATAAATACAATTGCCGATCCCTGCCTTAGTAGCAAATAACACACACATCGCGTATGTGCCACGTGCGTGTTTCGAGCGGTAATGTTTATTGGCGTCGAGGCGATTGCATGCGCGGCTCGATACTATGCTAAAGCGCAAAAGCGCCATAGCACAACAACGGGCTAATGGCGTTGTTTACGTCTGCTGGAAAAAAAAATACCGATCGTAAAACGCCGAAGGGGCTTCGCTCCCGACCCCTGCTCAAAAAAATGTATAAAAAATATTATGGCGGGTATAAAAATGTCGAAATATCGCGCGCCGAGCCTCCTTATCGAGGAGGCTCTACGATAGGGTTTCTCTGGACCCCCGTTTTAATCTTGTTCCGGTTTTAATTTATCGATTTTGATTCGTGAAAGAAATCGTTGCTTTTATCTTTGATTAAATAAGATCTTGAGCCTCGAGTCTAAATTTTTACTTGCTTCGAATGTACTTTGTGAATTTTTTCTATTGAAAAGAAACCGTGATCTCGTTAATTTTAATACTTCATTCATAGTGTTGGTCTTTTCGCTCGTTAGTTACCTCCAAGTTAATTTACTCGTGTTTTTTTTTCTTCTATAGAATTCGAATTTGTGAGTCCACGAATGCATCATGACAACTTTCAGATTATATAGAAAAAAATAAACATCAATAACTAAGGTTAAGTAAGTAATTGGCCCTAAGAAATCCGGGTTTCAGTAATTTTATCGTTCAATAAACATTACACACTTTTATGTACGATGCGGAAATATATTGATTTTCAATTTTACCACCGATTAATTTTCATGATATCAGTTAAAGGTTAATTATTATTTTAATACTTAATAAGTCATTAAACATTCAATCGAAAATGTTTTTTTTTTTTATATTTTTATTTTTTTAATCATTATTATGTCACTCTATCAAATAAATCGTTCTATTTATAATAAAAAAAAATATGTTCGTATTGAGTTCTCAAATGCGTATGGATCTTTTGAGTTGCGTGTCATTTTTCTCAGGGTCGCCAACAGAGCATATTAATTTTAATTCGAAGAATTAATGTCGCTTTACGTTGATTTAAGACTATCGTAATTTCAATGAAATTTTTGTGTTGCTCAAAAAAATGAATGGTGTTCGTTCAAAACAATAATAATTCAAAATATTATTTATAATATTATTTTGATCGATGTTTAAGTTCGAATAGAAAATTATATGAAGTTAATAATTCACATTATGAAATTATTAATTTATATTTAATCAAAGATCTATCTTTTTACAAACTATATCTTAGCAAGTGAATCTTTTTATATAGAATTCAACGCAGTAAGTTCACGAACACGTCTTAATAACAGTCAAACTCAATAGAAAAAATAACGCTAAGTGATAGTTTAGTTAAAATTAGTGAAAAGTCCTATGTAAACATAACACTGAATAGTATTAATTTGAAAAAAAAAACATTCTTTTAAAGCAACCAAAAAATTCCAAAGTAATTGCAAAGATTTAATGAAGAAACAATAAGAACAACCCCCACTCGAGATCGAATCCAATAATATGCTAAACAAGCCAATTATAAAAAAAATCTCTCACAAAAGAACCAAACCTCTCAAAACCGTGTCGGAAAACTGTCATTTATCCCCATCTTTGAAACTCCACAAGGCGGTCTCGCATCTAAAATCAGTTGCCTCGTAAAATTGGGCTAAGAGTGCTCCAAACCCACCCACTCGGGTTCGTACGAAAGTTATTTGCTCCTAGGATCGTTCCATGGCGATTGATCATGCGACGGTAACCCTAACACACCATGGGGTTGGAAAAAATAACAGTGGGAAAAATAGTGCCGAGCAAACAGTTTTTGCACCCCCTTCGCAGAACGGTCGTCCATACGAGACGTTTCTCCGATAATGAAATCAATACAGTTTCCGTTCTCGTATGTGACGACTGAAAAGGCCAAGGAGTACAAGTGACTTCGAGAAAAGAACGCTCAAAGTTTCTACATGTATTAGGAGGTCGAGTGATTTGATGATATATTGAGGCACACGCTCCGAATTCGTTTATATCCTTGCGCCACCAAATAAATGAGCTTACACAGAAGCGATTTCTGTGCGTGACTCAATTTCGGCAAAAATGTCACTTGTACCCCTTGGTCTTTTCGGACGTCATGTGTCCTCCTCCCTTCGGTGATTTGGGGGACGTAAAAAAGCGCCATCTTCATAAAGCGATGGCGTGACGTTTAGGGGAATGAGCGTTTTTGATGCGAGTGCCGTGAATGAGTCGAAAATGTTAATTGGAGGATTGTTTTTGTTAGAAAAACTGGATTTTGTGGGTCTAAAGCTCGCTGTCCAATGGCGAGCGGAACGGAATGGAGGATTCCTCTTATTTCGTATAGCTGTGTTGCTAGTCTGTTCCGTTCCGCTCGCCAGTGGAGAGGAGCTTAAAGACTGTATCGATATTTAAAGTAAAATTGGATTTGGTTTGGGTTATTTTGTGTGGATTTTTGACAGTTCATAGTGAGAGTATTGATCATAACTTTTTGGTTAGTTAACTAAATCAGTGAAAAAATCACTTCTTAGTGTTCCCAAAGCTCACATTCTAATGCAAACTCGTTACATTATTACAATCATTTAACATGCTTCGATCGTTATGAGACTATATACATATATACATTGATAAATTTATATTATGAGATGTTTATAAACTAAACATAATTTTAAAATTATTTTTGTTATGATTTAACAAAAATCAAAGTTGAGAGTGCTTGAAACGCGAGATGAAAATTTCACTCTGCGAGATTTTCTATTTATTTTCATAGTAGTGAAACTCAAAGCGGAAAAATTTTAGCTTAAAAAGCTCATGTTGATGTTCTTTCTTCAATTGAATTTGACATCTCTCATTCCTAACCAAACAATAACATACGACTGAAATATTGGGCTTGTCGATTTTAAAATGTGAAAATGCAGAAATTTTCCTACTTCATGTGTATCACCATTTCGTACAGAAACGATCGAAATATATAATCTCCAAATAATGATTTTATGATATCTATAACTAGCGATTGTTCGACTTATGGTATTTCATATATTGAATCGTGCCGGTCTCATTATTGAGACATCCTGAAAGGACTCTATTCTTTTCCTTCCAGACTCAAAGTAGAAATAGCGTGAGAGAATGCGCCTTCTTTCGCAAAATGAGCGCATCTTAGAATTTCTTCTACTTCTTCTTCGGCATTTCGCCCTTGAAGAATTGAAGATTTATGAACTCTCAGAGAAGTTCCTCTCATTTATGTCGATACCTTTCTTAACGAGAGACAACGTATTTTCGTCTTGTTGCTCTAGTTATTGAGTTCCTTCGCTGAAATGTGGAAACGTTTCAATTATTTTCTAAAGCAATTAATTAAACGCCCACATTCCATCTCAATCGACGTATTATTGTCATATTTAGTACATATACATACTCAAGAGAATCGATTTATAGTAATTAATCATTAGAAATAATTGAAAAATTGTATCGAGAAAAAATGATAATATTTCAATAAGTGATTTAATATATGATTGAAAGTTCATATATAAATTTATTAGTATATGTATAATAAACGCATCGAAATCCATACGAATTCCTTCACGTGTAGAGGAAGGGTGACAAATATGGTAGGGGAGACCGAGGTAAGTTGAAACAAGCCCGATATCTCATAAATTATAACTGACTAGCAGTAGGCGCTTGTGTATCAAAATTGTTCGGAATTAATCAAATTTCGTATTGCCACGGATGTGTGAAATAAAAAAATATCGAAAAAAATATCCCATATATACGTTAAAAGTTGCAGTTTCGTAATTACGACCGTAGCTCGGAGGTAAGGCAGCGGACTAATAAACTGAACGCCCGGGTTCGAGGCACGGCTGTGGTTGAAAATTTCGAGCATCGTTAGCGTATTTAAAATAACTGATAACGAGTTGGCATCTTCACTTTTTTTCTATTTTTGATAAACTATCTTATCTAGTATGCGTCGCTGATCTGTAAGGAACAGTTTCTGAGATATAGGACTTGTTTCAACTTACCTTTGTTTCACGGTCTCACATACAGTGTTCTAATATAGACTACCGTTAACTTTGTATCACCTGTTAATTTTTCATACAATCTATAATTTTATAAATAAATATATATCTTATTCGATTTCGCAAGATAGTTAAAAATGCATATATTCATATTTTTCGTAAACGAATTCTAAAAAAAAATGTAAAAGGTAACATGGAACAATATTGTAAAAAGCGTTCAGAATCATTTTTTTACAAGAAAATATTAATAAATAACGCACACGAAAAGCCCACGGAACAAAAAAATAACTTCAAAAAAAAAAAAAAAAAACTAAAACGCTATTATCATAAACCGCAATAAGACGCCCTTAGCGCAAAGGCGCGCGCACTTAAACTCATTCCTCGCCGAGCATGGACAATATATCCGGCGAAAAAGAGCACATCTAGCATATTATTGTTTAATTCCGTCGCATTTGCGAGGCAGGCGCTTTAACGGCGGCCGTTTAAAATAGCCGAAAACCGTTTGTTTTAATATGGACAAAGGACCGGGATAATAATGCCCCGGGATTAAATTTAATTGGATTCCTGAGACGAGGCATCCGTCAGCCGAGGAGGGACCGTAGCTGGACCTCCTGGCCGAATTAATATTCGGACATGCTCGCAGGCGCAAGGACATTTTAGAATGGTGTCTTAATTGGTGTCGGGGATGACCGTTGCTTCGGTGGTGTTGTGCTCTTTGGTCTGGCTGTGCTTTTGGGTGGGTAGGAAACGCGATTCATATGGAAGCATTTAAGTTTTAAGTGTGTTTTCCATGAATGAAAAATTATCGACGTTTTTGAGAAATAGATTGATGATGATTGAAAAGTTCAAGGGGTAAAAGTGACATTTTCGTCATTATGTACAGGAATCGCTTCTATGTACGCTCATGTATTTGGTGGTAAAAGGATATAAACAAATTTGGAACGTGTGCCGAGATATATCATCAAATCGCTCGACCTCATCCTAATACATGTAGTAACATGGTCAAATTTGAACGCCCTTTTCTCGAAATCACCGTTTATGAATTGTTGATGACAACAATGAATTACGTTTATCACTGTTTGTGAATGAAATTTTTTAATATATTTGTATTTTCTGAAACATTTAGAACTTCAAACTTTGTAGACCAATATAATAAGCACATTTAGCAAAGTGATAAAAGTACATGTTTATTTTATAATTTATTTATTCAATTTGAATAAAAAATTATATAATTAAAACAGAAGCATTGTTATAGTTTGAAGTTGAGTGAAATTTGCCTGATTATTTTTTCAGATCATCATCGTTTTAGTAAATGGACTAGAAAAGGGTTCGTTATTTTTACATTTAAAGTGTTGAAAAGTGTCAGAAAAAAATATGAGTCAGACACTGGACCAACATCTAGATAAAAGCACTCTCTAGTCCTCTCTGACTATCTGATAAACTAACATTTTTAACAGAGCACTCCCATAAATTACTTGAAACTCGTCTGAGTAACGAAATCTACCATATCCCTTTACATTGTATCACAAAATGTTTTAACGGGAAAAAATCTTAAAATATAATTAAAACAACATTTTCAAATTGATTGTTTTAAATGTAAGTTAATTAATGAAAAAAATATTTTTCATCGGGTATTCATTGCAAATTTTCTATTTATTTTGAACTAAGCACAACCTATAAAAGCGTTCGAAACGAAATGTTAAAAATTTAATCGCCATTTTGAATTATACATTCTTATCGAAAATTATACGTTCGTTATGAAAATGACTTCGCTATAAGGTGAAAAAAAAATATTTCTATATATATTTAACGACGACCTAACGGTGAAAACCCGAAGGCATTCGCACTTCATCTTCAGTGCCGTTTTTTAATTACGCTTCCGTTTTCATTTTTTGGTCAGCCTGTTTGTTCCTGTCACATTTCTGACACCTTTTCTTGCGATGGATATTTTTTTCCTCCGCCTCTCACGAGCCAACACTTCTTTTTGGCAATTAAAAAAATGGAAGAGACGTTCGTTGTCCTAATTGAAAAGAGCGTCAAATATTTGTATTTTCAACTGAGAAGGTCAAATTTAAGCCCTCTCCACTCGCGCTTTGTTCTCTACGCGAAAATAATGAATTATACATGTTTATGCATGATACGTATAAAAATGTCTTATTTCCTTTATAATTTTTTATTTTCATTTTCGATGTGAAAATTATGTCGACGTTTTTATAAAGGACTTTTGCAATATACAATTTCAGTACTTATCACATACCTATTTAATATAAAATTAATTATAATTTCAAATTATAATTATATGTTCTAATATATAACTATAAAATTTTATTTTCATATTAAATTCAGACGAGAAAAAAATGACTACTCATTCTTTTGTTTTATTTTCTGATTTTTCTATTCAATATAATACAAGTACTATAAAATATTTAATATATAAATACACTAGTGGAATTAATCGTGAATACTTATCGTACATTTGATAAATTTTTATTTTATTTTTGTTACGAAATTTTTACTGAATGGGATTAAAGTTTCTTTTATATTTTAAATTATGAAGAAGCATGGCTCTTAATATATTGCATTTTATATCAACGTTCTGAATGATTTTAAAATGCAAATTCATGAAAATTATTCTCTAGCGTTTATTTTTATACTTTCGTTTAGTTATATTTAAATTCTAAATAAACAATATGTCGAAATTCAAATGAAATTTTCAAAATATGCCGATATACCATGCGAAAAAAGGTCACTACTATGAAGCCAATGGCATTTTACCACTTTTCATCCTTTTTTCCTTTTTATGAAACATCGCAACGTATGCGGTTTTGTGCACAAGAGCCATCATAAAGCCAACCGTCGAAAAAACAAAAAGATAAAAAAAATATATGTATAATACATATGTATGTACATATGAGAAAATCTCGGCGACATCTTCTCGACTTCAGCTTTTTCATAAGTTCTTTTCAGACGAAAATTAATATTGCCGGTAGCGATGTTGTAAATCTTCAAAATTGCTTATTAATTCTCATATGGATACGATTATCCTTCATATTATGTAAAGAGTTTTAGTTTTAAACATACTTATACACTTTATTTCGCATACTATAATATAATATGAGGTTTATTATAACATGCTTAGGAGTCGTTCATACGAGGATTGTTCTATACGTTTTCGTGCGCTAATCGTTTTACCAAACAAACGATTTCGCGTGTATTGTGCTTATGTGAAACAGAAGACAAATCCCATGTGAAACACAACTATATTCAATTGTTAATTGAAAAAAAAAACAACTATTTTACATTGATATTTGAGTCGTTAAATTGTGAATAAATCCATGAAACTAGAAGTCGAAAAAAATTATGAAGTATGTATGTTTCATGCGTTTTTAAAAACTTCTTAAATTGCCACCATCATTATCCAATTTATCCGAAATTATAAACATACGAATTTAATTTAAAATAAGCTACGCGTGCGGTCAATCTACATTAGATTAATTAAAATGGCTTTTAAAGTAAACAATTTTATTATTCGTTGGCCAAACAAATTTTGTCATTTAAAATGTATTATCATGAACGATATTCCACACACACAAAATAATGATTGTCTTTATTAGTTGCATTGATAATAGAATCTATATTTCTAAAGTGAAATTAATTATTTAATACATTGAACAGCTCAATCCAACCATATATCTAAAGGAACCTTCAGAATTTTCTTTGAGTTTCGAGTATATTTCCCGCCTTAGAAACACCATAGACTGAAAAACAATACCCGATAGTCTCAGAATTTGGGTCAAACTGAGCAATGTGTTGTTGTTTTCGTCGCAAGAGAGTCTCACTTTATTCTTATGACTCGTTATCCACGAGATGTGCTACGGCATCGTATCAGCCGATGGAAAACTCAGCTCGGTTTCAACCAAGATACAGTCGGTCCTCCGACTGCGAACTGTCAAAATATTCGCAAAACGGAGATGATCATACTGCAGTGCATACGTTCGTCTCTGTTCCGGGGATTTTTAGCGGTTCGCAGTCGGAGGACCGACTGTACTGTGTGCACTCTCGAGAAAATTAATTTTCCGCAGTGTCTGAGTTCTCAGAAGACGGGATAATTCGTTCAACTCGTTTCAGACGCTTATCAAAATATTTAAACGTGGTAATCTAATTTACGAAAAGTATAGTGCATGTAAATTAATTTTAAAGTGCAATGTAAACTTTTATTATGCTCGTTGATAAATAATCTTTTGATGTGTTTGGTTAGTTGGTATATTTTCTACTAACTTAAGTAAATATTCTTAGTTCAATTATTTATTTATGTGGCCTCAATATTTTCCTGTCATACTAATAGTATGTTTAATTAATAAACTGCAAAAATAGTTTTACGAAAACAGCTTCTTTTGTATTTATTCAATAGGAAAAAATAAGCCAGAAAGGATAAATTTCCTTCAGAGACGTCATATAGGAAAGTGATATAGAGAGCCCACTCCAAGAATTTTTTTGCTCGGCAGTTAATTTCAAATTTGTTACTGCTACACTATTTGCTAATAATGTGCGATAAATAAAATAATTACCAATATCCGATAAAACCAGTGAAGTAGTGTTAAATTTCGATGTGCCAGTACATTCGATAATGATTCAAATAATGCTTTACGTGAACATGAATGCATAGAAATTCGTCAAATCATCAGAAATTTATTGATAACCATCACTTTTTCTATATTAATTCTATCAAATCTTCACACCACTTATATTTTCAAAAAAAATATACCGCCCTCATTAAAAGAAACGGAACTTCAATCGACCTAAATACACTACAGGCAAAAATAACAATCCCTCGCCTACAAAGATCTCAGGGTACGATGCGGATATGTGTCCACATCGTCTCGATGCTATTTGACGACTGAAAAGGCCAAGGGGTACAAGTGACATATTTGCCGAAATCGAGTTATGCACATAAATCGCAAAAATACACGCTCATTTATTTGGTGGCAAAAGGATGTAAACGAATTCGAAACGTTTGCCACTAATTCGTACAGGACTCGAAACGGCTTTTGTAAATTCTCGGAAATCGTGACTGCGAAAATTTCCCGGAAAGTCTGCACAAAAAATCCGAATTCGAAGTAAATTAATATTGCATATCCGTTTTCGTTTAATACTTTTGTTTTATTTGCTTTCTTTAGTGAAATTAATGGGACTATTAAGATGGTCAGTGAACTTAATTATCTGTATTTATCGACTTTTTTGTATGATATGTTCATTTTAGATAATAATTCAAACAAGATAACATCGAATTCGTAATTTATTTTTGTAATAATAATAATAACTCATAAGTTATTAGTGACTAAATGATTCGTAATATGTCTATTGAAAAATAAATTGATTAAAAAAAGACGAAAATATGGAAACTAAAAAAATAATTTATCTGAACTGTGCAAGCTAGTGAACGGAAGTATGCTGTATTTGACTATGGCATAGGAGAGAAGAGGTAAATTTGAGGGTGGGGGGATATAAATGAAAAAAATTGCAGATGATTTCAAAACCAATGGTACCACTCTCATTTCTCTACTTGATTCTAAGTCACTTTAGCAAAGACCCTGGGAACACCCTGCATCGTCAAATCACTCGACCTACTCTCGATACATGCAGGTACACGGTCAACTTTGAAATCTTGAAATCACCGCCAAGTCACTTGCACCCCTTGGCCTTTCGTTCGTCATTTGTGCACTTTGGTTCGCTTGGAGCAAAAGCAACAAACGGCCGATGAGAGAAGCGTCATCGCCGCACTACGTGACGCCATTACGTGCGGCAGACCGTTAAATGGCCGCCAGCTTTCTGCCAGCTCGTAAATCGTACAGACTGCCTTCTAGTTGCGCTGACACGTTAAAAATTAGTATTCAGATGATATTTTGACGATTGTTTATAATTATTAATATATATTTTTTTAATTCGTAAATTTATGTTTCACTAGCTTCTGCCACCCGGCGTTGCTAGAGACTATTGAGGCTTTAAGTTGATTGTGAATCGTGATATATTATTTCCCGTTCTCGATTCAATTTCTGTTCCCGCTACAATTTCGGTGAAATAATCAGCCATTTTGAGATCTAAAAATATGTTAATCCCGTTGTGCATAATATTGGCTATGTCTAAGCGTCTCCCTTTGACGTTTCAAGTATGATTTTTTTTTTTTAAACTGAAATGTAATGATTTGAAAACCTTTCTACATACACAGACAATAATTCCTGTAAGTTTCACGACGAACGGATCAGCCATTTCGGAGTCTGTGGGTAACATACATACATACATACATTCATTTTTATTTATAAAGAAGATAAAACAATCTAATATAGATTTAAATAAAAAGAGTCTCAAGCAACATCGACTCACAGAAGATAGTGAATAAATAAACGAAGTATTTTTGAAAATCAAGGATATTTATGTATTTGAAAAAATGTAATTTCCTAGAAATTCAATCTCATAAAAATACGCATAAAATAAATTTCTATTGAAGAAGGTAATCAACATATTTTTCCGAGTAAAATTTGAATAAAAAATGAATACATCATAAGGTGATTTAAATTTCACCGATGAGTGAAGATAATTTTAATTTATTTTTAAAGCAAAATTATACCTTGAAACAAATCTAAAAGCTACACAGCTTTGATGAAAAAAAAAGAGAGAACCAACTTCATAAATATTAATGCATAGAAATGAAATGAATGCAAAGGCGCGGCTAAATGAAACCCAAATTCTATCAAAGAATTCGACCGTTTTAATTTTTCTTCACCTTATAAGTTTTTTTATTAGAGGTTAAAGGTTGAAAACATAATTTTCTTCGATCTACCTTCGGTTTGCACGAAGATTCTTCGAGGATTCTTGTGCTCTGTAGGTCAAAAGCATAAGAAATTCCACGTTCGAAAAAAAATAATACGTTTGCCTTCTTCGTCAAACGTTTTCCCGCAAGAGAAAATTGATTTAGCAAATTGCGACCTTTTGTATTCAAATGGCGGAGCTTTTATATACATATGTGTATTTGAATTGAAGCAAGGTTTTTATATATTTTCAAGGTGAAATGAAAAAATATAACAGCCGAAGATATAGATATAATTAAAGCATAATATTAAAGTAAATCAATTATCATTTTGAGTTATATTCTACACGAATTCAAATTATGTTATTCGTTCAGTACTAATCTTTTAAGTATTAGGTATCTACTACAAAGAAAATAACTTTTCCTTTCGAAGCACTAGAGATGTGAGCACGCAACAGTGTAAGAAGATAAGCTTTGAATAACTTTTTTCCACACTTCCTGTAAGTTTTTTAAAAGACCTCGAATGCCTAACGTTGATACAACTTTCGTCACTCAGAAGATCGTTAAAAGCTTCCACACAAAGTTTCAATGAGCTATTGCTTTCGGTGTTTTTGTTTTCTTAATAATATGTTTAGGCTCGATTTTTTCTTCGAATTGAAGCCACCACTGAGAAAAAATCGTTAAATGTTTCAAGATCGAATCAATAGATTCTATGCTGAAGATTTTTCGTAGTGATCGCTAATTGACTAATAAATTTTTGAATTTGTTTGAAAATAATGTCTATGGACAAATAAATAAGCATTCTTATTGCAAATGAATTTGATTTTCAGCATATTATTTTGAGTTAATGGAAAAATCGCTCTGTATCTTTTGATATTATCTTATTGTATATATTCGTTGAGCTTTAAGACTGCGTGAAGAATATTTAATACGATTTTAAATCACCTACAAGATACGAAAATCCTCCACTTTCACAAGGCGTGAAATAATAAGATGTCCGTTACCTGTCAGGGTCGTATTCGAGAATAAAATATGGCTTCTTACGAAACGTCGACTCGACGACTTCGATCAGAAAATAAGGTCGTTCCTGAATATTTAGCGATTCGAATTGAATTGAAGAAGAAAAAAACGTACACCTCGTTACAGGAAATTTTATCCGAGAACGGTCTGAATGCATATATAAAAATTAAGTTATCTTATCCGTGAATATTGTGACGAATAAAATGTATCAAACTTGTTTATGCAACTCGATGTTGCTCGAAATTTTATGGACTTATACCTAAAATTATTGTAATTACAATATTATTTTTAAGGTTAGAAATATTGTAGGTAAATATCAGAATTGATTTGACTATTAAATGCAATTCTTTGAAAATATGTATCCTCAGTAGTAGTTGAGCTTCACTGCGAAAAAATAAGTTGTGTAAAATAAAAACAAATTAATAAGTTCATAAAATATACTAAAAATATTCTACAACTGAGGTCCCTCACTCAAAAAACGTCAACGTTGAAGAAGAATATATGTAATAATGCAGTAACATTCCAATGTGTACACGTAATAACTCTAGAAATTTTCACTTAAAAAGGATCAACCGCTAAGAAATATATTAATGACATACATACATATGTACCTACATTAATTTTTATTTATATAGACATTATAATCGTATGTAAATTATCGAGAAAAAATGAAAAGCTCGCAGAAAACCTTCGTTGAAAAATCATTTATATGATTTTCATACGACATATGAACGAAAAAAGATTCATAAAATACAGAATTATACATTTCTAAAATTGATGAGGGTCAGGTGTATTAAGATGGAGCACTTATCTGGTAGACGGTCACGAAATATATTGGTCGTTCACTCAGCGCGTCATACTTGATAATAAGAAAAGCTCGAAGGACCGGAAATTGTGAACAGCGATCGTCAACATTTAAGAGCCAAACTCAAACTTCGATTTCGCTCAGAGTACAATATATTATATTGTGTACTAGCGGTTATATACGATGTACTTACAACGTATGTATTGAATTATTTTGTGTTGTGTTTGCGCTTGTGATATACGTGTGTATTATGTAAATAATTGCGTCTGGCATCGAGTAATGCGATTCTCTTTGTGCACACGAGTATTTGATGTTCAGGCGAATCTCGACTTTCGCACAATTCGCTATTTCGCACATCTTTGAAAAATATATATCAACTGACATAATCAATAGCAATAAAGAAACTACACGACGAATTGTGCTGAAACTTTGTATTTGAATATAGTAAATATGCATCAATTTAATTAAAGAAAAAAGAATTTCAAGAATATATTTACGGGAGCTTTTTAAATTAAAAATTCCGGATTCTTTTTTTTTATACCTCGGCTTTCCGTTGCAAAAGGATATAAACGAATTCGGAACATGTGCCGAGATATATCACCAAATCAATCAACCTCCTCATAATTCAGGTCGACTTTGAATTCGCTTTTCTCGAAATCACCCCAAAGTCACTTGTACCCCTCGGCCTTTTCAGTTATCATATGAAATCACAAATCGAGCATTAAACTAGAACAAATCAATCGAAATCCCTCCGATCTCGAGGGGCGTTAAAAGGCCGCGAATTTGTCGAGTCTCGCTATTCAAACAAATACAAGTACATAGTTATGACTCCAAAATCTGAACCAAGTACGAATATCCTTCGAATAATCAGTTAGTTTAACGAATACTGAAAAATTTAATAAGCATTCGAATATTCGAACAGCATTTATATTATAAATATGCTAACGTTCGAAATTTTGAGCATGTATTGTATCGGTGCAGACGCACTAACCGCTCGTCTACCATCTTACTCGAGCATACAATAACTTTTTGCGTAGATATATAAGGCGTAAAATCCGGAGTTCGACTTCTGTCTGAGACGTATTTTTATCATCTCAATATACGTATTTATACAGTAGATTACACGGGCTCCACTCAAAAATTTGATCGCGGCCCATTATTACCTTTTTTTTATTTTTGTCACTCGTACCTCTTGGCCTTTTCAGTCGTCATATGAAAATAACATTTGACCAGACGAAAAAAAAAACATCAAATCTCAACAAAATCATCACAAAACAAAATCATTCGACAACTGAAGCATTAAACTAGAACAAATCAATCGAAAGCCCTCCGATCTAGAGGGGCGTTAAAAGGCTGAGAATTTGTCGAGTCTCGCTATTCGGACAAGTATGCCCTCGGAATCCGAACCAGGAGCGCACTAGGGGGGGAATATTTTACATGCCTTTTGTGTCTAGGGGCCCCGAACACCCCGCCGTCATATTTACCGTGTTTATTAAGTCCCCGGGCCGGGGCAATAAATTTCTCGTAACGGCCCCGTACCGAGGGGTGGCCCTTAACAACCCTCTATTCCCGGCACTTTTGTTTTATTCCGTCTTTGAATATTTCGTTTGACTTAGTTTTTGTTTTTTTCTTTTCTTTTTTTTTTTGGGGGGTTTGTGATTTGTTTTTTCGTTTTTTGGTTTGAGATTTTGTGTTGAGTTTGGTGGGTGTGGGTGGTTTTAAGAAAAATATTTGTGTGAGTGCATAAATCTTGGATTGATGGGTTTGATGCATTTTTCAAAATTCTTTCAACTCCATTCATTCATTATTGTATTTCGTACGAAATTACATATATTCAAATATCGTTAACATTAAGATACAGATGTGGTCAATTCACATTAGAGAACAGGAAATAACATTAAAATAAATTCTGAAATAAATGATTAATTATCCGGCGACTAAACAAATTTTATCATTTGAAGGTATTCATATTTATAAATAGTATATATGTACATAGAAAGTTATGACTACCAATACCAAGCTCTTAAACATTTAAATGTTTTTTTCTAAAAGCGAAGTTAATCACGTCCAGCTCTAAAAGTCTCCACATTTCAAACGCACAGATTAATCACGACTATTTTTTAACGAAATAGCATTTCAACAATAAAGATCATTCCATTCAGATAACATTGAAACGCAAAACAATACCGACAGATCGAATGTGGCCCGGCGATAAGCGATCGGAATCATTCAGATGCCGCAGTCACAACCCCCCATCGAAAGGCCAAGGGGGGTTAAGAAATGAATTAGCGTCGGCCCTTTTTCGTGATTCGGGAATAAATCAAACGCGATTATGTTAAAGTGGTCGAATTTTAGTGGCGTTTCGTGCCGGGGTCCCAAGTCACATCCGGACCCCATTAAGGGACCCCGCGGTGTGGAAATAAAATTTCAATCTTTTACACGGAAGTCGTTTGGTTGCCCGAAATTAATATCGGAGCAATGCTTCGTGTGTAGTTAATTTTTTATTTTTATTTTTTAGAGACCGGTCGTTACGTGAAATTCGTTACGTGCCGTAATAAATTGGAAATATTGTCCGGAAAATTGGTGCAGTGTGGTGAAGTTTCAGTTTTTAACCGCTTTAATTCGCCGTGAGAGGCTTTGTATAGGGACTCATCAAATTTGTATGAATATAGTCATAGACATGAAACGGTCGGGAAAATTAGTGGTGCAACTCTCGATAATTAATTAATTGACGCAGGTTAAAGTTTGGTAAATTTGTTTGGTGAGCTAAATTACAGTTTATTCAATTTATAGCGGTATATGAAAATATGTCAAAATGCTTTCGATATTAGTTATTTGTTTGTTAGTGCACCTAACAAATACATACATATAGTAAACTATGACCTATGGCAACTAAACAACTATTGAGATTTGAGTATTCATTCTTCACAATTATGTATTTCATTATTAAGACATTTTTACACTTTTTCATCAAAATTGTTAATGAAAATGAATTAACTATCAAAATTCGTGAAATAAATTAACAACTGTTTTCTGTAGTTAATATAAATAATAAGAGACACTCAAGCATGATTCAGTTTTTATATTATAAATATATTCAGTTGATACAACTGATATAAAAGTCTAGCCATAAAATCGAATGGTCAATAGAAATAAACCTACGGATTGTTAACTTTTTTCTTTTCATATGGGTATTATTATCTTATATATTCGCAAACATTCAATCGAGAATATATTTATTTTGTGAAAATGTATACAGAATGAAAAAAGCTAAATGATATAGTGAAATTTTGGTGAAAATATCATGGTACTATGAGAACTTTCCTAAGTGACGGGAAAGTGATTGATCGATCGTTGTTTTGCGGTCAGTTCAAACCCTCTTTTTGTTAAAGGGATCAAGTATTTTATATTTAACGTCATTGGACAATTTTGAAATAAAAACATTGTATTTAAATCATTGAATCAAAATCAAACTGCGTCAGATTTCGATATTTTTCGAATCAAGGCCAATATATTATAGAAACTAGGTTTATTTTTGAAATTTCTTCACAAACTCAGCACGTTCATCATCACAAACTCCCAATAAAAGCCGTTAATCAACAAATAAATAAAATCAAAATTTAATTTCATTTGATTTCAATATTTTATTTAAGTTTTAATATAGACACTAATAAAACATGATGTCAAAAATATTAATTGTGCTTCTATAATTTTAAAATATACGAATACTGCTAACGAATAAAATTTCATATAAAATATATTCAATTAATTTATTCGATAAAATTATGTAGCGAAATTTCCAAATTCAATTACAGTTGCACATTAACAGTTCTTCATCAATTTTCATCCGAATGAATCCTCGTGAAATTTCCCGTTCGTTTCATTTCAATAAAAACCATATCAACCGAAAAGTAATTATTATACAATCCATCTGAATATGAAGCATCCTCAAATGAAATAAAACATCGACAAATTAATATAAATCACAATAGCGAGACCATAAAATTTTCCATCGATGGAAAAACCAGTTGTATCGAACCCCTCGGGCGCGTGATAAAATTGCAAGAAACCACCCCTACGTTGAAATATATATGTTTTTTCCCTCTTTATATGTATTTTTCTCCATTTTATATATATTTTTATGCCATGGGGGGATAGAAGCGAGTCCCCAGACGAAGCTTACCATCAGCATCGTCATCTGAAGAAGACAGTGAATCGTAAACGTAAATAAAGAACGGATAAAGTGTCGCCGGCTACGGCTCACAAGTGTTCGATGAAAACGTGCGCATATTTTTTCATATTATCTTATATTTATATTGTATGCATATTCGACGTTGTATATTCTCGGTTATTACTTGTTGTTGTGTATTCTGTGTTTTGTATTGTTTGCTTTGTTGAATTTAAGAACGGCTCTAGTGCGTCGTCGATGCTTTTGTGCATAAAATGAAGAGGCTACGATGAACGTGCTAATTTACGTTTTGTGTAATGTTTTCCTCGATTGTTTGTTATATTATCTGTTGTTCTAACAACTTAAGGTATTAAATGCACTTGCGACTAAATATCATGAAACAATTGCAGCACAACCCACGTTATCTAGAAATGTTTTAGTTTAAAAGTATAGAGACGGCCATAAAAAGGTTAGCACCTGAGAAATTAGTGAATTTTGAATAACATACCATAATTGAATATTATAAAAAACTATAATTTAATAAAATCTTCTAGAACTTTGAGCGAATATTTTACCCTTAAATCGATTCTTAGATCGGTAATAAAAAATCTTGATATAATCAGGTTATATTAATTAATATTTCTTTAATATTCGATTATGGTATCGTTTTATTCAAATTTTGTAGATGTTGACCTTTTCAAGGCCGTCACTTTAGTATCGTATCGCATCATTTTCGACGTCGTTTTCTTAATTCTTTTAAATTATCTTCAACTATTTTTTGAATGAAGATGAAAAAGTTTCCCCAACGATTAATTAATTTCACCGAATAAATTTCAAACATATCTCAATTTAGACAATTTGATGATTTTTCTATGGTGACGTTTACCATAAATATCAAGATTGCATAGAAAATCAAATTTTATCATCCAAAAAGTCGGATCATTCACACTACTGCCAATTTCCGTATCGTTTTATTCACG
This sequence comes from Cheumatopsyche charites, assembly GCA_024721215.1. Taxonomy (NCBI): domain Eukaryota; kingdom Metazoa; phylum Arthropoda; class Insecta; order Trichoptera; family Hydropsychidae; genus Cheumatopsyche; species Cheumatopsyche charites. The sequence continues at coordinate 2,463,421 of CM045587.1, forward strand.
AATCCTTATGATTAGACTTAGAGTTTAGTTATAAATTAAGATAAATCAGACTTATACTATCAAAGTGAGCCGATTTCAGAGTGGAAACTAATAATCAACTATCAATGAAATCAATACGACCTAACGACAAACTGACTCGTTTCCTCAAAGCAAGAACACCCTCTATACCAGTGTTTCTCAAAGTGGGCGTTAGCGCCCCCCAGGGGGCATTTTAGACCTCGAGGGGGGCGTTGAGGCGCCCAGATAAAAATGGTGGGCGTTGGCGGGGGCTAAGGGGGCGTTTTGAAATTTGTAATTTCATTTACTTTATATAGTATTTTTTAAATTTCACTAAAATTAAAACCCATCTACATATTACACAATAATGAATAATAAGTTTATATTTCTACCCTGTATGATGTTATAAAAACTTAAAATACTTAACATAGATTTAGTAGGATAGCCCGCACACCGTACGCAAGTTTTTGCGGATAGTGTCTAAAAATTTTCGCCTGCGGCGCATTGTGTTTTAGTTTAATAAATTAAATATGAATTTGAAAAAACTTGTCAGCTAAGATGTTTACATCTGTTAAGGATAAAAGAATCATTTTCTAAGTTTAAGAATTTAAATATGTATTTTCATTTCGGACTTTTTAGATGTCAATTTTGCATAGGGGTTTAATATGTCAGACGGCTTAAAAGTGGTGAATATAATAAACATCCACATATCAAAAATTTCATTTTCTGAAGAGGTATTTTGAGATTTTCAAAAATTATGAAAAAAATTTTCGCCTGCGGCGCTATTTTTATTTTTTTTTCATATACATATAATAAAAATATGTTGGGAGGAACATATATTTTATCATTTTAACTGTTTTTTTTTTTTTGGGAAAGCCCAATTCCATGAACGTACCCGGGACCGGATTTTGTAAAAATGTGAGAGGGGGGGCGCTGAGAAATAATTTATTTTTAAAGGGGGCGCTGAGAAATAATTTATTTTTAAAGGGGGCGGTGAAAGAAATAAGTTTGATAACCACTGCTCTATACGTTCACCCATCTCCCTCCAAACAAACTTATTTTATTTCGACGATCCGACAACAGTCGAACGCATTCAAAAGCACAACCTCGACTCAACAGAAAGTGCAGAGACATTTTCACCGGCAATTTCCTCGGTGGCAGTGCATTTTCCAGCAAGATGTGCATCCACAGGCTGATTTATGAGGCGGTCGGCGAACCGTGAAGTTGGCCCTGCTGCTGCAACTCGTCATGCGACGATATTAAATAAACCGAGAGACGGCTGTTTGCACTCGTGTGTCTTTCCGTATGCGCGATTCGATGGGTTCGTTTGTTTTTGGGGCTTTGACATTAATTTTATCGTTTTTTTTTTCATAGTGTGAAAGTTGTGTGACGATTGAAAAGGCCTAGGGGTGCGAGTGACTGCGGTGATTTCGGGAAAAGCGCGCTCAAAGTTGACTTGGAGGTCGAGTGATTTGATGATATATTGAGGCACACGTTCCGAATTCGTTTATATCCTTTCGCCACCAAATAAATAAGCTTGCATAGAAGCGATTCCTGTGCGTAACTCAATTTTGGCAAAAATATCATTTGTACCCCTTGACCTTTTTGATCATCATATGCAGTTGCACTCTGGTATAAGGTATTTCGGTCTTTCAGTTTGGAAAAAATCCGTTTTCGTATGCCGGGAAGTTAGGACGAGTTTACACGAAAGTGGATTAATCGTCATCATAACTTGATTAAAGGGACAGATTACCTAATTAAATAATAGCGATATTCTGTGTGTGTCCATGTGATGCTCCAAAACTACATTAATATATTCAACGAGTTGAAATTGCGTCGATATATTCAACGGCTTGATTGTTTGTACAATATAAAGGATATGGGTATATATGTAGTTCAAAATGGCTATTTACTCATCTCCTTTGTATTTTATAGGTCTGTCCCTTTATTCAAGTTGTGGTGACGGTTACTCCACTCAGGTGGAAACTAGTCCTTTTACTGTAACTGCATTCGCAATTGCAATATGACTTGCAATGTTCATAATTTAAATATGTATCGTTTGAGATAGTTATTTAAGTAAGATTAAAACAAATTGTCTACGATTTAAGATTAATTCAAATTGCAGTGATATTACTTATTAATTTGATTCTTTCCGTATCTACAGATGATTGTTAATTTAAACCCATAAAAGACGTATCAAGTTTTCACTATGTCGTACTTACAATTAGTTATCAGATCGAAAACTTGATTTTCGCAAAGAGTAATTAAACAAAAGAACGCGAAGACTCAAATCGTATCCGAATATTTAAACATAAGTATGGATTTCGATATTAAAAAACTATTACTCCTATTCTTCAAATCTTTAATTTTATGTGTGTGATGTTTTTACAATAATACCAAATTCGATGTCATTTGGTAAAAGATATCAAATATATATTTACATAACTATCAACTGATCGATTCAAATATTTTCTATAAAACACCCAATTTTTAAATTTTATTCTATTTTTTTATATTTTACAAAATTGTGTACTATTGTGATTCGTTGAACATACGGTTTTTGCACAGAAAATGTCGAAGGATGCCTTGTTGGTTTTATGACTGCAAAAGCACAAGGTTTTGACTGATTGTGTGAACGTTTATGACACATGCTACAAGGTTTACGTTCTGCATTGTGATTTTACAGCCGGCAGATAGTTTCGACACAATTGCGTAATGTTTGTAAGTAAAGTTTGTCATGAATCTAATATGTTGAAAAAATTGCTTCATTTAAATCCGGAAGTATATTTCTAATAATACATGTATAAATAATATAGTTATTTTAAATTTATAAATAAAATAAAAATATTAACGAAATGATTATTTCATTTCTGAATGTTTGATTCAATATTTTTAGATCAGACTCATAGTTTTCGATTATTTTTGTATCGTTGTTAATTAAATATTTTATCACACAAGTGACTGTTAAATCATATCAATCACGTTAATTTTGACTCAATACAAAACAATTGAATTTAAAATTTTCAAATATTATACTATAACAGAACGATAAAATACCATAAATCCGATCAAAAATTAAATTTCTCTGCTTTTTCAATAAAACTAAAAATATGCAGGCTCACATTTTCCAAGTCGCTACCCAATTTATCTAACGGAATACTTACGTAGAAGGAAACCGAACGGCACGGTACTGGGCAAAGTTACAAAATAACATCTTCTAACATTCTATTGTACATAATATTATTTAGCATTACACTATTATTATACATACATTAGATAGGTATGTGTATATTTGACTTTTGCAGTGCAAGAAATTTTCCGACGCAGCGCTCTACACAGAGTCGATCAATACTCTCTCTTTCTCTATGCGCATATTTACATTTTCCCGTGACTTTTATGTGGTCCACTTTTACGAAGAGTGACTCTAATCTCGTTTCAATCCGTATTTGAATTGATGTGGAATTAAATTTTGTTCGTTGAAGGATCATTTTCCGATCGACGCATATTTAACACATTAGCGACGGAAGATAGTTTCAAGAGACTTTCTTTCAAATGTTACTGGAATTGATTTTGAAGTTTGAAGAAAATCTATATGAATGAGACTAATTTTATTAAGGATAAATCTGTTCCTTTTTTTCCATGAAATGGTGTTGAGTTTAGTGTTAAATAAAGGTCAAATATAACACAGAATTGTGGTTCCCGGTTATGAGTTGTTAATAAATGAGCTGGTTGAATATTGTCAATGGAATTTAAGGTATTATTTTATTATATTGTTTCAAAGTTATATAGAATTATTAAAAAAATAGGAAAATTCGTAGACATGAGAAGATTTCTATTCTTTCGAAGACGTCTGTGTCGTATTATATACTTGCATTTGCAACGTAACATGAAAACTCCGGTCGGAAAATGGACTTTTGCGATACGAGGCTTTCGTGTTTCACAAAATACAACCAAGTCGATCGTAAAATGCACATCGTTCTATGGGAAAAGTTGCAACCTTTATCGCATGCACGAAGTAGGCTACCTTATGAAATTATTCGATGTATTAGGTATAAATGTATAAAAATATTACGCAAAAGAATATGTACTTAACATGATAACATTCGATGCCTTCATTTGTTTTTATTTCAGATCAATTTAAAATTCGTACATTAGGATGCAAACATAGTTTTAAACGTGTTTACTTCTAAATACAAAATTTTCATTGGAAAGTGTCTATAAACTATAATTAACTTTGTTTCACAGTAGTTAAGTATAAACTTTCCAAGTTTTTACATAAATACCAATCTGGTGTACCGTAGAAGAGTCTAAATTGATATTAAAATCGCGTGTATAAATCTTGAGGGACGAGTTCCTAATACGTCTGGAGGTCTTCAGCAAAGACAAACATAATTACTCATAAAAGTGGCAACAGTTACTTAGATTAATTAACTGTTCGAAAGACACCTGGGCTGTGCGACAAGGAAGATGTCCCCGTTACATACATTTTACATCTAACAGACTCGGGGTCGAGCTCAACTAACCTTGTTTATAATCCTTTAAACTGGTTGGTCGGAAAATTTATGGAGATTCGTGGAAATGAAATGAAAAAACTCTGAATTCGTCCATGAAGAAATTCGGTTTTGAGTCATACAAAATCACATTTATTACACGTACATTTTTATATAAATTTTGATCGAATAAATAATTGAACTCGTCTATACAATTTTTCGAGACTTGTTATAAAACTCACTTAATCCATGAACTTGATTGATGGAAAATTCAATAATGCCGTTTAATGCAACGAATTGAGTGCCATTGTGCTATTAAATATAAAATTAATCAATAAAAAACACCCATAAAAATCTCTCAATCGAAAATTACGTTTTGATCTGCCAAATGAGTGTTCATAATGATAATGCATTTGCTTTAACGATGATCCGTTCAGATTATGATAATAAACGTTGTTTTCAACCAATCTGCATAAATATAGATACATAGATAAAGTTAGTTCAATATTCAGCTATTTCAGTTTTCCAAAGATGTTTTTTTATTGATTATATTGGAACATTATAGACTTGTTTTTAAAAGACATAATTTCAAGGGCAAATTAATATTTCGCACACTATTACTGCAAAATTATATAAAATTTTCATACATTCGGACGTTTGAAGGTCTAAATATGAAATATTTGGAAGCACGTCATCACTTATCACATAATTAGGTAATTCAAAGTTCGAATATATCTATATACAATATTATCAGAAAACCCGGACCGATCCATCACCATTTTCCATACAAGCACAGTCTTTCAGAATTTCAGGATAATTCATTCGGCGAATCTATGTTTTTATATAGTGTATTATATTTGTACTTTGAAAGCTCAAAAGATTCTTAGATTACATTGGATTATGAGAAACATTTCGTATAAATGAATTCGATTTTTTTATTCAAGTTTGATTGTACGTATAATAAACATATGATTATACTTCCAATGAAATAATTCATATTTGAAAATTAATAATTTAGACATAAATCATGTAAAATTATCGGAATTTTCATTTCATTTTTGACGGATATTCAAATCGTTTTCAATACTCGACAAAATTGAAAACATTTTACGACGAATATGTCGGCTCTGACTACAATCAAAATCAAATCGAAACGATCGATTCTGCGAACGCCGCGCAGTAAAAACCCATCAAATTTCATCAAATCCACATCACGATCGGACACTTTTTCCCGGATTCAATTCCGAAACGTTAAATTAAACGTATCAAATCGAATCACACGCCCAGAAGAAGCCGCAACTCTCGTCAAGGAGACAATACGTCCCTGAAGTTTTGATCCGTGTTCCAAAGTCGATTCGGGCCGAACTCACTTCTGCGATGATAATTCGGGCCCCCCCAGAAAAGACGCACCTATATAAAAAGATACAAGAAATTTAAATAATTATAACTCGGCTTCAAAGGTCCCCTTTATTCGCCGCGAGCGACTCGAGCGTAAAAGCTCCGAGAGCTCGCAACTTTCAAGACCAACTTTTCAACGGGAAAATCGCGCCACGGGGTTGAGGTTGGGGTGGCATCCCTTAAATCGAGGTGCGGGACTGGGGGGGTTGTAAAAAGAAAATTCGCTTTCACTTAGCTCTTTTACTCGATTTTGGAATTCTGTAAAGGTAAACGCTAAAACACAAAGAATAGGGAGATCGAATAATAATAGTGGTCGGGAGGTTTCGTTTTTATTTATCGATCGACTTTTCGAGTTTGTTCTCGGTTGGAAATACAGTGAACTCGCCTATAACGTCGAGATAAGTTTTACGTTATGGTAGCTTCAATTAGATATATACAATTTCGTAGAAAGTATCTACATTTCAATATTCTTCGATTAATTATCGAATTCGTCATTTTTACTTTCATCGAATCTAATAGAATCTATCTACGAAAATCCAAATTTTGATAATTCGTAAAAAATAATGAAAAAGTGCAATTTTATCTCAGCTTCCCTTGCTTTTTTCGCAATAATTCACAAATTTTAATCCGATGTCAAAGAGTTAACTATATGACGATTAAAAAGGCCTAGAGGTACAAGTGACTTCGTGTTGATATCGAAAAAAGAGCGCTCAAAATTTATTATGTACTTACATGTATTAGGAGGAGATCGAGTGATTTAATGATATATCTCGGTACACGTTCTAAATTCGTTTATATCCTTTTGCCACCAAATAAATCGACATGCATAGAAGCGATTCCTGTACATATCTCAATTTCGGCGATAATGTCGCTTGTACCCCTTGGCCTTTTCAGTCATTATATACAATTCAAAGATTTTTAATTTTTATTTATATTATAATAGAAAATTTAATAAATCGATCAAAAACGAGAGTTTGTTTCTAAATGAGAAAACTGAGTCTGCGTTGAGTTAAAGTGTTCGCACAAGCCAGAAGATTCTTCGAAACGAAGTATTGTAATTATTTTAAAATAAGCTCTCGGGGAGTTCATAAAATATGCTTGAAATTTGCTATAGGTATATAGGCTTATATTTTAAACTGCAGAAACAATGTATCCTAATAAAAGCGAAGGGGCGAAAGAATTAACCGAGCGCGTTGCAATTACGCGCCTCATCCTTTCGTTTACAGTCAGTAATTAACTAATGCTCCACGCATTAAACCTGCTCTTTAACGACTCTATATTAACATTATTATTTTCGAATGGCCCTTTCAGCGCATTAAACGACTTTCGCAATTAACTATGATTTGAGAACAAATCCGAAAATACGTCTTTGGCTAGGTGCTTCGTTCGAACGATTTTACAGGTATATTAATCGTTAATTACCTGTTATGTTTCTATTAATTTTATATATTCCTTGTTCAATTATGAGTTAAATAAAATTATATTTGGATTTCTGTAAGAATGATAATTTAAGATATCTATAAGAGAACTCGTGATGTTAATAATAATGGGATATTCTTGTATGAATGAGAAAAGTAGGTATTTATGAGAGGTAAATATATTTTATTCAAAAAATAAGCTCTATGGAGCAAGCTAAAAATAATCTTCTGCATAAATATAAAAAATTAAAGCTCAACTGAATGATTAAACAGTACCATTATTTACTACAATAGTATAGGTTTTCTTATTTGCACGTCTATTCATTCACATACTTTTCAGCAATAATACGAAAAGCTCTGAATTCAGAAAACGATATACTGTGCCAATATTAGTTTTAAAATAATTCGGAAAAAAAAAACTAAAATGCAAATCCTTTTCATCATATTCAAGAATACCGCAGAATACGATGCGCATTCCGCAACTCTCGACAGTCGCATCGCGGATCATTTCGCAAACCTAATCGACTCAACACACAACACTCCTTCCCATATCGAATCATCACTTTTCACTCAAATTTTCACATATTCTAGTAAATTTCGCGTCCAATGCGCCATGCAACATCGAAAAGCATTCCTCGAGCCCCGGCGAAAATTAACCGGGACCCTCTCAGTGCGTATAATTACCTCCAGAAAACGGCTCTCGCAACACTTATAATATTGTTATTATCGTGCAAGCTGGCGTCGCTCGTGCGCTATCAGCCCATTAAGCAAAGGTGTGCAACAATTTATACGCGCGCCGTGCGACCTCGCGAGAGTAAAAGCCCGCACCCCATAACATTTATATGCTGTTTTCTTTTTTGGGTTATTTTTTTGTGATTTTTTATTATTTTTTGCACCTTAGGGGTGTTGAAATTGCAACGTTATCGAGCACACACGAGCGTGCCGCTAACATGCGCCGCTTTTATAAATGAGTAACGCGCCGTCCCTGTGTGCGCATACGAAAGGCGATTGCATATAATTTCGATAAAATTTGAAATTATATGAGAATAATTATGTTTTTCTATTATATTTTGTCAAAAATTTATAAATTATCAAGTGTGTACAATATAAAATCGAATGAGAGTTCCACTTTTCAGAAGATGAAATTATTTCATTTCGCTGATTGAAAACCGATCTTTCCGTTGCTTTACTTACAGTCAGCTCTTCATAATTACGATCTGTCAAAAATCTGCGAAACACAGACGAATTTTCAATAGTTCGCGATTGGATGACTGACTAAATAAAGCAATTAAAAGATCGATCCTAAATATTTGAGGTTTTTTATTATTATATCAATGAACAATTAACTCGCTGACTATCAACACGAGCTTTGTGAAAGTAAATTTAATTCATATTAAATCGATTAACTATCTTTTTATAGAAAAAATGTCAATCAAGCGCCATCGAAGGCAAAATGAACACTTAATAAATCAATCTATTTAAGTTATACCCCTATTTTAACCATTAATAATCAATTATGCGCGAATAATCTCATTTTTTTACATTAAATATGATCAAAATCATTCGTTTCACATTGAAAAAAAAAATCAGCTATGTACTATATGATGTGAAAAAGAGTGTGCCTGAAAAAAGCTATCAAAAGTATGAAGCGACAAACTTAGATAAGTTTTTCTCGAAATCGCCGCCACTTTACTTGATCTCCTTGGTCTATTTGATCGTCATATGTACAGTGTGTAACAGCACACAGCCACGTTTGACATTCAGTTCCCTATACACGTTAATTGTGCTGTTCACCGAGTTAGATCACCCATTAAGCATTCAGTGTCCTGCATTATTATACCAAGACTGTGGCTTGTTCATTAATCATGCACTGTTTGCATCTTCTCAGACACCGAAGACGATCGATTTTGAAATGAGATATTGTGTATCGCAAATGTTTGTCGTCATCTGTTTTTATTCGATTAATATATCATATATAAGGTAAACTGTTATGTCTTTGTCACTGTAAGAGACTTCCTTAGATTTTCCTAAAAATACATAAATCGAGCGAACCTGCATACGTCGAATATGTTTTTAGGTATAAAACAATTTAAATGTCTTTGAATGATATTTTTAACCAAAAAAAAAAACGAAATTTCTCATTCTATCTTATTTTATATTAAATTGTCCGAAATTATATAAATGACATTAACCTGACAAAGTTTGCCGTATGAACATTTCGTAAATTTGTATCGACGTCTCTTTACTTTGGTTCTATAATTATCTAAGTAAATAATCTTTCAATTAAATGTGCTTTGATATTATTATACGTGTGTTCGTTTGTAATTTGTTTGATCAGACCTTAACAACATGATGTGAGCAAAATAATAAAAAGCCGTTTATTTGTTGCTAAAATTGACAGTTGAAAACGAAAAAATAAGCTTCAAATTCAAAATTCAAACAAAGAAAGCAAGAAAAGGCTTCATTTCATTTTATATATGTTTTTTTAGTCTGGAAAAAAACATTTTCGCAATATTTTACTTTGTGCATTATTTGTATATTCTATATTTCGAAAGCAAGAAAACATTTGTCCAGCGAATTTGTTTAAGAATAGAGTTCATTTGAATACTTTTCAGCTGAATTGCTGAGTACAAAACGAAACATGAATCTGAACACCTTTTAAATTCAACCGCAGAATATTTGAATTCGCACAGCGTGAAGAAAATTAAAATGGGAAAAGATAAAACTAAAAAATATGCAGAAAAATGATTCAAAGAACATTCATATGATTGATCAAATAATTGAGTAGCCTTATATTTTTTCTAAGTAGAGAAAATTTCATCAAATTAGACCTTGATGCATAAGATGAAAATCAGAATAATAGCGTAGTATATAATTACGATTACGACAGATTCGACTTATAAACATCGTTCAAATCACACAAATGAAACGATAATACTAATAATAATAAAGAGCACTAAAAAAATAATGCTTACGCAGTCATCCATCGATTCGCTTACTGTTATAAAATCGCGTTATAAAATCCACTATCCTTTATGGATCGTAAATCTGAGCACGATATCCCGCGAGCGATTTTTATTCATAAAATAAATTGAAAATGGCGAAAATTCCGGACGTTCGCGAATTTTATTATTATTTTTTCGGTCTTGTATGGGTTTTTTTTGTTCGCAAAACCGCGGTTATGCGATAATTGCGGGTAACGGTCTTACGCCACGCGAAGCTATCTTTGCGATAGAGTGATAATCCTTCGGATAGGATGGTATTAGGTCTTGGGAATAAATATATTCGCAAAAATTAACCATTTACCGTCACGAACTTGGCATAAATTCGAAACGGTTCGCTTTGAGACCTTGATCGAAGTTCTACTGATAAAATTTGTCTTTTCGGTAGTAATTCGATTCGAATGATCGTGTATTTATTGTTAGATTTTTTTTAGTGAATTTAGCGAAAAAATGAAATACTATTTTTCAAGAATGTATTCGAATAGATAAACGATTTTCCATCAAAATTTTGATATTCGAAAAAGTTTATTCACTCCTTTTCCGAGTGACGTCTTTAGTTCAGCGTCATCACGCACGCGAATTGTGTATTTACGTCCGCATATTTCGGTCTTTGTATGGTTTTATTTTACTATTCTCGATAAAGAATAAAGTTCAGTTTATTTCCACAATAAGAGAAACGTGCAAATGTAGCATTATTATCAATAATAAATTTCGAAAGAATACGTACGCTTCTTCGGAGCTGAAAGTTCGTTATGTTAGTAATTTTGAAAACTTTCGAATTTTTTTCATATAATAAAGTTGAAAATGTTTAAAATTTAAATAGTTTGAAGAATTTTATGCCGATTGTGAACTGTTGTGTAATATTTATATCAAGTGATCTATAAAGCATAGATATACGGACAACTAACTTGCATGGCAGGCCATTCACTATTCAATTTGTCATCCAATTCGATTGTCATTAGGAAGAGTAAAAATACTGAGGATACCTTTGATTTTATACTTTTCATTTACTTTCAGATATTTGTATTTCGATAAAAATAGTTTCAATACAATACAACTTTATTAGGATACTTGGAGCATATAATTATTAAGAGCGTCACATAGTTTTCAATTTTAGTAGTCTATGTCATCTAACGACTTTTATTAGCAATAGCATTTTTTAAATTTAAAAGATAATCAAATGGTAAACGTTTAAATTTCCGATACTTTAGAGGTATTCAATCATAAGAAACCTCGGTGTATTTAATATCCCCACTGACCATTAAATCGAACGACAAATCGTACAGTGTATCAGCACCTTTATATTCCATTCGTCCCATTCAAAACCCACTAATCTATTTGTCCCGAAATTTCTCGTATCGGAAAACACCATTAATCTTAATCGAATAATTTCAGATTCAAAACCATCAACACGAACAGACAAAACGACACGCCCCATCGCCGAATTTCGATTTCGGAACGAAACGCAATCTTTTCATAATCCAGATTCCGCCGAAGCCCACAGAGACAGACATACAAACACACACACACAGGGAGCTCCGAATCGTAAACAAAATACTTAATTAGAGATTCCGATACGCCGTAGAAATTGGTAGCAATTATTTCGAGACATGCGAACCGGCAATAATACAGCGGCTCATGTTTGATGTCAAATACGTATGTCTGTTATGGCTAATGGATGTAATTCGCCCTCGCGTATATAGCATATTCCCGGATCACGATACGCAATTATGAATTCGTGTTTGGTGTGTAACTGCTTTTTGAACGAATTCGGATCGATGTCGACGGATTTTGGCGATTGAAAAATTTTCATCGCTGTATAATTGAAAATGTGTGTGTTTTGCTTATAGGCTCATTCTTTCGCCGTGATACTTTTTGGGAATATAGTGTATGTATCTGGGAAGTTTTAACGTTAATGTAGTGTTTAAATCATATTATGCTAACTAAGTGTAAATCAGATAAAGAGATATACGTATCATTTTCATGCGCTCTCTCCGACCGATGATGAATCTAACGATAAATCTTATCATCTAACTCCTACTTAATAACGTGAAATGTCCACAATATCAATATTCACAAAATAAACAAATATAAACAATATCGATTGATAAATGTATGTATATGAACCGTCCTAAAATAATAAGCTAAGAATGTGGTCAATTCATATTATAGTACAGAATTTATTAAAATGGCTTCAGTAATAAATAATTTATTATACGGTAGGTAAACAAATTTTATCATTTAATGGTTATTTTTTTTATTCAGGAAAGATATAAAGTAATTACTATACCAAATGCTTTGACATTTGAATCTCACTTTTATCAAAAATGGAGGTTGTAACGATAATCTCTATGTACATGTAAAGAGAGTGGGGGAGAATTGGTTCAGGTAAACATAAATACAAACCAATTGAAAAGAGTACTGGACACAACATGGTTTCGAGTATGACCAAGATATGATTCTAGTAGTAAGTCAACTTTTATCTAGAGCCATATTTTGGTCACACTCACAACTATGTTAATTGTATCAATTAATCTGTATCAATCCTCAACCTGTACCGATCCTCCCACACTAAATCACCACATTTCAGATCAAAACCATCGAACATCCATCCTTCAGACCCACAAACGAAGGCGGCTCAACATCTCATCAAAAACTCTCTCAAGCGAGCAAAAGCTAGCGAAAAAAAATTAAATTATTTCGGCTCGACCTAAGTGTTGTTAAGTAATAGTCTCTTTCATCCAGAGGCAGATGTTCTCAAACGTTCGCAGTGTGGAAACCTCTCGGAGGATGGCCTCCCGCACCTGGTCTCCCTCGGGCCAATTTATTTCGCATTTACATCCGCATTACGCTTTGTTCGCTCCTTGTTTTTGCGTCGAAGCCTTTTTAACACGTCTGCGTCCATGAATCAGTCCGCGAAAACAAAGGAGTACTACACAACAACAACAACAACAACACATAGGCAACAACCACAACACAACGACAACAGTGAAAAGGTGAAAAAATGTTGTGTGTGTGCGAACAATAGAGAACCGTACCCGATTTGATATATTGGCCGAGTGTGTATAATGCGAGCGCGACACTGATATACTACCTCTTTTCCTATTTTATTTTTATTTTCAGCTTTTTCGATTTTTTCGCGCCTTTCCGGAGAGTTTTTTTATATGCCGAATACATGGTGTTCGAATTTTTTATATTATATTAAAAAAAAATACGATATAAACTTGTATTATAGGCGGGATTCGTTTCTAAATCTTAAGCCGATTGTCTAATGGTGAGCGGAACGAAGTGGACTTGAAAAGAAGATCTTATTTCGTATAGCTGTGTCCCTAGTCCGTTTCGTTCCGCTCGCCAGTAAACTTTACTTATAATGAAAAATACTTATTCGTTAAGTGATACAATATTTATTGAACGACGAAAAGATAAAATTCTGCAAAAGAAATCACAATATGTAATTACTAATCCTTCAACAATGAACTGTCAAATTTGGGGGACATAGATGAATACATGTACTGTTTTATGTCTATCTCTATCAACTGCTGTTTTGATAGATTCTAGTTGAAAGACTGACTGTATTCAGTATCGTCATTCGTTATACGAAACATTAAGCTAGTATTTTTTTTTATATTTTATGAGAATTACTACAAAGTTATTAATTAATAAAAATCCCAAGTTTTTTCAAAAGTATCAATTCATTCATCTTTCACAGAAAATACAATTATTATAATTTATAATAACAACAACTTTCATTCGCATTTATTGTCAAATCAAAATCAAAACAGAGCCAAACCGAAAAACTATTATCATAAAAAACTTCCTCGCGCTCGCTCATTCGAAACATTTCACTGAAAATTAAACATTCGACCACATCGAGATAACGATCTTCGAAATTAACATCGACACAAAACCGAAGCGTAAATTTGACATTTTCACAATAAACGTCCACCCTTTTTATTCGATTTTCTCAAAAACACGAACACGCTGTACGCGCGAGTGGGAGTGCGTTTTCCTCTTTTCCGGGGCCGTTCGGAAAAATCGGAAAATCGAGGCCCGGAAAACGCGAATCGAGAATCGAATTTGTACAATGGTTGTATTGTGTTGTAGGTTTATTTCGTTAACGAAGTTCGGTTTCCGTAATCGCGTTCGCCCGAGTCGCACAATGCGTATAATGTGTTAATCGCATCAAGGATGTTTCGCGTTTAATTTGATAAATTGGAAAAATGATTCGCCCTGATGTGTCGGTTGGTGTGCTTGTGATAATAATTGAATTAATCTCTGTGTGGTACACTCTCATCTCTAAATTAAATCATTTTCATTTATATCAATCGTAGTTTTTATGATTTGATGTAATCTCATGTAGATGAACTGTCCTAAATATGGAAAGCTTTAAGCGTATATTTTCCACAAATGAATAATTATTAACATTCCTTAGAAATATGTATGTTGAGGCTAAATATACTTAGTTATGTGTTGATTATAGCAAAAGGATGAAATAATCACTCAAATTTGAAAAAAATCGACGATTACTGAAAAAATATTTTTTCGTCATTTTCCATGTGTCTCAAATATGGAACGGTAGTGTTTTAAAATACGTAATAGTCAAAGGTGCAAATATGGAATACTGAATTTCATTTCAAAGTAATGCTTTTTCGATACAAAATATCGCCATGCGATATCTCATAACATATCCTGAAAAAATATTAAATTTCAATGCTATAACAGATATTTTAAAAAAAAACCTAGTAAAATTTCAATCCTCAATATTTTTAGACTCAATGTCGATATTGCTGTTTTTCTTTGAATATAAACCTTTGTACTGACAAAATAAGTAAAATATCTAACCAAAAACAATGCTTTTTAATATAGTCGCTAAAGCAAAAACCACGCTGACTCAATATTACTCGAATTCGTCGAATCGATAATAGAAATAAAATATAAATACATGTGACAACTGAAAAGGCCAAAGGTTACAACTATCTTTGCGGTGATTCCGAGAAAAGCGCGCTCAAAGCTGAGCATGTACCTACATGTATTAGGAGGAGGTCGAGTGATTTGATGATATATTGAGGCACACGTTCCAAATTTGTTTATATCCTTTTAATCACTAAATATATGAGCATACATAGACTCAATTCCTGCACATAACTCAATATCGACCAAAATGTCACTAGTACCTTTTGGCTTTTCAGTTGTTACATAACGACTGAAAAGCTCAAGTGATACAAGTGACATTTTTGCCGAAAACGAGTCAAGTGCAGGAAAAGCTTCTATGCACTCTCATATATTTGGTGGCAAAAGGATATAAACGAATTTGGAAACGTGTGCCTCAATATATCATCAAATCACTCGACCTCCTCCTAATACATATAGGTACATAAACGCTCAACTTTGAACGCATTTTCTAGAAATCACCGCGAAGTCACTCGTACCCCTTGGCCTTTTCAGTCGTCAATATATAATATAAGTACATTAACACACGTTTACCAAGTATGCATCGAACAGTTACTCGATCTCACAACCTCGACACTCGTCGCAGTAAATAGAGCTCAAAGGGAATTTGTGAATTTGCAAAAGATGCAGTTTCAATAACCCGACTTTACCCCAGTGCGGGTCGTAAACTCGCTTTGAAAGTTTCGCGGAAATATGCCAGCTATTTTAGCTCTTTCGCATTTCAGATAACTGCATGTTTATATGGAATGAAGCCTTAAAAGTACATGTATGTAGTTTCAAGATGGTTTCCATATCGATGTTTACTTACACCATGGGTTTCTAGCTGTGTTTAAATATCAAGTAATTATGATTGATTATTTACAGTTGCTCAAGGAATTAAGAGTACACATAGCCTTTAAAAGTATTTTTTTTTCCTTTTAAAACCGTTTTTAAATTGCGTTTTTTTTAATTTCCTTAATATCTTCGTATGATAATTCACAAAAAATAAAATTAAGAAACATAAAATAACTCATTTTTATGTTAAAAAATTTGTACTTAACTCAATTCATATAAAAAAAAGTTTTACCATTTGTGTTATTCAGTCTTCATATTAATTCTTCGTTCAACACATCTCAATGAAATATCGTTTATTTTATTCCTTAAAATACTGAAATTTAATCTGGATTGTAAATAATTAATTTTCTTGATATTTGCTGCATTCGGATTCGAACGATATAAAATATGAAAGACGCTTTTGTGCCATATAAGATCGTATGTAAAGGTATAAGATTATAATATTATATATGTATTTATGTGGCTTCACGTATAACATATCACCTATAACAACGTGTTATGTATTTGACATGTGACATAATAAATCACTTTTGCAATTGACAACTGAACATGATCGATCAATGAAGAAGATTTTCAATGTTCCCTCGATTCATTATACCTTGTAATTGTGTGTATACTTATTAGTCGAATAGATTTATAAACATCTCTTAAGATCGAGCATACGTTAAATTATATTTGTAAATGGAATATTTTAAAATAGGATGTGTAATAATAGACTTTTACATTTAAAAGATTCAAAATATATCTCAATCGATAGATATTTAATAATCTCTTGATTTTTTTAGCTCATGATTAAGGGTTATTATGGAAAATTGATTTTAAATCATTCCATTTTCATAATAATTACATTGATTTCGGAATTAAATGAGATCACCGCAATATTTTAGGATCATAAGGATTTAATTATGATCAAATTCAAATGTATTAAAAGAAAGGTCCATTCACCATAGAAAGTTGCGTAATGTTATTTGAATTTTTTCATTGTATTTACGTCACATTATACTGACAAAATGTTGTAATTACGAACATTTGAAAAATTAAATGTTTCGAACAGAATATGGATATGTTCGTTATGAAATATTACTCACAGTCGTTGACGAGATTAAACTAATGCCAAATTAATATGAAAATTTTCATATAAGTCGGATTCGGAATTTGAGCCTTGGAAGCGTAATTTACCCAAAAGATACGCGGTACGTGAGTTGCACCGTGTTGCAAGCATCCGTTATATGGAATGCATATACGATGCATCTTACATTCCAATCCTACTAACTTCTTTATTTAAAATTGAAAAATAATATAAAATTCCTATAATATACTATGTATACTGTAATACTCTTAAATAAATAGATTATAAGTAAAATTTTGGTGATCACATAAATTTTTAATTTTTTAAAAAAATCTCAAGGAAGATATCAAATTATTTATTAATCATATAAATCATTTATAATTTAGATTTTGATCAATTCCAATTGACTTGGACCGATTTCATTGAAAATTCGTATAAATGTAGACATAAAATAATCATGAAGAACGAAAACTCATCTCTCAATTATGCTTTAGTTATCGCAGATCAAATTTTGGTGTATTTATTAGTTAATCTAACAACGAAAATGCTTTTTAAAACGAAAATTTTTAAAATACATTCCTGAAATCTTCTTATAAAATTTAACAAATAGTATTTCAAAAAATAATTTTCTCAGCCACGTAAATGGGAGGAATGGGCATAATGCATATTTAATGAAAAAAGCGACTTTTCCACGGTTCGACTCATCGAATACACAAATAAGTAGAACTTTACGCAAGTCGAAAGGCCCGAAGCATAAATCAAAAGACACGCATTAATGCGTTTTAAATTGAATTAATTCGGCCATAATTTACGAAAGTGGCTAGTAGCAGGCGAACATTGTCATCGTCAGGTGGACCCCGGTGTTGTGAGTTTAAAATTTAATTATAATAAAGCCTCGAACTGGCGATGGCCGAAGAAGACACCTTAGGGCCAAAATTAAAAATTAGCAGAATTAATTTCGAACGAGCGGCGGCAACTCGAATAGGGGAGTGTGGGGAGCCGAACTTATTTAATAATGTAGCTGCGATGGAAAATTTCCCCCCTGTCCATACTATTTTAATAATATTTTATTATAAGGTAGCGAGAACCGTTTTTCGTTTGAAAGGCCTCGATATTTAATTACGAGATGGATTCACGAGAGCGTAATAAGAAAGATCTTATGTATATAATAAGGACTGATCGTAAATTTTGCACGTTTAATTAAACGTATCGAAAAGGTACAAATTTAAAGACATTTTGACTTAAGAATTAAATTATTTTCATCATTTTATCTGTCAAATTAATAATAGTGCAAGTGTTCTTTTTCAATATTATTTTTCATAACTGTCTTTAATTATAAATCGATAATATGAAATATCAATAAATTCAACAGAAAGTAATGAAAAAAATAGTGTTAGATTTATTAATTTCAAAAGAATTTTTAATATTACGATCTTAACTGAAGAAAAAAAACTGAAACCAATCAGATTTAAGCAGCAATCATACAATCATCTTCAAATATTATCATATAAAATATTATATAAATTGAAGTTACTTCGCTTTTAGTCACAGTTTCCTTTATTGTATGCTACAGTCGTACTACTTGCATCAGGTACTTGCTACTGAAATGAATTCGTATCAAAATATTTGTGGTGCAAACGTGCACTGAAGAGCTTTTCCTCCACATTGTGTAATAAAGCTCAGACATTTCCACTTTAGGCAGTGATTTGTTTTTGTTTATTGCTCTAATTAAGATAAACGGATTCATAATTACGAGCTGAAAAATTTTATAATTTTGTAACACTTTTTTATAATCATTATCATTGGAGAATTAGCACTTGAGTATGTATCAATTTATCGAATATGTAATGTGATTTATTAATATCGATTGTTTAAATATTTTTTTATATGTTTTAGACAAAAATTTAGAAGGTTACATAAACAAAATAATATCACAAACTTTTACAAAAACAGTTCTATAAAACTATGGATTCACATTTTTACGGAAAAGCTGAAGATATACGATATTTTGAACATTTCTGATACCGGATATGCACTTTCGAGTCTCCGGAGGAGGAAAACTTCGGTAAACAGATATCGAACGAACATAAATCAAAATAGTATGTTTTTCCTAAAGAAAGGGAACGAACTGCTTTACCATTTTCCTGAAATTTGTCCATACATTTTTCACATAAGAGTAACTTCTAAATGTTATAACACAACATGTACAGAAGATCTTATTTTATTAATTCATATATGGCAAATTTTCAATAAACCAATTATATCGATCGTTTTTCACGTGTTTTAAATATTTGTGTTAATACTTCGCAAATTGCTCATTATTTTAATATGAACCACATTTTATAAAACGTGTTCGTTTGAAATTTAAATTGAACGAAATTTTTGACGATTCTCATACGAAAATTCCAATTTGTATAGGAATGCCATTTCGTAACAACGAAATAGGCCAAAAGGATCAAGTAACATTTTTGTTGAAATTAAATTAAGCACATAAATTGGTTCTCTATTCGTTCATGTCTTTGTTATGAACTTATGTCGAGATAAACGAGTATCATCAAATCACATTTCCTCTTAATTCATATGACGACTGAACAGCACGAAGGATACAAGTGATATTTTTCATCGAAATTGAGTAATGTATAGAAAATGGTTCTATAGCTATAAGATACATAACCATTTTCTGTACAATTCAATCGTCATATAGGTTCAACTTTGACCACGTTTTCCTCGAAATCACCGCCTCCATTGACCTACTTCGACGTCAAATAATAACTTAAGCTCGCTGTTTACCAATTTACCAAAATTAAAAAGCGAAAAAAAAGCGACTTAATATATTAAAAGCGCAAAAGGCTCAGAATCACGAACGCGAATGAGAAACGAAGTCCCCCCGCTGAACCTTGCCTTGTGCCTTGTTTTTCCGGAAATATATAATATATTTCGCGTACAAAACGCTTTTTTATCGAGCAGTGGGCGAGATTTAGGCGAAACAAAGGCGAGGGACCCTCGCTGATTAAAAATAAAGTGTAACAAAGAGCAGTCGGGATTCGGCCCGGATAAGATAAGGGAGCCACTGCAGAGGTTTACGGCCGATACTTTAGCATCGACAGAAACAGGGATGGCTCTAGGGGCTGGTTAAGTCGGTATGCTGAAATGGGTGCCGTTAAAAAAATTGAGATGAGGAAAATTTTATTGAAATGGATCTTTTATGAGTCATGTGAAATGAGACAATTATTCAATAGGTATCGCTATGTAATTATAATCATTTCATTAGTGGAGAAGATGCCAATATAGTGGAAACTTGAAACACAAATTCGATGGCATTAAAATCGGTCAAATGATGACTGAATTTCTCAAAGGGTATTAATAACCGTTAATGAAGGACCGTTACGTAAAGTGTAAAATTAACATTTTCTTTGATCAAATGAATCAAATATAGAAAAAGAAATTATCAATTTATCATATCAATTAAAAAAAAATCATGTGACTCTCGCCAAGATCTATTTAGACTCGAACCCAGCATTGCGAAGATACCAAAATCTGACGTGGCATACACAAACGCTTTAAAATGCTAAACTTTTTTTTTTCTAAAAAGTTTAATATTATATTTGAGATGCTCCTATACAATATTATTATTATGACAGATATATTTGTTAGGAAAATAAAGTATTGTTTATTTTTTTCAATCTTAAAAAATCTAAAAAATAATATAATATGGTTAAAGAGCATAAAAATTTAGCTACAGAGCTCCTTAGAATCTAGAGTCGGCACTGAACAATCCTAACCCTACTGCAACGCAGGGGTAAGTTGTAAAATAATATACTGCTGCGTTTTATTATGTGAATTTGAATCTCGATGTTGATGAGATATCGAAATATCCTCTGCTGTTTTGTTCGTTCACTTTTAATTGTTATGTCTGACTTGGATTTTATCCTTACATAAAATTAACGCTCATTTCGAATTGACACTATATAGAAGGAAAAATCTGTAACAAATATTTTTAACTCAGAACAAAGATAAATTTGAAATAAATCAACTCGTGATATTTAGCTATCTGTCAAATTCTATAAGTGAAAAAACTTTCGCATGTTGATGAGTAGCTTAAAATATTAGAACTATCAGTGATATCTTTCATATCATCGATCACATAAGAAGATTTGTATACAAAAAAAGAATAATATTCAATTTCATAACGAATATATAATTTTAAGATAATTATTGAAAATCTCTGGTTTCAAAAGTGCAAGAAATCTACACACAACCACGCCTTTCGAAAATACAGTAACTTCAAAGAGGCGACAGTGTCCAAACTTTCTTCGAGATAACATAGCAGCAGTCGAAGTCCAGTGTTTTATTTAAACGTTTCACAACGACTACGTACGATAAGTTTCCCTCGGGTTGTTAATAAAACTGCTGACCCACCCACTTTTCACATATATGACGATATAGATAACGGAGCGGATGACACTTACGCTTCACACTCTATATATACACAAATCTACTTGTATATGACGACTGAAAAGACCAAGGAATACAAGTAACTTTGAAGTGATTTTGAAAAAAGTGTGCTCAAAGTTGAGCATGTATTAAAAAGAGGTCGAATGGTTTGATGATATACCTCGACACTCGTTCCAATTCGTTTATATCCTTTTGCCATCAAATATAGAAACGATACCTGTACATAACTCAAATTTCGGCAAAAATGTCATTTGTTCTTCTTGGCCTTTTCAGTCGACATACATATATCGTCTAGGATAAGTTAAAGCGACGAAACTTAAAGCTGTTGGTGTTTAGGTGTTTACCTCCATTGCGATGTTCGCAGCTGCAGGTCGTAGTGGATGGGTTTTGTTAGTGTTGAGAAACAACCGCATTCTCATTAGGCTTCCTATGTACGGTGGTGATATTTAAGAGTCTTGGCTGTTGTTGTTTGTCTAGGTGGTTTTGTTAAATTGTGAATTTTTGTTCATTATTGAACCTGATTTATGATGTACAGTAAGCCACCTATAAGAAAATATTAAGTATGGAATGCTTTGGTTTTTTCCTATTACGTAATCCCTATTCATATCGCATTTTTTCATTCGTCGGAATTTTCATAAAAGTATTTTTTAAAAATATGTATTTTAAATTCATTTGTTCATTTGAAAAAACGTCAGTATCTCTTTGTCCTTTGATCTTGTTTGACGTGTCCAGTGAAGCTAAATATAAAAATATACATATATATAAATATGTATAAATTTGACAAAAAAGCTATCGAAGACATTGCAGGGATATTTAAACGGTACGGTGAGAAAATATTTTTCACCATTGAACAAAAATAAATCGATGCACAAATCAAATCCTTCAAATACACCAAATCAAAATCCTAAAATAAATAGATTAATAAAAGTGTCTCACGTATAATAATCAATCTATCTCTTCGTTACAGGGGGATTTACTGTACATACATATAGCCAGCCAATTAACTTAACAGTATGAAGCGTACATTCATGCCACGTCGGGCTTCAGTGTCTTCCCTCAAGATAATGATAAGAATCCTATCAAATCATAGTAAGAATCACGTTTTGTTTAATTGATATGATGATTCGATCATTTTTTACAAAAATAACATACTAAGTAATAGTAGAAATTCTTTCAAAGTTATTTCTTAACACAAAGGACATTCGAATAGTTATTTTATAAAATTTAATGTATTATACTATATATTTTTATATACTAGGATTGACGATGCTCTGGAGGGTCGTTCTGTAGCAAAATATCGTATTTTTAATTTGTTTATATTTTAATCCTAGCGTTGCGGCCAAACGATAAATAAAAATTTGTAACGCTTACAACTCTTTGCTGTATCCATCCAGCGATTAATTGTGAAACGATTTGTGTATTTTTTACTCGTAACAATTCGACACAGCTTCACTAATACATTAGTCTTAAATTTATTATTCGCTTCAATTCTTATTTTTGTTTTAAAAAAACATAATATTCGGTTCAATTATAATTATTGAAGTTTATGGAAGTCACGCTAAAGTAAAGTTAACTTAATTTATTTAAAAGAAAATTGTAAATCGACGAAATACATGTGAGCTATCGTACACATATGTATAATTGTTATATTTATGTTTATCTAAAAAAGAAGTCGAAAAAGTCGATCTTATGTTTAATTAGTTTTTCAAAATCTATTTATTCATTTAATTTTTCAAAAATCATAATTGAACAAATATTGTTTATAATTAGCTATGGATGTGGTCAATTCATATTAGAGTACAGAATTCATTAATATAATTATTGAAACGTAAAACTTATCCTCCGGTGGCCAAAAATTTATCAATTAAATCAATGATCTATTAAATACACTTCATACTGAAAAAAATATGATTATACCAAATACTCTGACATTTAAATCTCATTTTTTTCAAAAAGTGAAATTAACCAAGTTAAGCTCTGAACGGCTCATACATATAATATATATTATACACACACATCATCAAAATACATACATACATTGCGTTTCAAACGTTGCACTGCTAAATAACACAATACATGTGTTAATTGAGTTAGAGACATGCGACGAAGACAAACTCTCATGATTGGATTTTCAAGCTGCAACTGGAAACGGAAACACTGACGAGAGTTTCCATTTCAAATACTAATTGAGTTATATTCCGATTGACAACTGTTTTGAAATAAATTATCTATTGCTTGTACTTATTTTTCTATTCTCTATTCATACTCTTTTTATGAATATATACGATTTTACACATGTAGACATGTGTATTTTTAATCCATTAATTATATTTGGAATTGAAATATATGGATATAAATATAAAATACAATAAATTTTATTTTTTTGGCTTATTTGTGAAATGTTATCACGTTTGACATAAATTAGTAGTAACAAGCAAAATTGACTGATGAAAAACTCTATAAAAATCAACACGAATGAAATGAAAGGTATATTTTCGTTCCATTCAAATAGTCTTATAAGTGAACATTTTAACACTGTCAAAGTGATTTGAAATAATAAATCATACCTATAATACGAAAGCATTTCAAAATTTCATAGAATTATGAAAATATATCACATTTTTATTCTTTGATATTACTTTTAGTTCACGAATTTGTTCAAAAAATAAAAAAAATTTTACCGATATATATATCTATTTATTTTAATTTATTTTAACATCAGAGCCGGTTCAACGGATTATCCACAAAGTTTCGTATGGTGTGGGCTCATCTCCTTTTTTTTTAATTAGCTCAACGTCAGCTCATAGAAGTTAGCCTGAAATAATTTTATTTCCGGGATGAACTTTCCATTTCACTTATTTAACAATTTAGCCTCAAGAGACCGGGTCTTCGGGTTGATTAAAAATGTTTTTAATTTAAATCCCGAGTCTTTTGTAAACCGTTCCTAACAACTCGAACTTCGCTACTATAAGAATAATAATATATATGTATACAGATTACACAGCAGTGAGTTTGTATTTTTTCGGGTTCAAACAAAAATGATCCTATTTAATTTTCTCGAATTTCTTCGAGAAACCTTAAATGAATCCATTTTTTGCTCTGGGTCGATTGTAAAGCGCAAAACATTCATGTACCTACGATAAACAATCGCAATCAACTATTTGTGTCATTTCGATAAATTATCCGTGATAATAATAAAAAATGATTCAGTGCGATGAATTCAGCTCAATTACGATAAATCACTTTATAGAGCGTTTAACCTTACACGGGAAAACTGTGCGGGAAATTAGACTGTCAAAATTGATTAATTCCGTTGTTTGTAATAAACGCAATATTTCAAACAACCGTGTCGAAACTAAATCTATTCTGCTAATTTATCTTTGTTAATATTTTCATTATGATTGCGAATTATAATTGTGAAATTGCAGTACTTTCAGATTCAAATCTTTGTCTCGAAAATTGTACCCACTCAAGTAATTCAGCATAGGTACAAACGTTTTCAAAATTAATAAGTTAATTTTACTAATTCAAAATTATTTTTATATAAATATTCGTTTGACATTTAACAAGAAGTAAAAATTTAAAATCATTATATTATATCACTTTTTTTTATTAAACATACCACTAAAATATCGATATAATTTACAAATCATTTCGATGCAATCATCCTATATTCATTGTTAGAAATCCATATCTAGATCAAGTTTGAAATCAAAATTATTTATAAAACATTTACTAAACTATTACAAGAAATATTTATAAATCGATGAAAATCACTATTTACTATTGAAAAGTTATTTGTACGCTCAATTCCTCGAGCAGCTGTACATCGTTCGCTTCTATTTCGATGAAAATAATTAGCGACGATATAAACAAGACTATTAAAAATATCCTCTTTTCACGAACAATCCTTCTATTTGTTCGTCCTTTCACAATCGAGTAGGGGAAAGAGTATTGTGATTTTTCGCGAATTCTTGAAAAAAAATGTAAACTGACCCTTTCGGTGTAATGGTCCGGGAACGTCGGTATTATTCTGAAACGAGCGCGGAAATTCTCCAATTCCCTTCCTTTTCTTTTTTGCGAGGTCTTGTATTATTATATTTTTTTTTTCGGGAGAAAAAAGAACGAGAGGAAAATCTCTCGTTCCCAATTATGATAACGACCATTTTATAAATTTGAGAGACGCTCCCAGAGAATGACCTTTAATAATTCAAGATGAAAATTTAAAAACGTTCGTTTTCCGCGGCTATTTACTCTTCGATCTTGTAAATAATTTTTCCGTGTACACGAAAACGTTGGAGGCGTTAATATGATATTAATATGCATTTAAATTGAACGAAGATGAATCATTACGTATTCAAAATAACGTTTAGGTTATTTTCTTTTGTCATTTTTTTTATGTTATCAATATTTCATTAATTTAATTGAGAAAAACATATTTGAAATTAATTTTATCGTTAATAAAGAGTTTCTTTTATTAATCTTTTGTAAATAGAACAGTAATCAATTTTTATCAGGAAAAAGTAATATATTTCACATTTTTACGTTGTGTATTTTTGCTGAAAATTAAATGTAAAATGTATCGTAATTGTACAGAAAAAACACACCACAGAAAATTGTATTCGAACAAAAAGCATTTTGATTATTAAAATTAAAATTGTTGCTCTAATTAAATAAACTTTCTATTTAAAATTTGCTTTAATAAGTCACAATCTTAAATGAATTTTCGTTTTATTTTCTCTTTTCAAATATGTAATCATACATATTAGAACGTTTTGAAACTACTTTAATTAATTTTTAATATTGTATCCATGCGAGCAATAAAATTTCACGTCATTAACATATTCGAAAAGTAGGTTGTTTTTATAACGCGCCTTTTACACGATGATTAATATGTGTTTTCTTTGCTCTTTTGACGCGTGATTATTATTCCGCCTCGGGCTCGAATTCGCCTTAATTAAATTAACAATTGCGTGAAAGTTTGTCTGTTTTTCGAAAATCATAAGCATACATCATCTTTATTTCGCTTCGTATTTACGAAACGCGACCATGCTTGTAAAGTACACTCGAAACTTCAACAAACATGTATGTCTTATTCATTACAACGAAGTTGAAATTAATTTTAATCCTTCGCGCAGAACAATAACTCTGTTCTCTTCTTCGAAAATCAAGAAAGTATACAACTCGTGAAAGCTTTTCGTCCGCATTTTCAAACATACAAAACAAACAAAAATCCGTTCAACAAATTAGATATTGAGTGCTTTCTCCATAAATTTATACGATTTCAAGTTTACTCTGATTCGGTCTAAAGTGCGTTTATTTTCGAATAAATATGATATGAATAATTTTTCTATTTTAAATGTTTCTTCAAATATTGAAGCAAACAGTTATTTTTATTCTATTTGAAAACATCTGGAATATTAATTTCTAAAATTATCATACACATTTCATATTTAATTATACGCAAATTTCAGTGATAAGTAGGGTAACAGTATCGTTTCGTTCTATTATGTCGTTTTCGTAAAATTGTATTATTCGTTCTGTTTTGTCGGTTCTTATGTTTTTTGTTGTTTTCAGAATGTAAAATTTAAAAAAAAATCAAAATGGGAAAGAATTTTTTCGCCCGAGGCTCAACTTGAAAATACTGTTTATGTTTATTACTGAAAAGGTTTACGAAAGTGTCAAAATGTGTTTTCAGACTAAATTTTCAGATTATCCGAAAATTTTTCATCCGTGGCGCTAATTATGTATAGGTATTAGAAAATAAAATATTTTCGGAATGTGAAGTTTTAAGAATTTTTGATAAAATGAAAATAGTTTTCGACTGCGGCGCCAATTTTCTGAAAATAATCACACTATAATATTTTAAATGATTAATTTAAAAAAAAAAGTATATTTCTACAAGATTATTTTTCAAAAATTTTCAAAAACCATAAAAAATTATATGACGACTGAAAAGGCCAAAGAGCACAAGTGTTATTTTCACCGAAATTGAATTATGTACAGGAATCACTTCAATAAACGCTCATATATTCGGTGGCAAAAGGATGTAAACGAACTTAAAACATCAAATCACTCGACCTTTTCCTAATAATTACATACATTTACATACTCAAATTCGAGCGCGATTTACTCGAAATCACCGCAAAGTCGTACAAAATTCACATTTGACTTTTTTCCAACGCGAGTTTCGTCCGATGCACGCATAGTTTTATATTTCGAGCACAGCGGAAAATTTGAAAAGGGACATTTAAGTGGAACACGAAAGTCTGGCGTATCACCGCGACACGAATGTACGTGTGTATTAACTTGCACACAAAGAGGTAAGTTTGTTCGAGAACAGCCTGCAATGGCAGTTGCCCTCGTCAAACTATGCAAAAGTTAAAGACCTCCGAGTTGGCAAAGAGAGAGAAAATACTCTTTTCGACACGGTACAAAGGAGGAGACCTTTTTGCCCTTTTTCGCGATGCGCGTTTTATACGCTTTTCAACAAACAAACTTTCCAGTCGCCCGTAATATGTCCAATTTCCTAGACAAAAATACGTTTCAATTTGCGCAACGAAATTCCGCTGTAATCGCGATGGGTTCGTTCGATTTTATTTCGTCGTTGGATATTTTGATCTAATATTTTCAAAGATGAGATTTTATATTATCGTATTCGCGTGTGTGTATATTACGTGCAGTATGCACACCTGAATAACTTAAAGAGGAAGTGCATTTTCTTGTAGAGTGCATGCACATTTCACAATGCACTTTGACGTAAAATTCGCTTATGAACGTAAGATTCTTGAAAATTTAATATGAAAATATTAATCTCTGCTTTTTAAGCGATAATAATAATGAAATAAGAAAATACGATAAGTGAAATTAATTCATACAGGTATTTACTATGTATATGAGGACCGAAAATCAAAAGTTTAATGAATGAAAACAATTTTTGCACTCATTCAAAGATGGTTGAAAATATACTCGTATAACAGTCATTCTTATCATAAGACACAAGTGAAATTGAGTTTAATCAACTCAAAATAATCCCAAAGGAAGATAAAGATCATTTTCAATCCACAAAATCAGTGAATTTTCTTTGAAAAAATGATACGAAAATCGGGTATAGAGCAAATGATACGACTTTTCGAATGATGAAATTCGACTTTCTATGAAAACTATTATATATATTTATATTGAAAATTTCCACGGAAAAATATCATCAAACTATCTACAATTATCAGTTGGAATACATCTGAAATCTGTTTAACGATCTTCACTATTCAATAGGTGCACTTTCACCCATCCTTATCAGTGACCTATAAGTACCATCTAACTTTATATACATACGTTATTAATCAAACAGCAATATACTTTAATTTTACTTAAGTTTACATCTAAGAATATTACCAAACCGTACGACATCGCCCGGATAACACACACACAACGAAACAGTTTCTCAATCGATAAAACATACCTATAACGGAATAGAAGTCTTTCAATTCCCCGAAGTTGCGAAGGCAGACGTGGAATTGTATGGCACATCGTATAATAGCCAATATAAGTTCAACAATAGCATCGAGGCCGGATGCCAACTGCTTGTTATCCACGAAAGACTATTTAACTAGTGACATTCGAGCTCAGATCATCCGATTGTTGAAACAGAAACAGCAACATTGCAATTCAGCACAAGTCGTTTAATAACTTTCGAGGATACAAATTTAGGATAATGGATAAATGGCTCATAATCGCTTTGTAATGTATGTATGATTTTTATAACACTATATTTCGTATTTCACGATATTAAGTAATAGGACGGTAAAAACACACACGTATTAAATAATTTAATTTTGTTTTGATAAAATGTAATATTGTGAGAAAAATGGTCTGAAATGTATGAACTGTGGTACCGATAGTTATAATTGACGACTGAAAAGGCCAAGGGGTACAAGTGACTTTGCGGAGATTTCGAGAAAAGCGCGTTCAAAGTTGACTATGTACCTACATGTATTAGGAGGAAATCGATTGATTTGATGATATATTGAGGCACACACTCCGAATTCATTTAAATCCTTTTGCCACCAAATAAATGAGCAATAAATAGCAAAATAGCAGTTATAGTTAATATTGTTTCTGTTGGTACACATCATAATTATGTCAGAGCCGGGTACCAATTTGCCCATTTTTATTTAAATTATTTTTTTTTATACCTAACTGTGTGTGAGTGTTTACTTCAATTCAAAATTGATTAATAATTTATCAAAAATTAATAACTATTCAAACATTCGTCATCAAAAGAATATAGAAATATGAAATAAATAGAATTTTTACAATTCCGTTTAATGAGAGGCATAGGTGAAAACAATTTCAAAATATTTTAATGAAAATTCAATATTAAAAATAAATAATTTCAACATATGTGTGTAGATGAAAATAGTTTCAAATTAAATTTCCACGGACTGTTTTTGTGTAATTTTCGTTATATAATAGTAGTAAGAGGTAAGAGATAGCGAACTGGAAGTCCAAATAAAATCACTATTTGTCAGAGCTTTCGCAACCCCTGTCATGAGCATGTGGACTTGCACTTTTTAACTGTTACAATTATGTAATGCTGTGTAATTTCGCTTTATATACGCGAATTTCGGCTGAAAATAACACAATCGTACATTTTACTGTAGTTTGTTGCTATAGAAAAACAGTTTTGTTTTTCGTATGAATAATTTTATTCTAACTTTGACAAAAGTTAGTAATTCAGATAAAAATGATTTAATGTTCTAATAAAATTCGTTCATGATTTTTTCTTTATCATTGAAGATTTTCTTTTAATTTTCATTCGATAAATTTTCAACAATGACATATGAAAGGATAAACTGAAATCATTATCAAGTTAATTTACTCTATTATCGAAAATTAACATATAATTCAGAGAAATTCTCGACCACCACATGTCCAGTGCATAAAATTGCATTTTCATTTACATGGTTTTTCTTCGAGCACACTAAGCACCCTCGCATCATAGTAAACCGCGCATTTTTATGCAAGGTAACCACATATAATATGAATTTATGCTAATCTAGCAACGAGTACCTTGGTAAATTTATGCACTTGAATAAATTTCATCTTCAAGTGGTGCTATTTTATTTTTTCGCTTATTTGCCCGCATATGAATTGTCCGATTTAAAGTCTCGCACGTATTTTCAAAGTCAATTTCAAAAGTTTGGACGTCGACATATGTATTTATATGATTATTTAATCTCGTTTCTTTTTGGTATATAATTTTATTTATGAAAAAACATATTTCAATCTACTGACTTTTATTTGATGTGTAGAAGATAAACATTTTCGCTAAACGTTTCGAGAAACTAGCTACGTTTTCGCGTTATCAATAGAAACGTTTTCTTATTTTAAGTGGTAAATGAACAATCTGGTTTTTTATTAAATTACCACTCTTAAACTTAACATTTTAATATTGCATGCACTAAAAATTGACTCCCCAGTTCATTTGATTAAATATTTGTTCAGCTAAAAATTCATTCACCATGCAAATGACTTACTTCGTGTAGTATGGGGTTTATTTTCTAACTCGATATGAACAAACTTTACCATTTGCTGTCGAAAATTACATGCATGTTTTTGAAACACAATTTTTCTATTATGTTCAAATATCAGATATACAATGATATGAATAGATAAATAAACAATAATTGATTTAAAAAATAGGAAACTTGCCATCCTCTCTCTTGCAATAACATTCACAATAATGAAGATTCATAATAATAGAGTATTTAAGGGCTGATATTTTCATATACTTCAATTAAAATTAAACTTAACTTAGCTAACCTTCTTTTTCTATAAAAATATGTTATGTGAATTATCGAACACGCTTCGATAGCTACCAAAATCGGTAGAAAAAATACACCAGTTAAATTATTGCTCAATTAATATTAGTGAAAAGATCAACCCTAAATTAAATGAATTTATTCTAATCAGGCACGAATTGATACTTTCAAACTGGTTGATCACTGTTTTATTTATACTCGCAAAAGCGTTCCCAATTGAGCTGCAAATTGAGAACTATTTAATAACGGTCGACAACGGAACTTGCTCCAGTTTGTAAATTCGATCAAGTTTCACTGTCGTTTTAGACGACTGTGTATTTCGCATTTTAAGCATATTTTACGACAAAGTTCGCAATAAAAGTGCACCTCGTCTCGGATTAATACTTCCGTTTGCTTCTATGTAAAAATTTCACGCCGTTAACGAAAAGCTTTTATTGCTCGGTGAAATGACGTTTTTACGGTTATTTTTTTCATTTCAAAGCGAGTTTTCAACTGAAGCATCTTTATCGTGAAACAATTCTAGGAATTCACTAATTGAATCTTTCTTTAAATCAAATGGCCGATCGATTGAATCTTATATTAATAGGAAAATTAAATTATTTCGTAAAAAAATATCATATTCATCAGAAACGAATGCGAATTTATTTTTATTTTATCCATTCGTTTAAGCCGAGACATCTCTTCCATAGTCTGCGTTAATTAGCAGTTGCTTTGAAGTCGCTGCGACTGATGCTTCGGGCTAGCGAAAAAATCTTTATGCCGTATTTTACCTTTATTAATCTTTAACTGAGTGGATTAAAAATAAAAATAAGGGAAGAAAAGAAAAGAAAATACCTCCGTCGAAATGTCGGTGAGTGAAAATATCTACCATTATAATCTCTATATCATGTTGTTTTTTTTACCATTATTATTTTTCATTATATAAAATTACTTGAAAATCTTCATAGATTTCTTGGAAATGTTTTTTTTCTTGTCTTATTTGTATTTTTGTTTTATTTGTTCATTTGAATTTCAATTTTTGTGCTCTAGCATTTTTTATACTAATTGGATTTATTTTTTTTATTGGTGAAAAATATTCAGATCGAATATCTGAATTTAATCATTTGAAATCAATCTGATGAAATGCTACATTCAAAATAAAAAAAATCTATCGAACGATTTCCACAACATTTGATTCGGCTCCGAAATGAACTCTACAATTACTTTATACGAGCGCAACACGACAATTTCAACTCGTAAATAATCACCAAACACAGCTATCTACACAATTACTTATTAATTATTGTCTAAGCTAGATTATTCTATATTATCGCTCGCTTTTGTCGCCGACATATTTGATTAATTTTAGCTTCAATTTACTATCGAACCGTATCGGTTTACGCGTCAAGCAATTTCCCAGAGGATAACTTGAGAATTATCCATTCGTACTGTCGTTATATCGAAGTATAAACATTAATATGTATACACAATTATACAACCACTATGTATGTACGAAAGCTCAAATATCTCAGTCAATAGACTAAAACGTGATAGCATTTTCGCTCAAACTTTAGGAGACGTATAAGAGACATGTTTAATCATTCGACAGAACTCATTCTGAAGATTTTACTACGTATTGGATATTGATTTTACATGATAGATAAATTTGTACAAATATTGGAAACAAATATAGATTGACTAAAGTGCTTATAATAATATTGAAAATTACACGCGCTTATGCAAAATAGATACAGATATAATTTGAATAAAAAAACGTTTATGTTTCTTTCCATCTGGTAAATCCATCGAATATAATTCTTATCAAAGTATTAATACTTATTTATTATCAATTAATTATAGTTTTTTACAATTAACTTTAACTGGTGGTACGTATAAGTAAATAAATACTATTTTATAAAGAAGATAAATAGATGTTTTAAAGAATTTACATATCTATATCTAAATAAAATATATTTAAGTGCTGCTGCAAAATTGAACCTTTCACTGCTAAACGTATTCAAAACCACTTTAAAAAAAATATATGCACATTTATTTAAATATGAAAGCATTTGGAATATTCATAATTTTCTATCTGTGAAATATTTATCCTAAATAATAAAGATAAATATCATTGAATAATATTTTTTTTAATAATTTAAATCAATTCTGCACTCTAATGTAAATTAAATTCATCTATGACTTATTATAAATAAACTTTTGGATTTATAATTTTCAAAAAGAAGAATCATTATTAAGAGAATTTTAAAAAATGCATCAAACAAGTTTTATCATTTTTCCCGATTTTCAACTACATACATATGTATATAAAGTGAATCACGCTTATCTCTGAACGACTCGATAAAAACTCTCTAGAGCCATTCTTCAAATTCTTTCCAAATATGAAATTTTTACTAACGAACGAATATTAAAAAAAATAGATTCCATAATAAAAAAGCCATCACCGTCGAACTGGGAGAAAAAATTAAAAACTCCAGCGATAGACCGACTGAAGAAAAAGAAGCAACGAAACACTCGCACAACTATGAGCCGTAGTTAGTTCGTTAACTTTGCAGAATCAGATCTCGAGGCTTCGATATTAGAATTTTCCATAGAACCGCGGTATACAAGAGCCTGTAATTCGCAATATCGTCTCATGGTTTTATCCCGCTGCGAATTCATATTGAAAATAAGAAGCCGAAAGATAAATTTCAATCTTTATAACGGGTATTGTAATATTGTACCATCTGCCGTTACGTGGAATCGAAAAAAAAAGTTCGATACATGAGTGTCTATGCTATTATAATAGATTGTGCCAATTTTTTTTTATATGAAGATATTTTAAACTTCGTTTCCAAGCGTATTGATCAATAAATTGAATGGAATTCTATGATCAGTTCTATTTCGATGTCTAGTTTTCGATAAATGCTAATCGTTTCGTCATATTTGTCATTATAATGTTCATACTGCACTGAATTCGGGTCGAATAATGACTTGATAGTAAAACCTTAATATAATATGAATTTTCCTGTATTATCGTGTTTTTTTTTCAAGACATTATATTGAATCTATATTCGTATATTTTCCACAGAATATTTATATAAATTTGAGGCTCATTTCAATTTTTTACTGAGTTTCCAATGAAAATGTATTTTGATAACAAATATATCATAATAAACAAAATTCAGGTCAAATTATAACCTGATAATGAGACTTTTATATATTTCTTCCGCGCTCTCGTTTTATTATTCTAAAAACATTAAATTATTTCTATATTTGTATATTTTTCCGCAGAATTATTTTTATAATAAAGTACGATTAATTATTGTTCGTGAAATTGTAATTTTAGTCCCAAATTATAAATTGTTCAAAATGCTTAAATTGTCATTTGAATGTACAGAAGTTCACAATCTGATGTAAAACTTTAGCAAAATCGAATTTTCAACCTATGTAGAATTAAAGTTCGAAAAAAAATATTCATTAGATTTGACTCGGGATCGAAATAATATGAAGTTAAAAAATATTATAGAAAAGTAATCAAAAATATTATAAATTCACTGAAACATCATTAAACTTGTCATTTCACTCGAACGGTGATGGTTTGAAAAAACCTAGGAAAAGTTTACTCGAGAAACACAGATTCCGATCGCTAGATTTTTCAGTGCACATACGCGAAATTGCTATTTAATTCTACGCCGTAGACCGCTTTTTTACGCGTCTACGCAATAGAAGGTGCGAAAGAGACGATGCAATATGCAAAATCTGCAGCAAGAAAGAGAGAGAGCGAATCCAACGCGCTAAAGCGGCGACCAGGGCTGATCCAAAAAATGAATAAAGGGGATAAGCATTTTTAATTTTTATTAGATTTGAATAAAATCGGAAGGGAATAAAACTACTAAAATACTAGACTAGAGGGTATTTATTTGAATATATGTACGTGTTGCTTAAAAAATGTATTCTTTAATATCTATATATTCAAAGTAGAATTCTGGTATTCGTTCACTTTACTATTCATACAATTGAATCTAGTAAAATTTTATTCGATATTAGTACTTTGTTCCACAATTCAGATAAGTTGTGTTATTTTGTTATTATTTTTATAGAAAAAAAACTGCATTTAACATAAAAAAAATCATTTTTGCCGTTTTCCATTAGGTTGAACAATCATTTTTTTAATCTATGGTTGCATTATTTAACTTTTTTTATGAATTTAAACCCAACAGATCGACATTGAACGAATAACAATTCAAATTTTACTAAACTGTCAATGAGTTGTAGGGTTGGTTAATTTAGTTAAATTCCGAAAATTTTTATAAACAATTTTCCGAAACAGTGTTAAAGGCAAAACAAAAGAGGATCAATAAGTTCGAGTCCTATCTTGGCAAAGGTTTACATGTCGTTTTTATTAATTGATAAAAATTGGTATGGAGACTCGATCATTTCTTTTGAATGTTCGGATTCATTTTATTCTAAAAAAGTGCTAATTTAGCACTTTACGAAACGGCTACAAAAATAATCATCACCTATACCTTTCATATGTTTCGATTAAATTCGAACCATTTAGTGACACCTATGTATGCACTTCTACTCTTAAGAGTCTCATCTTCACTATATAAAATGAATGATACTAACTATTCAGAGCTATTTGTATCATTTATGACCGATTAAAATACACAGTGTGTGTATAAAAAATAGCGCCTATTTATCGGGTCAGAATATTTTACGTTTTTGGTCAGAATTTTCAACACGTTTGTCAGAATTTATATTACATTGGTCAGAATTCAAATTAAACGATCAGAATACATCGGTCAGAATAAAATCCTGTCTGAATTTATATTAAATGGTCGGAATTTATATTGAATGGTCGGAATTTATATTGAATGGTCGGAATTTATATTGAATGGTCGGAATTTATATTGAACGGTCGGAATAATTTCAATAAAACGGTCAGAATCTTGTCCGTCAAGTTGGCACTACGTCAAAGAATTACCAGCGCCATCAGACAGCCTAACCTAACCTAACCTAACTTAATATTACTTATATTAAAAAAAAAGTTTTATGTCGACAATTTATCGTTTTTCGACATTCTGACCGTTTTTGAAAGGGAATTCTGACCGTTTATTAATTTTATTCTGACCGTTTCTTAATTTTATTCTGGCCGTTTTATCATTAAAATTCTGACCCAAAAATGATTTGAATTCTGACCGTTTAATTTATTGCCATAAAAAATGAATAGAAATTACCTGTATAAATATAAGACAATAATTTTGGTTTTATTTAAGAATTGTGGTTGATGGAATAAACAATTGTGTTTCTCTGTAACAAAGATTAATTTATTCTAACTTGTACATAAATAATATTACATTTTTAGATTTTACCTGTAACAAAGAAACGACATTAAAAGTTCATTTCCTCAATTTACAATTCCTTCTTCACAAAATGTGCAATGTCACTTTCTGAGCGACGCGTTGCAAAATCTACCCACAGTGTTATATCTTGTGGCGTGATATTTAAAAACTAATACCGCGGTCTAAAGACCAAACAATCGAACGCGGTAAAATTGAAAAAACATAAATGTTTCTTTACATAAATGAAAAAAAATCAAATCAACACACCAAAAATGAACAAGCGCCCCCATTCAGCCGCCCCTGAACATCCAAACGACCGAAAACAGCGAAAGGGCGAAAGAGACAACAAAACACAGACAGAGACGAAAAGAGAGAAAGGGGAGAGTGGGGCGCGACGCCCCCGACGCCAGTTTCGCCGCGGACGTTTCGGCGTCGGGACGTCCCCTCGCCTCGCGTATATATAGCTGTCTCGTTCATACGCACACTTGCAAAAATCAAAATATAAGACCGGTTGGCACGCCTGCGCACCTCTGGCGTTCGCGAGCACGCGGCTAATGTACGCGCGCTCAATTATCACACATGCGCGCCTGTGAACTTTTCAATTTTCGCGGACGAAAAGCGCCGCAACATGGCCGAATTTTCGCGGTAGGCTTTTCCGAAGGCCTCTTATTATATATACATATATATATATATGTAGCCGTCTCGCTCTCTTGTGCGCGTCGGGAAAATTCAAAAGTGTGATCGATTTTGGATTTTTTTCTTTTGCCGCTTCGCGCCGCTCTTCCGCGGCTTCCGGTTGCCGATCTCTAGGTGATTGTTTTTGGGTGTTTTTTTTTTTTTTTTTAAGTGCACTTTTTTTTTTATTGTGAATTGTTTGAAATCTATGCTAGTGATGAATCGTTCAGAGTACGTTTGATGACTGAAAGGGCCAAGGGGTATAATTGATTTCGAAAAAAGCGCGCTCAAAGAAGGAGGTTGAGTGATTTGATGATATATTTCGGTACAAGTTTCAAGTTTATATCCTTTTGCCACTAAGTTTAAGAATGTATATAGAAGCGATTCTTGTACATAACTCAATGTTGCTTGTACCCCAAGGCCTTCTCAGTCGTCATATGAGTCCTTTAGAGTTAATCGTGATTTACTTCACTATTTAATAAGAATTTGATTTAAATGTCAAAGATTTTGGTATAATCATAATTTTCTATGACTAAAATATATTTTTCGATAAATATTATTGAATTGAAAAAATATTTGGCCACCGAACGATAGATCATTTATTTCAGAAGCCATTTTAATGTATTCAATATAATACTCTAATATGAATTGACCACTTATTATAAAAATAATCTATATTTTAAAATATCAGATAAACGGAAGAATGAAGGGAATTAAGAGAATTTTCAAAATGTATCGAATTTAAGCGTTTTACAAGTCTTTTTTAGTGGAGTAGATTATATATCTACGTCATACGTTCGTTTCTATTCTTCGTCACTCGCGTGTATTTTTGACAGCTCTTAATTGAAGGACTGAGTATATTTGTGTGCTATCCGATACTTTACGTGACCTGGTCTAACCAAAAATATAACCTTAACTAAACTGATTTATCAAGATCTCGCAATTGAATAGAACACAAGTAGATTCTTAATTTTTCGATGTGTTTAATGTTATAATGTGTGCTGTGATTTTTGCATCGAAGTGCTTAAATTATTTTTTCAATATTTGGTGAAAAATGGGAAACAAAATTCAAAATATATTTTGAATTTGTATCGTTACATTGATCGTTTTTATTTTCAAAAAAAAAAATTCTCTCTCATACACTGCTGACATAGCACCCATTAGTATGCAAATTACAAAATTTATCATTATCTTTATTTTTTATTCTATATTCAATTTAACTTCGTATATAAGGTAAAATGAGATCATCCCAAAAATTTCAATTAATCATTTTTACCCAAATTTCAGAAAAAAATATTAATTATAGGTAAAAAAGAATAGTAACTTGTTGGCATTAACGACGTAATGTATTGTAACAGAAACAATTAATTCTTTCATCAACTTACGTTGAAAACTTACGCATATCAATTAAGTAATTAGGCAAAAAACAATCAATTTAAAACGTTCGATATTAAAAGAAATGAACATAATAACCGAGTCGATATTTCAACATTTTTCATTAACAAAATGGTAGAAACGCATGCGCAACATTAATTACTTAGTGCGCACGCTATACAAAACGCAGACCTAGAATCACCATAGTTTTATCGTGTTTATTTTAATGGCTTCTAATTTTTTTTGAACTCATTTTAACCAAATATTTCTCAATTACTAAATTCATTATAAACACAATTATAATATTCGAAAAAACGATCTCCAATAAACTAATACGTATTGAACGGTCCATTTAAAAATGCCTGTATTTAATTGATCAGTTAAAAATTCACATTTTGGTTGGTAAAAATATATGCTTGATTAAAAATTTACTATCTGCTACTAATTTATCTGATAATCGATGAATATCGACAATCATAATTTTCAACAGATCATTTCTAAGAATTTTCAACCAACCAAAAACTCGACTAAACTGTAAAAAAAACGTCCCTAATACGCCGAAAAAAAACCCGATTTTTTTCCGCACGATTACGGCACGAAATAAATTCTTTTCTATTACACCATCGAGCGTAAAATAAATTGCAATCGATCCAAACTCCTAGGACCATTCTCCGTCGTTTCTGGAGGTCCTTGCGGAGTTCGGGACAGCGAAACGGGACGGTCCCGTCCCGCCCACGGGACACCGTGTCCCTTCACATAAATAAATTCGGCCGTTTTATTGACACCCGGCTTAATGTCCCATTTTCCCCCGATAATGCTGAAAAATCCCATAGGTGTGCGCGTGTCCGGGAATCCGCGTAATCCCGCAGAATCCCGAATCTCTCTTTTTGTCCCGAGGCCGAAAAGAGAACTTCGTATTCATTATGTTGTATAATATTCGCGGTCTCCTCAATTATATTATACGCTGATTTAAATTTTTGTAATTTATTTTTTATCTTAAGCGGATTGACCTTTTTCAGATCTGTGTATAATCACCTATGAGCCGTTTAGTGCAAAATCTAACTGACTCTATAAAATGAAAGTTCTATAAAAACTATGAGACATGTTTAATTCGTTTTTCAAAATTCTCTTCATTATTTCATTTAGCTGATATTATAAACTTATTAATATCGTTCATAATAAGCTTCATATGTGGTCGGTTCATATAAGAGTGCAGAATTAATTAAGATGGCTTCTGCAATATTTAATTTATTATTGGATGGCCAAACAAATTATGTCATTTAACAATATTTATCTTTAATACTTCACACATAAAAAGTTTTGACTTAACCAAGTGCATTGACATTTATATGTTTTTTCAACTTGTAATTAATCACTTACAGACTGAATGGCTCATATGAAAACTCTTAAAACCAAAAGTGTATTATAATAAATTAAATCACCGAAATTGAGTTCATTAATAAAGTATTTAATAGACTAAATTTCAGTTATTTATATTTATTACATGTACCCTTGGCTAAAATAAATTTAAAAATCGCAAATTAATGTATATTTGTTTGTATTGTACGCATCCCTTTGCTGTCTATCCGATTGCATTCAAAATAAGCCATTTTTTGCATATTTAGTATAGTTTTTGTGACTGCACTATTTCGCTATTCATCTAACGCTAGTACGAAACAAATGAAATCTAGCACATATTTTCATATTTTTGTTTTTAGAAATTCAAATTTGAATTTGAATTTAATCGCGATACAATCACTAGACCGAAAAAAAATAATCTTCTATAATGTTTACCATCCATATAATGTCTAACAATAGTTAGAGAAACACCGTGTAAACACGAAATAGTATGACTTGTATCGTTCGATGGACATACACCTTATCATCCCCACGATCATGATTATGTTAATAATTTTAATGGACAAAATCGTGTGGCGACCCCTGCTCACTCTCATTAGTGCAGTGGTCGACAACCGGGTCAGCGAGTGACCCGCGACATTTCCTCTGACCCACCCACCGAATAATATTTCAAACTTTATACACAAAACAATCGCGGTTAAATCCCGCGTTATGCTTAATGACATCATTAATAAGCGACATATACTGTTGTCATCGAAGAACGCACGCTCGGCTTGAAATTATATGATTTTATATTCTACTTTACAATTTAAGTCATTTTCTAAAACATATTAAACAATGAACTGAACTATCTAACTGTATAATAATGTTTCTGTGTCTATGTAACGCTCAGAAACTTCACGTTGATATATTTAATGAGTTCATCGCTAGTTATATTATATTATATTTTGTTTAACATGCATCTTTTGCGTGTTGTAGACTTAATAAGGGACTAATGAGCAACAAAAGAGATAGGAGAATCGAATGAAGATTTAATTACATTGTCGATCAATAGTTAGAGAAGAGTAGTTGAAAATAAAGCGAAATCGAAATTCATTTTCATTTTGCTTTTTATGCTTTAATAATAAACGTAAATCTGAAATCGTTGCTAATAGAACAATCAAAATAGTTAACATACTTTGATTTAAGATTTATTGTTATTCGATTAAATATCGACGCAAAACACGCTTTTGCTTAAGATAATCAATTATTATATTATGTTTGTGTCATAATAAAGCGATGGCATTCTAGAATTGGCCAGAATCTAATACTTACAGTCGATTCCATTTCGAGCTTTTTTTATATTTCTTTTTTTTACTATTTCTTCGATTAGATTATATTAAAAATATAGAAATGCAACTAAATATAAACGAGTAAATCAAATAGCAAAATTTCATAGAAATAAAAGACTAATTCTATAATAATCCTTGGATTAGGCATTAATCGTAACATTTGTGAATAAAGGAAGACTTGATCCGTCTAGGAGACTTGATCCCCCTTTGGTTTTTCACCTCTAACTCCTTTTCCGAAAATCTTATTTGAAAAAAATAGTATCAATATACTTAGAAATAGTATCAATATACTCAGAAATAGTATCAATATACTCAGAAATAGTATCAATATACTCAGAAATATATCAGGTTTACTTTGACACAACTTTCCGAAAGGGGGTCAGAGACGAAAAACAAACGGCTAATCGAGTCTACCTGGACAGATCAAATCTCCCCGTATTCCCACAAAGACCTACAGATAGACACATTCAAACTAGCTTTAATTTAGAAAACAAATCATAGTCTCGATCCCGCGGGACATCGCAGCTCAAATGGGGCGACCAACCGCTCTCGACCAGAAAACGGGACTCCGAGTGTCCCCGTTGCATAACTCAAACGAAAGGCCATTAACGGACCGAGAACGCAATTAATAAAAGCGACGCTTTAACAGTTCGCCTCGTTAAGCGACGGACCTGCGGAGAAAGGTCGGCTTTTGTCGTAAATGTGCGTTTCGTTTTTCACGAGCTCGATATAGTTTGAAAACAATTGACGATCGAAAAGGCCGAGGGGTGCAAGTGACGTTTTTTCCGATATTGAGTTATGCGCAGGAATCGCTTCTATGCACGCTCATTTATTTGGTGGCAAAAGGATATGAACGAATTCGGAACGTGTGCCTTAGTATATCATCAAATCAGTAGACCTTATTATAATATATGGTCAACTTTGAACGCGCTTTTCGCGAAATCACCACAAAGTAACTTGTATCCCTTGGCCTTTTGATTCGTCAATTATGAAACGTTTGAAAATACATTAATTATATATTTTTTGGTGGTGCAATAATAATTATAAATTTTTTGCCAGTATTCCGAAACTGTTTAGCAACAGAATCCTTCGAAAATATGGGAACTTTCAACTTATTTTTAGGGCTTCGAAGAAAGAAAGTTTCACAGGCGAGAGTTTTCATTCGTTTAATTGAATTTCGAATTTTTAAAAAATGTTTTTCCATATTGTCGCGGAACATATATTTAAACTTTGCATAACTCAATTAAAAATACCCCATTCTGTGATATTAACATTTAACTAGCATTTTTGTGAATCGGCACTGCTCGAGACTGTGGAATTTAAACTGATTGAGAATTTTTGTATATCATCATTATGAATACAAAACTAACTAAATTCAAAATATCTGTTAGGACATGTTAAATTGATAAGCTT
This sequence comes from Cheumatopsyche charites, assembly GCA_024721215.1. Lineage (NCBI taxonomy): Eukaryota > Metazoa > Arthropoda > Insecta > Trichoptera > Hydropsychidae > Cheumatopsyche > Cheumatopsyche charites. Next base: position 2,506,334 of record CM045587.1, read on the forward strand.
TTATGACCCGGTTTTTCTCAAAACTCTTTGAACTTTAAGCCGATTGTAAACTGTTAAGTAGTATTTCCCATTTTAATTGTTAGTTCATTAACGTACATATGTTGCGCATAGTATTTTCTATGACTAACAATAAGAATAATTTTTTGACACATCGAATTATGAAAATTTTAAATGTAATGATTCAAAACCTTCTCATATATGCACACAATAATTATAAAAAATTCCACAGCGAAAAAAAAAGCCATTTGAAAGTCTATACGCAATATACGATGTTATGTATACAGATAGAAGATGGACCAATAAAAAAATCGAATCAACCGTCAATTCGCTCACATCAGACTAATCTCGAACACAACACGTTTCCCTAAAAAAAACGGAAAACTCGAAATTGGCCAGTCACGTGAAAAATATTAATAAAAAAAGCGCTAAAACGGCGTCGTTCAACACACAAAGGCACACTTAATTTTAATCGGACAACACAACGCGAACCGCTCGTTCGCCGATAGGTGGCACACAACACGTCAATGGTCCTGCGAGGCCATCACCGTCGTTTTTCTTATTGGGAAAATTTAGGAAAATTGGGGGAAATAACGCGATGGAACGGTTGCGTCAGGAAAATTCGCTCACGTCCATTTCGCACCGACGTGCTCGGCCGTTTTTTCATTTTCATTCGAAGGGTAAAACAGTAAAACGAAACGAAACACAACCGGTACAACGCGGCCGAAATGATAAAAACAGGGTTGCCCGTCTGTCGTTTTGGCCATTTTTTGAAATTTTAATCATTTTGAAGGTGTATGTTGTGTGTAGACTCTGTGTGATGATGGAATAGGGTGAGGAGATCGAGTGATTTCGGGGAAAATGCGATTGAAGTTGAACGTGTAAATCTATGTTTGTTGGGAGAAATATAAGTGGTTTCATTATATATCTCATTGAAGTCGTTTGTTTTCATATGAAAGTCTATTTATGGAAACAATTTCTGTACTTAAATCAATTTCGACAAAACTCCACTTGATCTTCTTGGTCTATTTCATCGTCATATTGTTCAGAATGTCAGAATTTGTTTTATATTTTGTCCAGAATTTATTTCATATTTTAGTTAGGTGTTTTTTATGATTCATAATTAAAAAAATAATTAAGTATTCATTTATTTTACTGAATTTAAAAAAAATATTTTCTAGTGAATCACATCTTTATATTTGTATGTGTGAAAAAGTGTGGATTTGACTTGAAAATATGTGAATTTCATTCGAAAAGTTTTTAATTTCACTCAAAAATATGTGAATTTGGTGTCGAAAACTTGTATGAATTCTAAAAAGTGTATTTAAATTCTAACTAAAATATATTAAAATTCTGACCCAAAAAATAGAAATCACGATTATATTATGGTTTTTTTTAAAAAGAAAAATCTTTTATGACTACCTCATCTCGTATTTACGTATATAAGTATTACGAAAATTTGAAACTTAATTATACGAATTCATTATTTCAATAATGTATTCAGAATCAAGATGAATGAATTCAAAGTTAACAAATGGACACACTCCCGAGATACTTTAGAAAGGTTTCTTTTGCATTTGTGAAAGCTCACTCGTGAGATTAAAATTCTCTGTCGGACAAAAGTCCGGTTGATTTTTCTTCTTAGTTTTTCTTTGAATATCTCGAATTAGACATGGGATTCAATTCAGAATTGAGTTTCGCTACATGCCCAATTTAGGTTTGTCTTTGAGTTATATTTTTTCAATGTACACACACCCCTGAAATGAACATAGAATTGTAGATAAAAATGGGTTGAAGAGGGAAATGGGAAAGCAGATTGTCCAATCGCGACGGGTACCCAAATAAATTGCTATTTTAGAAATAAACGTGTAAATAACCCGTATGTGTTTTTTTTTATGAATAATGTTAAATCAGATTTAAGTGCTATTTTTTTTTAATTCTTACTTATAAATAATATTATATAATAATAGATACTGTTATTCATCTGAAAACAATATACATAGTTTCAAATTATATTATGTACGATGACGTAAACATCGGAAAAGTTATGCATGCATTTGAGACTGTTCTACTTTTTCCTCATACGTTGCATGTTGAAAGTACTTACTTAAATGAGTCTAGAGTTAGCAGTTTTCGTAGATATATATTTTATTATATTGTGTAAGTACGGAAATAATCTTCTGGATGCGATTTAATACATATTTTATGAGCTTTATATAATCTTAATTGAAAATTGTATAAGAGCCCACATAAAAATTGTTATGAAGATATTTATTGAATATTAATATCTGATGTTACATTAAAAACGATATGCGAACTTGTTCATGTATTTAATTAAATTATTGTTCAATTTTCCATATATCTCATGAATATCATACAAATGATTAAAAAAAACACGATTGTCGTGTAGATATATCGTTGTATACTCTTTCTGTTTAAATTTCACATTGCATGGTATCAAAGCTTTAATTGCATCATATTATATGAAGACTAAATTTCACAAAGGGCACAAGTGACATTTTTTATCGACATTGAGTTAAGTACAGGAAATGCTTCTATATATGATACAGAACCATTTTCTGTACTCGATAAAAAATGTCACGTGTACCCTTTATGAAATCCAGTCGTCATATAATATTGTTCATTCTACATACATTTATCAGTTAAATCGAACGTCAACCGAACCGAATATCGTTTTTTAACATATTTATATTTATGTATTGCTCTCAGAGTGAATGAAGCCTATCCATTTATTCGTATTAAGCTTCTCAAACGTCGATAAACGTTAATACAAAGACCAAACCTAATTATACATATGTACGTATTAAAGCTTTAATCGCATCATAAAACATTTTTCATTCTACATAAGTTTATCAGTTAAATCGAACGTCAACCGAACCGAATATCGTTTTTTAACATATTTATATTTATGTATTGCTCTCAGAGTGAATGAAGCCTATCCATTTATTCGTATTAAGCTTCTCAAACGTCGATAAACGTTAACGCACAAAGGCGAGTCGAGTGCGTCTGACGACGTCCATTGTAATTCAGATACTGAAGAGATAAACGCACAAAGCTCGACCCGGCGTTTTCTTTTATTTTCGATTAAAACTGTACGGATTTTCATTTCCTCGGAGAGTTTTGAAAAAGCGACGTTTTGACAACGGTCTTCCCTCTTCAGAGACCAAACAACGAATAAAAAATACGGCGCGCTGTTTGTGTAGGTGCGCTTTATTTTCTATCTCGTATGAACTTTCCTTAATTGGATATATGCTCGTACTTCCATAAAATAATTGTCAAAAAACCGCACAAGTCACGAAAGTTAAAGATAAAAGAATGAATGAGAATCTAGGAGATTCGATTCCCCCTTTTGCTTCAACTCCTTTTGGGAAATCGTATTGAAATTACACTCGCAATCAAATTGAACTTTCAGATTTAAGATGATATAGTATTTTGAAAAATAGATTTTTGTGTTAATAAAAGTGAAACCGCATAAAAATAAGGCCGCGTTAATGGGGAGGATAAACGTATCGTTTATTTTGTACAAAATAAATGGCAGTTTTGAAATTGATATCTGTGATATTTCATTGTAAAAATACTCGATTTGTCAAGTTGAAGCTTTTAAGATTGGGCTGTGGAACGTATCTGTTTTCTGAAGAGTGTTTAATGTGAATAATATTTCGAAAAAATATTTATGTATCTCAATTTATGCTTTGAACGTATCAAATTAAATAGTAATATGAATTCAGTACGTACATAATTTTGTTTGTGCGAATACATACACCCACGAGCTCGCGTTTCGTAAACAGATTTACATATTTACCAAATGTAATCAAAAGAAACATAAAATTAACAAAAAAATCAATACGAATACATGAAAAGTGAAATATATGCAGAGGAAAGGCGATAAATATGGACAACGTTGAACCGTATACTACAAAATTAAGACCACATGTTAATTTGGTATAAAATCTTTAATATAAATTTTATGCATAAATTAATCTCTAATAAATATTAAATTTTGATTTTATCATATTTGTATAAAAATTTTCATTAGTTCGAAATTTTGATAATTATTCAATGCATGAATCAATCATTAGTGATTGATTTTATGCAATTTTTTTCCGAGATTTTATGAATTTCACGATGGTACACAATTCACATTTATCGTCCTTTTTCTACAATACATAATTTCAACTTAACAAAAAAACAAAACTTAAAAACGATCCTAACTCAAACACACACAAAAGCGTACACATGAACACGTTAGAATTTCCAAAGTTTTCATTAAGTGGAGGCATTATTCTTGCGAGCGCGAACCTTATTTCACTTCGTCGCAATTTTTCCACATTATTTACAATATAAATCATTTTCGCCAAAAGCCCGCGTTATTATTTAATACCGCCGAATTACAGGGCACGAAACCGGGCTTTTTTCCGTCATACGTACGATATTTTACACCTATTACAACGACGTGAGCGAATTTTCTTTCGCGCGCATAAATAAAGCGAGATTTAATTATGCGAATCACGCCCACGAAAAAAAATAAACGCTGTAGTGCGATTTTTCGCCGTTTTATTTAATATATGTATATGAATTCGAATGAAAAAAGTTGAATTCTCGGAATCGCATTAGGGCTGATTGTGTTTTCTTTTTCGGTGTCGTTATCGTTTTCGAATTGTCGATCGATCGCAAAATGTCGATTGAACGCTTTCATTGTTCGAAAATGTCTTTCCGTGTGATTCGTATCGGGGAAAATTCGTGAAAACGTCTCTTAGATAATCCGAATTGATTTTTGAAAGTTTTTTTTTCAATTTGAAATCGACTAAAAGAAGATTTTAATTAGATATTTAAAATCGATTCCGAAATCATATCTTATATAAGACGTTTAAAGTTGAATGTGATTGAGAGATTCAAATGTCAAATCACTTGGTTTAGTCATAACTTAGAAATCACTTGGTTTAGTCATAACTTAGAAAATCAAAATAAATACTATTAAATTGCAATTTTCTTTAGGCCTCCGAATAATAAATTATTAATTTCAGAAGCCATTTTTATTAATTCAATTCTCTAATATGAAAAAACGTGAATACATCCATAGCTTATAAACAATAAGTGTTTATATATTACTTATTATATAAAAAATTCTAAACACGCATCAGACACATGTTTTCTTAATTTTTCGCTGTATGAATTAAACCCATTTAGATCTAAATGACTTACACCTATGTATTATCCATACACACATATATTATGTTCGTACATACGTATATCGGTACTTTAACGGCTAAGTGGATAAAGTGTTTGTCCTTAAAATTCACATCATATTCTGTCAGTCATAACAGCGTGTATTATATACCATAATTACGGTTTTAGTACGTGGTACAAAATGCTCTGTATGAATATTCCGGTCGTTACTGCATCATGTGAATAGTCTGATGGGAATTTTAACGTGTATGGGGAAATTCTATAGACTCCACTGCTTCGTTTTGCATGCAAACTTGTGACGCTTGCAAATGCCAGTAAATGTGCCCATTGCGTTTATTGTTCGAGTTACAAATTTACATCTATTAGATTAAATTGAATGAGAATGCATGCGCAATTAACTAATTCGTCGTTACAAGTTCTGATTATAATTAATTTAATGGGAAAAACTTTTCAACGCAAATGATAAATGTACAGATTCATAATTGAATTGTTATTTAAAAGGCTTAAATCTAATGAATTCTTTCACAAAGAGAGAAACTAAAACCGGAATATATCAAGTTAAACATCTAATTTCAAACATTCGCCTCTAAACTTCCAACATATCCGAGCTAACTTCACCATTGATTAAATTTCTGAAATACCAACAACTCAACAAAACACTTTTTCCGTTAACATATCTGATTTATAAGCACTTAGCATACATACGTATGTTTCGAAGGGGAAGTTATTCAACCCAAAAGTCATTATCTAGCGGAAAAAGCGGCAACTGAAAAAAGATGATTTCCTCGCAAAAACTCATTCGAGTCTTTCACCTTATCTTCAGAAGCCTTCCCTCTTGGGCGAAGGAAGAAAGCACATAACACATGCAAAAGTACACAGCATCACACGTAAGAATATATACAATATATATGGGAAAAGGGAGTGTAAGACGAAAACGAGGACCTCTTGTGCGTTTTACCCTGCGACTTTCTTTAGATTTTGTTCGAAGCATGTAGGGACCATCTCGAAAGAAAGATAGATAACCGGAGAAAATGCGATATCTCCTTTATTTATGTCCCCAAAAGATTTCGCTCCTCTCTTCGAAAAGTGCGCTACATAATATACTCGAGAGATACATTATATTGTACATGCATTGAAATCGCATCCTCGAAAAAGATCTTTTTTTAGAGTCAAGCTTAAGTTGAAATCCTTTCGCTTTTTTTTTCATTTATATGTAGATATTTGCAATGAGATATTTCGTGGAGGTTCCTTTCGATTTCGTTGAATTGTAGAGGAAGTTTAAATGAAATAGTTGTGAAGAATGAAAATGTAACTCTCAATAGTTTTTAAGTTATCGAAAGTCAAAATGTGGTAGGTATATTTGTTAGGTGCAATTTCATATCAATGTTTCATTTGAAGCATTTTAACAGTTGTGAATTCAACGATAGTAATATTGCTATTTGTTGAATAAACCGAATTAAAAAAAACACGTTATTAACATCAATTTTGTAGTGCACCTAAAAAATATAACAAACTTTGATTTGCGATAACTGAAAAACTTTTTACAGACACATTTTCCATCCCCTAAACTAGGGGAATAGAATATGGGGAGACTTAATTCAATCGAGAGACTTGATCCTACCTTTTATTTTTTGTCTCGACCTTCCATTTGGATAATTGTATTTTAAATTAAATAGTATCAAAGTAAACCTAATTGAATTTTATAGTATCATCACTTTTTTTTTAATATAATTTTCCATAAGGGAGTTAGAGACAAATAAAAAAAAAATATCAACTCTTCAGTTTATCTGTGTGAACCTACACGCTACATTTTTACGAAATTTCATCAAAATCGTTTAGAACCATTTTATAACCTCTCATTGCTTAAATGTTTTTTAATCATTCACAAAATTTTAATTGATATTTTTTTCGTTTCAGACGACGCTAACGAATTCCCACGAACTCCAATAAAAAACGTTCGCCGCTAATTAAAGCGGTCGTCGTCGATAACCGAAGAAACGTTGAAACACTAATCGTCAACAGCACGCCAAGTATAATTAATCACACACAACTCGCACATAGACAGACATATGTACATATCTGATTGAAATATTCCTATACGAATATTCATACATAGATAGAGAAGTGAGAACGCTTTGATGGTTCGCATTCGAAGAAATTCGCTCTCGTATAGCGGGTTTTCGATGCGGCAGTCGAGTGTGCATATTTCTTCGGAAAATGTGAGGTGCATTTGAAGAGTTGTGAAAATTAAATTTTCCAACCGTGACGAAGATGAAGCTTGCGATTTCGTCTGCGCTTCTGCTGCTGTTCGTCTTCGCTGTTTTTCAGCCCCACTATGGTGAGTAGTGCATTTTTAATATTAAATATTAAATAATATATAAATATAAATATATTTACTAAAGGAAAATTTACATAATGCATAAGCATTGCAGTTGCATAAGCTGTTTGCAGACGTTTTTCAATGCAGTCTTTGTTATGTGTTGTTTCTTCGCATTGAACTATTGAATTGAATATGGATATTAAATAATAACGTGGGCTGCATTTATAAATGTTCATAAAACTTTAATATTTATGTATTATATCAACTCTGCAAATGAGAAAATCAAGTTTCATAGCATATTCTTGATAAGATAGTTACAATTTTGAAGTATGAATTTATTTTTCTATCATTATCAAAATGGTTTTACACAGTTCCATAAAAATTTGAGCGTTTTGCGAATTTTCTGTGTGAATAGAGCGTGTGTGTTACTTAACCAAAGTAGTGAAAAAATCAGTCCTAATAAAACTTTATTTTTTAACTATTTATGACATTTTGAGTAAGAGAGTAGATATTTATTACAAACGAAATTCGGTGTTCGAAATTCGAATATTTCTCACAATGAAATATTTCGATGATTGTGAGTAAAACCTTGATTACTTTGCTTATTTGTTTATGAAAATTACTCTGTTATACTCTCATGCCTAATTTATCAAGATATTTTGATATGTCAGCGTGGCAATACATTCCATGATCAAATGCGAGGACAGTTGTTGCAATCAAATTAATTCGTTCTGCACGCAATTATTATCCCCCATATGTAAACTACTAAGCAATTCGGCTGTTCTATTTATATTTTCTTACATTCGTAATATTATTTTAACATTGAACGCAATAGAAATAAACAGTTAATTTGACTTGCTCGCGTGGTTTCTATCGAATAAATGTGCTCGTGGAGTAGTAATTAAATTGTATATATATATATTTGTATTCATTAGACTTACGAAAAAAGTTCGAAAACTAATCCTTGTTGAAAATCAATGAATATCCGTATTTTCAATATTTTTTTTAATTCATTTTCTATCTGCAGAAATATACATGTTCATATTATTTAATCTAAATTCAAATACATCACAAATTCAATTTTTCATATTTCATTTTCTTTAAAACCTATCATTTTATCGTTTCATTCACATTAACGTTTAACATATTCACAAAGAGCAAACGATATCGAATTCTATTCTATTTCTTACATTTATGAGTTGCACATGACATTAGAAATCGATATCGAGCTCCCACTATTGAATTTGATAGATATCGTTAAGCAATATTTAAATTGATCAATAAAAATTATAAATGCATATATATTATTTCCATGACTGCATTTAAATGAAATCGTTCGAACCGAATACCGCTTAAATGGAGGGATCGGTGTATTTGTTGAAAGGGTTTCGTTCAAAAACCACGAATCGTATCGTTCTCACTTGAAAACGCGTGTAAATCTGTGACCTCAGACATTGAAGCGCATAGCTGCCAAAAGCAACCGTCAAAAAATCGACCAAACATACATGTGACGTTCATTATGACAATGGTATAAGTCCATCTTGTCTCGAACCGAAATATTTGAGTTTTGCGTCCGATTTTGTTTCACGTGTAATTGAAAACAATTAACACCACACTGAGATACTGCATAGTTTTATTATAGCAATTTTTCAATCTATGTATTTTCATTGCTTCATAAATTATATGATTTACCCAGTGGATTATCTTTTCTCATTCGTGTTTAATAATACCTAAAAACTTGAGTTAATAATGCTATAATTTTACATTTCACAAAATAAAATGTCTTCAGGAGCTATTGTGAGCACATTTGGAAAGATTTCTGTACCATTGCATTTTACAATTAAACTTTAATATTTAACAACCTACTGGATTTCTAAAGAATAATATAAAAAAGCATTTATCGTTATTAAATAATAAAAAAAATATGCATAGTCTACACACGCAGCATATTATACATAATTTATTAACTTGTTTCGACAGATAATTTTGTTTTTTTTTTTTTTTTAGAACTGATATTTTGACTCGCTTTAACAAAACAATAAGCAAACTGTTCTTTTTTTAATAGAATTTGGCACTGTGAGTTTACTAATACACTTTAATAGCAGTCAAACTCAACAAAAAAAAAACACTAGCCAAATAGCCAAATCAACGTTTAGTTAAAGTTAGCGAAAAGCTCACAATCGGCTCAAACTCCACAGAGTCTCTACCAACACAGCATCACAGAATCCACTTTAAAACGATTCAAACCAAAAAAAAAAATACATTCAAGACTTAAACCATCATCAAAACAATCATCACACCACACAGACGTCCAAAACGATCGCATTCCGACGCCAACATAGAGCCCCGAGGCGTCTGCGACCCTTTTCAACACTTCGCCCCGGAAAGTATTCGACGAGATACGGCTTCGTGGGTTCGGATTCGAATTTCGAGCGGCGAAATATCGCGTATCGCGCGATATATTCCAAAACGGGAGGGGGGGACGCAAAGAAAGGGGAGATCGGGGCGAAATGTCCGCGATCAAATATCACTAGCGCGCCTAAGCAAACTTTCGCCGCAGCCATTTCGCAGAAACAAACATTCCTCGGGTTTTACGGAATCGCAGAATCTGCCCGCACTGTTTTCGGATGGGCTTTTGTGCGGTGGATGCTTTCGGTTTAAGAGGAATGGGTGCGTCCGAATGTTGTGCGGAATTGTTTGAAAAACGCCGTTTTGGATGTAGATTTTCGAGCGAATTATGATTGTAAATGGGGATTTTCTATGGTCGATTATTTGGGCTATAGTTGTATTACAGTTGCACGATAGTCGCCTCATTTACTTGACACTAGATCACAAAAGCGAAACAGTTGTCTCACAGTCATCTCAATGTCACCATACACTAGCTTCACAGATGCTACTAAGTTGCCTCAGTCACCGCATTTACCCCACAGTCACCTCATTTACCCCACAGTCACCGCATTTACCCCACAGACGCCAATAAGTTGCCTTAGTCACCTCATTTACTCCACAGTCACCCCATTTACCCCAGTCACCTCATTTACCCCACAGTCATCTTATTTACCCCACAGTCATCTTATTTACCGCAGTCACCTCATATTTATTTAAGAGTCATCTCACACTAGCATTATAGATGTCACACATATGCCTCATAATCACCTAACAGTTGCCCTATGGACATGCCTATTTTCGGAAAAAAAACAATCATTTTTATGTTGCGTATATATAAAAATCTCTTTCTATCTATTGGTTTTGGTTTCAGTTTGGTTATACAAGTGACGGTGACCTTGGACAATCAATTAGTATAAATAAGTCATAGTTACTCAGTGAGAACACGGCTTTAGAATGAGCTTGCATGGCAACATAACGATTGGTCCATATCTGTTATAAAAAGAAGTACAGAAAAATAGCAATCGAACGGAATCAGTTTGTGTAAATTTCACACATCTTGTGATAATTTAGACAAAAATGCACTTTATTCTCCTTAATAGAAGCATTATTTTCCCACACAACTTTTCCCAACCAATATGGGTCAGTCAATGTCGTCAGAATTCGGCATTTAGTGAGAATTGTTGCTTTGCGAATTTTTCAAATGGGGTTTTCAGTAAATTACAGCTTTCGTCTACTTGACTTTTAATTATCACTTTCGTTACTCATTTTCGGAGAATTTTTCTCCTTAGAATCCGATTTCAATTTACTAGTCCGTTTTATACACGCCACCGCCACACGCAATCGTTCATTAACAAGCTGTTGTTCGTATAAAGGCCGAAAATTGAGTTATTTGTTTTAAAAAATCTTACATCGAGTTCTAAGAATGATTGAACAATATTGAAATAATGCGTTGAATAATATCAACAATTTTAATTTATTTTTTTATCATCGCATTCAGATATTTTTTACTATAACATTTTTGATTAAAAACTTCTGACATATCTGTATCTATTGTATGTATGAAATACAATTTTATACCTATTCTGAAAAAAAAATTAAATCCGTTAAATTCTTGTCATCTGGTTTTGACATCAAACCTCATGACTTTTGGATTTTAAAGGTTTCGTATCAAAAAAACATATTTAGTGTAGGTATGATGCATATAAAAATGTATATTTCCATCCAAGTATTTATAGCAAATTTTAAATAAAATTTTACAAAACTGTAGAATTATTGTTTTTATATTCTTTCGAGTTTATTAAGCTTTTCAAAATAAAATATCACATGTCGATTTTTCGCTCAACTAGTCTTTTAAGGTTTCTTCAAAACTTTACACTCCAATGAGAATTGTGAAAAATATTATATTTCGAAACAGATTTAAATAAGCCAGCAATAATATAATACAACCACAAATCTAAGAATAATATTCGATCGATAATGTTACCCAGCTATGTTCCTTTTTTCCTTCGCTTCAAATCATCCTATCCGATTACAACTTAATACGAAAGCAACTCATTAGAACAAGCGAAGAAACTTTACTACATAATCTTCTACGAAAGAGAACTTTATACGAAAAGAATCGAACACCTATCGAATAAAAATCCAGAATCACAGATATATCGAAATCGGAGTACCATCTATGTATATAAAATTCAATTTAATACGTCAATATTGCGATTAATCCAATTTAGTGCCACAGCTCGGAACGAATAACAGTCACGCGCCAAATTAGAGTCAAAATCGATTCGGTACCAACGGAAGAGGAACTTGAGCTTTCAAGACACTTACAGATATATTCTCGACGTAAAACCACTTATTTATATATGAGCCGTTCAGAGCTGATCGTTACTAACTCCATTAAACTAAAAGTCAAGAAAAACGATCAAACAGTCTGACATGCGACTCACAGATTTTGATGAAATTTTTTTTATATGTAGATGAAACATAGACATGAAACTTTGCTGAAGTAAGAATTCCAGATGAACAATAGTTTTTGCGTAAAAAAAGTTCAAAGTTAGTATGAAATGGCAATCTGTGACGTAGCTAGTGTCGATGTCGCACACACTCACAATTTAGGCGAGCCCCCACTCCAAGACAACCACTTCTAATTAGATGCGAACCGTATACAATATGCGAATACATACTCTACTTCCTATTTCACATTTTTTATTTTTATTTACAATTAACACAATTAATTTCAGCTGACAAGAAATATCTTTTTACAATTAGGATTTTACAATAAAACACAATAAATAATTTCATATTTTCAAATTAAATTTATTTTCCGACTGTAAATTTTCAAATTTCAATTTAAGAATACAATGTATTACCGAAGGTTAAGCGGTACAAGTGACATTTTTGGAAAAATTGAGTTATGTATAAGAATCGCTTCTATGTATGCTTATTTATTTGGTAGCAAAAGGATATAAACAAATTTGGAACGTGTGCCGAGATATATCAAAGTTACTTTTACCCTTTGGTCTTTTCAGTCGTCATATGTAATCTTACAAATAATTGTGAAAATATTTATTTTCATAAAATGATTACAAATCATATAATCATATGATTATGATATGATTATGATATGATCATATAATGATTAAAAAAATAAATAGGAAATAGAGCAGCTGTAAGTATTGTTGCAACAACACGCACACAATGTAGTGCGTCAACTATACACGTATTCGGCTCGATCCACGTCATCGGTCGTGAAAAATGCAAACTTTGAACTTTTTTTACGCAAAAACTATTGTTCATCTGGAATTCTTACTTCAGCAAAGTTTCATGTCTATGTTTCATCTACATATAAAAAAAAATTCATCAAAATCTGTGAGTCGCATGTCAGACTGTCTCCTCGTTAGATGAATTTTTCAAAATTCTCTTAACTTTCTTCAGTATTTAATTTTTCTGAAATCTAAAAAATTATTGTATAATAAGATAAGGATGTGGTTAATTCACATTAGAGTACAGAATTAATCAAAATTATTTCTGAAATAAACGATAATGGCCGATCAATTTTAGATTTTTAATGTTTAATGGTGCTATGACAGTCAAATCTATCTTTTTTTTTCAAAGTGTAGTTGATATGTGAATGTTTGCTATAACCGCATTAGCCCTGGTGTATAATTAACGATCTTGAATGAAAGTATTTATAAGCATAATATGAAAACAAAAGTTATTAATTATCAGTTTGACAATAGACATTCTTAAAATTTTGACCTGCGATGCTTAAAATGTGCTAATTTAGTCGACGCACCTCGCAACAATGTGCTAATGAAAATTGTTGTGAACACTCGAGAAGCGAATATAATAAATCATATCTGTTCCAGAGAAAATTATTCTCTTGTGGCAAATATTATCCCAGAATACTAAGATATGTAATAAATTCATATCAAATATGTCAAATATTAAATTTCTCAATATATGAAAAATATGCGAAAATGCCAAAAAAAAATGACATCTCACTTGTATACGTATGATAATTTTCAAAATTAACATATGCGTTTATATTTAATTGGCGCACATAAACTTTGGCTCATATCTATCTATTCATAGCCGACATAAATGTATTGTTATATTACATAGAATTGTCCTAGTGTTTGTGTAATGCGGAGCACTATAACTTTTATGATGACCCTACATTTGTTTTGTACGATTTACGACTGCGTGTTTGAGTTACATAGTTTAGTTTGCAGAGAGACCCTTTTTTGGAAAAACGAAATTGCTCGGTCCTTGTTAATGATACACAATTGGATTGTATAGTGAAATTGAGTTTTGTTATCGGATCTGCATGAAATAATATCAATTTGATATATAATATTTTAACATATTGATATTGACTTTTTTAACGATGTAATATAAAACACCATTACAAATTATTGATTTCATTGCAAATCGAACTATTAATATTGATATTTGATAATTTCACAGACAACTAGTGTTTACTTCGTAAACTAATTTAAATGAAACTGAAACCTCAAACTGAAATTTTGTCTCAAGTGTAATATAAGCGGTTCACAATACTTTATCGATATTGAATCTTGTGCACCTTTGATGTATATTTAATAGTGAAAGAGCATTAACTAATGACATCTAACTCGAAATCAATTTCATTCTTAAATTATCTGCTTTCAATCGACTGAATAGAAAACGTAAATTATATTTACTATTTGAAACATCTAGTCTAGAAATCCAGTTAAGGTCATCTGCAATCGAACGTATAATTTTAATAGAATTCCAACGAACTTATATGTAATTCAATCTAATACACTTATAATCAATTTGTTGTTACGTATTTAAATTTATATGATCAGTAGTTTTAAATATATGGATTTAATTTAGTTTGGAACGAATCTCATTGAATTACTTGTCTATGTATGTACATTTACTATTAATTTACACGTATAATTCAACACTAACCAAAAAATAAATTCATTTTGTAACCTTCAACTAAATGATATCATAATTAGATAAATATTTTTTTTAGATTAATATATTTATAATATGAACAGCAAAACTGCTTGTAGAGAACAAGATATTTCCATAATTTGATTAACAAACTTTCGACACTCGATCCACTGGAAATCAATATTTCAATTTCGATATATACCTACATAAATATTTGATATAAATAATAACAGTACAATATCCATGACCGATCAATACTTTTAACAATATTTTTCAAAATCAAAATTTCATGAAATATTATACATGTACATATGTAAACTAGAAGCTTCGAACCTAAGACAGTTGACCCAATCGCAAAGAAACGATCCAATTTCCAAAAATCAAAAAAGCCATTCAAATCGAAAACCATCAAATGGATCAATGTTTTCTGAATATAAAACGTGGGAAATTTAAAAAGTTTATAATATAATACACATTTAGCCGTACAATTTAGAGTTTGTTTTCGACCCGTCCGAGTTTTTCGAGCTCGGCTGACTAATCAAAAATCCGAAATTTAGCAATTTACTCGTTTCTCGTGTCCTTGCCGATCTCGATCCACCGAGGGTGGTTTTCATTACGTTTTCGTCGAATAAGCAATTTGAATATTCAACGGAAGCTGATATTTTCCCGCTAAAAGTCCCTCCGCATAACGCGGCTCGATCGTTAGATAACTACTAATGGTTTCTGCTTCGCATTTCAATCACTGCGTGATATTTCGGTCGTGAAATAATATAAATTATTATTTGTGTTATATTGGATGTTCTATCGCTTGTTTTTTTAGACAAAACATGTCTTATATAAATATCTAAATGTATTATACCAACTAAAGTATTGTAAACATACAAACATGTGCATACACGTACAGTTATTCAATGAATTGAGTGTTGAAATAAATTTAAAAAGTAAATGGTGAATTTTATCCGCTTAAAATTATTTTTCATATGATTTTTATGAAAAATTTCATTTGATAATTCTCAAGAATGAAAAATTAACTACGATTTTTTTACCATGTTGTGAATTCATTGACATTTTAATCATCTATTATCTATTCAACTATTGCAAAACCAGACGTCTTTTAAGTTTATTTTTGTGTAATATTCTTTCTGTAAACATCCGAGAATTCACTAAAATGATAAAACATAATAGATAACATTTAGAATTGGTGAATAATCCTAACAATTTTGGAGTAAAGTTGAAATATTTCAATTATCCGTCATACTATTTACCGTATAACTATTTATGTAGTGTACAAAAGCTTAAATATTGATCGAAATAGGTTCATAATTTAAATAATCAAAATTTCCAATAAGTAAATATACTGAAATCAATTTTCGAAAAATGAGTCTCGAAATAAATTACGATTTATGATACTGGTCTAAGTGAGCTAAATACTTTTTGTATAGGTCCGGAAAATTCGATTTAATGTAGTATTATTATCATAAAATTTCCTGCTCGAATCGTAACGAATTGTTCGCTTCATAGGTGATGATGAATTGTCTGGGTGCCAATGCTAACAATATAATACGCTTTAACAGAGTTTTCCAAAAGTTGATGGCACTTATGTCATTAATCATTTACTGTCATGACCGTAAAAATGATTTTTTTTTCTACTAATAACCTAGTTTTACCTAAACGACCTTCATTTATAATAAAGCATATCGATTACTAATAAAAATCTAAATTACTTGAATATATTTTTTTTCACTTTATTATTACTTCATCTCGAAAGTATAACAATGGATTTGTTTTTATGAGTCATATGAATATTTTGACGATTATTAACATGAAAAAAAAATACCATTTTTAACATGCATAACAGACGGATATAAAATGTATCTCATTTCGCGAAAATGAATTAAAACCTCTGATTATTCAACTCTCACGCTACGTGACACTGAAACTAAACAGGACTTTTTCACAAAGGTCCTCGATGTGCCGGATTAGTATAAACACAAAGGGAATAATTCAAAACGTGTACTTCGTGTGTCCTTGCTTTCATAAATGCGTTACTTAATTGTACGAATGTGAAAAATACGCAAACGCGAGACCTGGGGCTGAAAAATCGCAAAGTTTATCTCTTTTTTCTTCGAGGATTGTGAATGTGTACTTCTGAAAGAATTTTCGTAGAGAAAACATGAAAATGAAAAACTTTCGCCTCGGATAAATCATAAGCGTCGCGGAAAAAACTCCGAATAAAACGGCGTAGGATGAGATCACTTTATGTAATAAAAATGCACTCGTTTCTACCGCGTATTATTGTTTTTGATTTGAATATTTTTTTAATATTAAAAATAAGTAGACAAACGCAAATCATTGAATGTTAATTAAAAGATAATCAATAATAATCAAAGCTATTACCTATGAAGACAGCCCTACTAAACACCATTTTCATTGTTTACTATCTATTATCAATTATTTCCTATTAATTTTTCACCCAACAACTATTCAGAACAATCCAAGTGAAGAGAACAAAAAAATAATATTCCACTACGAATAATATCCGAACAATTTTACAATTTTATATAAAAACAGTTTGAAAAATGCTTTATCGTACAGCTAAAAATGAAATTTGATTTAAAAAGTTCGTTTTTATTTCATGTATTTTTTTCAATATGAAACTTATTTAATAATATCGATTCGTAATAAATTCCTATTACGATCGTTAATTTTATCAAAATTTTCATAAAATAGAGTTTTAACAACCAGTGAAACCTTTCATAATGACGTATCTACACATAGACCACCGACTTCTAACGTCAAAACATATTATGCAGCATAATTTTTTTACCTTCATACATAATACACATTTTCTTAATGTATTCCAATAAAATTCTTCATGTATTTGTATGAAGATGGTAAAAAATATTTCGAATGTTGTGTCGTGCCGCCAAAAGCCGCCGGCTTGCATGTGGACGCGCCACACGCTAGTAGAGTTCGGAAGCAAAACAATTCGCGGCATGAAAAAAGCGAATACCTGCCAACTTTCATCATATCCTCGAGCTGGAGGCCGAGGATAAACCCTCGCATCTGACGACCACGGTTTGTTTTGGACGTAAAAGCCATCCAGGGATCCGAAGCGTACATAAGGCGTTTTACCTGGAGGGCGGGTTTTCGTTACAAGCGCCTTATTGTCGTCATATTTTTGAGCGCGCTAAAGCACTTTGAATTATAAATGTGGCCGTAAAGTGGGCCCCAACCGAGGCCCGAAAACCTCCCTGATGAATATCGTCCTCGCTTTTCCAGCTGGGGGTGGATTTTCCAGCCGGGGTGGGTTTTCACAGATAGGGGTGGGTTTTTAGAGATGGGGGTGGGTTTTTCGGCCACCCTTGAAATATCGCCCGCGGCTAAGAGACGAGCCTTTCTGTGTTATAATGCACGCAAAATATGGCGCAGAGTGTGCTCCGTCTATATCCCTTTGGGTAGATTGTGCTAATTGCGAATTTCGTGCATGTTTGGAAATTGTAAGATGATCTCTCTCAGTGAAAACTTGCGTGAGTTGTTATTGCTTCAAAATACATATATTGGAGCAATTGAAATAATTAGTGTTTTTTGGATGTTTTTGAAATACTAAAATTAAAAATTTCAAATTAATAATATCCCTCTTTTAGCTTTTTTCTAATATCGAACTCAACGACATCTCTTGAGAAAAAAAGCAACACGTTGATTCAGAGTGAAATTATTGTGGTTCATATCAGTTTTTTCCAAGCTTCAGAATCATTTTCTGTAACATTTCAAATCCGCTTCTTAGATTTTTAAGGATTTTTGAAAAAAGTCGGTCATTAAATACATAGATATGATAGAATTATTATGCTTGATTCTCAAAATATCAATAATTATAATTATTTTTATTGATAAAATAAATTTCGAATAATTGGATGTATGGAATTGTCAAAAACACAAGTAAACATTTACACGAGACTATCCAGACCACTTCTATACTATATCATTCTGTCTCATATTCTCTATATACCTTATCTAATCAACTACATTTCATGAAAAACTCATAGAATTTAAATACAAAAATCAACTTTATTTTCATTCAAAACGACTTCTTGCGTTTTTGATGAAAAGTCACGAGCATTTGAATAAAAAACAGACTCGACGCGCGAACCTAGCCTCACATTCATACATGGGCTGTACGTTCGCATTGAATAAAATATTATATTCAATGCTCAGATATGAAACGTGCTATTTCCGTACTTTCCATTGTCTTTTTGGTTAGTATGAATAGTGGATGCTCGAAGAGAAGGCGTTTGTTTTCTTTTTGACACGTCTAAGCGAAATTTTTCCTCTGCGTGGCGAAATTTATCATTTCCTTATCTGCGTGTACTGCGGTCTCAGGAAGTGGAGATTCCTTCCACAGATTTCTGTACGCAAACAGATAAATTCACCGCTAAGGAAATAGAAAGACGATGTTCCTTTTTGTGTTTAGTCCGAAGAACGATGATATTACGTAAAAGTTAGAAGAAATTTTCAACTTATCTATAGAAAAAATCTAATATAATAAAGCTCTCTATGATGTTTCCCTTAAAAATATTTGTGACGGTTTATATTTCTCTTGTAACGTCCGAACTTTCTATGTAGTTATTTTTTTACTGTTCCTTTACTTGTGGACCTTCTAAGTCCAAAATTAATGAAAATACTGTCATGTAAAACGGTGACCATATTTTTCAAAATCGGAAACAGAACACTTATTTAGATCCTCGAAAAATTGTTCAATATTTTTTAGCTTAAAATAAATGAATCGAAACTTCCAAAAATTTCAAAAAAATAAAATTCTCAATAACGAACTAGGTAATATTTCTCGGCAATCTATCGAATATTCAGTAATATTAAAAGTTTCATAATTTAACTACAAAACTTGCACTACGAACAAAAATTATTTTCATTTCATCTAAAAAATATTAAAATTCTATATTTTAAACATGTTAAAAGTATGCGAGCTGGCAAAACCGGACAAATCGAACAATTTTATGAAAATGACGAAAAAACGTAAAATACGATGAAAATAGTACGTTTAATCACCCTAGTTATATGATAGAACACATATTTTACATGTAATTGCGCACATGAAATAAACTCTGACGTTACCGATACTTTTTCTTGATAATATAGCTTGTCTAATCTGTTTTCATATCCAAAAGTGCTTCTCATTATACGAACAACAGTCGTCGTAAATATTATAGATCGTTTACTGCAATCAAACCATCGTTAGCGGCATACTAACTATATCAAAGAAACTGTGTTCATTTACTAACTACAAACATTAAAAAATCCCTTTTTTTTACACATAAAACAAAAATTTAACTTCTGTAATACAAAATTACAAATTATTAAACACAACATTCATGAAATTTTAAACTAATGTTATGAATTATCCTGACTTAATTATTCACAAGCTCATAAAATTAAACATAATCTGAAAAATTGTTCTTTGACTAACAAATACTAATAAGCTTAAACTTCAATTTAGTAATAATCATCTGATAAATTTGATGATATGTAATTGAAATATGGATTATCTTAACTTATCTTATTTAATTATGGCTAGAAATGATTTATTTATGCTCTATGAATAAAAAAATGCGAAAAAATTAACGTAATCGACACCGGAGGCCATAGACATGAAGACATGACCCAAAGAAGCCTAAGGTCTTTTATTGATGTGGAAAACCAGTATCGCGTGCCTCTTGATGATTAACATGTGATGGTTTAGTATGGAAAGTGGTGGACAACTTTTTGTCTGCAAATTTCATTAAATATAATCAAAATGAAAAAAAAATCTTTTAAATTGAAATAAAATGTTTAATTACATAAATCTCATCGTTAAATATTATATTTTAACAAAATAAATATTTGTTTTAATTAACCTGAGTTGTCAATTTCTGGTTTTATGATTACGTGACTAGCTTCAAACGCACACATGCGATTAATAATCAAATTTATAACATTGTTTGTGAAATGACGTGACAATCTATTTAGATTTTCAGATGGCTTTTATTCAACATTTCTCACAATAGATGTTGTGAGTAATATGTATATGATCATTATATCAAAAGCTAACTTATTATAGTATCTACAACAAATTACTTCTTATTGTTAGAGTTTTAGAATAATTTATAAGAAAAACTTTGGTGCTTTTCCTGATCAAAATATTTTTTCTTCAGATAAGAATGCATCATTTGTAAAATTCGAATGATTTAAAATAAAAGTAATTTGAAACTTTATCAATCTTCATATAATTTTCTGTACACAGATGTGTCCTCTAAATGCAATTACACATATTTATATGTATTCTACATACATGAAAGTAACCACAACGGGTTTGCACATAATTTTATCTTGTGTCAAATGAGACGGTCGTTCGCGGTGTATTGGTTTTCCACCAAATTTTCCGAAGGATCGCATCTGCTTTTCAAAACGTTTAGCTTTTCTCTATATATTCCATCACTTATAATCATTTTCTTTCAAAAATATATTCAGTACATTATTTTCAAATTTAACTCATATAATACATTCAATAATATTTTTTTTTTTGAGAAAGCAGACTATTGACACTTATTTCATTTATGATACATATTTTTCATATACATACATTTAATAAAATTAAATAGTTTCTCAGTACATTTTACAATAGCGTCTCATAAATTTTGATTTAATATTTTTACTACATACGAATAAAACCATCTCAATTTATCATATCAATTTGAATAACACAGCTCAAATTACACTCAAAAGTACCACAATATCCACATTAATATAAATTAAATTAGAAAAGTCGGAAAATCGATCTTTCACCTCGGAAAATCGCCGAATTTCCCGACGCGCTCCCCATACAACGGTCGAAAACAATATTGGACTTCG
The DNA here is from genome assembly GCA_024721215.1 of Cheumatopsyche charites. Classification (NCBI taxonomy): domain Eukaryota; kingdom Metazoa; phylum Arthropoda; class Insecta; order Trichoptera; family Hydropsychidae; genus Cheumatopsyche; species Cheumatopsyche charites. The sequence continues at coordinate 2,528,097 of CM045587.1, forward strand.
GATAACATCTGCCGATTAAATTCTATCGAGCGTGTGTGTGGGTTTGTTAGGGTGGCCATGTTTTATGCTAATCCAGCTCGTGTGACATATTTCAGTTGGATTTTCCGACCGCAAAATGTTCGAATGTCCACGTGAATCGACGTACGTCCACAATTGTCGCGGTTTTCTATGATGATGCGACTTCGATGACGTTTGACGTTAAAAAAGTAATGCTTTTGTGTGTAAATAGTGCTTTTTGTATTAGAATAATAATAAAAAAATAATATGAAAATATTTTTTAATATATGAGCCGTTATGGGCATATCGTGGTTAATTCCATGAAGCAAAGTGTTGAGAAAAATGATGAAACGTGTTTGATGTGCATTTCAATTTTCTTTAATTTCCTTCATTGTATAATTTATCCGAAATTATAAACATATAAATTTCGATTATCATAAGCTACTTATGTGATTAGCTTAAATTAAAGTACATTATTAATTAAAGAAGCTTTTGAAATAAATGTTTTATTATTGGGTTGCCAAAAAAATGTCATTTAATGATATTTATCATAATTTTTCAAAAAAGTATTTAATACATAAAAATTATAACTACCTATATCATGTGCTTTGTGATTTAAATTTCTTTTCTGCTAGAGTTAGTCACTTGATGCACTAAATGGCTCATATGAGGACTCTAGAGACCATAGAGTTTAAGTAGGTACTCGTGACCTAATTTTGAGAATTCGTATAAAAGGTTATTACAGATATTGCTACTCGATTATTTTTGAATTACTCTATTAATCATTCAATCTATAATAAAAAATCATCCGCTAGGCTAGAAAGTCTGAAGTTTAATATCAGTGTATTTGCATATAAAATGGTGCTAAAATTGATTGAATTTAAACGACATAGAAAAAGCGATTATGAATCATTTCATAAAGCGTGATATTAATCATTTTTTTTTAATAAAAGCAACTCTAACGAAAATAGTAATACCAATCAATATTAATTTATTTTCGTGCATTTACCAAGTAAAGCTCATAGTTTGATACAAATACGTCACAGGATTTTCAATGGTGTTCAACTTCGATATAACTCAAATTGATTTCTAAACATTACACACTGAAATATGATTATGAAATGTGCATACATCGGTGGATTAATTGAGGCCAGATTGAATTGAAAGCTTTCGCGAACACCTCTCGTTACTATTCGAGTATTCACTGTACGTATTCCACTTTTGGCAACGGTTCCGAAAATAACCAACGTACACAAAACCATCAGGAAACGGTCCGCATGTATCGCGATCTAATCGTGTTATTTATCGTTAATGCAACCACATTTTCCTTAAAACATCAATCTCTCGAAAACATGGAAACGCTCTTCGAACAACGGCAACGATCGCAGTTTGTTCCGGAAACAAGAGATGGCGACACATGGATACACACACACACACATACATTCCGTTCAGAGTTGAGCGTGATTAAGTCCACTTTCTTGAAAAAAAAAAGATTTAAATGTCGAAAGTTTAGTCATGACTTTCTATGAGTGAAATATCTTTCCTGAATAATAAAGGTAAATAACATTAAATGACAAAGTCACCGAAAAATAAATAATTTGTTACAAAGATATTTTAATTGATTTCGTACTCTAATTTGAATTAACAAATTCAGTAGCATACATTTAAAATATTTTTAATTTTATTATTTCGAAAAATGGAATTGAGAATTTTGAAAAAAGCATCAAATATACTTGATCGTTTTTCTCATTTTTTTTGCTGAATGGAGTTAGTTAGGTTTAGCTCTGAACGGTTCATATATACACACATCACACACGTATATACAAACATACATAAAATATACATATGTATATTCTATATTATTTATTTGAAAATCTAAGATGAACAGCTTTAACTTCGTCGGGTTATTTTGATGAATTGAGCAATCCGCGATATCTTTTGTTTCAATTTATCAAATGAATTGAGTTTAAATATAATATTTCAAACGAAACATTTTTTGAAGTAAAAAAATAATTGAAGATTACATAAATATCTTACAAAATAAATGAAAACGGATCTTGATAAAAAGCAAATACTCTTATCATTCCGGAAATAGCAAAATTTCTAATTGCTTCAATATTTAGCATGAAAACTTATTTTCGTGAAATTTTATTTTCAATAACAGTAAGTGTTTGCAATAAAGGATTCAAATAAACAACTTTGAGCTTGTACTTATTATCTCTTACCTTTTCTTATGTACTTCGAGTTATAGAAAAACTTAATATAGCTTCACCGTCGATAAGAACCTGCCAGTTATAATATTTCATGAATATTAAGTAATTTTATCTGAAAAGTTAGCGTATTTTCCGAATTCACATCACCATAAAATCCAGGAAACTTTTCGGCGACGAAAATACGATCAAGATCGGTATGACAGTTTTTATTATGAAAATTGTACTGTATTCATATTTTAAGTGAATAGATAATTTAAGAAAATTCCGTCACAAATTGCTATATATTAATACGTATTTTGAGAATATAATGAACTTTTAAAGTAAAAACACAACGAAAACGTTAAATCCAAAAATATATTGGTCCACGTAATTTCTTATGTACACGAACATATTATGCAATATTTTATATTACATTACATAAAAGTGCATTCAGTTGAATTAAAAAGATATAATACATTATGTGACGTAATAAATCGTAACACTCTCGCAAAATTATGAACGAAAAATCACATAGCCCTGACTTTTGGAAAAATTCCAAGTCGCGTCACAATGAATAGAAATTTCCCCCTTTCTAGGATAAAAGGTTAAGTTCCAGCGACCCGGAATGTGACGAAAAATATTTCATACACCACACATTCATAAAGTATTATATGTACATATATTCATATAAAATAACTCACATAAATCCAAGAAATGAGATTTATCTGAATATGATAAAATTTTCCAACATGAATTCTAATCTCAATATGAAATTTTACAAGCCTTAATCATTTTATTTAAAATACATATACATAATTCATTCACATTCTAGTAATTTATACATATTTTCATTTTGTGGTTTGAATATCTATTTTCATCGTTCTATTGTACATAGACGTGTAGACTTTTTCATTATTAGAAATCCAATTTTTTTTCTTACAAAAACCGTCTCAAACCATAATACCTGTTTTCAGGCAGCAAAAATACCTTATTATATTTAGGAATTACATTTAATAAAAGAAAATTGCTTCTTTTATGCAAAGGTTTTTTCTCTTTCTGAAATTGAAAAACATGAACATAACATGAAATCTGCCGATCCCTACAGCTAAATGAAAATATTATACATGTTTCGGCTAATTAGTGTGATGTTTCAATAATATCATATTTTCTATATTCTGTTAACAATGAAATATATTTTTTCGGTATATTTTGATGTAAAATATAAATTTTATGATAAAAAAATATTGATTAGATATATTAATTACTATGCAGTTAGATTTAAATGATTATATATTATTATTCATCGGAACTCACGTAAGTAAATGCATATTTTTCTTTTGAATTAAAAAAATAAAATCACAAGATTTTATTTACATTATAACCATTAAAAAAAAAAATAGGTAAAAAAACTTTTTAAGTTAAACGGTTTTATGTTAAACATACATTGCAATGTTTAAGATAAATGTACTAAAAACCAAAAAATAATAAAATAGATACAGTCGTAGGAATTATAAACATATGCATAGACTAGACTAAAATTAAACCGTGGGGCACGTCGAATTTAACGACGAATTAAACGATTCTTCTATCGCACATTAAGTCGATAATTTGTAGACAATTGACGTGCCCCACGGTTTAATTTTAGTCTAGTCTATGCATATGTTTATAATTCCTACGACTGTATCTATTTTATTATTTTTTGGTTTTTAGTACATTTATCTTAAACATTGCAATGTATGTTTAACATAAAACCGTTTAACTTAAAAAGTTTTTTTACCTATTTTTTTTTATTTTCTAGTTTTTAGTTTTTTATAGTATATTGTATTCTGCTTATTGAGTCCTTTCATTTGATACGCATGTTGATTGGATTGATAAAACCTACGTTATCCGCCATTTTGTAGCGGCCGCCATCTTGGATTTCAATTTTTTATACTATATTGTATTCTGCTTGTTGAGCCCTTTCATTTGATACGCATGTTAATGGGATTGATAAAACCTACGTTATCCGCCATTTTGTAGCGGCCGCCATCTTGGATTTCAATTTTTTATAGTATATTGTATTCTGCTTGTTGAGCCCTTTCATTTGATACCCATATTTATGGAATTAATAAAACATAAATGATCCGCCATTTTGTAGCGGCCGCCATCTTGGATTTCAATTTTTTATAGTATATTGTATTCTGCTTGTTGAGCCCTTTCATTTGATACCCATATTTATGGAATTAATAAAACATAAATGATCCGCCATTTTGTAGCGGCGGCCATCTTGAATTTATAATGATAATGAATAAACATAATTGTATTGTCACCAAAATCCAAAGTTGAATACAAAATATCCTAATTCCACGGTTAGTACCATTGATAGTTTTGATCCCTAGCCAAAGCCACTTAAAATATCCCCAGGTGACTTCCCCACCTCCACGATCAATCCCGGTCGAATCCCCCCCAACCTAGCTAGCTCATCGAAATAGCCCCCCTAAACCTCCCCCCACCAACACCATACTCCGACTCTGTCACCTTTTCCCATATCCCAATCACCACACCTACCACTAACAAACCAAAAACCCCCCCCCCTAAAATACTAACTTGACTTCAAAATGACCGAAATTACAAACTCCCCAATCCCAACCCAATACAGTATGCCCCTACACACTAAACCCGGAAAGTCGCAAAGACCACATGTCAAAAACAATCTGATCGTTCGAGAATTCTGAATAAATAATTCAACCCAAATGCTATTGGGTAACCGAATATTATTAATATTTTTAACAGCCAACTCGCCTAATAACTTCCACGCGACTATAGAATAACATTCTCCCCGCGACACTCCTAACATGTCTAAAATCCCTAATGCCCTCACCCGCCCTAACCGATACATACAACAGCTACCCACAACACACCAACCCCCTAAAAAAAATAAACACCTGTCGAAACCGCCCCCTCACCGCTGCCAAATAGTTCATTTCTAGAACGCCATTTAGCTTTAACCTCTCCCCTCTCACAACTATATTCACACAAAACCAAAAAAACTAAGCTACCATACAACCCTGCCACAATATCTCCCAATTAGTCCCACAATATATGCCATCGCAAACCCCTCCACTCTTCCCAGCCCCATACCCAACCCCACTTACCCCCCAACCCCAACTCGGATCATAACTACTAACACTAGGTGTCATGCATAAACAGATACACACTGACAATGAGACCTAGACACGCATTAACCCGGTAACGTTCCACGCTCACTGGTGACAGCAAAAATACCGACGCAACTCTACACCTATCACCCAACTACATCAACCAACGCTACCCCGAGCCACATCAACCATCCACCAATCGAAAACTACATGAATACAACCATCCCAAACAAACCCTGCTAACATTTCCGTCGGATCATATTATTGAATACAGCTTCAAAAACCATGACTCACCTGGCTTCCACATATAAACACACATCATGCGGTTTATCATTTACCGTGATCGACACTTCGCAGCAAAATCCACCACTTTATTCATCCATCAGCCTCAAAACACCCCCTCAAAAGCCCCATCCACGTACACCACTACAGCCACCCACAACATCTTTAAAATCCCTTCTCCTAAACAGTCGACAATTAGACCAAGCATAGCTTTATACACGCGACACCAAAGGATGATAACTACTAACCGCCCAAAAGACGAATAAGCCTTATCACAAAAGTACTGCTCTTATTAATGAAACTGTATGCAACAAGACACAATCGTTACCCTAGTGTATGTATATTAACACCAAAACACTATACAATCTAAGAACCGCACCCCCCACGCCCGCTCCCCCCATCCCTCTGCTTAGGAATAAAAACTCTACCACGGACCTTCGCTGCTCGACGTCGATCGACTGATTCATCTGAATAGTACCTCGCCTCTTCCATCCCTTACTCCCCTACAACATAGAACAAAATAAAACACCTGAGCTAAAAGGTCCCACCGAAAACTTACTCAACTCTCCCCACCTTTTTCGATCGTATTAGCGTTTCGTTTTGTCCTTTTGGCGAAAGTCTGTGCCTAATTGAGAGAGTGCCTTCTTGAAATATTCATAGGTTTCCAAAGAAGCAATGCGATTGTTTCGAAAACGTTCTCAATACAAATTAAGCTGCTCGAAAAAAAAGGCGGTTATTTTTTTTTATTGAGCATAAAATACATTTTTTCTATCCTCAATAAGTTTATTTCGTATTAAACTTTGTGTTAGTGTATTTTTTTTATAGTTTGATATTGTTTTACTATTAATTCATATGTGCCTCAAAAATTCAGACATTCAAACTTATGCTAGACATATTAAAAGCGTTCTAACAATCTTTGTTCCCCTACGTAAAACAAAAACAAGAAAAAAGAAAAGCTGACATTATATGACGACTGAAAAAGCCAAGGGATGCAAGTGACATTTTTGCTGAAACTGAACTATGTATAGGAATCGCTTCTATGAAACCTCATATATTTGGCGGCAAAAGGATATAAAAGATTTTGAAACGAGCGCTGAAGTACATCATCAAATCATTCAACCTTCTCCTTATACATACATATAAATACATGCTCAACTTTGAGCGCGGTTTTCTCAAAATCATCACAAAGCCACATAAACCCCTTGGCATTTTCAGTCGTCATATAAATTCGCTACTGCCTTCAAATTAAAAAATCGATTAATAAAAATACTTCCCACGTCCACGAAGCACTATAACGTCACCCATATAACGACAGAATAGCACAAAGAATACAAGTAACCTTTTTAATCAAAATTTAATTAAGTACAGAAAATGATTCTATATAACGACTGAAAAGACCAAGAGGTACAAGTGACATTTTATACCGAATTGAGAATTGCTTCTATGTACCCTCATATATAATATTTGGTGACATAAGGATATAAACGAACTCGAAATGTGTACCGAGATATGTATATCATCAAATCACTTGACCTCCTCCTACATGTTCAACTTTGAGCGCTCTTTTCTCGAAAACCTTGGCCTTTTCAGTCGTCATATATGATACAGAATCATTTTCTGTGCTTAACTCATTTCGATAAAAAAATATCACTAGCGTTATTTGAGTCACCTTTGTGCTATCTATATTATAAATACGCTAACGATGCTCGAAATTTTCAGCCACAGCCGTGCCTCGAACCCAGGCGTTCAATTTATTAGCCCGCCCTATACACTCCGAACTACGCGTCGTAATTACGAAACTGCACCGCTTAATGTATATAAGGCGTGAAATATTTTTTTATTTCACACATAGATGGCAATAAACACATCCGTGGCAATACGAAATTTGATTAATTCCGAACTATTTTGACACACATGCGCCTATTGCTAGTCTATATTATAAATACGCTAACGATGCTCGAAATTTTCAACCACAACCGTGAATCGAACCCGGATCGTCTATATGGCACACGCGTGTTGTACCACTCGTTCAGCTAAAACCTATCTAGACGTTTGAAAGAAGGTTTAATCTATCATTACTATTTTCTTTTTTTTTATTAAATTTTATAACATCACGACAATATATAACGAAAACGGAGACCTTAAAAAGAGAAGAGCCGTGCGAAAGTTCGGACTGATAGAGTCCCGCCATCCATCGCGTGTGGATATCCTCAAGAGCCGACCTTCCAGCGTCCGTTATCAATCCTTGCCACTGCGCAGAGATAAATGTAAACCTTTTTGTCGATTTAATGGATCGTATAAGCGTATTCTTAAGGTGGAGTCCGTAACCGACAGCCGGCTGAGGAAAAAAAAAACACTCGGCCTCGTGAAAAGGGAAAAACTCGAAAACTGTTAGCAGATGTTCCGGCTCCGAATACATTCTCGTCTGAGGCCCCTAAATCTTTTCTTAGTTCGCCCTTTTTTTTTTCATATGCCCCCCCTTTTTTTAGCACTTCGGCTCTTTCGCGTTTTACGAGGGCTCTTTAAACAGGGATGCAGCGTCGTCGAAAGTGCGTCGGGCTGATGACGATTTTCAACAGTTTTTATGTTATAATGAAGTGAAATAGTCTTTTTTATTGATGAATTGTAATTTTTATACTAAATTAATATCATGTTTGATAATAAAATTATACTTAAATATATCAAATTCATCTATATCACTCGAAACGTTTATGTGTACTGAGTAATTTGGGTGGCATCTATCGACAACCAAAGTGATTCCAATGTCTTTCACTAATCCTATAACTATCGTCAAATATTAAAAATGATTTAAAATATATATTTTTATATAAAAAGCTAATTACTTTGATTGTGAATCTACAGCCCTTATTTTTTGTTGGTTTCCTCGGTTTTTTTTTCACAAGTTCGCTGTTATTTACTTGAGTTGCGAAAGTAGTCCGGATGGGGTCAAAGAAAACCGTGAATGAATAATTAAAAAGTGAAAAAGTAATTGACTGCGAAGTTTCCTGAGGCTGTGTGCTACAGAGAAAAGCTCGTCAGAGAAACCGCAAAGAGAAACATTGTGCGCGTACGAAAATTACAGTGCAATTAAAGATCAACATGCAATCTTTTTTCTGCGGTCTACGAGTATCTTTTGTGTCACACTCGTCGTTTATCTAGAAAATGAAATATTATTCCACACATAATAAACGGATGTGTTGAAAAAATGGTCGCGGTATCTTTTTGATTCTAAAAATAATATTTCGATTATAAGAGGAGTGAGGAAAAAATCAGTGATCGTACAAATTCGGTCAATACGCGGTACCCTTATTCCTCTGTCGTAGGACAAAGAGGACCTTTTACAGATGGATGACCATCGGTGGTCAATTTTCGTTCTCGAGTCATTGAAGCTGAATCAAAAATTTGTTGAAAAGCAAGGCCATCGGTGGCCTTTTGGAACGATGTCCAAAAATGGCTCAAAAATACGATTATAATGAATTTATTTTGCTTTTACGCAAGATCTTACAAAAGTAGTTTATTATTAATTATTAATGAGATTATTTAATGACTCAATATTTATGAATTGTATTCGTACAAAATAATACGATTTCAATGAATCAATGAAATTGTGATATCTTAAATTCTATTATACAACAGATAATTATTATTTTCGTTTAAATTGAAAAAAATAACTGATTGTTTTATCAATATAATATTATATAATTCAATAAGAACCAGTCTTTTCACTGTTTTAGTTAATTTTCAAGATAGTTAGTCTTTACTGTCAATAATCCGTCTATATTTCGTGTATTTTTGATGGTTCTTAATGGAAAGACTAACTGTTACTCTCAAATCAATCAACTTAACTGTGAAAAAAACGATATGGTTTATTTATACAACGCATATATTTAATGAATATTAAAAATATTCAACTATTTTTGTGAAAAAAAAATTCATCAAACTCGTTTTTTCAGCCGAAAAACGAATTCATACAAAAAGTTAAATGCGCAGCTAAAACCAGGATGGAAAAAAAACCGAACGACTACATGATTTATTCATTTATTATTTGCGTCACGCTATAAAAGTAAACAAGGGTCGTGAACGTCAATACGATCAAATTTATTTTATCGATTGCGATTCCGACTTTTTCCATTGTGTGTGGGTTGTGTTCTTTCTTTTTGCTCTCGTGAAAAGGCCTAAAATGTAGCCCTTCGCAAATAAAACGCAAAACACCTTCATTTCGTTCGGAGTACGAAATTCGATCATTGTATCAGGTGAAACGCTGATTAAAATTGGTACTGTGTCGAAAATGTATCGTCCATTGTTAAAATTACATGCAGTGGAACCTTGATGTAAGTTCGGTTCGATTTAAGAATGAAATCGGTGAAAATTTGTTATGAAACGATGCAGTAATGGGTCCAAAAAAATATTGAAGATTCAAATAATTCTGAAAGTAAAGTATTGAAAACAATTGAATTTATATGCTTTTTTAATATAGAACTCAATGAGATTATTGAAAATGAATCTCGTTTGACAAATTGTGTAATTCAAAATCAATATGTATAACGAAATTATATGTATCATTATAGTTTTATCGATTTATATAAATAATTATACACATGTGTACATGGAATGAATTAATTTGATTTATGTACATTATAATGTGTGTGAGAAAATAAGCACTGTTTCCTGAAACGAATTATGTACGCATATCAGAGTTTTCACTGTATTTCAGTTCAGTTCAATTATTGGAATTGTTCGAATGATGCATTCGATTTAATATGCATTGTTTTTAGTGCGAAATCGAATGGTTTTTCCCGCAAACATACATACATATCAACTCAATTTATCAAATTGGTTTGACATGCCCAATTTTTTTTCATATCAATTGCATGTTTATCAACTCACTCTTATATAATTACTTAAAATATTTCAAAATTAATATCGAACATATAATTCTTGCTTTCAAAGGCAATCGAAAAATTTCCCGAGCGAATCTCAAAGCGCGCGCCTAGACAAATCGATTCATACTACATACAGAAAAGAAACGGAACGATTCGTCATAATTCCTCAGAAGTTGCCAACCCAAACCACCCCCGAAGATGTTTATTATTATTTGTAGGATCCACTGATTAAATCCGTAATCCCGATAATCCCACCCCGAGTCTCCGAGGAGGTTCCTTTCTCGTTTCGCGTCTAAATTATGGCGCACCAGAAGTAATCTCCGCACACAATTGGTTCTCGAATTTGGACACATTGTCAGAGTAATGGCCTGCTTCTGGACCAGGGGTGAGGGGGCAGGGGGAACGAGTTTTCCTTAGAGGGAAGATTTTCCTTCTTTGTATTGTGTACACCGGGGAAAATCGTGTCGGAAAATTTTCAGCGCGGCCCGTGATGGCTAAATGTACACTTTCGCTTTTGTGAGTGTGGACGCTTTTGATAAATGTAGTATTTTTTTTAAAAAAAAAATTATATTTTTTAAGTTTAGTTCTTGATATAGTGTTTGATATCGATATTTTGAATAATTTTTATAGGAAAATTCATTTGAACATAATCCATTACTCAGAAGTGATGATTGTTGGGGTGTATGAAATTAATATTTTTTGTAGTGTGTTGAATTTATATTTCGTTTAAATTAAAATTTTCATTTTTTTATTGTGTATACTCGAGAAAATCGCATTGGAATATTTTCATTGAGGCTGATAATGACGAATCGTACACTTTTGTTTGTAAATGTTTTCAATTTTGATTAATATTACACTTTTTCTAAAAATTTTCGCTTAATGAGATTTCTTTCATAATTTAAAATATAAAATTTATATCTATTTATGGTTTAATATACATATATGTATGAATTGGACGTGGAAAATATCTTTACACGTATCTAAATAATAATCGCCTTAAAATATTGAGAAATATTTTTCTCGCTATTTTAATGAACGAAAATATCATAAGAAAATTTTCCGTGTAGCTTAAATTTATATTTTTGTATTCATGTATTTGATTCCTAAGCATACTACATGCCCCATCAAAAGCAAATAAGATTAAAAATATGAAAGTATTTTCTGGTTATATTTTCATTCGAAAAATATAATTTTTTCCAACCGCCAGTCACCAATTTTGAAATAACTAAATATCTATCAATAGATATTACTTTCAATACATTATGTAAAAAATCAATGATTTAGAGTAAAAGTTTTTTTCATTAAATTATCAAAAATGAGAACACAGTGGTTAGTTTTAATTAGAAAAAATATTATAACTATATGATATTTCAAAAAGTCAATTAAGCAACATAAATTTATCTGGTTTTATAAAAAATTACCTAAAACTAATTGTCACTTTCGTTCCTACAATAAACAAACTACCAAGCCCTAGTTCTAAATCATCAAATTTCCCGGACTATCCTCGCGTTTAATAACTTCCTGAAACTATTCGAATCTAACTAACGAAAATAGATCCAACATACATATAAAAAAAATATATGAAATATTAAAAAGTCAACTAACCGAGATAAATTCAGCTGATTTTTTATTTTCAAAATAAAGACCAAAAACTGATTGTCAGTTTCGTTCCTACAATAAACAAACTACGAATCCCTAGTTCTAATCCATCAAATTTCCCGGACTATCCTCGCGTTTAATAACTTCCCGAACCTACCCAAATCCACCGGCCGAAAATAGAATCGAAATATAGAATAATAATACAATATAATACACTCGAAAATAAAATAAAACGATACAAACGTCCCGGAGTTGCGCCCCCGTTTATCTTCGTATCCGTCAGCCGTGAAAGGGTTGTTCAGGGGCGGGTCGAGAATCTCGAGGAGCTCAAACTCCGGGGCCCGATCATCACTCAGGGCCGGATCGGGATTTTCCGGGGCCCAACTCCGTGATGAGCCTCTTCGAATAAATCGTCCGATTGAGATTGATATCTGACGGAGACCGGAGAACGGACAAGTCTTTGAGCAGGAGATGGGATTTTTTTATGTATTTTTATTTGTCTTGTAGAAAAAAACGAGTCTTAGTCAATGTCGAGAAAAAATATTTAATACTTTAGATTAAGTTTCGCATGAAGGAAAGCTGTCCTTCGCGATAGTTTTTAATAATGATTAAATGCAGAGTTCCCTGTTAACGTAAATGTGGCGCCCGTAGTTTCGCCTAGTTTTGCTGGTACCCAACTAGGCCGGCCTAACGAGCTGACATAGAGTTGGGGTGCAGTTAAAAGGCGGGATGGTGGGCTTCCCTCGTTACGTTATGTAGATTAGTTTTTACAATTTAAAAACCGGTAAGATAATTGACGGCTGAAAAGGCCGAGAGGTACAAGTGACTTCGCGGTGATTTCGAGAAAATTTATATATTGTTTATTCCTGTACTCAACTTGCTATGAAAGTTGAATCAATCGACAAAATCAACTAATACACAGTTTCCCAAGTGGTGATTTCCAACAGTTCATTTCATTAACTTACTTGATATAATATTTATAATTAATCCCCACAGATATATCAATCATTATAATTAATTGATAATTATATGGTAAAACAATTCAATTTTAAAAATAAAATTCTTTCAATTTTTTTTTGCTATTTTTCGCGTTGATGTTTTTTAAAAACAACATGAAAAATCATTATAAGCTACATGAAAAACATTTGAAATCATACGTTAATGAGAAGGACGAGAAGGAAGGCAATAATAAATTTATTGAGTCGCTAATGATAAATATTGTAATTTCTGGCTCACGAAAAAAAAAGTGTGAAAAAACCTTGACCTAAAGTATAACATTTTCTCCTCGAAGATCATTCGAGAAGCATTCGTTTCAATGCGACGATAAATATTTATAGTATTTTAACGAATCCTCGCAACATCAACATAATCGTTCCGCACGGATTCTCACCCTTTCCCCGTTTCGCAATTTCCCTCCTTTCGATCGAAGCAAACATTAGCTTAAGTAGCTGAGAGCAGCATTACACACCGAAAGTCTCAAGTTTGTTAAAATCGCCCCGGGCGTTTATCCTCACATACATAAGGACTGAAGAGGCCAACGAATATAAGTGACTTCTAAAAGAACGCTCTCGATGCTCAGCATGTACTTAAGGGCGACAAATATGAAAACGTCTTAGTTTTAAGTATGTATTTTCCATGTATGAAAAATAATCAACGTTCTTGAGTAATTAATTGAGGCCATATATGCTGAGTTTTGTGTTAATGTTATGTGTAAAAGAATGAAATAATCAATCAAATTTGAAAAAAAATGTCGATAACTGAAAAATGATTTTAATAGTCGTTTTAACATGTGTATTAAATATGGAACAGTAATGTATTTTTATAAGAAATAGTCAAAGGATGACAAATATGGAATACTGAATTTAATTTAAATTTAACGGGTTTTTAATCCAACAAATCGTCAAGCAATAGTTTCATAACATATCCTAAAAAAATCACACTTCAAATTCATACCTGATATTGCTAAAAAAACATAGTAAAATATCAATCCTCAATATTTTTAGACTCAATGTTGATCTTGTTGTTTTTATTTTCGAAATCTAACAATAATACTTTCAGTGACTGATTGTATGCAAAATCAGCAGATGATCGAAATTGTAAGTAATAAATATCGCGATGTTCCACATTCGGCGCAAGTTTCATATTCATCGCCCTTCCTCTATATCCTTTTGCCACCGAATATATGAGTGTACATCGAAGTGATTCCTATACAAATCTCATTTCGGCAAAAATGCAACTTGTACCTCTTGGCTTTTCCAGTCGTCACATGTATTCCACTGTACCGTAACTGCTTCCATCTGATACGGTCGGACTCGCGTGCGACCGCGCTAATGCCCGCTTCATTACCGCAACAGTTTCGACGATAACGACCCACTACACGTTCATGTCGAAGCTTTTGTGTGACGTGGGCCTTAGGGGATGGGAAATTTCGAAAATCGGCGGGAAAATGCGAGTTTGATTTCGAGCGATCGTTCGGAGGACTCTATTGAGTCGCCGAACCGTTGCGACTCCACTGTATCGTTTTGATGCTGCAGTTTAGTTCGTTTTGGGTCGGTCTTTTCATCTCTGGTTTGAAATTGAAACGAATTCGAACTTCATTCGGTATTTCGAATACTAACAGTCAAAATCTTGGGGAAAGAGATGGAACGAACTGTAGTATTTGTCTTTTTTATTCGGCCGTTTTGACATCTCATAGTTGTAAAAACTGTGTGTAGTTTATATTTGTTTTATTCTCAAACCAGAGGTAAAAAAACCAACCCTTAGTTGGTTAATCTGCTGTGGATGGATCCTACACTAGTAAAATTATTTTGGTCTAGTGTTTTGTTTAATGTCGAACTTCGCTCAGTCTCTTGATAAAAAATGTGACATGTTAATTCGTAATGAAATTAGTTTCATTTTTATTCAAATAAAACTTTAACTTTTCACTGATTGGTGTTTGATTTTGATAAGATGACTGAAACTTTCTGGTTCTTTCTAATATTTTTACCCATGTCTACATATTTGCAATAAGAATATCAAACATGAAATACTACTTTTTTTTATTTTCAATTTAAATACCTTCCAAAATTAAAATTAATGATAAATTCAACAGCAGTCCTATTCCATATTTATCACCTATAAGCACATTCGTATATTTTTCATCATTTAATTCCATAGAAAACACCACAAACACATACAATGTAGCATCAATGAACGAATCGTTAAAGCGAAACAAAAAATCGAAACAAAACCCCACTAACACGAACGGAATTGTTCTTGGCCGTCATAAACGAACGAAAAAAGAGGAGAAACGGAACAAACATTGTATATTTGTTAAATGTTTTATAAGGCCGATATAATGGCGGAGACGAGAACCCATTTAGCCATACTCTTATTCGGTTTGCTCCATAAAATCTCGATTCGCAAACATTATATACACCGCAACGTCGTTTGCGCAATATCAATTTCGGATGATCCCGATTACGAAACTTCAACGAATGTGTATTTTGGCGATATATTTTTCATTTAACAGTAACAATTTTATTTCATTTATTCAACTTATAAACCTATAAAGAATTTATAAATATTTATTGAAAATTACTGCATTTCAATAACAACAAAAATATAAAAACAATATTCGAAATAGATTTGTAATCGATTGAAGTGTTCAGAAAAATATTTGACTAAAAAACATAGCATGTTTATATGTAAAGTTTTTGTGAAAATAATTCTACTAATCGAGACTTAAAAGCGTTTCGGTTATTTTTTTATATACCAGAAAAGGAAATGGCGGTATGTTAGCTCGTAACCTAATTTAGGCTTATTTTTAATTTAGAGGGTACACGCTCTGTAAAAGATTTTTTTGGAAGAATTTTTATGCGAAAATTGAGAGAAAATTTTAAAGTACCATGAGACACGATAGGTTATTTAAATTCTAAAATATCTATTACACATACAAAAAAGTTTATGCGTCGAAAAACCTATTTTGATTTTGTAGCACGAATTAATATCAAAAATCCTTGATTTCCATATGCGTCTTTTGTCCTAGAAATGAAATGAAATATTGAACACAAAACGCTGAATATCCTCCAAAAAATTATTTTATTGGCTTCTATAACGCACATTTCCAAAAAAACTACATATAATATTTACGATACCATATGACCTTATTTATTAAACATTAATCAAATATATCTACTCGTATTATATGTATATTCAAAGACAACGATCTAAAACGTCGCAAATTTTTACCTAGCACTTGAGAAATTTGAACGAATTACCACACACATTCGATAAACTCGAACACTTGCACTCAATTAGTACTAGCATGCGATTTTCTAGAATCAGAAACTGATAAGCTCTAAATGACAAGGATGACATTACGCAAAAAATAAAAACCTACCATTCTTTTCAAGTTTCTGACCAAAATTTTTCTTTGTCCTTAGTTTTGCACCCAAGAAATTCGAACGAATTACCACACACGTTTGATAAACTCGAATACTTACACTCAATTAGTACCGAGCATACGATTTTCTAGAATTAGAGACCGATAAGCTCTAAATAACAAGGATGACATTACACAAAAAAACCCGCCATTCTTTTCAAGTTTCAGACCCAAACTTTTCTTTGTCCGCAGTTTTGCGCTCGACAAATTCAAACGAATTACCGCACACATTCGATAAACTCGAACACTTGCACTCAAATAGTACTAGCATGCGATTTTCTAGAATCAGAGACCGACAAGCTCTAAATAACAAGAATGACATTACACAAAAATAAAACCTGCCATTCTTTTCAAGTTTCTGACCCAATTTTTTCTTAGTCCGCAGTTTTGCACTCAATAAACTCGAACACTTGCACTCAATTAGTACCGAGCATGCGATTTTCTAGAATCAGAGACCGACAAGCTCTAAGCAGCAAGGATGACATTACGCAAAAAATAAAAACCTGCCATTCTTTTCAAGTTTCTGACCCAAATTTTTCTTTGTCCTCAGTTTTGTCAGCGCAAAGGTCACGTGGCAAACAAACCCCCGAGGGTGCGGACGCCGGGGGCGAAAACTCCCTTCCGGGTTCGAACCCCGCCGATCTCCAAGGACCCCAATTCGATCTTTCAGCGTCCAAAAATGTGACGGCCCTTTTGGGCAAGACGGCTTACCTCAATTGCCGTGTCAAGAATCTCAGCAACAAGACGGTAAGTTTTTGATTTTATTTGATTTTCCAAATTTTTTCCAAATTTTCCGAATTTTTCCAAACAATTTTCTAAAACCATTCGAAAAAGATTTGCCTTTTTAAAAGTCAATATTAATTTATGATCTCTATGTACATTAGAATATTTGAAGCTTTATTGAGTTATGAAAAAAATTTTTTTACAGTCGTCCCTCGTTTAACGCGATTTTTTTTTTTGATGCGCTTGCAATAAACTCGCACTCGAAATAAGATTCGTCATGTCAATGCATTTTTTGGAAAAATATCGCACGCGTATTGGATATAATCGTGTAAAACGGGGGACGACTTTGTCTTAATTTATTTTGAGTTAACAAAAAACCTCATACGTAAAATTCTCTCTTCTGCAAATTTTTTTTCTACATTGTCTATTAGACGAGTAACCTTTATTGAAATTACGCTTTCAATTTTTATCGATTATAAATAAGTTTCAATTATTGTATATCAAATATAAATAATGGATTTAATATTTTTTCAGAATTTAATTTCACTTATAGTTTTTCGAATTCATGATGAATTTTCTACACATTAAAATCAAAATAAGATTTTGATAATTTCATACATATGTACATAAATAATATTAATATTTAAATAATTATTAAATGAAAATTTACCTTTCAAGTGACGAATATTTTTATTGAATCATTGCTTCTTCGAATATGATAAATGAAACATCAAAGCACCGAAATTCGTAACTGATCATTAAGTTTTCCGAGAATCATTTTAAGTGCTTCTATGAAAGTAAAATGAAAACTTTATAAACTAATTAGCCTCACAAAATGTAAAATCGATTGAAAACATGAATATGATTCACATTCGATTAAATTGAAATAAATTCTGATGATTATACGCGAAATGCTCAATAAAATTGCAAAATACAAGTATAAGCATTTTTTCAGTAAAACACGTAGCATGTCGAAGGGATATTATAAATTCTCTCAGACATTAATCACTTTTACCTCTCTCTAGTATTATTATTCTCAAACAGCGACAGGTGTGTAGTTCCCATGCATCAATTTTGCTTCCCTATAACTGGAAATTTTGTCCCGTTTCTCCCCGATTCATACAAGAGAAATTTTCCATCGTAAAAATGGACGATTCGTGTGGGAAAAATCACGAATACATTATTTTATAGCGAATTGCTTTCGAAGTACGCCTTTTGAGAATTATATTTAAAAACTTTCGTTATTTGAGATGGAATGAGAGTTCTTATTTATTTAACGAATTCAATGTGTTTTTTTCTTATTTATTCTCTAACGATTGCGAAAGAAATATATTTTTTATATGGTTCAAAAAAGTTTCCATCTTGTTCGAATTCTAGTTAAATTAAATTTTATTTGAAAAAAGTAACCTTCATAATACAACTTGAAATTATTTCAAAAGAGAATAAAAACATTATTATTAATATTATTTAAGCTAAAGCCATTTCATCATATTTTATAACGTTAATACGATTAATACATATTCATTGTGTAATCACTTCTGTTTTCACACTGGTAAATTATATGAATTTTGATAAAAATTTTCTTCATTAACTCATAATTTCTACTTAGTTATTTTATTTCATCGAATATGATTTTTTTCAGAATAATGATATCTCAACTCACAAGAATATCCATTACTAAAATATTGTATAAACAAATAGCATTCACGTAATACAAAAGTATATATTACGACTACTTAATAAGTTGTGTTGTATCTAATATACCCTTGAGATGTTTATTCGATCTGATTTTATAAAGTAAATGTAACTTTTCATATTATAAGCTATCATGAATCTTTAATAATTTGCAAAACATAAGACCTATCAATTAGTAACATTGCAATTTATCAACACCATATAAATAAATTTTTAATTCGGCTCAAGCATAAAATAACTTTTCATAGTGAAAATTGTCACTCTTTATATGATAGAAATGCGGTTTGTGTATCTGAATTACTGTCTTTCGAGAAACGATCATTAACTCATTTATTCATGTCCCCAGGTAAACTATTGAAGCGACGTTAAACATTATAATGGATTTATCGAAGCCTACGTAGGTACGTAATATGCGTAGGCCTCGCCATTGTTTGTGGAAAATTTGATGTGAAATTCGTTCTTCGTATTTTCAAAGCGAAACGTAAAATCGGATATGAAAAGCCCTTTAAATGAAAGTCAAAGCAAATGTACACGAAAAAATTAAAAACCTTACAATGATATGAAATTTAATATTATAAAAAAATATTTAATGTAACGCTCAACAATCATAATTTGCTTAAAAATATTATACGTTTTATTTTTAATAAAATTCTTCTCGTAGTTGTTTTGGTGTAATATCGAAAAAATATGAAAGAAATAAGAAGATTTCAATATTTTTCTTTTTCTTAATATAAACAAAACGGTAGGATGCGATTTGAGAGAAAAAATATTGGAAGAATATAATTATACAAACAAGCAGACCCGAATCGATAACTAGGTACATTTCTCAATTTTAATTAACGACGCTTCAGCTCAAAGCGAAATGCGAAAAAAAAAGAAAAACGAAGGGTATTTTTCTAATAAAGCGAAAAAACCTTTTCGTTTTTAGTCGAAATATTTATTTGAATAACCTAATTCGCTCAAAGATTTTGAATTATTTCACAATTTCCTTCCATAGAAGCGGAAAATACAATAGATCTCATACATACGAATATTCATTTATAATTTTATTAAAAATTAATAAATTCCTCGAATTCTTATTGTGATATAAAATAATAATATTTAATTTCAAATTATAATAATTGACGACCTTTTTTATCAAAATTAAGCTAAAGTAAGTTCAGAAAATGATTCTGTATCATACGTATATAGAACCATTTTTAATACTTAACTCAATATCGATAAAAAAGGTCACTTGTGCTCTTTTTAAAATTCAGCCGTCAATTTTAATATAATATTTGACTTCAAACAATCGAAAATTCTAATCAGTCGAAACAAAATCTAAAAAAGCGAAACGGTCAAAAATTGAACATCGAAGCACTCCAGATCTATTCGCCAATTAAAAACCGCTTAATTACCAGTCGGCGAGACGATACCTTTTTTTTCGTAGATTTTTTTTCCCAGAACCCTTAATGATAAAATTTCACGTGCAACAGCTGTAAAAAGCGAGACTCGCTCCCATGATTAATGAATATTCATTAAGAATCGTACGCCACTGTGCAGCTTCAGCAGCTTCGAATCGCAAAGTCGAATTTGGGGATTCGAAACTGGAAAAGCTAAACTAGCGATGCGAACAGTGACGTAACTATCCTTCCGCGAACTGAGGCAATTTGGACGGGCTCACAATTTATTTACGTTATAATATTTGAGGAGTCAAATCGGAACGTTCTCGTTGAATAATCAATTCCAATCAAATTTGATCGCCGAATCGGGATTCCAGATTATAATTGAAGAAATTTTTAATATCAAAGAAATCGATTTTTTAGTGAAAATGTTTGCCTTTAGTGCTATTTTTTTTTATTTGTATCAAAGAATTTATTATATTACCGACATTCATTAAAATTTAGAGACAAAATATTTTAATATTTTCAGATTTTATGCTGCAGTAGAATCTTAATTATCTGGATTTGTTAATTTTCAATGAATTTGGTAAAATTACAAGAAATATTTGATTTCTAAACAAAAAAAAAAAGATTTTTAATGAAAATACGCAAATATGAACAAATAATAATAACTCAATATGAATTCAATTATTTATCTCTTACAATTATAATTTCGATTAGTTCAAATAGTCCGGATAATTTAGATTCTACTACATATATTCAGAACATTTCTGAATTTTCATTTTTTTTTCGAAAAAATTTTAGCTGTGGCGCTAATTACATTTAAAAAATACTCACGATAGTATGAATAAAAAAATATTTTCGAGATGAAAATTTTAAAGTTTATTTATGTGAGTAGAAGAAAATGGGTTTATAAATTCCTGGGATAAAATTTTTCGAAACTAAATAAAATTATTTCCAAACTTGCACAATACCTAATATTTCAACCCTTCACATGAAATTACTATCTATTTTTTTCTTCCAAAATTATTTCATTCAAAACAACTCACATCCGAATCTTCCAGTCCTCTATTTCATATCGAAAAAATAAATCTAGAGGGCGTCCTACATTTTTTGCACCCGGGCCCGAAATTCCTAGCCACGCCACTGGTTGCAAAACCGGGGAGCCGAATTCGGGTCACACCTGGCGTATATGCAAAGCTCGGTGCAGCGGTTCTAAATCTTTCAGCGCGCTGCGATCGACCCGACAGTTTGGGAAGCCTTCACCTAGATTGGCCGCCCTCAAACTTCCCTTACGTATGTACTACGTGGTTCTATTGAAATTCAAATTCGTGTTGATACTGGGGACGTACTGGGCGTTTTATCGTTCGCTCATTTTACATATTTAAAGTGAGTGAGCTCTATGTGTGTCATGTGGATGAATACTGAAGAAATACGTACTTTCGAACAGTTAAAATTTGAATACATTAATATTTTTTTAATAAAAAATCTCATGTGAAAATATGTGTGTTCATATTAATCAAATTCTAGATCGGTTCATAGATATGTGTACATAAATTAGTATGATGTTCATATAAAATAATCTAGTTATTGATTTATAAAGTGCAACATTAATTATGCAATTGCAATTTAGGATATTCTTAATGATTACTTATCTTTTCATATCAAATATTCACAAGTATCAATTGTTTAAATAGTTATTCAATATTTAAATATAATCGTATTTGATATACTATGGAAAACCCAATTGACTTCAGCTGTTTATGTAATTAAATACTCATTTTATTAACCTGCCAAAATTCTTGAAATACCTTGTATACAACTTCACTGCCAAGTTCCCCGAGTTTCGCCTCGTATGGTATTTTAAGCAGGTATCTAAAAATTCGCACTACATAAATATTTTAATCATTAACTGAACACGCATTGCGTTACAAAACACAATTAAACAACCGTCACATTATTTCTACATTAAAATTTGTAAAAGTTCATCATAATTTCGATACCGTCTAAAATATTTTTTCGATAGCTTTTATTGAGTTATCTCTAAAATTTTCAACTTCATTCAATTTTATATGAATTTTCAATTCATGCATGATTCGTTCATAACTAAATTTAACTAACTCAATTTTTTCAAAAAAATACAATGTAAATCTCAAAGCACTTAGTGCAATCTTAATTTACTATGTGTGAAATACTTTTATAATTAAATACAATTAAATGACAAATATTATTTGGCCACCGGTTAATAAATCATTTATTTCAGAAGCCATTTTAATAAATTTTCTACTGTAAAGTAAACTGAACTCATCTACTTTCTATATAACATATAGAAAGTATAATATACACTTTGTTAATAAATCTACTTTCTTTCTATGTTTATAATATCTGAAAAATGGTATAATGAACTGATAATTTTGAAAAACGTAACGAACACATTCAATCTTTTTTTTTTACTTCTCTCCTATTAGAGTTAGTCACATTTAGCTCTGAAGGACTCACATATCGAAAACCCTGTTCATTATTTTGTAAAAATATGTATTCAACCCCATACATTCGCAGAGCACGAATTTCGCTCGTACGCACCCCGAAATTCACATTTGCGAGATTCGATACGTGACGAAAATTCAATTGGGCTTGAAATGAAAAATGCGGTTGCCGAATCGCTAAATCAATACATTTATATATCATATAGCTCGTAAAATACAGGCCTCGGTTTCGGTTGGACTCTGCTCTAGTCTAACCCGTGTCTGTGTGCCCTAAATGGAGACATATTTCTCTCCGGGGAGAGATAGATTCATTTTAAATCGATTCCCCTTTATTTCCTGGGGTCGACCTTCAATATGGGACCGAGTTGAACTGGTCTCTTGTTGGATACAATAGGCGGTTATTGCTCCTAACATGGGATCTACGTCTTATTTCAATCCTGCAATGCTTGCTGTTTAAGTGTTAAAAAAACGATTTTTTTTCAATAGAACTAAAAAGTTCGATTTTTAGTGATTTCATAAATATGGGCTGATTGTTAATTTCTTAACCGACCCTATATTTGACATTAATTGCACAACCGATATAGGAACAAAGATGCTGGAAGCTAATCACTTCGTCGAGTAAAATCCCCGGTTGCTGATAGATGTCACTTAAATTGTTCAATCTAATCAACCAAATGATTCGAGCGACACTATAAAGTGTTTGAGGAATCGTTTCATAAAGCTGTGAATTAACAAAATCTTCACATCAATTAATCAATTGATAAAAACGGAATGTGACTCAAGCCGAAAATAAGCTTAAAACCCAGCTTCATACCGTTCCACTATCAGTTTTTAATTGATTTCCTAACATATTTTGTAGAAATATATATAAAAAATACGCAACGCGAAACATCTCCCACCGTACTGCTTATTTTTTCTAAAACACCATAAGATCCGTTATATTTTTCCCCAGTCGCATCTCTAGACGCTTTTTCTTCTTGGGAAAGTTCGTGAGCGAAATTTCATTACATTTTTCTGGAATGTCAAAGTTGTCAACTGCTCGTACGCCATCACATAACTAATGGGCAACTCTCGTTGCCATCTTCTAATGTTACGTCACTGTATCAGTAGACCTTGCGTCTGTAATAGATGTTCTCGTCAAACAACTGACAGAAGAAACTAATGGTTTTTGCTTTATTATTATTATTATTTATAATTATATTTTTTTATAAATCGTAAAAATACATTGAATATGAATGAATATTTAATTGCTAATACTAGAATAGTTGTAATTGAATTGGATGCGACGTATTGTGAGTTTTACGTGCACCCTTAGGGAAATTTCACACGCAAGTGGTGCAACCACAACCACAACTTGAAAAAAGAGACGGATTTATACAATACCAAGGAGATAAATATTTTGTGTGTATATCCATCTTCATTGTATTGTATAGGTCTGTCATTTGATTCAAATTGTGGTTGTAGTTGTGGAATCGCCCTAAAACTGAACATAGATCATAAGATTTATCGTCAGTTGAAGAATGAATGTAAAAATAATTCTTGTCTCTTTCTCTCGCAAATTCATACAAGCTTCAATCATTTGACGATAAATATTATTGTATGTATTCAATTCAAAGTATCACCTTCACATTTACAAAATTCAAGTTCAACCACACTGTCTCATCAGTTCAAGTGCAAATATCCCAAAATTCAAAATCAGTCCGACTACACAAGGCCACACCTAAACGTGTATGCATATATAAAACTCAGAGCGGAGTAACTACGGCAGTTACTGCGGGAATATTTCATTAAATATATTATTCCGTAGTCCACTAGCAGCGTACAATATACATACGTGCAGAGACAGTTGGACACTTCACGATATGTGAGATATGAAAGACCATACGAGTCCCATTGTGCTCGGGCTGAGGCCAAAGTTGTATTCCCATAAAGTTCTGGAAGCTAATTGCCACGGCGATTAGCGAACGCAGTCGTATAAAGTGCAAAAGTGCCGAAACAACTAAACTTTTCGATTGTCGGGAGACAGCTTTGGGTTTCTGGCTCAGCTTTCAATAGACGCGATTATCCACGATTCTTGGGTGATATTTTTATATATATTTTTAAATCGAAAACACCCTATACATGTAAAATATATTTTGTAATAGTTTATTTTAATATTGGGTTTGCTCAAATCGATGAATACTGTCGAGCTTCACTTGATGAGCATCTCGCGTTAACTGGTAATTCGTATAACGATCAAAACAAAGAGTTAAAAAATTACTCGTGTAACGATCAAAGTTTGCACAACGAGTACATTGTGACATCAACTTTTCATATTTTAAATGACATTGTATCGTTTAACGAGATTTTTTTTCTACAAGCGATATTCGAGAGCGAATTGTGCTATGCGAAATATCTCTAAATGATTATTTAAAAATAAGTTACATATATTCAATCCCTTATTTGACTTAATAACTTTACAAATAACTAAATTCATCATTAAACTATATAAATGCAATTCTGTGTACACTAAATCGATCCAAAATGCAACTCAAACGCAATACGCAGTTTTAACCACAACAATCAGACCGAGATACGAGCTTAATCTGAACGTTTAATCGTTCGGTTCATTCGACAGATGAGCCTAGCAGTTAACTAAATTCTATTAATTATATCTTAACCATGAAAATCGACTTCAATTATGCTGAGATAATATAATAATATGAAGCCAATCCCCTCAGTAACGGTGCGCTATACAATTCGGTTATATTTAAGAGTCGTGTGCGAATTGGGATAAGATGTCTCGCATCGTATACCTTCACCTGATAACTACTGAATAGAGGTTTTCCTACAATTTACAATAATATAATATAATATAATTCAGCTTGAAGGTAAACGTGAAAATGCTCGGCGTAGTATATTCCCTGGAAAATTGATATTGTGATGGTATTAATTAGTTTAAGATGAGATGATCAGTTTTTATGTTTTCAGATGATTTTAAATTCAATTTAATTTGTTTTGATTTTAATTCGTTATCACGAAATTCTGAATAGATTTTGAATGAAAAATCATACACACATTTTCTTTTATAATAATATTAAAAGGCCATTATAAATTCTCACTATAAAATAAATGTAATACGTACTTCATTAATTTTTCTTTGAAAAAATTCCGAGAATTATGTCGTGTACAGATTTTAATCATTTTGAATAACTTAAATGGATCTGAAAAATAATCTTCGAGCTCATACAAACCGAACGAAGCAAAAGAAAATACGGCGAACGTCATAACGGCCTTTGCGCAATATTATATTATCATATTATTCGCCTTTGCCGTACAAATTACGAGCCGAATTTATTTATCAAATTTCAGAAACGTATTAGATGCGTATATCGTTGAATTACTTTGTGGAAAATTGCTTACACATAGGAGGAAAAAAATCGAATAAATACCGCGAGATAAACTTCGGACAACAAAGCGCGCACGGAAAAGACCCGGCAATTTAAGCATTTTTTTTCTACTTTCCTTTTCGCTATCTCTTGTTGTTTCTTTATTAAATTTATCGAAGGACGAATCGAGCACAAAAACGAATCGAATAGATATTGCAGATAGTGTTTTGAATACGAATATCCCCGCCGTTATTCAAACCCGAATTCGAAATATGTTCGCGAGAGATCGGACCCGCATAACTTACTGCATTGATATTAAACAAATGTACATAGAACGTAGGGGGGCTTCATGATTTATACATAGATTGGAATATTTTATTCAAAAATAATAATCGTCGTGTTTTTCCATTTCGCAGATATTGCTCGAGGTATCGTGGGTGAGGCACAGAGACATTCATCTGCTGACTGTTGGACGGTTCACGTACACTTCGGATCAGCGTTTCAGAGCTATTCACAATCCGCATTCTGAAGATTGGACTTTGCAGGTTAGTGTTTTTATATGTACTGCCAGTCCTCCAATTACTTTCTGTCAAAGAGAAAAACGTACTACAGTACATACTGCAATACACACTTACATCTGTTCTGAAATTTTTTGACGATTCGTAGATGGAGGACTGACTGAATACATAAATAAATTAGATCGATTTTTGTATATGTGAATGATTTAATCTAATTTTTAATTGCAGATTAAGTATCCGCAGCATAGAGATTCTGGTATTTACGAATGTCAAATTTCGACTACGCCTCATAAAAGTCATTTTGTCCATTTAAATGTTGTTGGTAAGTTAAATATCTAAATTTATGAATCTTCATTTATTTTTTCATAATTTTCAATAGATTTTTTTTGTAAAAATCCCTAAATCCCAAATACACTATTCAATTTGTCGTCAGTGGAGAGAGTAAAAACACTGGGGATATCTTTGGTTTTATAAATCTCGTTTACTTTCGGAATGTTAATAAATTGAATCGCCTGCCATTTGATTATCTTTCAAACCATAAAAATATCATTGCTAACAAAAGTAGTCAGATCACATAGACTACTAGTATTGCTAATCAAAAATAATATGAAACTCTTAATAATCATGTAATTAGGGTCTTCCAATCTATTATAAACTGAACTGTTTTGTATTGATGACTAAAATGTATCCCCAGTATCTATACTTTCTATCTTATTGCACAAGAAATTTCTTATCCAGCTCAAAACCAACATCTATAGTAAACACTTTCGACTGATTAAATCAAATTACTTTCGATTCGAAAATTAAATTTGAATGTAGCTCACAAACAAAATAACAGAATTACCCTGAGCAATTCAGCGACGGAAAAAAATCTTTTTGTGTAATATAAAGCGTGATCGATATCGAACTTTACGTTTCGATAAAAACCTTCTTCCATTCGTGTCAATTAATTGAAGTTCTTTCTGCGAACCGACTTATAGATCGTATCTGCGGCGATCGCATTTCGTTTCCTACTCTCAGACAATTCGATTAGATCGGTGCTTTTAAAACGTTTCCTTATCTCGAAGCGAATTAGTGCGATAAATCAACTTACGCCTGCCAAATGCATTACGGGGGTAACTTTTACCCTCAGACACAAACTCGCATCGTGGTACATAGCAAATTAGTTTTGTCTGTCCATTTCAGCTGAAGTCGAAATGCTCAAACCCCGACCCGAATAAGATTCTCCGAATGTACAAACTGAAGGGGATTCGACCGATCTTAATATCTATACTTGTGCTTATATTATGCTGAATCCTTTATCCGATTCTATTTAGTTTACTGTATACCGAATTCTTGATTTAATCAATGGTTTGTAGTATCATATCATAGAAGCAAAAATGATTGAACTTGAAGCATTATTCAAAATTCCTTTGATTCATTTCAATATCATATTTATCTTAAATTATAAATACACAAATTTTGTTTATAAAAGGCTACGAATTTGGATTATTTACTTCAAATTACACAACTAATTAAAATTGCTTCTAATTATCAATCTGTGGTAGAACAAATATCATTATATGGTATTTATCTTTATTATTCAGAAATTATATTTCACATATAAAAAGTTATGACTTTGCCAAGTGCTTTAGCATTCAAATTTCATTTTAGCCAAAAAATGTGTATTTAATAGCGATCAACTCTGAAAGCTTCGTTTAATGTAATGAAAATTATTCAAATAAAGAATGCTTGGTAAAAATTTTATTTTAATATTATATTTCAATATAAATTACGTGTGTTTTGATTAATTTATCCAAAATTGTTTAATATTCATATAAGTTTTATTTAACTTAATTTATTTTGTAAAGTTTTATAATTCGCAAAAGTTTCACAGACTGACGTTTTATTTGAATGCTCAGAATGATGTAATATGATAAAACGAAAAAAACAAAATAAACAAAATGCGAAATTCATCGACTGTAATAAATTATAATCCCATTTCTGAAAAACTTTCGAAATTTATCACGTGAATTATAAATAAAACTTTATCTCTAAAGCTTTTTCATTCACTGCAATAAATCATCGGCTATTACATTCCAGGTTCGACCATTTTTTCATTCAATTTATTAAATATATTTTTATATTCGGCTGCTATACACCCACATCATATTGACTCCCTTCGGCTAGAATCCGAGCAAAAATAATAAGCACCGACACGAAATAAAACGAAAAACACCCACATCCTACGAGAGAAGAGAGAGAGTAAAAAAAGCGATACACTATCCCGAAAACAACAATTTTCCAACGGGGGAAAATTGCCTCGATAACTTTCCCGTGAAAAAATGCCGTTTTCATATATGAAGGCTTCGTTTAGGGCACATAAAGTGCAGGGACCCTAGCCATCTTTTATTTAAGGACCTCGACTTCGGAACGATTTTTTGAATAATTTAGAACCTTTTCGTTCGGTTTTTGCCCGTCGCTTTCGGCGAACGATTAGGCTCAGTGCGCACGCTCAAAGGTCGACATTACTCAAATGACTCCCGATTCAAAACGAGGTGAATTTTCCATTTAAATTATACTTTTTAAATCAATTTGCTTGATAATCGATATTTTATTTTTCGCTTTATATAAAATATGGATGGTGAAATAATTACTCGGATGAAACTATTGATCTACAGTTGAATACAACAATCCATTCCAGAATATCGAGTTGTACAATTGACAAATGATTTTTAACATAAGATATAATGTAAATTAAATTAATTAGTTACAAAGATAATTGCTTAATTGAGTCTTTTAAAAAACAATAAATTCATTTACACTATTATTACATGAAAATTTCTTAGTCAGGTCAGAGATACGAGTTCTAATTTAAATCTTCGCACCTAACTCTTTTTGAATAAAACTGTTTCCTTTTTAAGCTTAATTAAATCATTTTTAGTTATTGTATCTATGCAGCACTGTTTTTAATAAAAATGACAGTAAAATATCATACATTTTCAGCAATTTTGTCCGAATCTTTTGAATATCAAGTCAAATTTTATTGATCAAAATTATAGCAATAGCTAGAGCTACACTGAATAACAAAGCGAACGAATTGCATTTTATCACCGTATTAACAAAAACAAACACTAATTAAACCACAGAATCCAATACCGCATTATACCTGCGCATAAAATTTTCAAATAAATCATTAAATATTCATCAGACTCGACACACAAACAGACAAAATAGACAATAAATCAAACTCGATTCCAAAAATTAACTCAATTTCACATGATTTCGAATCATTTTGCCCAATTTAGGATGAATATATCCACGTTTCATCTGATGGAACACCTCTCCGTGTCAATGTGTATATTGCGACCAGGGGAAACATTACTTTTGTTCGACACGCGCCGTCCGGGAAAACTCTGCGATTTTCCTGGACTTTTTTCTCTTGCTGCGTTCGTTTTATTTCATTTTTTCCTCTCCTCTCTTTACTATTTTTTTACACGACGAATATCAGAAGTCTGCGTCGAGGTTAGGGCTGTGAAAATGCCGGAAAAGTGTGTCGATTTTTACTCAATTTTCAATTTGCGTACATTTTTTTTAATCCAAGTGTTGATTATTCAAAAATCATCAATTTAATATATGAATTTGAAATATGTTTAATTAAAATCCGAATTCATATTTTTTACCAAAAATTTTACAATGGAATCCTGACATAAAAATGAATGCCTTGACATACGAATTGATTTAGCAAACAAAAATGCTTCGCTATGAGTACAATACTCCGACATACGTTCTAAATCCATGAAGTGTTGTGCTATTTTTAATTTATTTCATCAGAAAAAGTACATTTATAAGTCCGAAAAAAAATAAGGTTCTATATTATTAAACCTTTTTTGAATGCTTTTAAGTTGTATTTTAAATTGAAAACAGATTTCACAAGTAAAGTGATGAGAACAATTTAATTTGTTTGTTTGTTTGCAAAGAAACTCAATGTGATGCTTAAAAATGTAACTTGTATAAGAAACTTTAAAACTCAAAATCAGAATATCATACCACAATTTACCCAATACTCATAATCTTATAGATTTAAATTGGCAATCATCTGAGAGTATGACACAAGCTATTTTAATTCAATTCACATTATAATGCATGAAACAAAAAGTGCTTCAACATAAGCACTGTTTTCTAAAATGAATTTCTCACGTACACCGAAGTTCCACTGTATAAAATTTCAACTCTAGCATCAAATTCGATTATCAAACTTTAATTTAGACCACAAAAATACAAATTTTCCACATCCCTGTCTATTGGAGAGAACGGACGAGAGATCAGGCTCGCCTTCCACGAATCATAAATTTCCCAAAGGTTTCCTTCGTGACGTAATGGTTTTCCTCGCAACCGGGCCATGGGAAATGATTTTTTATACACGTTATATGGTGGACGAGTCACGGCATCCCATAAAATCGTTTGTTGAATTCGCCAAGCAAGTGTTGATTTTTCTCAAATCGACGTTTTATTTTCGCAGAGGCCACGACGGACATTATCGGCGAACCTGAGCTTTTCATCGATCGCGGGAGCACAATCAATTTGACTTGTGTCGTCAAATTTTCACCCGAGCCGCCTGCTTATATCTACTGGAATCATAATAACACTGTAAGTATATTTGTATCCGAATATTCTATATTATAAATACGCTAACGCTGCTTGAAATTTCGAGCGTGTACTGTACCGATGCAGACGCGCTAACCATTCAGCTATCTTCTTACTCGAGCGTACGATAACTTTTTGCATGACTGACACTAATTTTAATTCCAAATTATGTCAGACGAATCAAATCATTTCACATTCCCTTCATTCGAATTAAATTTTCAGAAATACGCTACAAAAAAATTCTCAATATTCGTCGAACCGATTATTGAATAGCGTTAAAGTCGAAAGCATGCAGCCGCTCTGGAAAGTTTACGATTATTAAACGGCAATATGTGAACGGGTGCGATAACATAATTTCCTCGGCAGTCCGAAGGGAAAAACTGAAATAAAATCGCTTTTCCGAATCGCCTATTTGCCCGCACGTACAACGGAATGACCACACGGACGAGAAAATAAACAAAATCGCCCCCATTATGCATGCAATATGAGCAATATATTCTTCGCGTGACGCCGAAGGCACGAAAAACTTTTACCTACCGATTTTTTTCTTGCTCTCTCGTATTTTTTTACGACCGCTGAAAAATTTTCACGATAAATCCCGTCGACGTCGTGACACTCATAGCTTTTGACAAACGCCAGATAACGATCTGGGGCCGGACATTAATTCGGGTGCGCCGCTTCGAACGCGTCTTCAATCATTCTTAATGATTTTTTTTTCCACCTGTATGTTATTGAAATTATCTATAGATGAATATATGTGCATTCAAATATCAAATACATATTGCGATTTGTAGTCCAAATTGATGGTCAGTGGAGAGAGTAAAGACAAGTATAGGTTTGATTGGAGCACACATTCATAAATTACAATTGTGGAATATTTGTTAATTTACTCGACGTCACCCTGCAAACGTATAGTGAAAAGTTTATTCGTTTCTTTCGCGTGTAATGTATTTATATAATACTACGCGCGAAAGAGACGGACAGACTTTTCACAATGCGCTGGAAGGGTGACGTTATGCTACGTGCTTATTTGTTAACTAGTAAATTTGCTTATTTTACATTAGTTTGAACGATTCGAACCCACCAACTCTGATGAATTGAGCTATATCTTGAACAACCTAATACAATATACGATTTCTTCTCAATTTCAATGTCACGCTCTTAATAATTACATATGTAATTTTGGATAATCTCAGTCTCCTAAATGCTCCAAGTATCCTCAATCTATAAATTGTATTGATTTTAATTAAACTATTTTTATCGAAAATTAAATATCCGAAAGGAAATTAGAGGTATAATACCAAAGACATCCTCGGTATCTTTGATCTTTTCTAGCTTAAGTTAAATTTTTTTTTTTTTTTTAAATAATCTTTTTCTTTGATTAGATAATAAGCTATGAATCTCCTCGTGGTGGAGTCAGCGTAATAACTGAGAAAGGAGAAACAACTACATCGTTTTTGCTGATACAACAGGCCAAACCTTCAGATTCGGGACAGTACCAATGCAATCCTAGCAATGCCCAACCGAAGACTATTATCGTGCACGTACTCAATGGTAAGCTAAAAAATATATTTTATATAAGCAAACTATTTCATTACCTCATAAGTGTGTTTTTAATCGATTCTTTGAAATGAAATTTATTGAAAATCTAATAATATGTGCATTACCATCAGAACTACGCTCTCGTTTTAAGAATTCGATCAATTTTGCTATCATATGTTCATCTATTCCAAGTTTTGATTAGAAAATATTCAAGTATAAACATCGATCGTCCACGAGTTCGCTAGTATGCAATAAAATAGTATCAAATAAATTTAAAAAAAAATCAATTTCAACGAAAAACAAACCATTTCAAATCAATCATTAGCATTTATTCTATATTTGATCAGCGACGACAAATTCATCAGAAACGACACGTTTATTTACACATCGACAAGACCGACGACATCAACATGGACATCTAATCCTCAATATATAGAACGTATTTACAGTTCGTTATTTCATCGCAAGGCCACTTTGACAGTTTACAGACGACTATCGTCGTCTAACGTTAACAGTGAGATACGCGAATGGGAAATCCTCGTTTGTATAGAAGAGCAGACCGGACTTGAACAACTAATCTCTCCGCAACGACGAACACTAGCCTTCGCTTTATCTAATGCCATGTACGCACACGAGTGTTCATTACGTGCTGAACAGTGTAAATGAACCACTGAGAGTTTCTAGAATCGATATATTGACCAGCAGTATGGTTGAGATGAGAAGAATATTGAAAAAATCAAGACAGTGTAAATGTTTTCAAATGTCTGTTCCATTTTAGTGGAAATTATTACAATATGAAAAAACAGAACTCAAAATTATGACAATTGCAAAATTTATAGAAAAGACATAAAAACATTATAATTTGGTACTACACCACTGATACAAACCAATCTTGTGTGTGTTTCTAACGAAGGTAGCATACGTAACTGTCTTTAGTGATTTCAATGAAACTTGATAGAAATATAAATAGTGTATTCATAGATGAGGCAATGAACGATGAACACGCAGCTTTCATCAGTTTTCCGGTTATTGCCGATTTAAGCTTAGAAACATTTACGAAAATATCATATCTCAATATTATATTTTTTTTGTTCATATGAACCGTTATCAGTTTACATTTATTGTATTTTAGTATCTAATTTAGAACGAATCAAATCCACTCTTATTATGTTAGTTGTAAAACAATTCAATTTATAATAAACTATTCATCTATTATTCAATAATCCATGTATTGAATAACCTATTTGAAATAATGCCTACTAATCTTGACGCTATCATTAAAACACAATGCGATATAATATTTCCATCCTGAATTCAATTTATCCCGATATATTTTAAGCGTAGCCCACTTTCGCCTTTTGTTCGTTTGTCCAGATGAAAACATCCCTTCCAAATAGCATTATTAGGACACAAAGCGAATTTCACAAAAATAAATCCGACACTAATTTTGTCGAAAAAAAACTGTTTGTCTTCTCTGAAAATAATTTTCTTCTCCTTTTTCAGGTGAATATCCCGCTGCTATGCAGAGAGGTGGTCAACCTTTGCATTTGTCGTCGAAAGCTCACAAATATCTGCTTTTGGCTGGGCTGTTTCTAGTTCTTTCCTGACATCTATTTTTCGTTAATTTTCGATTTTAAAAAAATTGAAAGTGTGCAAATATGCGCAATCGCGACTAATTCGATTCACCGTGCCACAGTGAAACAGTGTTTGTACGTTGTACCATGAAAAATATGTATATGAATTAAAATAACTATTTATACATGAAATGTTGAAGTAAAATATATTAGTGTGCTTGTAAATATTGGACATGTAACTCATTCCATACACAGGTATTAAAATATATATAAATATATAATATAAATTAGATAGAGCTGTAAAGGCAAAAAGTGAGTGTTTTTATGTCAATATATAATAATGAATTAATGTGTAAGAGTTTCCAATGCTGATATGTGATTTTCCTACAAACTTGTACCGAATTTACTAATATTTTTGAAAAAAAAAGTTACATTCCTATTTTTTCATTCGTTTCGATTTTCAACTCGTTGTTGATTATTGTTTTTATTTTCATATACTGTACCCGCTTTCCGTCTCTTAGCTGTTATGAAAATACATAATATTTACATGATGTTAATATTTAAAATTATAAAATATATTATGAGAGAATTTATTGAAGATAATGTTAGTTTATTAGGTGAAAATAGCATCATATTTTACCATTTTTCCGAAAACATAACAATGTGTGTATTACGTAACACAGTGAGAATGCAAAAAAGTATAATTAATTAAAAAAATATAATATATTACAATTACGATCATTATTATTATTATGATTATTATTATTATTGTGTATATTGACATGATTCTCTGTGATAATTTATGTTGTAAGATGAAACATAGTTTGAATGTAAATACTTAAAAATAAATAAATATCATTTAAATCAAATATTTTTCATTTATCACAAAACATAAATATCTCACACATCCAAGAGTATTTCACATGATACTGACTTAAGCAACATTTTTTCAAAATGGTGACTAATCTTTTAATTAAATTTAACTACAATATAACTTTGCTAGTTTTTTTTTTTTGATCAGTTCATATTAATATATTTAGAAATATATTAGATAAGTCTTTAAATAATCAGAAATTATATAAACAGAAGATGGATCTAAAACACTAGCGACCAGCCCATTGAATATATCAACGTAGTTTCAACCCGTTGAATATATTTACGCACAGTTTCGGAGCGTTACATGGACACACACACACACACACACTCAGACACAGACTCACAGAATAGCGCTATTATATAGTTAGATTATTTTAACGTATACTAACATATCACAACCAAATAAATCATTAGTCAATTAATACAAATAGTATTATTATGGCCGGTGCACATCTATCTCAATCCGTCTGAGATAGAAAGAGAGCAACATGTCGCATTCACACACAAAGAATTGAATGTTTATTCATCTCTTTCTAACGACGTCTAGGAAGGTCTCAGACAGATATGCGCCAGCCATTAATCTCTGATACACATCCCATACATTTTTGCCCGTCCTCACTTCCACGATATTATTCAACTTACGCACACATGCCTCCCTTCGAACAACACGCAAACACAACATCCTCGATCTAACTAAAAGAAAACACCCGACAGGCGAAAATTCCCAAAACCCGAGACGCCCCAGAAACGAAATCAATTTTAATATTCCGAACTTAACCAAACACGACAAAGGTCAAACATCGATGGCATTTCGAAGCCGGGCTCGCATCCCGCGGGACAACCTAATATAGACAAACGACTCCTCTCTAAGACACACCAGAGCTCATAAACGAGGACGGATAGTTTGCCCGAAAAATCAAAACGATACCATTGTTTCTACTAAGGGATACGTCCGACATAATTGAGTGGCGTCTGCGGCTGATGAGACCCGGATTCGGTCGAAGACGATTGTTCGCCGAAGAAAGTTATCGACTGTCCCCACAACCTTAGGGGGAGACTTGAGACGGGACAAAAGAAGCGGTAAAGCTCTCTCGGCGGTGGCTTCATTTACATCGCAAGGAGGAGGTTTCGGCGGTTGAGTGGTTAGGTTTTTCCTTAGGAAATATATGTAGGGGATGATAAAGAGAATCGATCGATCTAGGAGACTTTATCTCCGTTTTCATATTTTCGTATTTAACTCCTTTTTGGAAAATTATATATCAAAAAAATAGAGTCAATTTAATTAGATTTACTTTGGTACTATGTCTTTGAGTTGCGATTTTCTAAAAGGAAGCACAAATTAAAAGTAAAAATCCTCTCCCCATTTTTACCTATATTATGTGACGACTGAATAGGTCAAGGGGTACGAGTGACATTTTTGCCGAAATTGAGTTATGTACAGAAATTGCTTCTATGTACGCTCAAATATTTGCTAGCAAAATGATATAAACGAATTTAGAACGTGTACTGAGATATATCATCAAATCACTCGACCTCCTCCTAATACATGGTACATGCTCTAATTTGAGATCACTTTTCTCAAAATCACTGCGAAGTCACTTGTACCCCTTGGCTTTTTCATTCATCATGTATAATATTTCGTGTTGAAAAACGTGATCAATACTTTAAGAAGGAAGCTCATTATCTCGCTTATGATTATGATATGATTAAAGAACTTTAGATAAACATACATATTATCAATATAAGCATGTGAATATAGATTGATATGAACAAATATATCTCACAGGATTTCAAGAAGTACGGGTATAACATTTATGCATACTTCTTACGATTAGAAGATAGATGCTATACAGAATTAAGAATCCATTATTTTTGCTACGAAAATGTATGTATTCGAATAAAATGAGTCAATTAAGTTTAACGTGTTTTATACGAACTAAAGAGTTGCAGACTTAGAAGAATTAAATCGATTTGCATAATTATATGTTCGTTGTTAGATTTCAAGACGTGACATATTCTCGTCGTTTCAATTGAGACATTAAGACCCGAAGAGTCTTACCATTTGTGATTCCACTTAACCATTATATATTTTTAAGATTAATATACGAACAATACTTCCATTCAATCATTATTCTAAATTTATAATTAAAAACTTAAATCAACTTGAGGAGTTAAACCGAAAATTTTCTTTTTTTTAATAATTATACTTTTTTATGGAGTTTATGATTTATACAAAAAGTCTATAGCATATTTTGAAAAAGAAAAAACATCACAGGCTGCAATCAATATTCAACGCATAACAGGCTTTCACGGCGGCGGACACCTACCTTCTCGAGTTCTAAGATTTTTTTCGAATTTTTTGCCGCCTTTTTGATTCGCGTTTTTGACACTCGAAAGATTTATGGGACGGTCGAGTTTTTGCTCTCACTCCGTCGCCAAATTATTCTTTGATATTATTAGCCGGCCATTTATATTCGCAATTTCGCGGAAAACTTTTTCTCGGAAGGTTAAAGTTACACAAAAACTCGTATTGTCCCGTCTTCGCGCAAAGTAAGTACGTGTGTCTTTGACTAATTTGGCGATTTGTTACGGTGAATTCCTCGCGAGAATCCTCATATTGGATATTAAACTATTCGATTAGCGCCCGAAGGGAACGTGTGTCATAGTATAATGTAATATGGCGAAATATTATTAACCTTCCCTTTACTAGGAATTAATGGCTAATAATAATAGGGAGCAGTAATGTTTTTGGCGGATGTTACGACCATTAGAGGCTTACTCGAATTAAATTATTAATTTGTAATTTAATGTGGATATATGAAACCTAACATCGAAGTTGTATTATGTTTTGCTTGTATTTCTATGGTTTTAAATATTCCAGAGTGAATATAATAATTTGATGTTTCGTAATAATATGAATATGTATTTTCAGTACAGAAATGATATGTATTGTTATGAGTGCTTAATTGAAAAATGTTTAATTCATACCGTGAAATGCTGCAAATGAGTAATATTGAAGCAAAAAAAATTTTAAAAAAGTTCGAAGTTGTCTTATATAAATAAACATATTCTGTGAAATTTAGAGTATTATTTTTCCATGGCCAAATTATTGTTTCATTCTGATTAATTTTACTATAACTATATTAGATGACTTCATTTTTTTTCAAAGTATTGTACTTCATCACGATATTACGATACTTTTATACTTTCACGAAAAAAGTATAAGTTTACACAAAATAGGATAAATTCAGATATTTCACAATTTTTTGTGATAACTATAATTTTTTTTGAATCTAGAAATATAGTCAACTTATGCGGGATAATTTAATTTTAAAAAAACCTTATGAAGTCTCATACATTACGAGGGAAGCCCACCATCCCGCCTTAAAACAACACCCCAACTCTATGTCAGCTTGTTAGGCTGGCCTAGTTAGGTTCCAGCAAAACTAGGCGCAACTACTGGCGCCACATTTACGTTTACAGGGAACTCTACAATAAATCATTATAAAATCTATCGCGAAAGACAGCATTCCATACCAAGGAAGTCTCTTACAGTGACGAGGTTATAATTATTTATTTTTTATTATTCATTCAAAATAAAAAAAACAATCAAATAATAAATTCAACAAAGATACTTTAACACATTTTTTTTTTTTTTTTGAAAAACCAAAAATACACTTTATAGTAAAACCGATAGTAGTGACCTTCCTCAACTCAAATATTCAAAAGCTAAATATAGAAACCTTTCGTCGGATTTTCGGCGGCTAGCAATATTCAAGAGGTTCTATTCTCGCCCGGGCTTATAAATAAAAAGTTGAATAATAAAATATCGCGAGTGCGTCACTGAACATCGCATCGCGTTCATTTCCGCGCCAGGGCCGGACTGGCGCGCCGTACAAAAAAAAAAAAAGGAGCGCGACTCCGAAATAGACATACGTGGGCCGGCGCCGTTTTGCCACGGCACTGGAAAACGGGCGCTTAATGGGCCGCCGATTAAATATTAAATTCAATCCCGACCGTTCTGGTGGGTGGTGAAAGGGGGTGGCGAGGGTGAATGTGGGCGGTGTGTGTTCTAAAGCGCGAATTCGAAAGTCGACGAATCGAGTGAAGGTCGGACTTAATTGGTGTTTGATTCGATTTTACAGGTTTTCATATTGCACATGTTTAAGGGTTTTTTTTTTCAAACTATTGATTTTTTTTAATTTTTTTTTTTTTGCGATCGTCAGTAATTCATTCACAACGCTTAATTTTCATATTGCAGATATTGACTGTAAAGTTTGAAACAAATTTATATGAAAGAAATTAATTTAATATGAATAAATATGACTTTTATTTCCCATGAAAGGAGAAAGGTAAAAAGTTAACCAAAGTCACAGGTCACGAGTTGTTATTATTTTGATAAACATTCTTATAGATTATATGAAGACTGGAAAGGACAAGGGATACTAGTGAATTTTTTGCCAAAATTGAGCTATGTACAGGAAAATGTGCCGAGATATATGTATGTATCATCGAATCACTTGACTTCTTCTTAATACATGTAAGTACAGCTCAACTTTGAGCGCACTTTTCTCGAAATCACTTGTAACCCTTTGCCTTTTCAGTCTTCTTATAATTTATAAGACTGTTTATCAAAATATTAACAATTTTTGCGATTTTGCTCAACTTTTTACCTTTCTCCTTTCATGAAAAAAAAAGCATCATATTTATTCGGTATGAAATTATTTTTGTTCGAATAGATATGTTTCTAACTTTGCAGTCAATATCTGCAATATTTGATTTGTATTTCTATGATTTTTATGACATTAAAAGTTTTTCTCAAAAAATTGACCGACCCAATTGGATGTCTTTTAAAATTAACTACCATCACCAAGATGTTAAAATATTATTTATCAATGCACGAAATTCTGATTTTTTTTTTATAATTTTAAACGAAATAATAATTTTCTTAAAAATAAAAGAGTACTGTTACAACATTACCTAAAAATTGAAGCATCCACTTTAAGAAAGAAAAAAATAAATGGTCACGTTAATCATACTGATAAAAGGCATCAACCCTATTTCTCATGTGAAATTTTTTTTTTAAGATTATGTCTGCTGTATAAAATACATATCTATAAAACTATTTTTAGTATATTATCCACATTTATTTATGAATAGATCCGCTTACGAAACATCAAAAAAGTGACAAATCAAACTGTAGAAAAAAATCAACCTATTGTCCTTGAGAACGAAAAACACCGATAATTCAACGAAAAACATCATATTCGAGTATAAAATAAGATCAAATTACAAGGAAACATCGGAAGGAAAGTATAGAGCATGCGAATGTCACATGTCGCGTAACGTGTCCAATTTGACAGTGAAACACCTGAGCGAAGACAATGCTCGGTGCAAAAAAAACTTAAGTGTGTGCTTGTACGGAATTGGTCGTGTTTTATTCAATGATGCTATACGGGGTTTCGTCTGTTTCGGAGCACATGTGAATATGTAGGAGATTCATATGTATCGTATGAGCCGTTCAGAGCTCGAAGCGATTAACTCCGTGTTTTGAAAATAAGTGAGATTTGTATGTCAGAGTAGTTAGTAGAGTCGTAAGTTTCTATAATACAAGTACAAGTGATATTTTAGCCGAAATTGAGTTATGTACAAGAATCTCTTCTATGTACCCTCATATTATATATTTGGTAACAAAAGGATATAAACGAACTTGGAACATGTACCGAGATATATCATCAAATCACACGACCTCTTCCTAGTACATGTAGGTACATGGTCAACTTTGAACGCTCATTTCTCGAAATCACCTCAACGTCACTTGTACCCTTTGGCTTTTTTAGTCGTCATATGTGAAATATTTTTTCTGAATAATAAACATATGTATATGACAAAATTTATTTGGCCACCGGATAATAAATCGTTTATTTCAGAAATGATATTAATTAATTCTGTGCTGTTATCTAAATTGACCACATCCGTTGCTTATAATAAACAAAATGTTTAATATTTCTGAAAATTGAAATAAT
This sequence comes from Cheumatopsyche charites, assembly GCA_024721215.1. Taxonomy (NCBI): domain Eukaryota; kingdom Metazoa; phylum Arthropoda; class Insecta; order Trichoptera; family Hydropsychidae; genus Cheumatopsyche; species Cheumatopsyche charites. The sequence continues at coordinate 2,569,426 of CM045587.1, forward strand.
GAAAGGAATTCGTTAGTTTCTATGTGTAAAATATCATTCGTGAATAATAATGATAAAAATCATTAACTGATAATTTTTTGGGTACCAGATAGTAAAAAAAATATTTCCGAAGCAATTTTAATTAATTCTGAACTCTTATCTAAATTGGTCACATCCGTAACTTATAATGAACGAAATGTTAATAATTTCTGAAAAATGTAATAATGAAAGAAATTATGAAAAATACTAAGAATTGGTCGTATTTCTTAAGACTTACGATTAGTTACGTTTAGCTTTGAAAGGCTGATACTTTTGTATGTATTATATTTACATGTAAGTAAATGTGCGTGGGATGTGAAGATGTAGCAATGAAAATTGGATAATTTGTACTAATTGAATTTGCTATTGTTATAAGAACTAAAATTTTATTCGAGAAGAAACGTTCTCGAATAAATTTCTATTAATTAATCCATGCCAATTAGAATCAAAATTTCTGTCACAATCAGTTTTAAAATCAAATCTTGATATTTTCTTATTTCAAACTTCACTATCCTAGCTTAACCTTACGAACTCGATATGAATCCTAAATTGATTTAAAATCACAATTTTATCCTATCTCTACGTTATACATAGAACGGTATACTGCATTAAATTGTGGTGATATTTATACGGGAACAATTCCAAACATTTCAACATTCATTCCCACAGAATCAATCTATAATAAATCGAACGTGATTTATATTCACAAAACCATAGAATTTTAAACATTTCACATAAAATACTTCGAATTACCTCTGTAATCGTGCACTAGAAACGTTTGCGGTTGCGTTTAGTAACACTCATATAGCGTAATATGTTTATGTAGGTCATGTGTATACACAAGCGACCTACAAATGCAAACACCGTTCAAACGGTTAATTAATTCATTTGCAAAATTTACACAGGGTTTTGAGCTTTTCGCGTATGTTAATACCAAGATATTAGACTGCCATTCGTCAGATGTAGCCTTCTTGTGGTACGCACTCACGTGAGTATTCCTTGCGGTCGAAATTACTATGTAAATAAATAAGAAGATATACGAATCGATTCTCGGATCTAATCCGTGATTATATTATGTATCTCTAAGTGAACTCTTAATTGTTAAATTATTCAATTTTCGTTATGACTGAATCGATATGTAACTTTGTAATCGACAACTTTATAAAAGTTCCTACTGATTCCAATGAAAATTTGTAGAAATGTAGTGTATATGTAGACTTTAAATGGTTGTGAAGAACGAAAACGCAAACTTTCATGTTTGATAGGTTCATTGCCAAAATTCATATTTTAACTTGAATTTTTTATATGGTTTGTTCAACTTATATCAAAATTTTTATTTTTACCTTTATCGCATTCAAAATATGTCAAAAAATCATTCCGTTAGAGCACAAAACTTTGATGACTAAAAATCTATTGAGAGTTGCATTTTCCAACTTCATTTCTCTTTCATGAGTATATTTATACATTTCTGAAAAAAATATCGAAATCGTTCGAAACTTTTAAGAAATTTCTCTTTATAAGTCATATTGAACCAATTGATATCTAAAGAAAAATAAACGAAAACATTCATAATTTTATATCGTGATAAATCAAATAAATATGAAGCCTATTTATAAATTTATATCTCGTTCATAGGGTTCGTATGCAAATTTTGCATTGGCGTAATGCGTATTTTGCTTTTCCGTGCGAGAAAAAAAAATCCAAAAGGGAGACTCGCGTGTTGAAATTTTCGTAGAAAAGCGGAAAACTTCGCGTCGAATTTGTTTCAATATTAATCACGGAACTTCGTCGGCGAAAAAGTTCAATATGGAAATTCATGGATTTATTCACCGATGTGAAATTTTAATGAATAAAATAAAAGTCGAACCTTCGGATTCTGCAATAATATCCCGTGCCTAATGTCTACGTCATTCTAGCGGAAATTATGCATCGTTCTTTCGGAAATGTGTACAAAGTTATATTCGTATTCCTTACCTACTTTTATGTTCAGATTTATAAATTAGTAATTAAAAATATTTTTGATATATTAAATAATTTTCTTTTGTGCAGATAAGTAAAAAATACAAAACGAAACATTTAGATTGTCGCATATGTTTAATAGATACATTATGATTTATGAACTGTTTACTCAATAGCCCGATTTTCTTTGAATGTACAATGCACATATGTATAGACTGTGAAACTCGCTCTATTAATCAAAATTTATATTAAGATAAGAATTTTGATATAGAATGGCAATTACAATAAATATTGACCTTCTTGATAATAATACCTTTTAAACGACACTACTAAAACATCTATTGTAACTGGGTTCTAATTTTCCATTATTCTGTCATAAAAATAATATTTGAAACCAATTATTTTCATTTATGCATGATATAAAAAACACATCAGATTAATGCGCGTCTACAATAGACACATTAAAATCTATGGACCGTTTCTTCAATCATTCAATTTTCTTTGAAAAAGCGTTGAAATTTCATCAGACAATAGATCTTAAAATTGATTGAGTCTAATATGGACAAAGACATGAACAAAGAGCCTCACAAATTGTATAAATATCAAACACACTCCAAAAACTCGAACAAATTGTATTCATAACAGGATCGAGAGCACTTTGCTCGCCTTTTACAGGACAACAATTATTCCTCCTGGAGAGTTGTACAATAAATTTTCACAACGCAACGGAACAAATTAAAGCTCGAATAATTGCTTCGGACTTTTTTCGTTCATGTTCTCGATTTGCGTACTTTTTTTTCTAATAAATTGAGTCCTGTCTGATGAAAACTACCAATTTGCGTCGATCGCTTCGCTTTTATTCGCGACATTAATTACCCCATTTTACTTACGTAGCAGTTCGAGGATATTTATTACGGACAAGTGGCAATGGGTAACGATTTTTTAAGTGCATTTTAAATGTATATTTAGATGAAAATTAATATAGTTTTTAAGCAAGTAATTTTACCTATTTATACAATTTTACAAGTAAGCTATAATGCAGAGACTCCAGAAAGATCATTATGGTGCACACAAGTGTCACTAAATAGATAGGATCTAATCAAAACATGTATGAGGTAAGAAAAGATGATGATTTGCGAAATCATTTCATGAAATGTTAAAATAACACTCTTTGTAAATTAAATAAATCCAAATATTTCAAAATAAACGATCAAATCTCCATATCAATTAATCATTTAAGAAAAATGACATGTGATTTACCAAAATAAAACTGGAATCCACGCTTTCCAAAGTACACTGAATCGACACCGCATACACATACGTTTTATGCTGGCAATTATTTTCATTTACGTTTTCACTTATCTAATTTTGAATCTTTAATTAAAATAATTCATTGATTCGTGTGCTGAAGCACGCTTGGCGGTTTCAATAAAATCCGATGCCAATTACATATGGTGCTATTTGCAGAATGTTGTGTTTCGAAATAAAATATTCTATTTGCTCTGCACAAACTCGTTCGACCATCATAATCGAAAAACGATATTTAAAAAACGTAAAAGTGCTCAAATAGACATTACTGTCGATATATTTTTCGAATTATTTCTCATACATCATATAACTATTTTTTTATATATTATATATTTTCTTACACCATTTCTAGTATTTGATCAAAATTTATGAAGTTTTGCATTCATAACTTGCATATTTTCACACTACACGAACACGAAATGCATAAATCCGAGCGGTACAATGATTTCAGTTCACATGTCGGCCATTTGACTATAAATCAAAATTCATATTCAAAGCTCATGCCACTTCATCTTTTGATATCCGGCCATAATCTAGTTGAATCGAGTACACTTTATATTACTTCGCTACACTTTATTGTTACTCCACTCGAATCATATATTTAAAATTGTGATGGTATTTTTAAACTTTAGCTAGTCGAAAATTAACATATGTTTCTTTCAAATGAATCATTTAACAGTCTTATTTTACTAGTAAAAATGTTTTTAAGATAAAGAATTCAAAATATTTTATTTTCAATGATCTAAAGGGGGGTTAAAATGTGTTCATCTGGGGACTATATAAAAATATGAAAGCCATATTTTTAGAATTTACATCAAATATTACTTAAGAAGAGAGGTTTCATAAAAATCCCCGCCGATTTTCACAAAATTTCGAAAGAGATATTAATAATGTTGAACAGAAAAAACGCAATGTTAATTACTATTTCGTATAAATCAGGTCAAAATTAAAAAAAAATGTTAGATGCGATAATGATATAATATTTCAAGTGAGTTCTTATTGTGAACTGATTTATAATATCATATTTCTTATTCTAATTTAAATAGTAGTAAATCCTATTACTTATATTACAGGTAAAAAACCTATCTATATAAGCACACAATAATCCTGAAAAGTTCCATCGAACACATTCAAGATTTATTAAACAATATTCACACATGCTCATAAATTCATTTTAATTTACACAGATTTTTACAAAATTTCATAATAATCACTTCAAACTATCACAAAACATATGACAACTGAAAATTCCAAGTGGTACAAGTGACTTTGCGGTGATTTTGAGAAAAAGACGTTCAAAGTTTAGCATGTACCTACATGTAGTAAGAAGAAGTCGAGTGATTTGATGATATATCTCGGCACACGTTCCAAATTCATTCATATCTTTTTACCACCAAATAAATGAGCATGCACAGAAGTGATTCCTGTACATGACTCGACATCGGCAAAAATGTCACTTGCACCCCTTGACTTTTTCAGTCGTCATATTAATTAATTCGATCACGACCACACAAATCCAGACCTCCATTACGACAGACCCTCAATTTATTCTAAACGTCACAATCCGTTATCATTAGAGAGTCCGATCTCTTCGGACGATCGCATGGAAAGTGCGAGTCCATCATTAGACACCGGAACCGGACCGGAAGGACAAAGTCCCGGAAGTGCAAAATCCCGGAAGTGCAAAACTCGAGCCTAATCTGACCGGATGTGACGATCTTGGCTACGCGTGTTCCTCGGTGCGTTCGACGCTTCCTATTTCGAAGATATTAATCTACGATCGTTAATCACTGTCTACTTTCGTCTGGGATTAGTGAGAGAAATTGATTTCGTGGTTGGATCGTTTTTTTTTTTTTTTGGGTTGTTTTTGAGGCTTTGTTTCATTTTTTTGATTAAAGTAATCTTCGATAATTTGATTGTTAATAAAAAAATATTTTAATGCCGATTTTTTCATCTCTGGCTTGAGAATGAAGCGAATTTGTCGAAATAGACGTATTTCAATAGATATAACAATACATCTGTGTTTTCCAGATTTTGACAGTTAGTAGTTGAAAGACCGCATATAGATTGAATTCGATTTATTTTTAAATCATATGTGAAAAGGTCGACTCTGAATATGAATAAGTTACCTAAAATATCAAAAAAAATTCGGAATCATAAGAATTGCAGTGAACTCTCTTATAAAGTTGATACAGAATTTACTTTATAAGTGATGCATTACAGGGAGTTTGTTTTTTTCAATTTGAAAAAATGAATTCAAATATTTTCATTTTAAATTGTTCTTATCATTTTTCCAAAAATCAACAGAAAAAAAATCTTAACGTATCATTTGAATATCCCTGCAATGTCTTTGATTACGTATTTTCGATAAATATCTATGTATATTTACAATAAGCTTCACTGGAAACGTGTAACAAGATCAAAGAAAAAAATGTACTGTCATTTTTCTAACGAACAAATGAATCGAATCAAAATGCATATTTATAAAAAATTATGAATGATTTGAATCAGAGTTAAAAAAAAAATAATTTAATCTTCCTCATCTTTTCACTTATCAAAAATATACTTTAACATACAATTAGTCAGTTTTCTTTTTTTCTAGAGTTCAACACTGAGCTCGCGAACACACCTTGAGAGCTGTCAAACTCAATACAAAAAAAAAAACACTAACTAATCGTAAGCTATAGCATAGTTAAGATTAATGAAAAGATCGTCCCTGTATAAACACGTCGAAACGAAACTAAACGTACTCGCACACATCCTTTCATACGTTTCAATTAAATCACCTCACCTCGCACAACGTACATTATACGACGTACGTTATCCGATTTTAGCAGCATCAGACCTTAAACTTAGTTTACGGAACGTTAACGTGACGAATTTGCGTAAGCCTTGGCGAGCATAAAAAGCCCTCGCTATCGATTTAACGTCCGAATGCTAAATTTTGCAAGATTCCCAAGAACCCGAAGGCGTGATTGAGGATATCCCTGCCGGGATTAATGTCGCCTTATCCACGATGCAAATTTAGAACTGGGATGAGCGGAATTTATTCGCCGAAGACCACTCCATAGAATTTCCCATTGGCGGGAAAAAAATATACCGCCATGTCGTGCTATGGAAATTTCGATGAAATGCGAGAAATTTTATCATTTATAAGAGGTGGGTCGGTTTGTTTTTAAAGCAATATTATGTCATTATATTCATGCACATCGATATGCAGTAATTGTCACAGACGGAGAACGCACACACATAATATGTTATCGATAGACGGAGCAATTATGTGTTTCACCGTTTCGATTATTGTTGCAATATTATCAAAACATCGATTCAGTATCGGTCATTGATCGTTCGTGTAAAGACGTGATCGAAACATAATTCGTAATTCAATCGTTTATAAATAACGCGTCTTTCGATTTACATAATCGGAGTGAGTCTCATAACATAAAAAATGTGTTCTCAGTGTATAAGTGAGTGTTTGTCAATAATGTAAAAGCCTACCTTGAACGCCCAGCAGCACAGCCTTATTCCTTGATGCACCAACACTCGCGTAGTTAAAGAGAATCGTTATTTTCGTTCGATATTTTCGATAAAATTATGAGGAGTGATATTAATTAAACGACCAGTCGCGACGAACGATTCTTATCTACTGATTGAAAGCCGGACGTAATAATAATAAACATTAATAAAAATGCAGTGTTATTAATTTGTAAGTGTGTACAAAATGCGACGTTGGATCTTGCAGATTTGAGGAATTACGGGTGAGTTTTAAATATTCTGTTTATTGTTAGTGCCGATTTTTCATACGCGGTTATATTGATGAGGCACATTTGTGAAAATCTTGAAATGTAATTAATAAGAAAATAATATTTCTTAAGTAATCGCATTATTGATTTTTCTAAAATAGATGAAGTAATACCAATTACGTTTTTATATAACGATTGAATTTTACAAAGGGTGCAAATGACTTTTTTTATTGAAATTAAGTTAAGTACAGAAAATGGTTCTGTATCATATATAGAACTCTTTTCTGTACTCAAAACAAGGTCACTTATACCCTTTGCATTATTCAGTCGTCATATTTAAATATTTTGAAATCTAAACATGCATGGTAAACATTGAAAAATGTATTATATCATCAGCAAAGTCGAAGTAGATATTTCCAAAA